>CM048827.1:17879148-19079148 GCA_026586065.1 Dioscorea zingiberensis
CAAAGATTGTCGGCCGGTTTGAATCGCAAACGAAGATAAGTTGAAGGGGTTTCTCTCTCTCTATATCTCTCTCTATCTCCATATCTCTCTATTTAAATATATAAACGTATATAGTTATATATATTTAACATATCATGAAGCATTCATGCGTTTTAACACAATTCAAACCCACACGTTTTCTCATACATAAGCCATGCACGTCAGTCACCCCTTTTATTATTATTATTATTATTATTATTTTTAAAAATCTCAGAACCCTATCTAACTATATTCATTCCATTTTATTTTTTTTCATATTTAAATTCATATATAATATGTTATCCGTATCCCATGTCTATATATAAATATATATACTTATAATATCTTTTCCTTTAAAAAAAAAAAATCAAATTTCACTCTTATTGTAACTGCAGCCAAACCACTCATAATATGAATATTTATATAAAAATAAATCCAATTAAATTCCAATTTTTAGGGAATTATTCTTTAATTAATTAATTAATCAAAGAATAACTAGAGAATATATTATTCCAAAATAAATAAAAAATTCTAACAAGTCCAACTTCGAAAATCTTCCCTTATTAACCAAAACAATTCAAGAAAAATAACTAATTAAAAATTAACCCCTAAAATCCTTTGATTTCACAGGTGCTTGTTTCACCTTTCTATTCCGGAAAATTGTAATAACTCATACGCTCTTTCTTACACAATTGATAATAACTCACACACTTGGTATTCTCGCTTGTGTCATGTCAATTATGATTGCATCATGATAGGTGTTCATTTGAGCATATTTTAATATCATATTCTTGTATGTTTTGCATGTAATTGTGGAGGATTTTTTGGCCACCGACATTAATTAAAATGTGTTTATTTCTGATGAATCGCGGGCAAGATATCAAGACTCGAGAAGAAAGCGAAGCCTTTTGAGGAAAATTAAGGTCGAAGCGAGCATTCCTTGAGGAAAAACCCGTGCATATGGGCTTCCATACGGCCCGTATGGACCTAGAGAGTCGAGGCCTTGACAAGTGGTTTCTTTGACCCATATAGCTCCCCTTGTGATGGCTCATCACGGGCATCCATACTGACCGACATACGCGCATGGAGGCACTTAGAAGCTTCATACGGGCCCATATATAGTCCATATATCGCACCATTATGTCGTAAGTTTTCAGCCGATTCTGAGACCTAGAAATGGGCAAAATGGTAAATCTCGGCCCTAAAAATCCTAGAGGTATCAAAGGCCGACTAATGAGGGAGTAAAGGGGGAGAGCAAAATTTTGGAAAAAGATTGGAGGTCTCATGTGAGAGTTTGGGGATTTTCATCTCTCAAGCCATTGGAGCAAGAAGAGGGGAAGATATTGAAGAGAAATCAATAAAAGTCATCAACGGTGTGTGAAAAGGTCTTCTCCATTATGATTTCTTTGATTGCTTTCTATTTTTATATTGGATTGTTGCTCTTCCCTTTATGGAGGGTTAATTTTGTAAATGCTTGGATGATTGATGAACCTTTAGATATGATTTAATCGATGTTGTCTTTTTATTCTTGAATGCTTGGTTGAATTCATGAGTCTATTGGATGTTTTAATGTAAGTGAATCCCTCTACGCTATGCGACAACCCGGGAGGGGTTATCATAGTCCATATGGGGAAGAAGCTTAACGCCTCCCCGTGTGTAGACCATCTCCACAGAGGGATTATGAATACATCGAGAACCCTGCATTAAGGGAGAGTGGAGTCCTTTTAGATGTATTATTCCTATAATCCTTCAAAGACTTAGGTTCCCCAAAACGCCATCGTAAGGGCACTAGGATTAATAATTTAACTCAAAAGAGAGAATGAAAGGACCTTAGGAACCTTGGGCAAGAATTAATCAAGTGTCAAGATAGAGAGCATCATCCATCCTTTAGAAGTCCAAGGGGGATTCAATTATCCGAGCATCCCCCTTTTCTGATTGTTTGACCTCAAGAACAAATTGATTTCCTTGTTTGTTTCTATAATTTCTTAGTTTAAAATTTAGTATAATCACTCACATTTCGGATCGACTAGATAGTAGACGAGTAGTGGGTACTAGTACTTCCATCTCCCTGAGGATCGATAACCCGACCTTTGAGTCTACTATTATTACTTGATTACTGACCCATACACTTAAGCGGTTTGCATCGCATCAAGTTTTTACTAATTATCGGGGAGAATTGGACTACTAGGAAAACTAGGAGTTTACTAATTTAGTCATTTTTCTTTCTCTTTATTTTACGCCTATATCCATTCAACTTCATATTTCTTGATCATTGTTATTCTTTTGAATACCTTGGGAGGAATCATATGGCTATATCCAGAAGCGTAATATTTCAAAAGTTGGAGGTATTAGATCGGTGGATTGAAGAAAAGTTATCCAACTAGTCCATGAATTCAGCACAGGGACACCTATTGGAAGCCACTCAATTGGAAGAATTATATGCCTTATGGGGGACAGAAACTACCTCTATGACCGAGGAGATATATCAAGGGGGATTGCATCTAAGAGGTAGAATACAATTATAACTTCCTAATGGAATCCCTAAGTCAGCAGAATGGAGTTTCATTGCCTTCAAGATCACTAGTTGAAGGGGAGAATCTCAATCAAGGTCATGTGACTATGAATATTGACCTCATACAAGATGTGTGACATAACAAAGTTGCATCCTCAGATTAAGAAGAAGAACCCACTGTGGAATCCCGGATGTAGAACTGAGGAACTAGATAAAGGCATGAGGAAGTTAAGACCTTCGTAGATGAACCTCCACACCTTTGAATTGAAGGAATTACCTAGTCACCTTGAATACTCTTTTCTAGTCAAGATTCAAAGCTCCCTTGGCCATCATTACATCCAACTTGACCTGACTGACCAAGCAGTAAGAAGAAGTTGTTGCAAGTCCTTAAGAGACATAAGAAGGGTATAGCATGGAAGATATCCAACATCAAGGTGATTAGTCCATCATTTTACACCCACAAAATCCTTATGGAAGGCAACTACCGACCCTCTATTCAACCTCAAAGGAGGCTAAACCCGAATATGCAGGAAGTAGTCAAGACAGAAGTGCTCAAACTCTTAGATGCTGGAGTTATATACCCCATCTCAGATAGTGCATGGGTGAGCCCGGTTCAAGTGGCACCAAAGAAGGGAGGAATGATGGTGATCACCAATGAGAAGAATGAATTAATCCTTTACAAGGACACCATCTGGCTAGAGGGGGTATGTATTGATTATAAAAACTGAATGATGCTACAAGAAAGGACCATTTTCCGTTGTCGCTATTGATCAAATGCTTGAGAGGCTAGTTGGACATTCCTATTATTGCTTCCTAGATGGTTTTTAGGCTACTTTCAGTATCCCTATCAGCCTCAAGACCAAGAGAAAAACTACATTCACTTGTCCATATGGCACATTTGCTTACCACCAGTATGCCTTTTGGACTATGCAATGCTCCAAACCTTTACTTTCAGCGATGCATGTTAGCTATCTGTGAAGATTTTGTGGAGAACATTATGGAGGTATTTATGGATGACTTCTCAATCTTTTGGGGATTCATTTGACTTCTGTCTCGCAAATTTATAGAAGGTATTGGCCCAATGCGAGGAAACCAATTTGGTGTTGAGCTGGGAAAAATGTCACTTCATGGTCCAAGAAGGGATTGTTTTGGGCCGCAAGATCTCGAGTAGGAGTATTGAGGTGGATAAAGCAAAAGTTGATACCATTGAAAGGTTACCTCCACCAACTTGATTGAAAGTCAGCCGAAGTTTTTGGGGCACGGGTTCTACAGGTGGTTCATAAAAGACTTCTCTAAGATAGCAAAACCATTAACCAAATTATTGGAAAAAGTTGTCCCCTTTGAGTTCGATGATGGATGCTTAACGGCTTTCACTATCTTGAAGGAGAAGCTTGTACAAGCCTCAATCATAACCTCCCCGGATTGGAGCCTCCCATTTGAGCTCATGTGTAATGCAAGTGATCATGCAGTTGGTGCGGTTTGGGGGCAACGAAAGAGCAAGCATTTTCAACCCATCTACTATGCTAGCAAAACCTTGACTGAAGCCCAAGCAAACTACACACCACTGAAAAAGAACTCCTTGCCATAGTATTTGCATTTGATAAATTTCGACCATATTTGGTACTATCTAAGGTCGTGGTGTAAACCGATCATTCGGTATTGTGTTATCTCTCGACTAAACTGGACGCTAAGTCAAGATTGATCTGTTGGGTGCTTCTTCTGCTAGAATTTGATTTGGGGATAAAGGACAAACGGGGTGCCGAAAATCTAGCTGCTGATCACTTATCTAGGTAGGAGAATCCGAACAAGGATTTATTAGAGGAAGGGGATATTAAAGTGGCATTCCCGGAAAAATACTTGTATAGTTTGCAAGGGATGCAAGAGCAATTGCACATGGTCAGCAAGGAAAAGGAGGCACCTTGGTTTGCCGACATTGCGAACTATCCAGTTGTTAGATCCCTCCCCAAATCCTACATAGCTACTCATCGCAGAAAGAAAGAAGTTCTTCGCGAAGTTGAAATACTATACATGGGATGATCCTTACCTTTTCGGTCTACGTCAAAGTCATCAAGATGTGTATCAAGGAAAAGGGGCTGAAAATTTTAGAGCATTGTCACGCTAGGACCTACAAGTGGGAACTACAAAGGAAACAAGACACTAAGCAAGGTTCTCATGCCGGATTCTATTGGCCAATACTATTCCATGATGCACAAAGATATATCCAATCTTGCAATAGATATCAACGAAGTCCATAATATATCTAAGTGGGATGAGATGCCACAAAATTCGGGTCCAAGTATGTGAAGTATTTGATGTTCAGTGGAATCGGTTTTATGGGGCCTTTCCCCTACCCTCAGCTGAAACAAATTTATCTTTTAGTTGGGCGGTGGATTATGTTTCCAAATGGGTAGAGGCACAAGCTCTACCAACTAATGATGCGAGGGGAGTTGTTGGATTCCTCAAGAAATTATTCTCTCGCTTTGGGGCCACCAAGGGCCATTATCGATTGCTGACATGGACACATTTTTGTAATGCCCAATTTGCCAAGATCCTCAAACTCAGTATAGTGTAGTCCATCAGACATGTGAAACCCGAGGGTTTTTGAGGAATTTTTGAGGTCGCTAATTTTAAGTATTCTATGATTGGGAAAAGAATTCTCCAATTAAGTGTAATTGGAGAAAAGAGGGAATAAAAGAAATTTAAATCTTTGAGGATTAAATTGTGGAGTGTTCTGATTTCTATTAATTGGAGAAATTCTCTAAGGTTGGCCTAATTGGAAAAAAAAAAAATTAAAGTTAAATAGATTAAATCCCTAAATATGATTAAATGGGGGCTAAGAAGGACTTGATATTTATTTTAAAACCAAGGAGGACTTAGAAGAAATATTGCATTCTCTCACAAGGAATGGGCCGAAAGTGTGAATAAGTGAAAGTACAGTGGGGTATTTACACAATGACGCTTTTAATAAAACATCACTTCTCCTGATTAAATTAAAAAGTTAGAAGGGCTATCTCGCAGTAAAAAGGCTATGCAAGCATGCATGTTTGTGAGTCATTGCCTTTGATCCGACCGCTTAGGATGGGATCCCGAGGGTGATCCAAGGGGTGAAACTCACCGGATAGTCAATCGCTGGCCGGACTTCTCCTCCACTCACGAAGGCAGCCGACGCATGATCACTGGAACCCCCGGTTTTTTTTTAAAAAAGGGATAAGAAGCTGTTAGAGGAACGTGGATGGAGATCGTGGTGATAAAGGGGGCTGCGATCATCTATAAAAGGAAAACAACTTGGGACTTTCTAAACCCTAACTTAAAAGACGGAGAAAGGCTATGAAGTTCCTTGTAGATCTCGAGGGAAACGGAAAAGAGAAGGGAAACATAGCGGCCTGAAAAGAGAGGGTGGGGGTGGTATCGTCCGTTGGTGCGTGCATTTAACTCACACCGAGAATTGGTAAGCTTGTTAAAACTCTTATTAATAGTTTGAGGTCTCTCATTAGATGTTGATCATGCAAGTAGCCTCTATAGTTTTCTCTTTATGCCTCATGCCATGGTTTTCTCGGGCATAGATCTCGTAAATATTTTGGAAGGAAAAGATTGGTGATGAGGTGCTTGGTTTAATTCTTGGATAGAGATGATATGCTAGCATGTTGAGGTCTCAAAGATTTTTGGGGTTTAGAGAGAGATGTAAGATGAGTTTATCATGATATGTAGACTGTGTTTTTCTGTTTCCATGAAAGCATGCTTAGGTGCAGAAGCCTTGAATGGATTCCAAAGCATTTCGCTGGTCAGTGTGTGTAGTATAATATGATAAGTTATAAGTTGTTGTTTCTTTTAGAACTGGGAACAAAATGATGGTGTCTATGTTAGTGCTCGTGCATTTGTGGAACTGTGCTTGGAATGGGGTCTTGTTAAGGCTCTATGGAGCAATCGGATTTGTGTGGTTTCAGCTTTTGTCGTGAAGTTAGTTATTCATATTAAGTTAGTGATGAAATCGAGAGGAGAGGTTAAAAGGCTTATTAATTCTAGTATGGGTTCATGGATTTGAGTAAATCGAGGACACTATCATTTTATGTCGGCTGTTGGTGTTTGTGTTGAAGGACTTCCATCGCTAAAAATTCCATATGTTTGGGTGTGGAACGGTTCAGAAATAATTTAAGAAGGGGATGAGAATCTTTATTGTGTGTCATAGGATGCTAAGTTATGATTCTATGTGGTTGTGAGAGTATTTGTTTCCATGATCGCATGTGTAAAGGCTCTTGAGTATGTGTTCTTGATTCTTTGAGAGAATAATAGTGCTTTGAGGTGTTTTACTATTTATGAAGTCACCGTAGTATGAATAGTATCTTCTTTCTTTTATTTTATTTTCCTGGGGAACCAAGTTTTTTGCTTGAGATTATAAATAGGTGTATGCTTAATTGAAAGGTTGATAAATTGGATACTTGTTTTTAAGGCATGTTATAGGAAACCGCCACCTTTTTATTTCCTTTTTAATTGCATGAATCAAAAGATAAGAGTTAGAGCTTTGATTTGAAGCTATTTATAGATAACCGCAGTAGAATCACCAGTAGTATCATTGGGACATGGAGTTTGATCTTTTGTATAACCGGCTATATAGAGATGATAATGAGTTCATTTTTAGTGTAAATAAAAGATAATAATTGGATTGATATGGATAAAGGGATTTGTGAGACTATGGACTCTTTTGATTCATAGAGATAATAGTTTGGAATTGGGTACCAATGAATGTTTGGGTTCATTGATGTTTGAAAGGTTTTGATTTTCAACAATGATTGAAAGAAGGTAGAACCAGAGGTTGATCTACTCACTGAATTTCATGTTAGAGGAGTGGGATTCCTGGTATTGGTGTTCAGAGTGAACTAGTTTGAGGCTTAGATGGCGCGTGTGAGGAGTATACGCTTTATATATATATATTTGTGCATGATTTCATGTGAGGGAGCAAAAGGTTTGAGGTCGGGTGAAGGTGAACAAATTAATTGATCACCGCTGGTGCAAAAGTAGGGAAGTCGGAGTCTCATTGCGAATGGAGTTTATAAAATCATTTGTATTTGAATTTGGTGACAGGTGGAGGTGGATATGATCTCTAAGTGGAGATGGCCTATAGAATGAGTGTGAGAGTTTACACTAATGTTAAGAGTGTGACCATCTTGTATATGCATTCCGGGGATCCACTAAATGATGAGTGGGATATCTGTTTTTAATGTGAAGGTTATAATATTTCATAAATGGCTTTGACTGTGTTTTGGTGATGATTTAGAACATGGCTCTGTACTCTAGGAATACAGTGGACGTGAAGAGAATGGAGTCAGGTGCACATGCTTACTCTCATTTCATGTGATGATAAGTGAGTTAGAGGGTGCCATTGGGTCTCAAGATTTGTGTAGAGAATTGAAACTAGAGTACATTCATAGATTCTGGTAATGATTTGATTATTGGTGGAATTGGTTGTCACCAAGGTTCACTAGTTGGATTTTAAAGACAAATGCTGGAACTCCAATCACAGCTGGGAGTTCTTTTGGATTTGTGGAGTCGGGCTTTTTTGGGCCCTATAGGTTGGATTAAAAAGGTTTGGCCCTAATTCTCGGCTTTGGGCTCAAAGCTATGAACTAGGTAGTGTTTGAAGCGTAATATGAATAGAAGGTGATCATGGTGGTTGATTCAACTAAGTAAGTTGCTTTTGGTTGGGCCTTTTGGGCCTACTTTGATGAAAATGGACAAAGGGATTATCGGGGATTTTAGTTGAACCAATTTGAATAGTACTAGTTGTTCGCGTATGACGTGTGTACATTATTTGAGGGCTGGGTTTATGATTTCCGTGTGTTGACTTGGAGGCCGAAGTTGCTTCCGGGAGGGACGCTGGACTAGTTGGTACAAATCGTGTATACCGGATATCTGCGTGGAGCGTTGAGTCCGCAGCCATTGGATTGGATCATGGTAGTAGAAGGTAAGTCACTCTTGCCCTGTTTCCACCCTTGCATGGGTTTTCTTGCTTTGTTGGATGCTATCTGTTAGCATGATCTTGTTTTGTACTTACTCTTGTTGATACATACACATAGATAATTTGATTGACATCTTTCCTGTTATGTGCATGGTTGAATTGCTTGTGGTAGTTTAGGACTACAGTTTGTTGAAATACTTAGTTGGACTACCCACCCGTGGACCGACACTTTGTCATGGGTACATGGTCTTGTGTGCTGGCCGGGAGGTACGCAAACTAGGTTCGATCTCTTCCACGCTGCAAAGGGAGTCCGAGGCCCGTGATCCCCGTCGAGGGTCTATTTCCCGGGCCGCCGCATTACACGTAGAGGTGGCGCTACCGAGCGCATTGTGCTCGCCGCCACGTTCTCGAGGGCCGCTTGTTGCGTACCGAGGTCGCATACATGATTACAAACTCGAGGTTGGTCGGTCCCGGGGATACCGCTGTCGAGGCCGTTTTGGACTTCTCATCCAGTGGCTCGAGGGTCAGAATGGATGTTAGGACTGCTTGTATGGGGTGTAGCCCCTTTGTTTGATGATCCTATGTTATTGATTTCGCTTCAAAGTGACCATTGTGATTCTTGCAGGTGGTACTTACCGGGCTTTCCATTCAAAGCTCACGACTTTTCTCCTCCTCATTTCGTGGTCCCGAGGAGTAGGTAGACCTCGAGCTTAGGGACTACAGAGTCATGGATATTGCCGAGGCTCTGGGAGGACCTCCCTAAGTATTTTATCTTTGTGTGTGAGGACATTGTCTTTATTTATTTAGGACCCTATAGGGCCCGGATTGTGTATAGGAATGGACCCTTATTTGATTTTATTATGTTTCCAATTTGAGACTTTATGGTTTGTTTATTAAATATCTTTTGGTTAAATGTATTATCCGCTTATCATTTTAGGCCTTGTATTCGATTGGGGCTCGCGTCTCCTTTCGCACCTGCGGCCGACCACAACATTCCCCGAGGTCCTTGGATCCGGTCGGCGCATAAAGACATCTACACCTTACCACCCTCAAACAAGCGGCAAGTAGAGGTATCCAACCCATAACCTAAGAGAATCCTTGAAAGGACAATCACGCATAATAGGAAGGATTGGGCGGACAAATTGGATGATGCACTTGGGCCTATCGCGACTGCTTATAAAGCACCAATTGGCGCGATTCCCTATAGGCTTGTCTACGGAAAAGCATGTCATTTACCGGTGGAGCTTGGCGCGACAAAGCTTCTTGGGCAATCAAATTCTTGAATTTTACACTTCCCTCTGCGGCATTGAACGGAAATTCAAATTAGACGAGCTTGAAGAATGGAGATTATTCGCTGTATGAAAATTCAAGATTATATAAAGAGCAAGTCGAGAAACGTCATGACCAAGCACTAAAGCATTCTAAACAATTCAAAGAGGGAGATCAGGTACTGTTGTTCAACTCAAGACTTAAACTATTTCCAGGAAAGTGGTGATCTAAATGGTCTGGGCCTTTCATCATCTCTAAAGTTCACCCTCAAGGTGCAGTAGAGGTTCATCACCGTGATGGAAGTACATTCAGGGTAAATGGTCATCGGCTTAAATTATACCACAATGAGGCCTTCAAGAAAGAAGCCGATAAGAGCTTCAAGGTATCTCAACCCCCATAAGGTAAGATGAACGTACGTCAAGCTAGTGACGTTAAACAAGCGCTCCTTGGGAGGCAATCCAAGTTCCTGGAAATTTCTTTCTCTTTAGTTACAATTTTCTCTTTATTAGTTAGATTGTGTGTGTTGGAATAAATGAATGAGATATTATCATATCCGTTTTCATTATCTTGTATCATCCTGCTAGTTATTGTTCATTTATAGCCCTAGATTCATAATTGTTGCTACGTAGCGCGAGGAATGTTTGAATGGCATCCTGGATTGGCTATATAAGCCAAATCTAGGTCCATACGGGGTGTCATACGGCCGTATGAACCCACCAGTAAGCTATACAAGGATTCATATGGCCCGAATACGGGCCCGTATGGGGTCAGCCAAGGGCCCAATTTGGGGCGCTATAAAAAGGGCCCCTTCCACTTCTTTTTCAAAACCTAGCGGACCCCACCCCTCTCCACGTTGATCCGAACCTCTTCTTCGTCGGTGCGACTACTTTGCTTGATTTTGGGCTTTCTTCTCCCTTAGGTATGATCTCTAATGTTTGGATTTGTTGATTTAGTCATTTTCTCCATGTTTAGCACCTTAGGGATTGAATGAATGAATCTTGAATGAATAGTTGATGAATTTATGTTTCTGTGTCGAATCCTTGTCACAATACTTTGATTAAAGACATGTTTAAGGTTTAGGATGTGAAATGGGTGTGATTGGGATGTAAATGGGGCAAAAAATCACCATGGCCATCGACATGCTCAAGGCCCGTGCACATACACGGGCTGTATATCAGCCCGTATGGAAGCCCTTATAGGGCCAATAACGGGCCGTAGTCCGCATTCTTCGTTGCTTTTTCGATATTTTACTTCACACTAACACCCTTTTCAATTATTTTGCAGATATGCCTTGAAAGCTTACTGCCTCGAAGAAGCGCAAGGCTAGAGAGGGTTCTTTATCTGGCGTACCACAGTTTGAAGAGGAGCGCTTCTTCTACCGCTACCACCGTTTAGCCGCCAAACCCTTCGGACGCACGCGTCTCATCGATTAGGGGGTGGCCACCCAACTCGGGATAGCGGATCGCGTTAAAGGGATGATTTCGGTTGGTGGATGGGACAAGGTGTTCTCCATCAACCATGAGGTGTTCCAAGAGGCCACCTTGAAGGTCCTGAGCACCTTTGAGACAGATAGGAGCACCGTCTCTGAGCAATCCTTCACCGCTATATCTTTTCAGCTCTTCGTGGAGCGGAAGACCATGAGCTACACCCGGTTCTCCATGTACATGGGATTCTACGATCGCGAGGCCATAGACACTCGCGAGTATAGAGAGCTCCTCACCGCCTTCCCCGAGCACACCATCACGCTACCTAGATATTGGCTTCAAATTGGGGACGCTTTACCTGAAATACAAGGCTTACTCTCATGAAGCGATCCGTTCACCGCTACATCCACGCTCGTCACCGCACCATCGCAGGAGGGATGATAGAATCGCTGGGTAAGGTTACCCATACGGACTTGTTCATCCTCTACAATATCTTTGAGCGAGTACCTATCCATCCGGGATAATGTTAGAATGATTATTTGGTACATCAGGGGACGCACACCCGTCTCAAGACTATCAATGCGGGACCCTACATCACCCGCCTCATCATTCGGATGGGCCTTGAGGAGAAGAAAGAGCACAAGCAGCGGCTCCAGCTCATGACAACACTAAGGATGAGCACATTATGCCAGATTGGGGTCGTCCAGCACTCTGGAAACCGCTACACCCTCGTTGGCCAGGGCTCAAATAGTTTTGACGATGAGGAGTCCGACTCTGAGGACTCTGAGGACTCCGAATCATGGAAATCGATTGGCACATCAAATTCACCGAGGAAGTTTTAGTTCACCTTTCTCTATGCAAATTTAATTTTGGAATTATTGCATACATTGAGGAAAATGTACATTTTAAGTGTGGAGATGGGTGGCTACTTATATCTTTGTGCATTCATAGCAAGTCTTTAAGTGTGGAGATAGGTAGCTATTAGTGAAATTCGTTGCAAGTCTTCATTCATGATTAGCATACCTCAATGAAGGCCCTAAGGAAACATGTTGCCACACTCTATTTCTAGGGCACCATCTTGGCATATAAATTTTTTTAAAATTCTCCAACGAAACGCCAGGGGCACTTAGAGAACATCTTGTGATACTCATGAGCTTTAGAGACAATAGATAGCCCATTGTCATGTTCTCTTAACTTTAATAGCTAAGCATAACCTTCAATGGCTCCAAGAGACTTCGTGGCACTAGTTCAATTCTCTAACCCCTCATAATAAGCTCTAGTGGACAAACAAGGGGAGAATAAAGTAGTTGTATATACTAGTTGTGAAGGGATAAAGATAGTGTTTCACTGCTTGTTGTGATGAAGTACTCTGGGGTTCTGGCTCCTGATAAGAGTATTCCGTAATTCAAAAATCACTACTTAGCATAAGAACAGACATGCAGAGTTGTAACCATCTTAGTAGCTAAGTGCTCTGGTGCCTAACCCTCAAAGATGAGCACTCTACTTAAGAGGAGGAACCCTCTACATTGATCTTAGCACGGAAAGTCGATCCATTAGGGATGTCCTACCCGAATAATAATAATAATAATAATAATAATAATAAAACTTAGTGTCCCTCAAGCTTGTCTACTATTTATTTACCCAAGAGGGGGGTAGTCTCCTTGATCTTAAGGCCTCAAGGACTCTCTAGAGTCCATTGAGGGTATGCTTGTCTTGCAAGGATTTTTGAACATGGTATGTGGAGTGAACAAGCTTTGTCTATAGCTATATTGATAAATACCATGAGATCTATCTAAGCCCTGGTGTGGAAATAGGAGAAGAAACACTTTGATGGTAAACTTGAAATGGAGTTGAGTCATGAATTCTATGGCACGAGGATGAACACTAATCATCTTTTGCTAATTTCTTTTTTTTTTTTTTGCTTGAGGACAAGTGAACCTTTAAGTGTGGAGATATGTTATAAGTATTCATTTGAGCATATTTTTATATCCTATTCTTGCATGCTTTGCATGTAATTGTGAGGATTTTTGGCCCACGATACTTAAAATGTGTTTATTTCGATGAATAGGGCAAGATATCAAGACTCCAGAAGAAAGAAATCTTTTCAAGGAAAATTGAGGTCGAAACGGAGCATTCCTTAAGGAAAAACCCAGGCATACGAGCTTCCATACGGCCCGTATGGACCTAAAGAGTCGAGGCTTAGATAAGTGGTTTCTTTTGGACCCGTATAGCTCCCCGTATGGCTCATTCGGGCATCCATACGGGCTGACATACGCCTGTATGGAGGCACATGGAAGCTATACGGGCCCATTTATAATCCATATACGGGCCTGTATATCATAAGTTTTCAGTGATTCTACAGACCTAGAAATGGGCAAAATGGTAAATCTCGCCCTAAAAACCCTAGGGTATAAAAGGCCGACTAATTAGGGTTTAAAGGGGGGAGAGCAACTTGGAAAAAGATTGGAGGTCTTGAGTAGAGTTTGGGGACTTTCATCTTCAAGCCATTGGAGCAAGAAGAGGGGAAGACATTGAAGAGAAATCAATGAAGTCATCAACGGTGTGTGAAAAGGTCTTCTCCATTATGATTTCTTTGATTGCTTTTATTTTTGTATTGGATTGTTGCTCTTCGTTTATGGAGGGTTAATTTTGTAGATACTTGGATGATTGATGAACCCTTGGACATGATTTAATCGATGTTGTCTCTTTATTCTTGAATGCTTGGTTGAATTCATGAGTCTATTGGATGTTTTTATGTAAGTGAATCCCTCTACGCTATGACGGTATGGAGGGGTTATCATAGTCCATATGGGGGAAGAAGCGAACGCCTCCCCGTGTGTAGACTATCCCCAATAGAGGGCATTATGAATACACCGGGAACCCGGGTGTTAAGGAGAGTGAGTCCTTTAGATGTATTATTCCTATAATCCTTCAAAGTCTTATGTTCCCCAAAACGTCATCGGTAAGGGCACTAGGATTAGTAATTTACCTCGAAAAAGAGAATGAAAGCACCTTAGGAACCCTGGGAAAGAATTAATCAATTGTCAAGATAGAGAGCATCATCCATCCTTTAGAAGTCCAAGGGGATTCAATTATCCGAGCATCCCCCTTTATGATTGTTTGACCTCAAGAACAAATTGATTTCCTTGTGATTTCTACAATTTCTTAGTTTAAAATTTAGTATAATCACTCACATTTCGGATCGACTAGATAGTAGATAAGTAGTGGGTACTAGTACTTCCATCTCCCTGAGGATCGATAACCCGACCTTTGAGTCCACTATTATTACTTGATTAAGACCCGTACACTTCATGGGTTGTATCGCGATCACATCACAAGACTTGGGAAACTTAGGTTGATCCACGATGTAGTTAAAAGTTTTAGGTGTGAAGTGTGTGTGTGTGCAAAGCAACCCCGCAAAACCTTTTAAATGCATTGAGGGGAGAAGCACTTCACCGTTAGAACTTATCTATTCTGATTTGTGTGAAATGAATGGAGTGTTAACCAAGGGAGGCAAAAGATATTTTATGACTTTTATTGATGATGTCACACGATATAGCAGTGTTTAATTGTTGAAAACTAAAGATGAAGCACTAAACTACTCTAAAATCTATAAGGCAGAGGTTGAGAGCCAATTAGAAAGAAAAATCAAACGGTTATGGTCTGATCGTGGTGGAGAGTATACCTCTCGTGAATTCATCCAATTCTGTGAGACTCATGGAATAATCCATGAGACGACTGCTCCCTACTCTCCCTAATCAAATGAGGTAGCCGAAAGGAAAAACAGAACTTTAACAGGCTTGGTCAATATTATGATGAGTAGTTCAAGTTTACACGAGGAATGGCGAGGGGAAGCCCTTCTTACAGTGTGCTTCGTCCTGAATAGGGTTCCCACTAAAAATAGTTAAGTAAACCTGTATGAATTATGGAATGGAAGAAGACCCAACCTCTCGTTTCTACGCATCGCAATGCTGTTTGGCTAACGCCAACATATTACAACGGAAAAGAGAAAATTGGGACCTAAAATCGTTGATTGTGTGCTCAGAATGTACCATCTTTTATCGAGACGGATGTCACACCGTACCCGCATCGAGGGTATCCCGCGGCCTAAGGCTATAAACATAAACACTTGATAACAAGAAATACTAAAATGTAATCAATATGACATAAGCAAATGGGTTACACACCTGTAGTCATATACACATCGAGTCATAAAAGTACAACCGATCAAGTCTAAGGCAATTACGCCCCAAATATAATGTAAGCAAATTAATACATAAAGTCACGATACAACACAACAAGACTAAACATAAAGATAGGTACGCCAGAGCCGACTATACTTCAATCTTCACTTTCGTGACACGAAGTTACAAACCTGCATCCCTATCTAGATCCCGCAATAGAAAAATAATAATCAAGAGGACCGAAGCTATTCAAGCTCAAGTGAGTAAAGACAACTCGCCAATATTATACATGCATACTTGTCTCTCGATAGAAACCGCATTTCAAAATACTAGTACATAAACAAATACAAATATAAATCATGAGGGTCAGCACAATTATCTTAAATCATGATAAGCATGTTAACACGATCAGATATCCGACGAAAGCACACAAACGATCTCACATCATATCAAGCATATAATAGATAAGTATATGCAATGGCCTCGTATCATATAAGCATGCACCCCCTAGGTTGAATGTCTCTGAAAGGACTCCAACTCCCATCAAGGAACAGTGGTATACATCTACATGATTCTGATTACCGGGAACAACGATATACATCTACATGAGCCTGGTACTTGACCACCAGCGGTATACATCTACATGTGTATGTCAAGTATCAATCTTGTATCCGATATGGGCACTCACAGGAGTCAGAAAAGGGCGTTTTATAAAAAGAATGACTTTCGCAAACATTTTTGTTTTAAGAAAAACGATTGAAAACAAAGTCCCTTTCTTAACCCGGTATCGTCTACTTAATATCTGGGCTCTATCTTGAGCTCTGTTGGATCCCTCATACATAACTAACTAAGGTGCAGCCTATGATACATGAAATAATTATTATCTACCCCTTGGGGTTTCACTTTACCATTTCTCATGCTCTTTAAAATTTAATCAATTAAACAAGCATGAAATCACTATGCAACTATAGCAATAAAATCCATCGGCATTCACAAACTGATATAAAACTCATAAGGATACGAGAAAACCAGATCACGAAGAATACATGGATCAAGACTTTATTTACGGAGATGTCCCCTCACCTAAAGTCCTTCGCAAGTTATTAGGTCTGACTCGGTCCTGCTGAAGCTCCCGCGGGACCTTTACCATTTCCCAAAATTAATAATAATAACTAAGTAAATACGAGATTCATATTTTCCATAATTCAGTTCAATTGCTTTAAAATATAGAGATTTATGAATACGAAAATCATATTCTTAGCTTAGCCTCTTATTTAGACTTGAAGGAGCATATTAAAGACATTAAACTCATAAAAGCATGCTTTCCCACTTAACAAGCATTTCATGCCTTCAAGACTCCTAGAATGTCCCTAAGCATGTTTAATTAGCCAAGATCAATTAATCCAAAGCATGAACAATTAATCATGTTAATCATGGAAACTAATCGAACATTAATACTTATAATTTTCATGAAAAATTCGGCAGCACTCCCCTATTTACAGGGCCCCGAAATTAATACAAACATTCACCATAATTAGTCCAACTCATCATAAGAACTAACTAATACTCTTAACATGCATTCACGCTTCATTCCCCCCCTTAATCCCTCTCTAATCACAACCCTAATAGTTCATTCAATTCATGAATTTAATCTAGGGTTTCCCCAATTTAGGGCTGCCTGACTTGGAGGGATGAAGGGAGGTGACGAGTGGGGCTGCGAGTCGGCGACGCTAACGCATGACAAGGCGCAACAAATGAGAAGAGCCGATCGAAGCAAGGGCGGCGCGGGATGGCCGGACGTGCGGAGGGTCGAGGAGCCGGGCCTACTGGTGGCCGGCGCAGTTGTAGGTCCGAGCGGCTCCGCTAGGGCGGTGTGGCCGTGGAAGTAGGCCGGGCCAGTGGACGCCGCGACCAAAGCGGGCGTGGTCGACGGGCGCCGTTCTCGCTGCGGCGGCTGGCCAGAATCTGGCTACGGGCGCCTCGGGGATGGAGGACCTCCGGCAAGGCTGTGATGGCTAGTAGGTGGTGAGCGTGGGGCCAGGCCGGCGGCGGGCGCGAGTAGGGGCACGAGCAAGCTCAGTCGCGAGAGAGAGAGAGGAAGAGAGAAGGACGATAGCTTCTCTGATTTCAATTGAATCCAATTGAAACATAAAGACCTAAGTTCCTCTCTATATATATTCATATATGTATATTTTAATATTTATCTATATTATTTAATTCCCATGATTGAAATTATCTTTAATCTTTTAATTAAATTAAATTATCATTTCATTAATGTCACATGGGTTTAAATTAATTAAATTATCCTTTTAGCTTTATGTCACATCATCCTTTTAATAAATTTTATCTCTTCAATGATTCATCGAACCAGATCTTAAAATCCTGGGTCAATGATTCCAGTCATCATAGGCATACTATAACATCATGGGGTCTGTCTCTCGTCAGACCAGATCCGCGAATATCGACTTTTGACTCGTCCGATCTACTTTATCGGAACTCTAACATTTGTCTGGTTATCCTACTTAATTAATCTTGATTAATTGACACTTAAAAAATCTCCCAATTAATTAACCAAGGTTATCTTACTCATCCACCTCCAACTATTATAAGCGTAAGTGGCCTGGCCCAATAAGGCCTTCCCTAGGCCTATTAGTTGCGAGGCTAGATTTAAATTTATTAATTCTCGATTTTCCTTTAATTGAGCTGTTTAAAATAATTAATTCATTTTCTGTGCTAATTAATCTCATTACTCTCATTAATTTTTGAGAATTTTCTGATTTATTTATTTTGAAAATTCTGGATGTTACAGTGTCTTTCTAGGATAATACATAACAATGTGGCCTATAGGTTCTTGGTAGTGGGTTCTGAGTTTGGAGAAATTACTGTTGATTTAGTGATAGAGTCTCAGGATACTTCATTTTTTGAGACGGTCTTTCCTATAAAAGAAAACACTACAATTCCTCGTAATGAGTCACCCCCCTTGTATTTGTCCCAATACAGGATACTTCTGAGAACTCTGAGCGCAGGAGGAGTAAGAGATAGTGGACTGCAAAATCCTTTGGTGATAATTTGGTAATATACCTAGTGGATGACATGCCTAGAGACCATCCAGAGGCATATGCACCACTAGATGCAGAGTACTGGAAGGAAGCAGTCTGTGGCGAGATGGATTCTATCATCGCCAACAGTACATGGGAGGTCGCTGATCTTCCTGCTAGGTGTAAGCCCGAGGTTGCAAGTGGATCTTCAAAAAGAAGTTACGGCCTGATGAAACTATTGACAATTTCAAGGCCAGACTTGTAGCTAAGGGGTTCACTCAGAAAGAAGGTAAGGACTACTTTGACACCTATTCTCATGTGTCCAGGACCACTATGATCCGGGTGCTTATTGCACATGCTGCTTCATATGATCTCCTTATCCATCAAATGGATGTGAAAATAACTTTTCTTAATGGAGAGTTGGAGGAGGAAATTTATATGGAGCAACTTGAGGGATTTATGGTTCTAGGACATGAGAAAAAGGTATGTAGATTACTAAAGTCCTTATATGGTATGAAACAAGCACTAAAGCAATGGCATGAGAAGTTCGGCAGAACTTTGACATTCGCCAGCTTCTGTGTGAATGAGGCCGACAAGTGCGTATACTACAGATTCAGTGGGACTATAGGTGTGATGCTTTGTTTATATGTGGATAACATCTTGTTGTTTGGGACTAACATTAAAGTAATAAATGACATTAAGTCATTTTTCTTCAAAAACTTCGATATGAAGGATCTTGGAGAAGCGAATGTAATCCTTAACATCAAGCTCATCAAGGGTGAGAATGGGATTACATTATCACAATCCAATTATGTGGAAAAGGTCTTAACTCACTTTGGGCATCTAGAGAGGAGACCTATATCCACACCCTATGATCCTGCTCTAAGGTTGTATAAGACCATTGGAGCTGTAAAGGATCAACTGAGATACAGTCAGATCATAGGATCTTTGATGTATCTAGCCAGTGTGATGAGGCCAGATATCTCCTATGCTATGAGAAGGCTTAGTCATTATACGTCTAACATTGGAGATAATCACTGATGGGCACTTGAGCGTGTACTTAGATACCTCAAGTGGACTATGACACATGGGTTATACTATACCGGCAATCCTGTGGTTCTTGAAGGGTATAGTGATTCCAATTGGATTTCAGATTCAGACCAGATCATAGCCACTAGTAGAAATGTGTTAACTTTGGCACGTGTACCAGTTGTATGGTAGTCTATAAAATAGACTATCTTAACAATCTCCACTATAAAGGCTGAACTGATTGCACTCGAGATAGATGCTCGCAAGGCTGAGTGGTTGCAAGAGCCCTTGATAGATTTACCTATGCTGGAAAAACCAATTCTAGTTATTCTCGTGTACTGTGATAACCTAGCTTGGATAACAAAGGTTAACATTAGTAAGGAGAATATGAAATCCTCAAGGTGTGTAAAAGGAATGTTAAAGACTGTCAGGAATCTTCATGGATATGGAGTGATCACTACATAATATATCCACATTGAGAAGAACCTGGTAGATCCTTTCACTAAAGGGTTATCGCGAAGGGTAATCTATGAAGCATCAAGGGATATGGGTTTGTACCCATTAATTAGTTGCCAACAGTGGTAACCCATCCTATCTGAGTGGAGATCCCACAAAGTAGGTTAGTAGGAAAAATAAGATGATTAGGTAACTGGCACCTTAACAGGAGGAAACTCTACACCCTATCCGTGGTGATGCATATATACTTCATGCTATATGGGTAGGTTGAGTATGACTCTTAGGTGGCGTTTGTTTCACTGGTTTTGCAGTTACAATGTAACTTGAGTTACGATGTAATTACAAAACCAACGTTTGTTTGGATGTAACTTGGCTGATTGGTAACTTGAAATACACTAGAGTGGTGTATTTGGTCTTACATCCAAATTGGTTGTAAGACCAAATACATCACTTGAGTTACGTCACATGCTATGCATGTGACCTTACAATGTAAAAAAAATACATAATGTTATAATCATAATAATCACAATATTATTATTATTATTATTATTATTATTATTATTATTATTATTATTATTATTATTATTGTTTTATTATTATTATTGTTTTATTATTATTATTATTATTATTATTATTATTATTATTATTATTATTGTTTTAGTGTTATTATTATTCTTATTATTGTTATTATTATTATTATTATTATTGTTATTATTATATTATTATTATTATTATTATTATTATTTTTGTGGTAGTTGTTATTATTATTATTATTATTATTATTATTATTATTATTATTGTTATTATTATCATTATTGTTATTATTATCATTATTGTTATTATTAGTGTTATTGTTATTATTATTATTATTGTTGTTGTTGTTGTTATTGTTATTATTATTATTATTATTATTATTATTATTATTATTATTATTATTATTATTATTATTGTTTTATTATTATTATTATTATTATTATTATTATTATTATTATTATTATTATTATTATTAACTTGAAAGCCAAAAACATGTTTTCAAATTCCAGATTTACAAATCCCTCCAACCAAACACAAATTCCTGTAATACAGTATTTCCAGTTACACCTAACCAAACACCATATTTAACTGCATTGTATTTCGAAATACATGTATTTCAAGTTACAATGTAACTGTAAATCCACTGCATTTCCAGTTACATCTAACCAAACGCCACCTTAATGTATTCGAGTCCTTGGAAAGGAAGGGTGTTTATTCTACATAATACCTTGGAGAGTACACCTACGTGAGTGTGATCGGAGGTCGCTATCTATGAGAGCCAGGTACTCTCTAAAACACTCATGAGTAGATACAGGGAGAATGATTGTAATGCCCCAAACAGCAAGGCTAGGCTGACACAGCCAAGTACTGTACGTGTGCCCTTTGGGTAAAGTCTATCACTTCAAGTTGCAAATTCAAGGCATAGTCCATTTACTTCTGTGAATGGATGGATTCCTTGGTGACTAGATGAAGGTTCAAACCCAAAAGGTACCTTTGTCAAAAACACGGTATATAGAAGCACTTAACAGGACTTTCCATATTTCCAAAATTTTTGAATTTTAGGTGGGGGATTGTTACACAAAAATACAAAATTATGAGATTTGGTTTGCAAAACCTTTTATGATCTTAATTTGGAAAATTATTATATTTGTCAAAACTTCTTAAATATGGGAACTATTCTGCAAAACATATTTTGGACTTTATTGGGGGACTATTACGAAAACTTCAAAAATTATTTTGTTGAAATGACACCCATTGAACGGACGTATGTCTCACAGAATGAGCACGAGTAGGCGGTATCCGTTGGAGATCTAGTAAATAGGGTACTGGTTAGGAGAAAAGAGAAGAAATCGATCTTTATCTCGAGAAGAAATCGATCTTTATCTCTTGATCGTTTTCTTCTAACCTTCATTTTTTGGATAAAAATTCCTGCTTTCTTGTATTGTTTTCTGCTATGCTGTATCAACGCCAACCCTCGACCCCTTCTGTGATGTGCGCCACCGAAGGGAGGAGAAGTATCTCCGTTAAACATCACTGTGGAAACCGTGCACGAGACGGTGAATAGTTTTTCTAGGACAATGTTTCTACGCGCTTCTCTTTTGATTTGTTTATGCGAGGCATCGTGTAAGATTATTAATTTTACGATTATCCACGTATATTTTAAATTCACTAATCCCCTCTCTTGATATGAATTTAAAACCATATTCTAAATCCAAGTAAATGAGTATGTTGGTAGATTTAATCCATAATATTGTTTACATATCCTATCTATTTCCATGTTTAAAACAAATTAGTATGTTGTTATAATGTCTTTATAGAACTTATACATTTTGATCTTTTAAATATATTGTTAATTATCATATTCTGAATCTACAAATGAGCATGCTTTATAATGTTATTACATGTTTTATCCACTTGTTTTCTTAACATGTTACTGGATGTAATATTCTAATTTTCCAATATAACATGTTATTTGATCTTATTTATCATACTATAGCTATCTGTATGATGCTTTAACATCTCTTTGCTTATCATATTCTGATTATTCAAATTAATAAAATTCTGGATGTTATTCATAATGTCATTATTTCTATTATATCCCTGATTTTTTCAACAATAAAGTAACTATTATGTGTTAAGGAATATTCAAGACTAACCCAATGTTTTTTTTAAATTCTCATTAACTAATGATTTCAATTTTTTACCACTAAATAAAAAGCCAAAAATATCTTCATATATTTTGATTTGTTTAAATGTACTTTGAAGTGAAAAAAATAGCATGATTCTTCAGGGGTCTTTATTGTTTCACTATTAACATCATCACTTGTGATCCATGAGTATTGCAAACAAGAAGTCAAAAGCAAAGATGGAAAGAGTAAAGATATAAAAAAAATTAAAAAACAATCTTATTTATAATAGAGAAAATGACCATTATTTACCAATTTACCAATGCTATGTAATTAATAATTCTTGGGATTGGGATTAGTTTTTTAATAACTAATAAGGTAGTTGGGAGAATATATATATTTAAGGGTAAATTATTGTAGGGTCCCCGACATATTTCCATTTTCCCCGCAGGCACCTCTAACTGGTCAGGCCCTCCTTTTTGAAATTATTCCTATGAGGTCCCTCCTGTCCGGCTGTTGTTATGTTATTTTTAAAAATAATAGGAATGCCCCTTTCTCTGCCCCTTTCTCTCTGTTTGCCCTTCTCTCTATGTGTTATTTAGTCGCGAAAAATCCCGCTCAATTACATCGCCTTTCCCCCTGCCATATCGATGGCTTGCTTGGGCAGCAAGTTTACTCATCCAGCATACTTTCTCATTTCTCCATTGAGAGCTTCTTCTAATCATCATCTGCATATCAGTTCTTTCCTCCACCTTGAGCTTCGACTCTACATCTTCACCACCCTTCGCCAATGGAGACCATCTTTGTTGTTACTAGGTACAAAGAAGGCCATGCGCTTGACTTTACCATGTTGTCCTCTTGTCAATCGGTGATGGAGGATATCTTCAATCATTGGAGTCTCGAACCATCATGTGTGAGAGTGAAGTATGTCATCCCAGACGTTCACAAAACTATATGTTCTATTGAGTCAGATGGGGAATTCTTGTAGCTACATCGTATATTCAACAAGATGGTGGTGGACATGATCGTTGAGGACAGGGCTGCCGCGAGATTGGAGGGCAGGGCAGAATCATCTGATTCCCCGTAATGATTTATCTTTTTCTCTATTGAAGCTGGTTTTTTTTTGTGTAGTTTCGCTTAGTATTCGGCCCGAATCGTGTATGTTTCGTGGTCTTTCGCTTATTAAATGTGCAGTTGAAGCATTTAGTTTGACCTAGTATTTGTCTTCACGCTTACTATCTGACCCTAATCGTGTAGTTTTTCTTGAGTATTCGTGTAGTTTTTGGAGTCTCACTTATTATTACGTGGTTGTATCTTTTGTTTTGGATTAATCGTTTACTACCTTGGTTAAAATTGTTTATTGTTTATGTTTACTCGTTTACTATTTTGGGTAAAATCGTTTATTTTCTACGCAGGTGTTCCCACCTAACACTGCCATCACAACGAGAAGAAATTAACTTACATACGACGGAGCACTTGGAGTTAGAGTCCATGATGATCAACACGGTCAAACAAAGATTTGAGAATGCAAATCACCTCAGGGAAGCTTTACGGGCCTTTTCCATCCAGCGTAATTTCGACAATCGATTCATTAAGAACGATAATCATAGAGTCACCATTGCATGTGTAGCGGATGATTGTGAATGGCGTCTCCACGCATCGAGGGATGGTGCCGTTCAAACATTCAGGGTTAAAATGATAAAAAGCCCACATACATATAGAGGGGGGGTTGGGTCATCCCATCCAAAGGTTTACAAGAAGTGGGTCAGCAAAACTGTGGTTCAGAAACTGAGAGATCAGCCACTCTACAGGGCCATGGACATACAGAAGGACATATTACGCGACAAGGAGTTCACCTGTGGTACAAGCAGGCTTGGTTGGGTAAAGAGCTCGGACATGAAAAGATCCACGGAAGCGATACTGCAAGTTACGATATCTTGGTATGGTATGCGGATAAGGTGGCCGAAATCAATCCAGGTAGTGTTGTGCCTTTAGAGAAAGAAGGTGAAAGATTCAAGCGAGGGTTCTTCTTTTTTCGAGCAACTCTCGATGGTTTCAGGAGGGGGTGCAGACCGCTATTATTCCTAGATGGAACTCATCTATTGGGGAAGTATGGCGGCACGTTGTTGGGCGCAACTGTCAAAGACGGCAATAAAAGATTCTTCCACTTAGCGTTCGTAGTAGTTGACATTGAGAACGACGAGAATTGGACTTGGTTTGTGTCAAAACTAGGTGACACATTGTACGAAATTGGCGAACCATATGAGAAGATCCTTACGTTCATATCAGACCGATCGAAGGGTCTTATCAACGCCATTGCTAGAGTTTTCCCCTCGTGCCCCCATGCTTATTGCTTGCGGCATCTTCATGCAAACTTCACGAAGGCGAATCTTTCTCTTAGTAAGGCTGCGAGAGACGAGTGTTGGAACCTGTTGCTTAAGGTTGCATATGCATGCACAGAGAAGGAGTACACTGATGCTATCAATGGGGTCCTGGCTGCATCACCTCAGACATACAATTGGCTATTTCAAAAGTCAGACATGGAGCATTGGTGTACTTTCTTATTTAAGGGGTTACGTTGGGGTGTATGGCAGAGTCGTTCAATGCATGGATAAAGGAGGCTAGTCACCTACCAGTGACAAACATGGTGGATTCCATAAGGTATGGTGGTTAGTACTTATTTAAATGTTTGGAGTAACCGTCCATTATAACTGCTTACGCATTTGTTTCATGTGTTTTAGGCATAAGATGATGAATATGATGTTTCACCGCCGAGAGCAATGCAAGAAGTGGGAAGGTTATGTCTGTTCTGAGGTACACAAGAAGATTGAAGAAACAGTGGAAGAAAGCAGGTATTTGAGAGTCTATCGTTCAAACGGGGAACAATTTGAAGTGGTGGACAATTATAACAATTCCGTCAACTTAACAAGTAATACCTGCTCTTGCCGTAGCTGGGAAGTCTTCAGTCTCCCATACAAACATGCTTGCGCAACAATTATGCAAACAGACACAAGTGTGTATCGTTATGTTGATGACTTCTTCACATTAGCAACATACAGAGCATCATACGAGGAACCAATATTTCTGATTCCTGACCACGACAGACTGACCGACACCTCACAAGAACTTCGCATGCTTCCACCTTTGACGGAGAAGAGGGCCGGCCGCCCTAGACGACAAAGGATTGAGTCGCAAGGATTCGACATTAGACCACTTAATTGTAGTCGGTGTCATGAGGCTGAGCATAATAGAAAAACATGCAACTCTGTCATAGCAGACTGTGTGAGCATAAAGTGTATACATAATAAAATAGTTTTGATAGATAGTAAACAATAGATGGCCATGTATTATTTGGAGTTTTATGATGCGTCCTTTATTATACCGAATAATAGGATTATTTTATGGTATAAATCCTGTATTTTAGCAATGTTTTCGTTTAGACGAATGAATCAAGAATCATAAATAAATTTCAAAGTAACATTCATGTGCAAAAGATACAGAATTACATTTCACAATAGATCTGAGAACAAACAAAACTCAAAATCTTATCTACACTGCTAGTTGCAGAAGGTTCTTTGCATTCCATCCTCACCCAGCCAAAAATTATGCGTCACATCAGTGGCGAGGAACCCACCGGGTGGGTGATCGAAAGTAAATTGTCTACGTTCTGTAAATCTTTCTCCAAGAAACCACGTTATATGGCGAATTATTTGTGCGATGGCTCGTCGAAACTGGTAGATGGCGACACTACCCGACCTTTTGCATCCGATAGCCCCTGATGAATCATCCACTTTCCCTTCAGCGACGTTGTTCAAGAGTCACATGTCCGATTCCCTCATTTCCTCGCTCTTCAACAATATTATACCTGCTGCATATCCAGCAAGTAGGGAACCTCTCTTCGTTGCGTCAATGAGACGTTGTACTCCAGAGGGCATTTCCAATCAAAGAGTTTCCTCCTACCAATCAATTAATAGTTAACAATGTTCACTACGAGTAATTGCAGTGAAACACTACGAAAGGAGGTAGGAGATGCTCACCAAGCTGAGCATGAAGTTCGCTCTCAGATTCCCACACGCCACACACCTGCGGAGGAATCCCACATATTCGTCGAAAGAAGGAAGACAATAACGGGTATCGCTGTCAACGAAAATGTTTTGCCCAACTATATGACTCTCACATATCCGTTGAAAGAGCTTACAACTGTTGGGTTAGAAATCAGTTTACCATAACTAAAAGCTTCATTAGACAACCAAACAACAAAACAGAGATAAATGAAGAAAAATCTCAATTACCATTGCCGAAAGTTCTTCATATCATCGAGCGGTCTTCTTAGCTGCAACGCCACGATGATGAAGATCTCATTTAAAACTTCTTCAGGGAGAGTTGAGAAAGATGGAAACTTTTCCGCCTTCATTGTCTTTTAGATTTTACAGTCGCAATAAGGAAGAAGAAAGATGGAGAACAAGAATGGGCTTGCAAGTGTTGATATGTGTTGAACACTGAAGTGGTGTTTATAGGGAACAAGGTTATTAAATGATGTGACTGCTCCGGACACCTCGATTCTGGAATTGTCATGCTGCTGACGCCACCAAGCGGATAGTTAAGGCCACCGGGGACGCGTATTATGGGAAGGCGAACCATCATCATGGTGCGCCGAACATTGGAAAAGCACGCCGCTATGCGTGCTGTACACGATTAGGCCGAAATAAGAACTATTTAAAAAAAGCACGATTAATGTTCATAATGAACTATATAGGTCAAATAATACACGAATAAGCTTTAAATTTAATTTTCAATCCACTTCGTAAACATTACAAGTCTAATAATAAACCCTGTAAGTCCGTCTCATTCACGAATTAGAATGTTTAGTAAGCGATTGTACCACCATATTAAATGAATAAGTTTTACATAGTTGTATCCTTTGTCAATACCAGATTCGACGACGGTTTGCACCGTAGCAGCCCATCCATTAATAGTTGAGCGATTAACCTGAGCCTCACACCAGGGACTTTGTAAGAGTCAAATTTTATATCACGCCCTTGCAGAATCAGTTCCATGTATCACATGGTGAAAACTGAGCAACTGCTGTCCTCGCGTCTTGATGGGGGCAGTCCCTAATATGTCGCATTGGCCAATCCTCAATGTCATCAACCTTGGCTATGGACGCGATGTACTTGTCTCACAGTCGACGCTGCGAACATGTTTTCTTATGATTACAACATACCTGAGTTAATAAATCTACACATAATATTAGGCAGTTGAAAATTGTACCATTGGACATGCGTCCCTGTCATAATTAGCACCCACGCATGAGGAGTAGTGCAAATATTCACGATTTTCCCGCTCCACTATTAGGAGATGATAGTGTTCGTGACCGACGATTGGCTTTAGTACAACATCCAATTCGTGGAAGTTCAGCAATGCCTTGATTATGAACTGTGATAACCCACTGCCCGGTGCTTCTTTTCCAAATTGTGAAAGTAAACATACCAACGGCCACACGACAGTGTTGTTGACGAGACTACACGTAGGACGTCACTTAATCGAAAATATGCGCTTTATCGGAAAATCGGAAAATAGGAAAATGGCACGCTTAAGCATCGTAATAAGCAATAATTCCCAATAATAAAAGAAATAGTCAAGGAAATACACGTTTACAAATATTACACGCTTATTGGCGTTTAATGATCAACAAATAGAAACATAATACACGCATAAAATCGTATAATAAACATCAATGACAAATAAATACATGATTAAAGATCTGTAGTAAGCGAAAGCACCGAATAAGAATCTCAGTGACTTACTTGTCCATTCTGCTATTCAGATACATGGACACCTTCGTATTCTGTAGCTTCTCTAGTTTGTTGAAACAAGCCGGCCTCTTGTTCAAAGGTAGGAAACCAATGGCATTGTCCACAAGCTCGGGAGCATTCTCATCAACCAGTATGATGGCTTTGGCATTTTCCTGTTGCTCTGGCAAATCACTTTCAGAGCTGGAGACTTCCGGAGGTGGACCATAACTTTCTTTAAGAGACTTTAGAATGTTTCCTATCTCCACCGTCATCCCTTCGTCCAGGTTCGCTTCCTCCGTCCTTTCCTCCCTTCTTAGACTAACATTCCGCACAGAGGCTGTTATCCTTTGCTGCTTCACCATCTTCGTCCGGGGGCGTGTCATGCGAGTGATCCGCCTTTGAGGAGGTGGTGGTGCGTTCGCTTTCCGTCGTGGGGCTTGCTTTTGTGCGGGTGGACGCTTCGGAGACGTTTTTCATTGTGCAGTATGGCCTTTTGCAATGAAAGTCGCAGGTGGTTATTTTGGTGATGCAGTTGCTCCTGCTTGTGGTTCTGGAGCTGGCTTTGGTGCTGCTTCTAGAGTTGGTGCTGGTGGTGGTGCTTAGGTGGCGTAGATGCTTATTCTTGCTAGTCTAGCTAAGCTTACAGCACTCTTGGTCCCGAATTGGGGATTATTCTTTGCTTCTTGCTACTGGTGCTTCTATTGGTACTGTTGTTTCTTCTGCTACTGGTGCTGTTGGTACTTATTTTGGTGCTGCTGGTGCGGACGGTGCTTCTACTGTTGGGAATGCTGATGCTGGTGCTGGTGGGTCTTCTGGTAATGTTGGTGGTGATGATGCCATTCGTTTCCTCGGCCCCGTGGCCAATTGTTTTGAATTTTTCGGTCTAGGGCAAGCAGTGTAGAACTCACCAACGCTTCCGTATGATTCAGGAGCCCTACTTCTTACCAAGGCATTCAACTTTGATAGTAGTGCATCGTACATGGATTGAAGATCTCTTAGCTCCATCTGGATGAACGCCATATCATCCTCCCTTGCTTTTGGTACCTCCATCTGGACAGTCTTCCGCCGAACCTCTTCCTCGATAATCGTCTTTGCCTTCCTCCCTTGCTTCGAGGGTCGTGTCTTCTTCTCGGGTGAACCCAAACTTCCCCACCGAGGCGATGGCCTCCGTGGTTGGGCTTGTACGGACCTGATCAATTCAACCTTTGCTTGGGTAGAGGGAGTGACCGAACATAACTGCAATAATACACGAAGAATAATGGTAAATAAAGACCTCATTGTAGTCAGATAAGCGTTGAAGCAATTCGGTAAATAAGCGGACCCCACCTCCTTCCCCTTCACTGTTTTCAGCAATTCGGAAAATGAACTTTGCTTATTGAAATTGTCCTTGCCATAACAGAAAATGCGTGGGGTCTTCTTCAAGCATACCCTCTTGCCGGTCCTGGTCACCTCATGAAACCACAAGTTAAGTGCGAGGACGCACCCTCGCAAGTAGCCAGAGGTTTTGCGTTTCCCATTGAGACGGGCCCTTACACGACTTGTTGCATCGGGGACATTGTCCATCAACCACTTGTGGGTAGCCGGCGCCCACGCGCAGTCCTCGATAGTGGAGAGGTCATTTGCGTACGATGTAACCCAGTGCAGGGTTGTACAAGAAGTGCTCGAGAACATAAAGGTACCAAGGAAGTACACGACCAACATCTTAATGAAATTCTCCTCCTCGCCCTCGCCCTTCCCAGCGAGTTTGATGAGAGTATTCTCGATGGTATGGCGGTGTTGGTCAGCTGCTTTGCTTAGGAACAGACTCTCGAGATCAGTCTTTGCGGGCTTCGGCTTGAAGTTTACCACATGACAATGGCATAGGAGGCCAAGGACCATGGCGACAACCTCTGCCCGAAACTTCAGCTGAACCGACCCTATTTTGATGTCTTTACATGGTACTTTGAGAGGAGGGAATCCAGTATTCCCCTCTTCTGGATGATAGGCTCCAAGTCCATAAAATGGTGAAAGGGAGTTCTCTCAAGTAGCTCCTACTGCCAAGCTGTCATCAACAACCTCATCTCTCTCAACATTTTCACGAACGGAACCAGGTAGCACCTGGCGTTGATGAGCGGCGGGTTTTTCTTTTCCATCCTGCAGAGAATTACACGTTACATCAAACAAGTGCAGGGCTTGAACAAGTAATCGAAGCTGAATGTTAGCATACAAATACATGATTTGCTCTTAAAAATACACGAAGTCGGCTTTAAAATACTCTAAACAAACAAACATGGTTTCTCCCTTGAATCAGAATTCACCCACACTGTTACAAGATGTGCCATAAACCTCTAAACAAACAAACATGGTTTCTCCCTTGAATCACACACACTAAACCCCAAAAATCGAAATCAGGTTTCTTTGGGAGAGGCCAACCCTCAATCACAAACCCTAAATCAGCAGAATCCAAGAAAGACTCTTCGGGATAACTTGCCCTGAAACCCTAATCCCTAAACCCTAAATCCCCAAAACTGAATAACTTTCCTCTGGCAGGGGATTACCTCGAAGATGATCGCTGGATGTTAGGAGATTTGCCCTTAAAAATATACAAAGTCGGCTTTAAAATACTCTAAACATCCAGGAAAATAAACTATTTTCCCAACAAAAATAAACACTAAACTAAACTCCAGAGCATACCCATAAGCTCTAACAAGAGATCCAATCACGAATCAGAATCCACCCACACTGTTACAAGATGTGCCATAAACCCCTAAACAAACGAACATGGTTTCTCCCCTGAATCACACACACTAAACCCCCAAAATCAAAATCAGGTTTCTTTGGGAGAGGCCAACCCTCAATCACAAACCCCAAACTAGTAGAATCAAAGAAAGACTCTTTGGGATAACTCACCCCGAAACCCTAATCCCTAAACCCTAAACCCCCAAAACTGAAAAACTTTCCTCTGGCAGGGGATTACCTCAGAGATGATCACTGGATATTAGGAGCAGATGTCTTCCCTGCGACCGGAGGTGAACGGCGCTGCGAAATGTCATGAAGGGCAATCGACAGTACGGATCTGGAGAAGTTGTGGAGAAGAGTTAAGTTTGTACATTTGGTTTACTGTTGATGGGCATAAGAGTAATTTCATACCCTTTTTAACATCGTCAGTTGCTTTTAGAGCTGACATGACGTCTATCCAAAAAGCAAGGGCTTTTTGGGACGTGGGAAAATACCAAGGGCTTTTTGTGCAGTTGCAAAGTTTTGAAGGTTTTTTTGGAACTTTCCTCTATATTTAATTATGTATTAAACTAAAACTTTAAAGCTTTTGTTTATTATATTTATTTTAAAAAATTAGTTGATAAAAGATATATAATTGATTAGATATTAAATTAAAGTTTAAATATCCATGTATTATAACAAATATTTTTTATTATTAACATGAGAAAATTTAAAAAAATTTCAAGTTTAAATGTAGTAGGAGGCCTCCAATAGATATTAAATTAAAATTTTTAAATCTTAATTTATCATACAAATAATTATTATAACTACAATGATAAGCTTTTAAAAAATTTTAAGATTTAAACTTTGTATGAGGTCTCCAATAGATATTAAATTTTAAATTAAAATTTTTAAATATTAATTTATTATAGTAATCTATTATTATAGTTATGATAATAAGATTTTTTTAAAAAAAATCTTTCAGGATAAAATATAAATATCAGGCTCATAAAATTTGGGGCCTAAAGCGGTTGCTTCATCTACTTTACCCTTGAGCCGCACTAGCCTACAGTAATTGATAGGCCGACTGCCTGTCACTAGATTAGAGGCAGATAGTCAGGTCAACACTCAGCTAGCTATATTGGAGACGATACTAGTTAATTATTAAATTAATTAATTAGGGATGTTGTTATAGTCACCATGTTAAAATGTATTGGCATTTACATTGTGTAATGTCACATTGTGTAATGTCACATGCATAGCACATAAAAGTGGTGTATTCCAAGTTACAATGACTTTCGAATGACAGCAAACCAAATACTGGTTTTGCAATTACATTGTAACTCAAGTTACATTGTAATTGCAAAACTAGTAAAACAAACGCCACCTAAGATAGTGGCCTCCATTGCAACATCCATCGGTTGGGAGCCACATGCATGGTATGTGAAGGAGCCAGACATCAGTTAAGGCTCTATATGCAGGAGTTGCAGATCTAATAAAATTTATTATGAAAGAAGATCAAAAGGAATGGTATAATCATTCAAATTGTAAAAGAAAGTCAAGGTGCGCAAAGAAAACAGGACAAGAAGAAAAAATTAACTTTTGAGACGTTTTACAAGTTTGTCACTTTTATGCAAATAAATCAAATCAAAAGTAGTGCAAGTGAATCTAAGAAGTTGTCTATTTTTACACTACAGGAAGCAAGAACTCCATGATTGTCTATTGTGAACAACATAAATGCACAAGGAAATTTAGTATAAAGTAGTTAACATTCTTTTAAGTTTTCAAACTCTACAATGTGAAAAGATAAATCAACTAATATAATGAACCAAGCTAGTTTCAAATATATTAGCCAGGGAAATAAAAGTACAAAAGTAGAAAAAAAACCATGAACATCAAAAGGCAAGACGTAATCGCAACAGCTGATAAACATAAACAGCAATAAAAATCAATCAAAAACTTTAACAACCAAACTTGATGTTAACAGTACATAGACAAATATGCTGAATTACCTGGTGTTTTTAAAATTATTCATGATATTTCCACACAAAAATATACTTTAGCAAGTAAAACAAAAGAAGAAAAAATCACTAAGCTCCCCTCTATATGTATGGAGGCAACCTATAACAAATCAGGATCCGGCCAACAAATGTCACAAATTTAATTTAAACAATTAAACAAGATCAAACAATCTGGGATGAAACAAGAAATACCCCATCATCCACCAACAAAAGACCACAAATTAGGGCAAAACATGTCAACAGAAACAAAAGATTCTTGTATGAAGTTAATAACGCAAACAAAACAAAATTAGGGAGAATTCTTGTATGTAGTAACCAACGTTTACCGGCATGAACTAGTTACCAGCAAGAGAAATAGGTAAAATTTAAATAAACATGAGTTCACACTCCATAAACCTAATTTCAGGAACCCAAGAGAAAGAGTAAAGATTAAAAACCTTTAGGAAGCTGGGATCAATGTGAGCCTTCTGGAGATGGCGTTCGGGAATTAGATCGCGGTTGGGAGGGAGATTGCGCTAGCGCTGGAGATGGCCGCAGGGAGTTAGATTGCTGCTGGGAGATCATGCTGGAGATGGCGGTCGTGAGTTTAAGAAGAGAATAGGGATTCAGGAAAGTCAAACGTATTAAAAAAGGGTAATTATGTAATTTTTGAACTATGGTTGAGTTTGAACAACATTTAACTCTAAATTTTTTAACGGAACTAACAATGACTAACAGCAGGGGTATATAAGCAAAAAATATAATTTTAGAGGGGTATGCAAGAAAATAACATTTTTACAAGGGTATATAAGAAAATATGCAGTTTTGGAGGAGTATGAAAGCAATTTTCTCTAAAATCTATTGACCAGGGAGGTGTGATACATGTGAATATTGTCCAGTGAAAATTATTTGGTATGAGCATTCCAATCAACAAATTTAACTATATGTGAGGGTACAGAGTAGAGGAGGGGTACGGGATGGTTAACTCGGCCAGTCAAGTTACGGGTCACCTACAGGTGACTCGGACCCGGCCCAGACCACTCCCCAGAAATGGAGGATGGGTTGTATCCTACTGGTTCATGGGTCTTCCTGCCTGTTCTCATTTTTTTGTGAAAAAAATATTAAATATAATTTTAAAAAATAGCAGATTATTATAAAAAATTTCAAAAGAAAAAGACTATGATATTATAACTTGTACGTAATTCGTTTACCTATCGAATTAAGTTGTCTACGTATCCTCTTGGGTGTTAGAGGAATCCAAGCCAGCGTAGTTCTTTTACCTTAGACTGGACTGGAGTTGTCACCCACTTACCTATTCTTCAGCGTCAGGTTTTAGCTCTTGCTCGGCGTCAGGGGTCATTGTTGTGTTCATCATGTTTGTTAGTTACAGCCGGGTTGGGTTATGCACTTTGTTATAAAATAAGTTGCAACACGGATTGCAACTAGCTGGCAAACAGAGTTTCTCAAACACATTCACACACACTCAAGCAACGACAAATCACACACACAAGAGACAAGGAAGTTGGTAACCCAGTTTGACTAACAAAGCCTACGTCTGGGGGGCCAAGCCCAGAGAAGACAATCCACTGAAGATTTAAGGAAGACAGTAGTACAAGAGTCTCTCTCACTCAATCTATCATAAACACCCACTCTTTGATTGACAATGACCTCTATCACCCTTCTCCTGAGGAACTGCTCTAGAAGGCTCACTCCAATCCTCTGAGTCCTGGTCTTATATAGACGCCTCCCTGCCTTCACACGACAGCTACCATCTTTAGGATTTCCCAAATCTCCACGACTGCCAAATTGGACTCCTTCTACATTTGGTACATTTGCAACCTAGTTGTAACCATGACTGCAACACGACCCGACTGATGAACTGACCAAGGCTATAGCATCCATTGCTCTTCGACCTCGACATACCTCCAATCCTCCTAGTTGAGTTCCGAGTCTACTATGTCGGATCCACAGGATCCCGACCAACATAACTGGCCGATCCACCTCTCCTTCACGTACTCAGCCCTTCATGGTCGCACCCCACCATGACACGAGACCTTCAATCAATCTTCATCTTCAATCATGCAAGGTTGAGCTGTTAGATTGTCTCCACCAATCTCTTTCCAAGCTTGGTCTTGATTCACCACAGCATGGCCTATCATGCTCCTCCATATTTGCTTACCAAATATGGTCTTCCTGATTTGGCTTGCATCAATCACCTCATCAATCACCTCATCAATCATATATTCAATCACCTCATCAATCATATATTAGTTGTCAAATCTAGCTGCAAGCTTTCATCCAATCAGCCTGATATGATCATGCTTCTTTTGCACATGTTGCTTGCCAATTCTAGCCTCCAATCCTATCATCAATCAGCAACTTGCATGAGATCTCCAATTAGCATTCGTGCAATCTTCAATCAATCTTCCCGATATGAAGCCTTCAAGATTTGATGATGCTTCCTTCCAAGAATGGAGTCTCCAAGCTAATGAACTCGATCAACATTGTCTTCTTTTCTTGGGATGCACCCGGATTAGGAGAGGCTTGGACTTGTGTCAAATATGTGCCAATACTAGTACATTTGCACTAACAATGTTATCGATGAAGAAGAAGTCCCTCGCTTCTAGATTTTCCATCTCTACTTCTTGTTGTCGAACCTGTGCACGTTTCCAATCATATGTGAAAACTTGAATTTCAATGTTTGGTATCACTACAAGAAAAATGATTTTTAGGGACCACATTTTAAGGACCGGATGCGAAAATGGTCCTCGTAAATACATTAATAGGGACCCGATTTTTAACGGTCCCAAAATTTTAATTTTTCATAAAACATTATGGACCATATATTATTCTGGTCCTTGTAAATCTAAAAATTCCGGTCCTTAAATCTTTTATTTGGCGGGGATTGAAAAATAATTTATTTTTTTAAAACCAAAACCCTCTTTTCACCCTGTCTTCGCGCGCGATTGAAAGTCGAGCGGCTCTCCTTCTCCTCCTCCTTCACCAAAACCCTAGATCGCACCCTCCTCTCCGCATCCTCATCTTTGTTTGCTTGAAATCCTTGCACGCTCTCTCGCCATTGCCGTAAGCCTTGATCCATCCGAAGTCTCGTCTATTGCTCGTTCTCTCTTGGATAGCTTCGGCTGATCTACGCATAGCCATCTCACCGGTCGGAGACTTGTTCTGAGTGAGTTTTTCCCCTCTTCCATCCTCCTCCGTGACGTCCTGATTTCTTGTTGGCTTGTTGCCTAATAACCTCGATCCATTGTGATTGGAGGTTTTATGTTTGGATAATTGACGATCGTGAAGCGTTGATTGGGGGTCTTCGTAGATGTTGATTTGAATCTTAGTTTTCTTGATTTTGTGTAATTTAGGGTTTACGATGCTAGTTTAATGAAGTCATAGCCCATTTTCATCCAAACATTACTTGAAATTTAATGTTAGTAGTAAATCTCAATAATCAATTATTACTTTAGTTCATGGAAGGCATTGTGGTTCTTTTGGTTTGCCCTAATTTTATTGGGTAAGATCAGATGGTTAATAGAATTTGTGGTTTAATTTGTTTTTTAAACTTGTATAAAAATTAGAATTCATTGGTAATTTCTCGTTCAGGGTTGATGGAATGAGATAAAAAATATATATTGTGTTGATGCCAAAAACTGGTTCACGTCACGCTTACCATCAGCTGTTGCCTGCGTGATCCGGTCTGAAACTTTTCGACCAGCGGTTAGAATTTATAGTTGATGTGGGCGCTTACTTCTGCCTATGAACAGGGAGTGTATAGAAACTCCGCTCGGAATTACTGGAGTGACTCATCGGTGAGCACGTAAAAAGGGAGAGGATGGCGATGAATTGGGCCTTTACGCGGATTGACTCCGATGCTTAAGTCAGAAAACTTGAAGAGAGAAGTTTAATATTAGGCAGTTTTTGTGTGATGAGATTCTTATTTTTTTTGGATCCCCTTTTCTTCTATTAGTGCTCTCCTTTTATAGCACCTTAGAGGCGGTTCAGGAAAGGCGGTGGGGTAAGGTGATTGGATTAAGTAAATATCTCTTAAAGGCTGGTGGGAAAGGCGGTGCAGGAAGGTGGTAGGAAAATATCACGCCTCTTGTAGCGGGTGGATAAGGTCCACTCACTGTAGAGGCGTTAGATGTTTCTCTATCTCTTTCTTTCTACCTTACGCCCTTTATGAGAGGATCGTTCCAATTCCGACGGACTTGTTTGTAGGATTGAATCCTTACGCTACGCTATAATTCCGAGCGGAATTGTGCAAGGATGGTGATACTGCCGTGTAGCCAAAGGAACAAGTGGTTCTTTAACTTAACGACACCTGTCTTCACCAAATATATCCGTAACACTAGTCCCTCCCTAGTGTACTTGTTGAAAAAATCTAAGTGAGGGGTGAGCTAAGCGCCGCGTTTACGCGGATTCGAGAACAAGTATTATTCTTAGTTGGCATGTCTATGTAAGTAGCGAGCTCGTATGCAGGTCGCTTGTACCTAAGGGACACATGTTTTAATAGGCGACCGGCGTTCTTTGTGTTATCTTCTCATTTGTTATCGAGATAGATTTTGGTTCGAATTCTAAGCCTATAGTGTCAATGGGCTCTTCTATTTAAGGGCTTTGTATGGATAGGGTGTTTTAACTTGAAAACTTTTGCACCCTTCTATTTTTGTATCATGGCTCGGTAGCTTGTCTTTTACAAGTTTTTCACTTTTTCTCAATGCTCTAAACGTTTCACGAATTCCAGTTCTTTTCATGAGCACACAGCCGGAACTAAGGGTGGGGTAATCCACTTGGTAAGTCCAAACGGCTGAGTTTGGCCATCTATTTTGCTGATTGACAGGGGGGTAGGCAAAATGAGCCTAAACGCGGGGTGGGAAGCTTTTCATGTTGACCATGATGTGGAGGCGGGAGACCTTTTAGTTTTACTTACGCGGAGATGCAGCCCGAGGTTGAAATGTTGGAGGCGACTCTGCTTGGTAGAGAGGTGGGTCCCCACCTCCATCCAGCGTCTTAGAACCGAGCTCCCCTAGTGGCAGCGAGGATAGCGGCAATTTGCGGAAGCCCGTGTATCTCCTCCGGAGTCTTATCCGGCGTTGCCCGGATGGGTCATGACGTTTAGGATAATCCGTTCGGAAATATAGTTGGGATAATCCGTTAGGAAATATGTTTTTAGGGTTTGTTATATAAGCGCTTTATTTACGTTCGTCATTGTGTAACTTGAATAAATGGCGTTTTGTCGTTTTGTTTTTAAATCCTTTGGCTTTTGTTGATGATCCTATGTTGGAGTGTGCGCTTTTGTCTTTGTGCTTGATGCAGGCTCGCCTTCCATGCGTACCGGCTCTACCTTCCATGTATAGCGCTTCTTGTTCCCTAAAGCGACACGCGTGTCTCCTCTACTATTCAGCATTGAAAGGGGATAGTGGCGCTGATATGTATGCGGTGTGTGCGTTTTGTCAGCGTGATGATGGGCGATGGGGCGTGACTTTCCATGTGTGCCGGCGGCGCTTGATGCTACTTGGCGTGTACAAAATTTTGAATTGTTTCGAGGAGGTGTATGATGGTTGTTTGAACGGTTTAGATTTGTGGGCCTTTGGGTTCAAGGGTCCAGATCGGAACATAACCCTAGGATCTAACGGCCACGGGTTCATTGCCTTTATATATAAGGGGAATCGTACAAGCAGCAAAAGGTTGTGTTGAAAATCGAGTCTTCTTCTCCACCAAAATCGAGTCTTCTTCTCCAGGTTTCTTCTTCTCCGGCGAGCTCTGGTTTAGTGCTTTTTCTCTTATCTTTTTCTTTCTCTAAGGTAATGGCTAGCGCTACTTCTTCTTCCTCTAGTTCTTCTCATGAACCCTTGATTCTCTTTTCGTCCAACCCTACGGTTTTACATTTGTAATTCCGCGATCCGGGTGAACTTGGAGGCATTCCAGGTTCGAGGGGTTGTGAGTTCAATCTACCTCTAGAACCTTGGTAGAAGTGCGATACATTCATAAGTCTTCTTGGACAGTCGGAGGTAGATAGCCTGGTAACTAAATATGAGATAAATCTCTCATTGTTTGAGGTTAGGGTTCCCTGTTCTGGGGAGAGGCAAGTTCTCCCAGGGAAGGGGAGATAGCCATCTATCAAGATGCGCTATTAGGTGGCCTTAGACTCCCTTTTTACGATTTTGCTAAGGCGATTACTAGAGGAGTATCATGCATGTCCTTCAGATTGGCCCAGAATTCTTGGAGGCCTCTTGAGCGGCTTTGTTATTGTTTTCAAGCATTACGGAATAAATCCGACCGGCCGTCCGTTGGTTCCGTATGCTTTTAGTTTATGTCTAGAGTCTAACGCATTGGTATTACTTCTCGGCTCGTCACGGGAGGAAATTTTTAGGGAAGGTTCCTTCTTCCATTGCGATGGAAGAGCAAATTTTTCTTTGTCAAAAGTAAGTCCGAGTGGGATGTCCAGAACAAAATGGGAGGTTCCCCGAGCGGACATCGCTTGTGAGGAAATGACGGGTGAGGAGATGGGTCTTCTTAAGTCAATGACAGGGTTATCCAAAGTGTACATGGATGAGTTTTTGACAAAGGAAAATCTTGTTAAATGTCGTTTGATAGTGTCCGCCGGTAGGAATTATTCGTTTACTTTACTAGTCTGATTTTTTAACTACAGTATCTAATAACAAATTTTTTTTGTACTTGTTTTGTAGGAAATCCGATGGAGGACGAGGACCTGAGCTATGTTAAGGGTCTTTTGGCCTCTTTCGAGGGTGAAGTTCACCCGTCCTTGCCTCGCGGACGGAAGAAGAAAGAGGTGGTACTTGGCCAGAAATGATACCTCCAAGGAGGAAAGAAAGAAGAGGAAGAGAAAAGAACCGGGCTCTTCCAAAGAGGGGGTTAAGAATGACCCCGGTGCAGGGTCCTCACGGGAGAGGAGGACCAAGAGAAAGAATTCCGAGGACGTATCAGGTCCCGGAATTATAGGAGAACTAGTGGGGGCACCTCAGGAAGAGGTTCGTGCGGAAGAGATCCGCCCGACGCTGTCCCCAATTTCCGAGGGCCCTTCTTCCAGCCGACCGGAGGACATCCTTCTCGCAGAGGTGAGAATTTCTATTTTCTATAAGTATATTTCACTTATAACCTTTAACTTAGGTTTTATTTTGCAGGCGGAGTTAGGAGAAGCGGCCTTCGTGGATAAATTACGAGTGGCGGATTCCGTTTTAAAGGGATCTGTTACTAGGCAGAAGGAGTTACCTTCTGAGGATACTCCTTTTCGTGATGCCACATCCGTAAGGGATGTTTTAATGGCCATGCGGCCCGAGCAGCTCTCTACAAAACTTCGAAGGGCTGGTAGGGAAGAGGCCACTTACCAATTATTCCGTTCGGCCATGCTGGTAAGGGTTGTTCTCATATTTCCCTTTGTTTCTAAGCTTGGTATATTTTCATGAGCGTTTTGTTATTTCATAGACCGCACAATGGGCGGATCGGGTTGGTGCTCTTTGCCAAGAAGATTTGGCTAAGATGGAAATGAATAGGGCAGATATCGCTCAGTTGAGCGAGACGGAATAATTGGAAGAGAAGGAGAAGAAACAGCATGACGCTATCCAGGCCCTTGAGCGAGACAAAGGCCGAGTACCGCAACAACTATCGCCTCTAGAGAAGAGAAGAAACGAACTAGCGGCTTTCGATTATCTATTTCCAAAGGTTCTCTTACATTTGGCGAGGAGGATATCAAGGGGCTACAAGATGAATCAGCGGTTTGAAGAAGGAACTCCAATCTACTCAAGAGGAGGCGAGTCATTTGTTGATGGGATTTAAAATTTGAAGAAATGCTTAGAGCTTACGCGCCCGTTCAAAGTGAGTTGGCGGAAATAAAGGGGCGTGATACACTTAGAGGCAGATTTGGCTTCCCGTTTGAAAGCTCAAGTGCGACTACTTAAGAAATTAAGGATTTATTAGAGCGGCGAAAAATTTAGAGAAGGAGGTTGCAGAGCTTAGGGGCTTAAAGTTAAAGATGGGGCCACTTTCATTATATATTACGTGGTGCAACAAGTGGGCCATCATATTCCTCCTAAGGAGGTTTTGTCTATAAATTTGGAGTCTTGAAGAAATTTACAGAGCTCAAAGAGCAACAAGTTATCAAGACCAGGAGGTTCACATTTTACATTCGTCGGTACTGCCCCGATCTTTGGAACCTTCTACCCAAGCTCCTTTAGTTGCTCCTTGAACCTTATACGCCCAAGCTCCTTGAAGTAGGCGGTAAGCCACGAGGGGCCCTAGCTCTTAGGATGTTTTTTCTTTTATGAATGTTCTTGTAAATGTTCAGTCACTTGGAATGTAATTTCTATTCATATGAATGAAACACAAACCTTTATTTTGATGACGTTTTATTTCCGAGAGATGGTTGTCTTTAATCATATAAGAAATTCATTCGAGAGGTATTTGCCGAAGTCTTTGGTAAACTTCTTTCTTCCTTCTTTCTTTGACTTTGTAAGGTGCTTTGTAACGAGTCCTTAGTCCAATCGCGGGACTTAAGTTGTTGAATGAGATACTCGCCTTCATAAGTGAGGTTGTTGCCTCATATTTCGATCGGGATTTTTGCCCTTGCTTTTTGGATAAGAGTTGTCGTTCTATCCCCGGGATAATTCCGACTCTTTTCCAAGAATGGGAATTGCACCGCATTTTTGTAGGATGGGAATTTCACCGCATCTTAGTAGGATGGGAATTTCACCGCATCTTGGTAGGATGGGAATTTACATGCATCTTAATAGAAAAAGAAAAAGACTTGAACTTTATTAGTGATTTTTAAGGAGCGACTACAAAATTCTTGATAGTAGCGTCTTAGATGCTCGACATGGAATGGGCGCTTGAGTGTCTTTCCATCCATATTTACTAGATAATAGGTGCTTTCGTTGGACGATTCTTTGTATGGCGTAAGGGCCTTCCAGGTTAGGAGTTAGCTTCCCGTTCGGCTTTTATTTCCACGGAACTCATTTTCCCGTAGGACTAGATCGCCAATTTGGAAGAAGACTTTTTTTACCCTTGTGTCATAGAACCTTTTTACCTTCTGGCGATAGATGGCTGCTCTTATTTCCATAGCTTCTCTCCGTTCTTCAAGTAGGTCAAGTTAAAACCGGAGTTTTTCTCATTCTCTTACGAGGAGAGCGTTCTTTGTGTGTCATAAGGTAGGCATCCCTATTTCTGCAGGGGATGGCAGCCTGCCCCTTATAGAGTGAGGGAGAATGGGGTCTCTCGGTGGGGGTTCTTGTTGTTGTCTGTAGGCCCAAAGGCTCGAATTTCTTCTACCCGGTTAGTACCGTTTCAATACCCGTGTTTTCAATGTTTGAAGCGAGTGCGGTTTGTCACTTCTACTTGGCCGCGTTGGCTTGGGGATGTGTCCGCAGGATGTTAATCTGGATTCAATTCGAACTCACGAGCAAAAGCTTTTGAAGGTTTTGTTGTCAAGCTATCGTCCATTATCGAAATGAAGGCGGCTGGAATGCCGAATCGATGATAATCGCCGCCATAAGAATCCACGGCGAGGCTTTCTCCGTGATTTTGGCTAAGGGTTCAACTTCCACCCATTTGGTGAAGTAGTCAATGGCGACTATTAGAAACTTCATTTGCCTGACTGAAGTGGGGAACGGCCCTAGGAGATCGACTCCCCAGATGGCGAATGGACGAGGGCTAATGATGGGTGTAAGCTGTGCCGGCGGTCGCCTCTGGATCTTGGAATGCCGCTGGCAGGCGTCGCATTTCCGGGCGAATGCTATTGCGTCTTGAGTTAGTGTTGGCCAGTAATAACCTTGTCGTAGGACTTTGTAACTTAAGGCTTTGCCCCCTATGTGACCTCCTCCAATGCCTTCGTGAATTTCTTGAAGAACATAACTAGCTTCGGTTGGGCCTTAGCATCGCAAGAAGGAGTTCATTATAAGATCTTCTGTATAGGTTCTCATTGATGATGGTGTACTGAGCGGATTTGTAAGAAATCCGTCTGGCCTCTGCTTTGTTGGGTGGTGCCGATCCACCTTGTAGATAATTTCTGATGGGGTCTATCCAGCTTGGCTCTTCGGTTGTACTTTGTACTTCCTCCTCTAATCCGTCGATAGTTTTTGTGGGAAGGTATTGCAGGTTGAAGGGAGGCTCTGTGTCTTAGATCGTCTTTGTGGCCTTTTTGAATGAGGAAGCGTCCAGCCTCTTCGCTTTGTGTTCGGCAGGACTTTTTCGATTTGGAAGCGGGCGAAGTGTGGAACTATTTTCTTTACCCTTTGCTTGGTACTTGACCATGTTTTCTTCCTTAAACTTCAAAATTTGCCCAAGGTATGGCTTACTATTATTTGTGAGTCGAGAATATACATGCAGTCTTTGAATTCGGAGTCCTCGGGCGGATGTAATCTGCGATGAGGGCTTCGTATTCGGCCTCATTGTTGGTTGCTTTCGAATTGGAACTTGATCTTGTCGCGATTTTCCACTTGGAAGGAGAGTAGAGGGCGAAACACACTTGCCTTTTCTTAGATTCTTGATCCGTCAACATATAAGGTCCAAGGGATGTTAGAGCTTTCTTCTGGACTCTGTGACGGGGGTTCATCCCTGTTTGCTGGGAAAGTTAATTCCGCGACGAAATCTGCCAGTACTTGAGCCTTTATTGCCGTTCGGGGTTTGTAGGTGAGATCGAACTCGCCCAATTCTATCACCCACTTGGCTAAGCGTCCGGAGTTTTCAGGTTTATGGAGAATCTGCTTTAGGGGCTGATCAGTCAATACTATGATCTTGTGGGCTTGAAAGTACGGCCTCAACCTCCGTGCGGGGCGTGATAAGAGCAAAGGCCAACTTTTCAAGTGGTAGATATCTCGATTACGCATCGTTAAGGATTTTACTTGTGTAGTAGGCGGGTTTTGAACTCCGTTATCTTCCCTCGGAAGAACGGGCAGCGGGCAGCGTGTGGGGCGCACGCCAAGTAGCGAGAGAGTTCTTCTCCCACCTCGCGGGTTTAGCTAGTAAATCGAGGTGACCAGGAGATAGTCCTTAAGCCCACGAAAGGCTTTTTAGCATTCTTCTGGCCCACTCCATTTTGGGTGCTTTTCTTAGGGCTTGGAAGAGTGGGAGATTTTTCTCTCGGCTTTGGAGATGAATGCACAAGCCTTGTGGCCGAGGCGTCCGTTAAGCGGCTGAATTTCTTGAAGACTTTTGGCGATCCCATGTCAAGAATGGCTCACGATTTTGTGCGGATTCGCTTCTATCCCTCTTTGTGTCAAAATAAATCCCAGGAATTTTCCTGATCGAACGCCAAAAGAACATTTGTTTGGGTTTAGCCGCATAGTATAAATTCGAAGAGACTGAAAAGCTTCTTGTAAGTCTGATAGGTGTTCATTGGCCTTTCGGCTCTTTACTAAGATATCGTCCACATAGGCTTCGACATTCCTGCCAATTTGCTCTCTGAAAACTGTAGTTATGAGCCTCTGGAAGGTGGCTCCGGCATTTTTTAGACCGAACGGCATTACCTTATAGCAGTACGTTCCCGTGCTCATAATGAAAGACGTTTTTTCTTCGTCGCCTTTGGCCATTCGGATTTGGTTGTAACCTGAGAAAGCATCCAGGAAGCTCAACATCTCATGCCCCGTTGTTGAGTCAACCAAGCTATCAATTGACGGTAAGGGAAACGAATCTTTTGGGCAGGCTTTGTTTAAGTCTGTGAAGTCGACACACATTCTCCATTTTAGGACGGCTTTTGACTGTGACCACATTGGCTAACCAATGCGGGTAGTATACCTCTCGGATAAACTTAGCTTTTAGGAGGTTAGATACTTCTTCTTCCGCAGCCTTCTGCCTTTCTGGTGCGGAATTTCTCCTTTTCTGCTTTGTGGGTTTAAACGCTTGATCGATGTTGAGACGATGCTCGATGATATTACGCTTCACACCTGGCATATCCTCTGAAGACCAAGCGAAGAGGTCGGAATTTGCTCTTAATACTCCCATGAGATCTTCCTGCTGTTCTACTGTCAAATCTGCCCCAATCCGTACCGTGCGGTCCGCTCTGGTTATGTCTAGGGGGACTGTTAGCAATTCTTCGACAGGTGTAGGTCGAAGCTCCTCGTTTTCCCGTTCGGCCATTCTGTTGACTAACATAGCTTCTGAAACTTTTGTCTTGCTGCTGTTGAGAGTTTTCCCTTTGAGGGTTGAGACATAGCATTGCCGTGCCAGGGGTTGATCTCCTCTTATCTCTCCACTGCCATTCTCAGTCGGGAATTTGAGGAGAAGGTGATAAGTGGAGATTACGGCTTTTAAGGCGTTGAGGGTTGAATACGCCAAGGATTACGTTGTAACTTGAAGCACAACGTACAACCAAGAAGTTTGCTGTTACTGTTGATGACCTTGGCGAGTTCCCTATCGTAACTGGCAAGGAGATCATTCCTTCTGGCTGTACCACCCCTCCGGAGAACCCTACTAAGGATGATTTTACTGGGAGCAAGTCATGCGTCATACCTCATCCTCTCAAAGCACTCTAAAAGAGAATATCAATTTGAACTTCCATTGTCTATCGGAACTCTTTTCATCCGGAAACTAGACACTTTGATAAGCGACAACCAACAGCGTCATCATGTGGGTGGCGAACTCACGACATCGTTGTCATAAAAGATGATTGGGGCCGTAGGTGGGATGGATCGTCTCCATGGCGTTTCTATTTCTTGCGTGGCTCCCACCATTCGGGCGTAACTTTTCCGAGAGGCGTAACTTTCACCACCACGGCCAGGGACCACCGGTGATAAATCCCACCATTTCTCCTTTTTCTTCTTGAGGTTCTGCGAGACTTGAGGTTCCCCTTGGATCTCAAGGCTGATGTATTTTTCCAATTGTCCTTTTCGAACGACATCTTCTATTGCGTTCATCAAGTGGGTACACTTTCTGTGTCATGTCCTCTGGATTGATGGAACTGGCAATACTTCTTACTGTTCTTTTGTCGTTCGGCGTTTCTTGCAGGCTCCGGCCACGTCAGAAGTTTTTGTTCTTTGATTTGCATAAGAATATGGCTTCTGGTTTGATTCAGTGGGGTATGGTGATCATATCTGACAATTTTTCCTTCTTTAGAAGGTTCTCTGGGCTGTAGCGTATGTCGTTGGGGTCGTGAGGAGGTTTCCAGGCCTCTGCTTATGCCTTTGTCTTCCTTGTGCGATCCTTTTTCCTTTCGTGTATCCGGGGGCCTTCTGCTGACGCTATGGCGGGTTTTTTCCTTCTGGGTGTCCACAGGTCCGCGTCTAGCCTCCTCTTCCCAACCCATATAAATTTCTTCGGAATTGATATACTTTTGGGCGTGGATCATAAGGGCAGGTATGGTTTTTGGTGGATCTAGTGTCAGGGAAAATCGGAAGGGGGAGTCTAATAACCCTTCCATCAGAAAAGTCACAGCCATCCGTGGTGGGAGGTCCGCAACATTAGCTGTTTCGTCTATGTAACGGCTTAAATAGGCCTGGAGCGTTTCTCCCCCTCGCTGCTTAATGCGCAGGAGGGTAGACGGGGTTTTCTTTTGCTTTGAGTAATTGGCAAAATAGGCTAAGAATCGATCTGCTAAAATCTGAAAAGAAGTAATTGTACTAGATGGGAGATCGACAAACCAGTCTTGCGCCTTTCCCTCTAAAGTGGCGGGAAAAGCTCGGCACATGCGAGCGTCTGTGATTCCAGTGAGGAGCATCTTCGACCGAAAAGATTTTAGGTGTCGGGATGGATCGGTTTTGCCTTCATATGCAGTCATAACTGGCGGTCCGAAGTTATCCGGAACTTGCTCTCCCAATATTTTTTTGACAAAGGGCGAACACATACTGAGAACGTGTCGCTCGGACTTTCTGTTTTCTCGAGAGAGATTCTGTCGTTGAGTCCTTCTATCAACTGTTTGAACAGATGGACTATTCCGTTCTGTCCTTGTCCGTTCGGTTCTTGTGGTGGCCTGCTCCTTGCGGCGAACGGAGGGAGGTTCTGAACTAGCGGAAAAGGCGGTCCTTTCTGTCTTCTCTTTATGAGTGCGTGTTCTCGTTTTCCCTCTGCTTTCAGAATTATCCAGCGGGGCTGTTGGTATGTTTGGCGTTGGAACTTGTGTAGGAGGAGGAGGAGGATGAGTCAAAGCATGAGCGACTGAGTCAATCGCTCCAATTGTCGGCTGTAGGTTAAGGTAAAACTCGGAGCAATTCTTGAGGTTGAGCGTAAGGACTATCGATGGCTGATACGATGGGCGGACTATCGACCGGATTTCTTCATGCCTTCGACCTCGCTTGAATCCTTGGGATTATTTGGGGCTCCCTGTTCTTGAATTCGTTTCGATCTTACGGTAGTGGTCATGTGGCTTGTAAGAAGGGTCCCCACGGACGGGCCAAACCTGTTGATGCCAAAAGCGGTTCACGCCACGCTTCACCATCGCTGTTGCCTCGTGATGCGGTCTCGGCTTTTCACCAGCGGTTAGAATTTATAGTTGATGTGGACGCTTACTTCGCCTATGAGCGAGGAGTGTATAGAAACTCCGCTTCGAATTACCGAGTGACTCATCGGTGAGCGAAAAAGGGAGAGGATGGCGTCGGAATTGGGCCTTTTCGCTTGCCGGGATTCAAATTGATGCTTAAATCAGAAAACTTGAAGAGAGAAGTTTAATGTTAGGCAGTTTTTGTGTGATGAGCTTCTTATTTTTTGATCCCTTTTCTTCTATTAGTGCTCTCCTTTTATAGCACCTTAGAGGCGGTTCAGGAAAGGCGGTGGGGTAAGGCGGTGGATTAAGTAAATATCTCTTAAGGCGGTAGGAAGGTGGTAGGAAAATATCTCGCCATCAGAAGCGGGTGGATAAGGTCCACTCACCTGTAGAGGCGTTAGATGTTTCTCTATCTCTTTCTTTCTACCTTCGCCCTTTATGAGAGGATCGCTCCAATTCAACCGGACTTGTTTGTAGGATTGAATCCTTACGCTTACGCTTATAATTCGAAGCGGAATTGTGCAAGGATGGTGATACTGCCGTGTAGCCAAAGGAACAAGTGGTTCTTTAACTTAACGACACCTGTCTTCACCAAATATATCCGTAACATATTGTAATGTGTTACAAGTATTATCTTGCTTAGTTTTGGATTGTTTAGGATCTTTATTAAGCTCATTTGATTGATTTGTGCTTTTTATCTATTCTGTGTCTACTCCATACCTTTTAGATTTATGAATCTGGGAAATTTTTGTGGGAGATTTGGGTGCGCTTAATTGTCAATTTTAAGTGAATATGTATTTTAATTTTTTTTCAATGTTTAGTGTTAAACATGTATTAAATTTAAGTTAGCTTTGTATCTAAAGATTCAAATTCTTAATTCCAAAAAGATCCAAGAAGCAAACTCTTCAAATTCTAATAAACCTTCAGTTTCAAGTCTAAATCATGTGTCTAATTAATTTCATATGCTTGATATAGAGTTCTATGCTTTTTCTTTCTTCCAATAATTCTTTTTTCTTGATGTCTATGTTTTCTAATATAATATTTGTATACTCTTGAGTATTGATTATTATCAGTAATCAACAACATCAATATTGATACTTCTTTGAAATGGAATCCTTGTCGTGGGATTGAATGGTTGGAAAGCTACAAACCAATTCGGTGACTGCTTGCTTCTAAAATTGCCTATAAGTACTGATTGGTCTTCACTTCTCGCCTTTTGGCTTGCACAGCTAAATTTCACCGCTTTTCCTTTTAGTTTCTCACTTTTGAAGCTTGATTGCTTCATCTTATCAAGATGAGTTCTCATTTCTCCAATTTCTTTGATCTGGTTCATTGGTATTATATGTTCTGTTACGGATATATTTGGTAAAGACAGGTGTCGTTAAGTTAAAGAGCCACTTGTTCCTTTGACTACACGACACTATCACCATCACCATCCTTGCACAAGTCCGCTCGGAATTGCACAAGTCCGCTCGGAATTATAGTGTAAGGATTCAATCCTACAAACAAATCCGTCGGAATTGTAACGACCCTCTCATAAAGGGCCAAAGGGCGTAAGAAAGAAGGAGATAGAGAAACATCTAACGCCTCTACAGCGAGTGGGCCTTATCCACTCGCTACAGTAGGCAGATATTTTCCTACCGCCTTTCCCACCGCCTTAAGAGATATTTTCCTACCGCCTTTCCCACCGCCTTAAGAGATATTTACTTAATTCATCGCCTCACTCCCACCGCCTTACCCCACCGCCTTTCCTGAATCGCCTCTAAGGCACTATAAAAAGAAAGCACTAATAGAAGAAAAGGGATCCGAAAAATAAAAAGCTCATCACACAAAAACTACCTAACATTAAACTTCTCTCTTCAAGTTTTCTGACTTAAGCATCGGAGCTGAATCCGGGCAGAAAGGCCCAATTCCGATCACCATCCTCTCCTTTTTTACAGGCTCACTGATGAGTCACTCCAGTAATTCCGAGCGGAATTTCTATACACTCCCTGTTCATAGGCAGAAGTAGGTGTCCACATCAACTATAAATTCTAACCGTTGGTCGAAGTCGAGACCCGGATCACGAGGCGGCGATGGCGTGCTGACGTGAACCAGCTTTTGGCATCAGCGGTTTGGCCCGTCCGCGGGGACCCTTACGAAAAGCCACATGACTACTCACTGTAAGATCAAAACGAATTCAAGAACGAGGAGCCCCAAATAATCCCGAAGGATCCGGCGAGGTCGAAGGCATGAAGAAAATCCGACTGCAATTAGCCCTCACCATCGCCAGCCATCGAGATAGTCCCTCACGCTCAACTCAAGAATCTGTCCTTTAGTTTTACCTTAACCTACAAATGACAATTGGAGCGATTGACTTCAGCCATTCATGCTTTGACTCGTCTCCTCCTCCCTCCTCCTACACAAGTTCCAACGCCAAACATACCAACAAAGCCCCTAATTGGATAATTACGAAGCAGAGGGAAAACGAGAACACGCACTCATAAAGAGAAGACAGAAAGGACCGCCTTTTCCGCTAGTTCAGAACCTCCCTCCGTTCGCCGCAAGGAGCAGGCCACCACAAGAACCGAACGGACAAGGACAGAACGGAATAGTTCATCTGTTCAAACAATTGATAGAAGGACTCAAGGACAGAACCTCTCTCGAGAAAACAGAAAGTCCGAGCGACACGTTCTCAGTATGTGTTCACCCTTTGTCAAAAAAATATTGGGAGAGCAAGTTCCGGATAACTTCGGACCGCCAGTTATGACTGCATATGAAGGCAAAACCGATCCATCCCGACACCTAAAATCTTTCGGCCAAGATGCTCCTCACCGGAATCACATGACGCCAGAATATGCCGAGCTTTTCCCGCCACTCTAGAGGGAAAAGCGCAAGACTGGTTTGTCGATCTCCCATCTAGTACAATTACTTCTTTTCAGATTTTAGCAGATCGGTTCTTAGCCTATTTTGCCAATTACTCAAAGCAAAAGAAAACCCCATCTACCCTCCTACGCATTAAGCAGCGAGGGGGAGAAACGCTCCAGACCTATTTAAGCCGTTACATAGACGAAACAGCTAATGTTGCGGACCTTCCGCCTGGATGGTCATGTGACTTTCACGATGGAAGGGTTATTAGACTCCCCTTCCGATTCTCCCCGACACTAGATCCAAAAAACCATACATGCCCTTATGATCCACGCCCAAAAGTATATCAATTCAAGAAATTTATATGGGTTGGGAAGAAGAGGCTAGACGCTGACCTGCGTGGACACCCGTATGAGAAAACCCGCCATAAAGGCCAGCAGAAGGCCCCTGGATACACGAAAGGAAAAAGGATCGCACAGGGAAGACAAAGGCATAAGCAGAGGCCTGGAAACCTCCGCACGACCCCAACGACATACGCTACAGCCCAGAGAACCTTCTAAAGAAGGAAAAATTGTCAGATATGATCACCATACCCCACTGAATCAAACCAGAAGCCATATTCTTATGCAAATCAAAGAACAAAAACTCCTGACGTGGCCGGAGCCTGCAAGAAACGCCGAACGGCAAAAGAATAGTAAGAAGTATTGCCAGTTCCATCAATCCAGAGGACATGACACAGAAAAGTGTACCCACTTGATGAACGCAATAGAAGATGTCGTTCGAAAAGGACAATTGGAAAAATACATCAGCCTTGAGATCCAAGGGGAACCTGAAGTCTCGCAACCTGAAGAAGAAAAAGGAGAAATGGTGGGATTTATCAGTGGTGGTCCTGGCTGTGGTGGTGAAAGTTCTGCCTCTCGGAAAAGTTACGCCCGAATGGTGGGAGCCACGCAAGAAATAGAAACGCCATGGAGACGATCCCGACCTACGGCCCCAATCATCTTTTATGACAACGATGTCAGCGGAGTTCGCCACCCACATGATGACGCGTTGGTTGTCGCTATCAAAGTGTCTAGTTTCCAGATGAAAAGAGTTCTGATAGGCCGGTGGAAGTTGATTGATATTCTCTTTTGGAGTGCTTTCGAGAGGGGATGAAGTATGGCGACTTGCATGACTTGCTCCCAGGTAAAATCATCCTTAGTAGGGTTCTCCGGAGGGTGGTACGTACCGGAAGGAAATGATCTCCTTGCCAGTTACGATAGGGAACTCGCCAAGGTCATCAACAGTAACAGCAAACTTCTTGGTTGTACGTTGTGCTTCAAGTTACAACGTAATCCTTGGCAGACCAACCCTCAACGCCTTAAAAGCCGTAATCTCCACTTATCACCTTCTCCTCAAATTCCCGACTGAGAATGGCAGTGGAGATAAGAGGAGATCAACCTCGCAGCGCAATGCTATGTCTCAACCCTCAAAGGAAAACTCTCAACAGCAGCAAGACAAAAAGTTTCGTAAGCTATGTTAGTCAACAGGAATGGCCTAACGGAAAACGAGGAGCTTCACCTACACCGTCGAAGAATTGCTAAGCAGCCCCCTAGCATATAACCAGAGCGGACTGCACGGTACGGATTGGGGCAGATTTGACAGTAGAACAGCAGGAAGATCTCATGGGAGTATTAAGAGCAAATTCCGACCTCTTCGCTTGGTCTTTAGAGGATATGCCAGGTGTGAAGCATAATATCATCGAGCATCGTCTCAACATCGATCAAGCGTTTAAACCCACAAAGCAGAAAAGGAGAAATTCCGCACTGTAAAGGCGTAAGGTCGGAAGAAGAAGTATCTAACCTCCTAAAAGCTAAGTTTATCCGAGAGGTATACTACCTGCATTGGTTAGCCAATGTGGTCCCGGCCAAAAAGCCGTCCGGAAAATGGAGAATGTGTGTCGACTTCACTGACTTAAACAAAGCCCCCAAAAGATTCGCTTTCCCTTACCGCCAATTGATAGCTTGGTTGACTCCAACAACGGCATGAGATGTTGAGCTTCACGGATGCTTTCTCGTGTTACAACCAAATCCAATGGCCAAAGGCGCATTTAAGAAAAACGCCTTTCATTATGAGCACGCGGGAACGCATCGCTATAAGGTAATGCCGCTCGGTCTAAAAATCCAGGAGCCACCTTCCGCAGGCTCATAACTACAGTTTTCGAGAGAGAGCAAATTGGCGGGAATGTCGAGCCTATGTGGGCGATATCTTAGTAAAGAAGAGCGAAAGGCCAATGAACACCTATCGGACTTACAAGAAGCTTTTGATCTCTTCGAATTTATACGATGCGGCTAAACCCAAACAAATGTTCTTTTGGCGTTCGATCAGGAAAATTCCTGGGATTTATTTTGACACAAAGAGGGATAGAAGCGAATCCAGACAAAATCAGAGCCATTCTTGACATGGGATCGCCCAAAAGCCTTCAAGAAATTCAGCGGCTTAACGGACGTCTCGCCGCGCTTGGCAGATTCATCTCCAAAGCCGGAGAGAAAAATCTCCCACTCTTCCAAGCCCTAAGAAAAGCACCCAAAATGGAGTGGACAGAAGAATGCGAAAAAGCCTTTCAGGGGCTTAAGGACTATGACCTACTTCTGAAGGAGCTTGGGCAGAAGATTCCAAAGGAGCAGCTAAAGGAGCTTGGGTAGCTTGGGTAGAAGGTTCCGAAAGAGCGGGGACAGCCGACGGAATAGAAACAGGAACCTCCGGGGTCTTGATAACTTGTTGCTCTTTGAGCTCCGTAAATTTTTTCAAGACTCGGCCAGGCCCATAGACAAAACCTCCTTAGGAGGAATATGATGGCCCACTTGTTGCACTACACGTAATATATCTGAGTGGCCCCATCTTTAACTTTAAGCCCTAAGCGGGCAACCTCCTTCTCTAGAATTTTCCGCTTCGCTTCTAATAAATCCTTAATTTCTTGCGAGTGGACTTGAGCTTTCAAGCGGGAAGCCAAATCCGCCTAAGTATATCACGCTCCCCTTTATTTCCGCCAACTTAACTCAAATTTTGAACGGCGTCACTTCGCAGCCTTCAACTTTAAATCCCATCGAACAAATGGGCTCGCCTCCTCTTGAGTAGATTGGAGTTCCTTCTTCAAGCTCACTGGATTCATCTTGTAGCCCTTTGATATCCTCCTCGGTGCAATGTAAGAGAACCTTTGGAAATAGATAATCGAGCCGCTAGTTCGCTCTTCTCTTTCTCTAGGGCTGAGATAGTTGTTTGTACCGCCGGGCTTTGTCTCGCTCAAGGGCTTGGATAGCGTCATACTTTTTCTTCTCTTTCTCTTCCAAGGCCGCCACCCTATAGCTCAACTGGCGATATCCCGCCTCTATTCATTTACATATTAGCCAAATCTTCTTGGCAAAGAGCACCAACCCGATCCGCCCATTGTGCGGTCTATGAAATAACAAAACACTCATGAAAATATATTAAACTTAGAAACAAAGGGAAATATGAGAACAACCCTTACCAAAGATGGCCGAACGGAATAATTGGTAAGTGGCCTCTTCCCTACCAGCCCTTCGAAGTTTTGTAGAGAGCTGCTCGGGCCGCATGGCCATTAAAACATCCCTTACGGATGTGGCATCACGAAAAGGAGTATCCTCAGTAGATAACTCCTTCTGTCTAGTAACAGATCCCTTTAAAACGGAATCCGCCACTCGTAATTTATCCACGAAGGCCGCTTCTCCTAATTCCGCCTGTAAAATAAAACCTAAGTTAAAGGTTATAAGTGAAATATACTTATAGGAAATAGAAATTCTCACCTCCGCGAGAAGGATGTCCTCCGGTCGGCTGGAAGAAGGGCCCTCGGAAATTGGGGACAGCGTCGGGCGGATCTCTTCCGCACGAACCTCTTCCTGAGGTGCCCCCACTAGTTCTCCTACAATTAGGGACTGACACGCCCTCGAATTCCTTCTCTTGGTCCTCCTCTCTCGTGAGGACCCCCGTGACCGTCTCAACCCCTCTTTGGAAGAGCACATTTCTTTTCCCTTCCTCTTCTTTCTTTCCTCCTTGGAGTGTATCCCCTGGCCAAGTACCACCTCTTTCTTCTTCCTCGTCTCATGAGGTGGACGGTGAACTTCACCCTCGAAGGAAGCCAAAAGACCCTTAACATAGCTCGTGTCCTCGTCCTCCATCGGATTTCCTATATCAAAAAAAATTATTATTATTAGATCCTCAGAGTTAAAAAATCAGGACTAGTAAAGTAAGCGAATAATTCCTACCGCTGAGGACACTATCAAACGACATTTAACAAGATTTTCCTTTGTCAAAAACTCATCCATGTACACTTTGGATAACCCTCGTCATTGACTTGAGAAGACCCATCCTCCTCAGTCATTTCCTCACTTAAGCGATGTCCGCTCGGGAACCTCCCATTTTGTTCGGACATCCCACTCGGACTTACTCTTGACAAAGAAAAATTTGCTCTTCCATCGCTTAATGGAAGAGGGAACCTTCCCTAAAAATTTCCCTCCTGTATGAAATGAGAAGTAATACCAATCGGCGTTAGACTCTAGACATAAACTAAAAAGCATACGGAACCAACGGACGGTCGGATTTATTCCGTAATGCTTGAAAACAATAACAAAGCCGCTCAAGAGCCTCCAAGAATTGGGGCCAACTGTGGAAGGACACAGATGATACTCCTCTAGTACCGCGCCTTTAGCAAAATGTAGAAAAAGGGAGTCTAAGACCACCTAATAGCGCAAGATCTTGATAGATGGCTATCTCCCCTTCCCTAGGAGAACTTGCCCCTCTCCCTGCAACAGGGAACCCTAACCTCAAACAATGAAAGATTTATCTCATACTTAGCTACCGGGCTATCTACTTCCATCGGCCCAAGAAGACTTATGAATGTATCAGGACCCCTACCCGTTGCCCTAGAGGTGATGAACCCATGAACCACAGGCTGGAACGCCTCCGTGTTCACCCGGGATCACTGAATTGCAAATGTAAACCATAGGGTTGGGCGAAAAAGGAATCAAGGGTTCATGAGAAGAACTAGAGGAAGAAGAAGTAGCGCTAGCCATTACCTCGAGAGAAAGAAAAGACAAGGGAAATAGCAAGAAACCAGAGCTCGCCGGAGAAGAAGAAACCTGGAGAAGAAGACTCGATTTTCGTGGAGAAGAAGACTCGATTTTCAACACAACCTTTTGCTGCCTGTACGGTTCCCCTTTATATATAAAAAAGCAATGAACCCGTGGGCCGTTAGGATCCTAGGGTTATGTTCCGATCTGGACCCTTGAACCAAAGGCCCACAAATCTAAACCGTTCAAACAACCATCATACACCTCCTCGAAAACAATTCAAAATTTTGTACATCGCCAGTGCTACCAAAGCGCCACTGGCACACATGGAAAGACACTCCCCATCGCCCATAAAAACGTAGACAAAACACACACACAGCACATATCAGCGCCACTATCCCCTTTCAATGCTTTGAATAGTAGAAGAGACACGCGTGTCGTTTTAGGGAACAAGAAGCGTTACATAGGGTAGAGCCTAAGACGCATGGAAGGCAGAGCCTGTACCGCACAAAGACAAAGCGCACACTCCAACATAGGATCATCAACAAAAGCCAAAGGATTTAAAAACAAAGCGACAAAACGTCATTTATTCAAGTTACACATGACGAACGTAAATAAAACGATATAACAAACCCTAAAAACATATTTCCGAACGGATTATCCTAACTATATTTCCGAACGGATTATCCTAAACGTCTGCGGACCCATCCGAAGCAACGCTCGGATAAGACTCGGAGGAGATACACGGGCTTCCGCAGCCATCGCTATCCTCATTGCCACTAGGGGAGCTCGGTTCGGCACGCGGACGGAGGTGGGGACCCACCTCTCTACGGCAGGAATCGTCTCCGAACATTTCAACCTCGAAACGCGTACCCCCCGCGTAAGTAAAAACTAAAAGGTCTCCCGCCTCCACATCATGGTCAACATGAAAAGCTTCCCATCCCGCGTTTAGGCTCATTTCGCCTACCCCCCTGTCGATCAGCAAAATAGATGGCCAAACGCAGCCGTTTGGACTTACCAACTGGATTACCCCAGTCCTTAATTCCGACAGGTGCTCATGAAAAGAACTAGGAATTCGTAAACGACGAGAGCATTGAGAAAAAGTAGAAAAACTTGTAAAAAGACAAGCGAGCCATGATACAAAAAATAGAAGAGTGCAAAAGTTTTACGGGTTAAAACACCCTATCCATACAAAACACTAAAATAGAAGAGCCCATTGACACTATAGGCTTAGAAACGGAACCAAAATCTATCTCGATAATAAATGTGAGAAGATAACACAAGATAGCGTCGATTAAGCCTATTAAAACGTAATATGTACCTAAACATGTGTCCCTTAGGTACAAGCTGACCGCATGAGAACCTACGCCTACATAGACATGCCAACTAAGAATAATACTTGTTCTCGAACCAAGCGAAGCGTCGCGTTTAACTCCCCTTACCTCTCACTTAGATTTTTCGAACAAATACACTAGGGGAGGGACTAGTGTTACGGATATATTTAGTAAAGGCAGTGTCGTTAAGTTAAAGAGCCACTTGTTCCTTTGACTACACGACACTATCACCATCACCATCCTTGCACAAGTCCGCTCGGAATTGCACAAGTCCGCTCGGAATTATAGTGTAAGGATTCAATCCTACAAACAAATCCGTCGGAATTGTAACGACCCTCTCATAAAGGGCCAAAGGGCGTAAGAAAGAAGAAGATAGAGAAACATCTACCGCCTCTACAGCGAGTGGGCCTTATCCACTCGCCACAAGAGGGCGATATTTTCCTACCGCCTTTCCCACTACTTTAAGAGATATTTTCCTACCGCCTTTCCCACCGCCTTAAGAGATATTTACTTAATTCATCGCCTCACTCCCACCGCCTTACCCCACCGCTTTCTCAATCCGCTTCTAAGGCACTATAAAAAGAAAGCACTAATAGAAGAAAAGGGATCCGAAAAATAAAAAGCTCATCACACAAAAACTACCTAACATTAAACTTCTCTCTTCAAGTTTTCTGACTTAAGCATCGGAGCTGAATTCGGGCAGAAAGGCCCAATTCCGATCACCATCCTCTCCTTTTTTACAGGCTCACTGATGAGTCACTCCAGTAATTCCGGAAGGAATTTCTATACACTCCCCGCTCATAGGCGTAAGTAGGCGCCCACATCAACTATAAATTCTAACCGCTATCGAAAAGTCGAGACTGATCACGCGGCTTATAAAGGATCAAGGCGTGACGTGAACCAGTTTTTGGCATCAACATGTTCTTTTGATTGCCTTTGTCTGATATTGTTCTACTGTGTTCTATGCCATTGTCTCTGTGGAGCTTGTCAAGCTAGGTTTTTATGCATTGTGGGTGTTTCATGTTTGTTCTTCTTATTTTCCCTTCAGTGAATGAGTATTGAATGAGTTTAGAATAGCGTCTTCTTTGCTTTCCTATTTGTAGGGTTATCAAGTTGATAACTTTGAAGTCTATGATCTAGGTTTGAGATTCCTACATTGCCTTTGCTTTCTCTTTTTCTTTTTTGCTCTTAATATTGGATGAGCTCTTGATGAAGTTTGTTTTGGGGGTGAATTCTTGAGGGTTGGAACAATTAATTTTTTGGCTAGGGTTGGAACAATTAATTTTTTGGCTGGACGATATTATTTTCTTTTTTTTGTACAGAGTTTTGTTTTTTTTTTTTGTTATTTGTTTTTGTCTTCCACATAGGAAGACTTTTTATTAAAATTTTAGGTATTATTAAAATATTTATTAAACTTTCCTAATTATGTATTTTTAATAAAAGTGGATAGTTCAAATGCATTATATTAAAGAAAAAATAATGATGTACAAGGAACTATGAAAAGTACCAACACATACCATATAAAATAAAAATAAATAAATAGATAATAAAACTCTTTTGTTGCTTCCTGGTTAGATTGAGAGATTGGTTTCTCCTACTTCTTTATCTGGACTAGGCTCAAGGTTAGGGCACTCTTTTGTCTTGCTGCTTGGGGGAAGAATTAATTTCAATACTGCCCAAGGAAAAAACTAAAGTTAATTTGGGGACAATTAATTTCATTTTTGCCCAAGGATTTTAAAAACTCAACCTAGTGTTATAAGAGGGGCTCACTGTAAACTTCTTAGAGATATTTTTAACCTTGAATTTAATTTGGTGTATTAGCATTTAGGTAAAGATCATTCATGCCTTCTTTTGTGATTGTTTAATCCCTATTGTTGATTCAAGACTTAGATGACAACCAAAGGTACTTTGGATTTGGATTGATTTAGGTTTTTGTTTTAATTTTGCGGCTCTCGGATCTTCATTTTTCTGCGGTTCTCGTGTGTTTTTCTCGCGGCCCTTAGGTATTTTTTACTGTTAATGTGTCATTCTCTTTTCAAGCTTGATATTTTTGAACTATTTATTTTGGCATGAATAGAGGGTAAGGTATAAAGGACAAGAACTAAATGGTGTACTTGAATCAAATTAAACTAAAGGACAATAACTTTTTATTCATGCCTCCTTTTTTTAATTACATTATTTGGTTGCAATAGAAAGTGAATTGAATGAAATTAAAAACCTCAAAGAAATGTTTTTACCTCAAAAAGCTCATGTTTAGCCTCCATCATCACCTAGTTCAAGAGAATCACCATTTATTTGAAGCATATACCAGGTTAGTGGTATATATTCTAACTAGTAGATTATTTATAGTTTTGTATTAATGACCCCTTTGGCCTAGTTTCACCAACATTTTATAAGCATGTTGCTATTTGTGGTTGGTTTGTTGGTTTCAGTTGGAACTAATTTTCTCCCTATCTGAAGTGTGATGGCTTAATGTACAAGTATTGTGAAATTTATTATTGAATGCTATTATTGCTTGTCTTATGGTTCTTGAGCCCACTTGCAACACATTGTACATCTTGATCTTTGATAATGTTTCATCCCATTTGACAGAAATCGAAAGTTTGTTTGTTTGTTTGTTTGTTTGTATTTTTTTTTTTTTTTTTTTTTGGAGAAGAGATCTAATCACCTTATTTTTATACATTTTGCAGGTTTTGATTTTGTTTTGGAATATTTCAGCAATGTCGATTGGCTACCATATTTTGCTAGGATGATGAGAAGTTGGAATCAAATTATTTTTCTAAAAAATGTTAGAACATGGCATGAAATTGTTTTGCTAAGGATATGTTTTATATATATAAGCGCTATGTAAACAATATATGTTATTCATGTGATGTTAAATGACAGTTTATTGAATGACAATGACAATGACAATGAACAATGTCAAGTTATTGTTTTGCTAAACATGTGTGTTATGCTTTTATTTTGGTTTTTATTATTTTTGAAGTTTATTGAAAAAATGGCAGGTTATAAGGATTGGATCTAATTGAAAGGTTCATTATGTTGTTTTGGAATTTAGGGACGAGAAAACTAATCCACAAAAACATTTATGGACCGGATGTAAAGTAATCCCTAAAGGTCTTTATGGACCAACAAACCTCATCCTTAAAGAGTTTTAGCAACATAAAAAATCCGGTCCCAAAAGATTTGTAAGGACCAGAATTTTGGTTGTTGAGATGATATTTTCTATTATTTTAGGGACCAGAAATCCGGTCCTTAAAGTGGTTTTAGTGACGAGTAACAAGCCCGTCCTTAAAACTTTTTTAGGACGAGTCATTCTTTCGTCCTTAAAGGTCTTTATGGGCGGAGCCTGTAAGGACGAGTGAGGACCGGATTTGACTCATCCTAATTGATGTTTTAAGGACCGGATTCAGACTTGTAGGGACGAGATTTCCTGTCCTTATATGCATTTTTTCTTGTAGTGTATGGACAACTGAGAACGTGTTGTATCCAGCATGTTTCCACTTGCACTAAAAGTCGGCTTGCACGCTACTGTAGACATAGGGCACACAAAAATACCCTTTACAATTAACAAAAGAATAGGATACAAATTTTCATTATCTTTCCACCAATGAACGTCGAAGGTCATATCTATGTTCATATCCTCAAAGAACCAGAAGGTGGTGTTCAAGTACAAGTTGACCTCTGTGTATTGCGAATACCTAGGCTTCTTCTTTACTTGCCTTTGTCAAAATGATTCTCACCCGCTACTGTAGGACTGCTATTGCCTCAGTTGCAACGTGTAGAACTATATGGCCATAATGAGAGTAATAGCTCTCATACAGTTTAAAAAGTTGACAACTAACATCACTAACAATTGCATCAATATCTATAAAGATGTTGGACTATGGTGCATACCATTGAGTCTCTAACTCACTCATGGCCCATAACTGAGAATCCTGACCTTCAATAAACACTAGACACTTGTAATAAGCTTCTAAATATGCAGATAAACTTTTAAATTACTGCCTAGGATCTAAAACAAACGTAACTAAAGCAATAAGAGGTATATCTTTATAATAGCTCAACAACTTTGCCTTTATTTCCATAAGGTTCATAACTACTTGAATAACTAATTGAGCATCTAATCTAAATGTCGAACCAACAACGCTCTTTCCCTTCGAGCTTCTACCATGTGATGCCATTTCTCTTGGGTAGGCTGAACCAATGAAGAGAATTAAGAGAATTGAGAAAATTGAAAGCTTAAGAAAATTAAAAGAATTGAGAGTTTGGTATGAGATTTGTTGGAGGTGGAGGGGTCTATATAGAAATAGAATGAGAAAAATAATATATATCCAACGACATTATAGCCCAACTGTTGGGTCAACTCGGCCCCAATGGCTACAATGCCTTTGAGTTGGCCAACTTGGACATGCAAAGGGTCTACCCACTGGTTCAACCTAGCAGATCTGGCGAGTTGACCCGTAAGGTCACTGGTTGGGAAAAACCACAACTCGTAACCGGACCCGCTATAGTGCCGGTTGGTTACGTGTTATCGACAGTGCCGGAACAAGAAACAAAATTAAGGGGTTGCTAACTTCAACTTAAAAAAAATTATAAATACTAAAAAAATTTATATTAATTCAAACATAAGATTACTTATTTATACTAATTTATATGCTCAAAAATTTAATAAGTTTTATTTTTTTTTAATTCTCTTCCATCCAAGTTTTATTAGAAAAATGTTTGTAGAAAAACATAGAAATCATAATATAAAAATTATGATAAATTTAAATAATAAAATAAATCACTGAGCATGAGGCGAAAAAAAATTGTTGGGAATATATGAGAAAAATTTTAATTTTATAAATGATATAATTATTAATTTAAAAAAAAAATTGTGGCTGCTAGGATTTCAACCCACGTCTCTACAACAACAACATAGAATTCTAACCACTGAACTAGACTCAAATTTGGTTGTGAAATTGGGAATGTAATAATAATATTACAAACTTATAATAGCAACTTCATGGAGGTAGGGGCCTCCTGGAATTAAGGGGTGGACCTCTTGGAGCCAAGGGTGTGCTTGAGCACCCCATTGCCTCCACCTTCCTCCGCGCCTGGTTGTCGGCCCGGCCTGTCGGGTTGACTGACCCGGTGGGTTTTGTCGGGCGAGTTAAGGGTCGGGTTGGGCTTGGCCAAATGTCGTCCCGTGCCTCTCTCTATGTAAGGGTACAAGTATTACATATATAAAAACTTTGTGTATATCTATCTACTAACTATATATTTGTGTATATAGTCCAATAAAGTAAAAATTGACATTTGATGTAGAATTTTTGTTTTTTGGAATATATTATCAACTTTCCTAGGGATTATTAATTCATTAAACATAAATTTGCATTTACACCCATAAAAGTTTTTGCTTTTGTATGAGAAAGATGAGGAGATTACTCACACAAAGATAATTTGGTGTAAATAAGAACTTTTTTTATGTTGTTAACCGCGAGGACTTCTCAGGTCTCCAACTAACTGATGAAGTCTTTTGGGAGAGAAGACTTCTTGGTAGGTGTCATTTTTCTGAATTTCACCTTAAAAGAGGACAAGGCAAAGAAAGACTGTGAGAGGGGGTGGGGCTCTGTTGCCCGTGCCTGCTCCAACAATTAAGTTAATTAGTGGCCTAATCGGAGGAAGAAGATGGTGGAGAAGAAGGTTTTCTTAGTTTTCCAGTTGCTTACCCTAATTCTTATTCCAATTCTTTATTTTTGTTCTCTTTTGTATAGACATTAAGCAAAGCATTCGTTCGGATCACTAGCTGATTCGCCTCACGTTCCCTCGAAATTGGTCTTATGTTCCCACGAGATATTTGCTTGTGGGGTAGTTTGGGTGATCGAGAACGCTCCAGATACCACTATCCTTCTCGGTAGGTCCCGATATCGTCCAGATCTCGGGCGTTTATCATGCCATGTGCAATTCTAATACAACAGAGGTTATTTTAATTACTATCACAGGGTAACCGACTATCAGTTTGGAGACATTTTGAGATATCAAGGGCGAGCTTTAACTACGAGTGCCAAGTTACTCTTCATCAATTCCAAACTATCGTGGTGTGAGTTTTGAGGTTTGAAAGTAATGTAACACCCCGAATTTTCTAAATAAATAAATCAAAAAAATTCTCAAAAATTAATGAGATTAATTAGCACGAAAAATAAATTAATTAGTTTAAAGCTCAATTAAAGGAAAATCGAGAATTAATGAATTTAAATCCAGCCTCACAACTATTGGGCCCAAAGAATGCCTTATTGGGCTAGGCACTTACACTTGGAATAGTTGGAGGTGGATGGATATGATAACCTTGCTTAATTAGTTGGGATATTTATTAAGTGTTAATTAATCAAGATTAATTAAGTGGGAAGATACCGGATAAAAGTTAGAGTCCCGATAAAGTAAATCTGACCGGGTTAAAAGATGGTAAGTTCGTATCTGGTCTGGTGAGAGACAGATTGCGTGATGCCACAATGCACCCATGACCACTCGAATCATTGACCCGGATTTTCCAGATCTGGTTCGATGAATTATCGAAGAGATAATACTGATTTAAAGAGGATGTGACATAAAGCCAAATGATAAGTTTAATTAAATAAAGGGTTGAACATAAGTTAAATTAAAAAATTAAATATTATAATAAATATTTTTATAAAAACCTAAGTTGGCAGAGCAATGTTACATATGGAAATTGAATTAAATTTTTTTTTGACAGTATGAGCCTGTTAACAGACTAACATCAGAAACAGAAAACAGAAATGTAAGAGCCTAGGAAAGCAAGCACATAAGGTGCATCAAAAGTGAAGTCCAGCTGAATGTAACATCTCATCTAGCCATCTAGGCCTGTCCACCCCTCTATGAAATAGAGAGAGTTGAGGGTTCCTGATTCCTAAGTTGGCCAAAGCATCAGCAATGAAATTCAGATCTCTCGTGCAAAACTGAATCTCTAGTTCAGGTATTTGATGAATTAGTGCTCTGATATCTTGTATATCTTCTTGGTATCTCCAGCTCATGTGTTGGCTAGTTGTGTTCAATAGATTGAGTGCTTCTAGGCAATCTGAGTAGATCTTCTGTGGCTTCCAATTCCATTGAATGCAGTGTTTGAGTGCTTCACCAATAGCTTGTAATTCTGCCTGTAAGCTTGACTTTGCTCTGTGTGATGAAGATCTAGCCAGGAGAATCCTATCTGCTCCTTGAATCACTACAAAACCAAGTCCACAGTTGGGATTATCCACATTCATTGATGCATCACAAAAAACACTTATTTTATTGTTATAGAAAGAATTTTGAGTGTACTCCCTGAATTGTCTTCTAATCCTCCTTAAGTGTCCTTGTGTTATGTTGAGGGCCTGGTAGAAGATTTGTTGGGGTAAATGTCTTTTGTCATTGAAGACCAGTTCATACCTAGCTTTCCACAAGCTCCAAGCACAAGAGGCCATTAGACATCTGGAAGATTGAGTATAGCTTCTACCATATGGATTGTGTCCAAACAACCAATCCCCATCAATAAAACCATTCAGAAAGTTGTAATCAGTCCCCATATAAGCTACAGCCAGGGCCCAGGTTTGTTTGGCAGTGGGGCATATGCAAAAAATATGTTTCATGGTTTCATTTTCTAAACCACATAGTGGGCATAAGGACTGTGGTCCTATGTTTAAATTATATAATAGTTCAAATGTTGGAATTCTGCCATGAAATAGCTTCCATAGGAATATCCTGATCCTAGGAGCTATTGGTATTTTCCAAATGATTTGCCAGCCCTTTCACTGGTCTTCATCCAACCATTGAGATTGATTGAGATGATTATAGACCATGGATACTAATTTCCCACAAGAAGACAAAGTTGACCAAACCCATTTATTTTGGCAGCTATCATCAACCAACATGTTTTGCAATCTATTCCAATCAAAGGAGTTTCCAAAGCAAAGTTGAAGATCATAGTATGTAAGGTGCCTGTTTTCAGCAAGATCAGAAATTCTTAATTGCTCAAGAGGCAATTCCATGTTCAAATATGTTGGTTTCAAGCTAAGTGGGATTTCAGTAATCCAGGGATCATTTAGGAAGCTAGTGTGCTGGGGAATGCATTGATTGATCACCAGATTGGTTCTTATGGAAATAGCAGATTTGCATAGTGATTTGTAGAACCAAGATTGTGATCTATGATCTGTGCTGGCCCAAGGATTGAAAGTGCCATATTTATGTTGCATGATTTGAATCCACAATCTGTCCTCAGAATTCAGTAAGGCTAGAATATTCTTTGTCATTAGGGCAAGCTTTGCTTTTCTTAGGTCTCTTATCCCCAACCCTCCCTCAGTTTTGGGTAATGTAGTGGTGATCCAGTTTATAGGATGATATCTGCCTCCAGCAGTGCTGCCTCCCTAGAAAAAATTCCTAGCAAGTTTGGATATCATGTCTAAGACAGTGTCTGGAACAGGGTAACAGGAAAGGGAATAGACGGGTATTGACATTAAGGAACTATTTACCAGGATTGTTCTACCAGCAAGGGAAATGGATGATGCATTCTAGGCATTTAAACTTAGTTTAGTTCTGTGAATCAGATGCTGCCATTGCTGGACAGAAGTTCTTTTAGGGGAGATTTGGAGCCCTAGATATTTAAAGGGAAATACTCCTACATTCATTTGTAGAATAGATTTTATGGATTGTTTCAATCTTTGGTTGAATCTAGTGGGTAAATGTATGGTAGATTTAGAAAGATTGATTTTCTGTCCTGTGAGTTTTGCATAGATGTCTATGCACACTCTGCAATTTCTAGCAACAGATCTAGATGCCTTGGTAACAATTATGAGATCATCAGCAAACATTAAGTGATTGAAATCATTTATCATTCTATTATGAAAGCCAGGTATCAACTGCAGTAACTTGGCATGATTGAGAAGGGCTGACAGAACCTGGGTTACAAGTATGAAAAGAAAAGGAGAGATAGGGTCTCCTTGTCTAATTCCTCTTTGGCTAGGGATCCAATCAGTTGGTTGCCCATTAATTAGGAAGGAATAACTAGGAGATGTAATACATGCTTTAATCCATGATATCTAAACTTCTGGAAACTTCATAACTGTAAGGGTAGCAAGGATGGCATTCCATTCTAGGCTGTCATAAGCCTTTTCCACATCTATTTTAATTAACATCCTAGGGAGAGATTGGGGATCATTTTCAATGGAGTGTACAATCTCTTGGACTGCTATGATATTATCACAAGTGGATTTGCCAGCTAAGAAACCATTTTGTTCTGGACCAATAATCTTATGAATGACCCTTTTCAATCTGTTTATCAGCAGTTTAGAAATGATTTTATAAGAGACATTACATAATGCAATTGGTCTAAACTCTTGGACTCTGTTAGGGCAATCTTTCTTAGGGATTAATACCACCTAGGTTTTTCCCCATGAACTTGGAAAAGTTGCTGTTTGAAAAAAATAATTTATGGTAGTTATCAAGGCTTCTTTTAAAACATCCCAATAGAAAATGTAGAATTCCACATTGAAGCCATCAGGACCAGGGCTTTTGCCCTTAGGCATAGCCTTAAGGGTTTGGAATATCTCAGTTGGGGTGACTGGTTGGGACAGTAAAGCTCTATCATCATCATCCAAAGTAGGAAGATCATTAGGGAAACTGTATATTAATTCTTCAATACTTGTGTTATTTGATGGTGACCATAGACTAGTATAGAAATCACAGAAGACTCTTCCTATGGTATGTTGTTCAGTGTGTAAATTATTAGAGTCATCTAGGATGGCTGATATCCTATTTCTATGACCCCTAATCTTTGCATGCCTTTGGAAGAAACTGGTGTTATAATCTCCATAGTTTAACCACATTAATCTAGCTCTTTGGGCCTATCTTATGGAGTTCTGCCTTAACAAGGCATTATGTTTGTTATAGAGACTTGCCAAAGCAATGTTTTCTAGATCAGAGTACTCATTTGACCCTTCAAGGATTTCTAGAGTAATTATATCCCTCTCACAATTCAGAATGGCCTGATCTAGGTGTGATTTCCCTTTTGCCTTCCATTTTAATAATTGTGATCTAGCAATAGACAAGGAGTGTGCAAAAGCATGCATAGGTGAGGAATTACATTTGTTCTTCCATGCTTTATACACAGATAAATGACATGTATCATGTTCAAACCAGAAATTTTCAAATCTAAAGATCCTCTTCTGGTTGTGGTTATGAATTTTGGAATTAAGCAACATTGGTGAGTGATCTGAGGAAGTCCTGGGCAAATGTTTATTGCAGTAGGCATCAAAGTTGTTTATCCATTCATTATTGGCTAGAAACCTATCCAACCTTGCCCATCTTCTGGCCAAACCCCTTTGGTTGTTACACCATGTGAAGGGAGGACCATAGAAACCAAGATCAAATAATTGGTTTTGTGAGATGAAATCATGGAAATGTCTACTTTTATTATTGTAATAATCAATGTCCCCTCCCTCATGTTCATCTGGATGTAAGATAGAATTGAAATCCCCTACTACCATCCAAGGAAGGTTAAGAGTGGATAAGCCAGATAAATTATGCCAGATAGTTCTTTGTAAATGCAAACTAGATGAATTATAAACCACAGTAAGTATCCAATGCTCAGGTTTTGATGCTGAAATAATGAGATGCAAGGTGTAATGAGAATATGTAATAGGGGTCACCTGTCCCACTCTCTGTTTCCAGAGAGCAATGATACCTCCAGACATTCCTCTGGCTGGTAACGCAGCCCAGTGCCACCATTTGGTGAATTTCCCACAGAATTTCAGAGCCCTATGTTCATCCGCTCTAGTCTCAACCAAGCAGATTATGTCAGGTTGATGGCTCTTCATGAGCTCTCTGATTCTTCCCACAATTTTGGGATTAGAAGATCCCCTGCAATTCCAACACAATATCTTGATTGATTCCATTAAAAAAAACATTATGTAGAGGACAAGTAAATAAAGGTTTAGAGATCCCTATTCAAGGAAGTTTTCTGGGATCTTCAGCAGAGGTATCAATGCGGCCTTTCTTAGAGCTTTTGGTGAGATTGCCTCTTCTGGCCAAGGCTTCAGCTTTAGCTTCATTCTGAACTTGGGCAAGTGGCATCTCATCATCAAAGGGTTCATCTTCTTCTTCCTTTTCCTGCATATCAGCATCTGTTGGCTGGCGATCCAGTAAATCCTTGTCTGGGATCATGAGTGCCAAGGAAACCTTGCCCACCAGCCGATCATGAGCAGAATTCACCAGATTGTGATCATTCCGGCCACAAGTCGAAGAAGTGACAAGCCTGATTTCACTCTGACTAGGAGCATAATCAGAGGTCTTTCCTTCCTCCGTCTCTCGACTTGACTGGCCTTCAGGAGCAGGCAACGGTAGCATCGATGTCTTGGTTCTTGAGTTTAGCAACGGTAACCTCAGCTCTGTGTTGCTACCATAGGTCTCAACGGGCAAAAGGTCTCCTCGGAGCTTGACAGCCGGAGTGAGGTGAGGGGTTTTGGAGGATGTACAGAGAGTGATATCACCATTAGGGTTTCCGCCACCCTCTTTATCAGGATTATCTTGGCTGTCCTCGGGATATGTATCCTGAAGGATCGAGAAGCGTCCACCTGTCTCCCCTGTTTGATCAGGCTGGTTTCCACGCCCTCCTAGATGCACAGAGGTTTGACCACCCTTGCCTCCACGTGTTGATCGTGCTCCTGCACGGTTCTCCTGTCTAGTATTCGATTGACTATTCTGCCACATGGGATCATGGGGCGTCGCCGGTTGCTGGCGAGGGGCGCCACCAGGGCCGCGGCCACGACCCCCTCTACCTCTCCTGTACCCTGCTTCGACCCACTTCCCATACTCCTCCATGCCCTGATTCCTATCATCAGTGTGTTTGTGAGCCTGTTGTTGTTCCAGAGCCTCCTTGTTTTGATGATCACCATCCAGCTGCATATGATGGTCTTCTCTATTCTGTGAGTCCAGCCGTGATGGGTCTGCTATCTTGGTCTCAGGTGGCTGACATGGAACCATTTTACAGTCGGAGAAAACATGCCCTATGATTCCACATCTGAAACCGAACCATGGAAGCTTTTCGTATAGAATCGTCACCAAGGTCTCATCATCTTTCTCTCCAACCCAGAGAGCAGTCTCCAATGGTTTAGACAAGTCTACCTCTACACAAAGCCTTGCATACTTGGCTCTGCCTGTCTCCCAAGGGGGGTTTTCTAGTTTCAGGGTATGCTGATCAATTTTCATCACCTCACCAAGCAAGGATCCAAGAGTATCCAGGGTCTCAGTTTCCCAAAACTCCATTGGGAGGTGATGGAGTTGAATCCAGACAGAGGCCTTCTCCAGTTTCTCAAACGCCGGCTGAAAACGCTCTTTCCATAGAGTGAGCTGCAGCACCATCCCTCCCAGCGTCCATGGTCCATCCCAGAGGACCTTATCTCGCATCTCCACAGTTTGGCACCGAATGAAATAAAATCCGTTTGGCATATCAGCAATTGAAAAGTTTCCAAACTCCCCCCAGACCTTCAAGAGGATTTGGCAAACCTGTTCCAATGGTAAAGCCTTTCCAAGGAATTTTGCATACAGAGCAGTCTGCATCCGATCATACATAGGCATTTGAAAGTCACCATCTGGTACGAACCTAGGATGGGGACGAGTCTTCAATCTCTCAAAGTTTTCCTTCACGTTAACCGTTTCATTACCAAAGACTTTCTCTTGCACTTCACCTGTGAGCACCCTGGCCCATGACTTTCCAGGTTGAGGTTTGTGATTCAGGGGTTTGGCTGCTGAGGCTCCACCCCCACTCGCCATTGCAAGTGGGGGAGAAGAAGCTCGTAAGGAGAAGACAGAGGTTTCAGGGGAGCAGGGGTTCAGAGGGAGCAAAGCTCAGGGGAGCAGAGTATTAAATTGAATTAAATTGAGAGGATCTCATCTTGCCTAGCCCCTCTCTTCATCCCTTCTCTCCTCCTTCCCTTCTCTTCCCTTGAAGCACCGGCGAGCTCACAGCCTACTCAAGCCCGCAGCCTAACTGGCCGCTGGCAGTCCCCAGCCGGCTATCCCTGCCCACGCCCCCGCGCCATCCGGCCTCCCCTTCACCCATCGCAGCTGTGCCCAGGCGCCCTATCCGCGGCCAGAGCACCTCCGGCCGCCAGCGCGATGCCTCCCCTCCGTAAGACACCGTCCTCCTGCAGCCCATATCGCAACTCCGCCACCGCGAGCTCCTCCCGCCATGGGACAGTTCCTAGGCAGCCCTGCCGCCCTGCCGCCACTTCGCGACCAGTCGTCGGTCATCTTCTCCAGCGATCAACGCCGTACCTCCTCTCTGACGAGCGGCTGCGAATATCTTGTTAGTCGAGGGTGATTAATTGAAGGATTTAGGGCTGAGGAAATGCATGTTTGGGGGACTGTCCGGCGATGAGACAGTGGGTTAATTGAATCCATAACATGCTTGAATGGGTGGTAGTTAAGTAGAATAAAGATTGTATCAATTATATTGTTTTTGGAGCATGTTCGTAGAATAATTTTAAGCCCTATAAACAAAGAAGATGCTGCCGAAATTTTGTTGATTATATATGATTAATCATTCATAATTATGTGTTGCATTTGATTACTTTATAAGAGCATGATTAGAGGCTACTAGTTATGCAAAGGGTGAATATAGCTAAATCTCCTATTATGGGAAAAGTTCGTATTCTTATGAGCCTTGAAGGCATGAAATGCAGTTAGGTAGGAAAGCATGCTTTTGTGAGCTTAATGTCTTTAATATGCTCTATCGAATCTAAATAAGAGTCTAAGCTAAGAATGTGATTCCGTATTTATGAATCTCCATATTTTATAGCAATAGAACTAGTTTATGAAAATACAACCTTCGTATTTACCTAGTTATTATTATTAATTCTAGGAAAAGGTAAAGGTCCCGCGGGAGCAGCAGCAGGACCGAGCCAGACCTAGGACCTAGCGAAGGACTTCATGTGAGTGGACATCTCTGTAAATATTGTTTTATGCATGTATTCATCGTGATTCGGTTTCACCGTATTTCGTATGAGTTTTATATCGGTTTGTGGATGCCGATGGATTTCATTACTATGTTAATATAGTGATTTCATGTTTGTTATTACTATATTTTTGAAATAGCATAAGTGATGATAAAATGAAACTTTAATTGGTAGAAATTGATGATTATATGTATCATAGGCCGCACCTTAGTCAGATATGTATGAAGAATCCAGCGGGGCTCTAGATAGAACCCAGATATGAAGTGTTCGATATCAGGTTAGGGAAGGGTTTTGTTTTAAATCGTCTTTCTTAAAATAAAATATTTACAAACTTCGTTTTTTAAATAAAACCGTTTCCCGACTACTGTTAGTGCCCATATCGAATACGAGATGCACACTTGACGTCACATGTATTGTATACCGCTGGCCGTCAGGTCCTGGGCTCATGTACTATATACCGCTGTCCCAGCCATCAGGATCATGTACTGTATACCGTTGTTCCATTGATGGTTTTTGGAGTCCTTCCCGAGACATTCGAACTAGGGGTGCATGCTTGTATGATACATGGCCATTGCATATACATGATGATTATATGCTTGTGATGATTTGAGATTTCATATTGTCTTATTTTGGGTTTTCTGATTGGCTTGGCATGCTTATCCCGATTTAAGATAAATATGTAGACTCTCATGTTTTGTATCTGATTACGTATATGTACTATTATATTAGTACCGATTTTCTGTCGAGAGATGGGTTTGTATAATACCTGGCAAAATTGTCTATACTCATTGAGCTCGTATAGTTCATTCCTCTTCGAATATGTTTTTACCTTGCATGATCTGGACAATGATTGGGTGAGGGTTGATGTCTAGATTAGCTATGGTGTACCTTTATTTTTATGTGTTCTGGATTTGTATAAGACTTATTATTATTAGACTTCCTGGTAGTGTATTTGGGGTGGTTGTTGCCCAAGACTTGTTATGTTGTATTTCTATTTGATTTCGGTCATATCAGACTTCTTGTGTGTAACAGGTTATGTTATGATATTTGAAGTATTTGAAGTAATTCTTGTGTTATCAGGTTTATTTTATATAGCCTTAGGCACAGGATACTCTCCTGACCTGGCTGGTGTGACATTTGTTTCAGTAAAGAGATGGGTTTTACAAGTAACTTGTTTGTTGAATTCTAGATGTTTTGCTGCAATAAAGATGGGCCTCTGCCATGACTATCAAGTTACCCCCTATGGGTTATATAAGTTGGTCTCTAGTTGAGCAATATGGCCTATCTACGAAGGATGTCTCTTCCTGATGGGCCGTTGTTTTTCAAGGTATACATCTCTCCAGAGTTCATGTCCCCCCCGCATTCTATAACCATTTGGCTCAGCTACCTAGAGGCGTCGTAGATTTTGAGAGCCCTAGCGAGTGGATTTGGAAAGTGGTTTTGGTAAGGGATCATGCTCACAGAGATATGAGGTTTGACGAATGGTCCAGCTTCGTTGTATATCACCGGTTGACTTTGGAGGATTTCTTGGTCTTCACCTTTCTTAGGGGGGGGATCTGTTTTAATGTGAAGATTTTTAGGACTTCTTCTTGCGAGAAGGAAGAGGCCTTCTTCGCCTATCTCAGTAACGTAGAGGTGAACCCTAGTGACGACGAGTCGATCTTAACATCGTTCGCGCTTTAGCGAATGAATAAATGTACTAGTTTCATTTTTTCAACTACTATGCTGTGTACTAACTTCATTCCTTAAATATTATGATGCCGCTAAGAGCGGTTTCTATTTAGCTTTGTCACATCTCTTTGTTTATATCCCTTTCATCATTCGTAAATTGTGGGTCATAGTGAGTCCGTAACTCTCCTGCGATCTCGACAAGGGTTATGTTGAGCAAAGCATTGCAGTAAGTATCCCCGCGTGTTGAGGTGTCGGTCACGTTCATGGGTGTCGCTAGGTTATTCATTCTCCTAAGTGCTGCTAAGGCGGTCACACTCCTAGGCATACACTCTTGGGCGTCGGGATATCGGTCACGGTCCTGGGTGTCGCTATGCTATTCACACTCCTGGGTGCCAGGATGTCGGTCACGCTCCTGGGTGTCGCTACGCTATTCACTCTCCTGGCTGCCGCGAAGGTGGTCATTCTCCTGGGTTAAGCATTGGCTTACACGCTCTCGAGTTCCGGGATGTCGATCACACTGTTGGGTGTCGCTATGCTATTCATTCTTCTGGGTGCTGCGAAGGCAGTTACGCTCCTGGGTAAAGCGTTGGCGTACAAGCTCTCGGATGCCATGATGTCAGTCATGCTCCTGGGTGTCTCTAAGCTATTTACTATCCTGGGTGCCGCGAAGGCAGTCACGCTTCGGGGTGAAGAGGTGGCGTACACGCTCTCGGGTGCCAGGATGTCGGTCACGCTCCTGGGTGTTGCTACGCTATTCACTTTCCTGGGTGCCACGAAGGCGATCACGCTCTTGGGTGAAGCATTGTCATACACACTCTTGGGTGCTGGGATGTCGGTCATGCTCCTGGGTGTCACTATACTATTCACTCTCCTGGGTGCCTCGAAGGCGGTCACGCTCCTGGGTGAAGCGTTGGCGTACAAGCTCTCGGGTGCCGGGATGTCGGGTATGTTCATGGGTGTCATCCCACTGCTTTAGCGTTTCGTGTGACTATTTTTTACAGTTTTGCTACGCTCGTTCTTTGCTTTAACGATAACTTTGATAATAGAATGCAATTTGAAAAGCGCTAATTTCATTTATGCAAAACAAAAAGTGGGAATAGCGCTAATTTCATCATGCAAAGCAGAAAGCGGGAATTCGATAATTCGTACCGTTCAAGTAAGCCGAGGTTGATGGTTGATAAGTTTCGTTCTCCCATCGTTCTACGGCTATAAGTGAAGTACTTGAGACTCAGTGACCTCTTCAGACAATAGTTGGAGGAAGGACGGAGTGGCTTCTCGAAGGGCCTTCCTCGTTAGAGTCGCGCTTGACGAATTGAGTGAACTGGCCCTTTTGGATCTAATGTTTAATTTCATCCTTCAGGTTCCGGCACTCTTCGGTGTTGTAGCCGTACTCCTGATGGAAGGAGCAATACTTGTCTTTCTGGTGGGAGGGGTTTCTTATCTTATCAGGCGCCGTCAGTATTTTCGGACTCTGTATTTGCATAAGGATATTGGCACTGGTGTCATTGAGATTGGCAAACTCTCCGTATCTTAACTCATCCCCTCTTGGGTGGTCTCGCGTTCGGGGAGGTAGCCGTCGCCTTGGAGGGTTAGATGGTGCTTGTTTTGGGGACTACACGAGTACTCTAGCGTCAGGGATGACCATTTTTGCTTCTGGTAGGGTTGTCTTCTTTCTCCCCCTCCATCCGAGTTGTATTTCCTCCCTGTTGATGTATTTTTCGGCCCGTGCGTAGAGCTCGGAGAACTCCTCGGGTTGTTCTTGAGATAGGTCGCGTTGAAGGGTGACTCAAGTAGGTCCTCCATTAGTGCCACTATGGCGATAGACTGATTAAGCTTGGGGATGGTGCTGGTCTCTTCAGTGAAGAGGTTGACATAGTATTGAAGGGTTTCTCCTTCTTGTTGTTGTACGCTTATGAGGGTAGCCGACGTTTTCATATGTCTTTTACCACCTACAAAATGGTTGAGGAACATGGCGGACAACGCTTCAAATGAGGGGAAAGAGTTAGGGGAAGCCTTTTGAACCACACTAGTGCTTCTCCTCCTAGTGTTGCTGGGAAGAGCCAGCCCATCATGACATCGGAAGACGTATTCATGAGCATGAGGGTTTCATAGGCTCCCACATGGTCATTTGGGTCTGTTGAGGAATTAAACGTCTCCATTTAGGTGGGTGGGGGGTCTAATTCCGCGAGGCAAGTATGCCCCATGATTTTTCGGTCGAAAGTGGTCGTTGGGCGTCAGGTACCATAGGTATCTTCTCTATAAGGGCTTGGCTCCCTATGTCCTTCCCTCTTTCTCTCGGGAAAGTCTGGTATTTGGACTGTCTTGGAGTGTTTTCGATGGGTAGAGAGCCTGAACTGCTTGTCTCCGGATTTGCCCGATTTTTGTCTTTATTCAAACGTTGGTTCGGGTCCCTGTCTGCATGCCAGTTGGATCTTTCTGTGCCGATATCTGATCTCGCCCACCCACCGGAGATCCCCGGAGAGGAGGGCCATAGCATGGAGTTTTGGGAAACTTGTTTTTCCATTCTTAGGAGGGCTTGCGTCATGACTTCCATTTGTGTTGCCATATTCGCCTCTAACCTTGCCTCCAAGGCAAGGTAACGCAATTCCTGAGGATCAGCTTCTTGCTGTTGATTCTGAAGGTCTGGGTCCTCAGATCTCACCTCCAGCGTCCTCAATGCTTCGACTTTTTCCTGGCCTTGGCCTCGACTGCGGGTGATCCTTTTTATGTTTTGTGACTTTTCTTTACTAACTGTCCCCACGGACGACGCCAATCTATTAGACGAGAATCTTGTTTCGCCACATAGACTTCTTAGGTCTCCAGTTAACTAATGAAGTCTTTTGGGAGAGAAGACTTCTTTGTAGGTGTCCTTTTCTGAATTTTACCTGAAAAGGGGTAAGGCAAAGAAAGACAGTGAGAGGAGGTGGGGCTCTATTGCCTATACCCGCTTCGACGGTCAAGTTAGTGGCATAATCGAAGGAAGGATGATGTAGGAGGCTCGAGTCAAATGTTGCCGGGTTGGCAGGTCAACGTAAAGATGGGAAGTTATCGAGTCAATTCCAAGATTGGGTCGGTTTTTGGTTTGGTTCGGTATTTTGGCCATAACTTTGGCTACCGATATCAGAATCACGCATTTGACCCCAATTCAGAAAGCTCTTTGCAGCGCGCATGATATGGGAAATCATATTTGAGAGAATTTTAGTTATCTTTTTTTATTTTTAAAAATATTTTATCAGCCGAATTAGGGTTTTCGGTTTTTTTTCTATTTTTTGTAATATTTCATATGCCAAATAAGAATAGGATTTGAATCTGATTTGATCTCAAATTTTTAAGAGTTAATTGATTTGTTTAGAGTTTTAAATTTAGATAAGTTTAGTTTTAAATAATAATTTGTCAATTTTAGCAAATTTAGATTAGATGATAAAGTTTCTAAGTTAATCTTTTGAGGTTATTTAACCCGGCTTGTGGGTTAGTTTTATATTATTGAGTTTTGAATAAAAGTATTTTCTTGAATTTCAGAATATTTTCTCTGGTTCTTTTGGATCTTCATTTGTTCTTCCTTGCAGTCCCTTGGATCCGGCTAGCCCGCGGGATAATCGCTACCCAGCCCGGCGTCAGTTGGTATCAAGCTCATCATCTTCCTGGGAAGTGTCATCATCGACATCAATGACTAGTGGTCATGGTCGTCGGGTTAAACAGGTTTCGGCTAAGGAAGCCCAGTCCCATGACCTAAGCGCCCTGGAGGTGATGAACAAGGATCTACAAAGGCAAGTCGCAGAGTTAACCCGATGCTTGATGATCAAGGATTTGCAGAGGCAAGTCAAGAAATTATCAAGGCGTCTGGCAGCAATTGATTTTGATGGTGGATTTCGTAGGCAGTTCCGGCTGAGGAAGTCCAGCACCATAATTATAGCGATTAGAGGTTTGGCCAACCCATCTACCAACCCATCTACGATGATGATGAGGAGAAGGAGATCTTGCCTATCTTCAATGATGATGCGGAGGAGGAGATCTTGCCCATCTTTAACGATGATGAGAAGGAGGAGATCTCGCCCATCTATGACGACTACGAGGAGGGAATTGGCGAGCCCGAGGATGAGATTGGTGAGCTCATCTAAGATGATGAAAGGGCTAGCGTTGTGTTACCATCCCGATGGGAGGAAAACCCTCGTGGCCCAGTAACAACCACTACTAACCTACTTTCTGTCTCCAGGGTTTTGAGCGAGATCAAGCACGGAGTTCCAGACCTACCAACAGAGGTGCAGTCGAACTCGGGGTCGAGTTCTTTCCAACCCGGGGTGACTAATATAGGAGGCTCGAGGCAAATGTTGCTGGGTTGGTGGGTCAACATAAAGACAGGAAGTTATTGAGTCAATTCCAAGATTGGGTAGGTTTTGGGTATGGTTCGGTATTTTGGCCATAATTTTGGCTTCCAATATCAGAGTCGCGCGTTTGACCCCAATTTGGAAAGCTCTTTGCGGCGCGCACGACATGGGAAATAATATTTGAGAGAATTTTAATTATTTTTTTTATTTTAAGAAATTTTTTATTTGCCGAATTAGGGTTTTCGGTCTTTTTTCAATTTTTGGTAATATTTCATATGCCAAATTATGATAGGATTTGAATCCGATTTGATCTCGAATTTTTTGGATTTATATGATTTATTTAGAGTTTTAAAGTTAGATAAGTTTAGTTTTAAATAATAATTTGTCAATTTTAGCAAATTTAGATTAGATGATAAGGTTTCTAAATTAATCTTTTGAAGTTATTTAATCCGGCTTGTGGGTTAGTTTTTCATTATTGAGTTTTGAATAAAAGTATTTTCTTGAATTTTAGAGTATTTTCTATAGTTCTTTTGGTTATTCATTTTTTCTTCTTTGCAGTCTCTTGGATACGGCTAGCCCGCGGGATAATCGCTACACCGCTCGGCGTCAAAGGAGATGTTGGAGGAGAAGGTTTTCTTAGTTTTCCAGTTGCTTACCCTAATTCATATTCCAATTCTTTATTTATGTTCTTCTTTTGTATAGACATAAAGGAAAGCATTCGTTCTAATTACTAGCTGATTGGCCTCACGTTCAATTCCCTCGAAATTGGTCTTATGTTCCCTTGAAATATTTATGGTAGTTTGGGTGACTAAGAACCCTCAAGCAACAAAGGAAGAGAGATCCAACTGAGACCTCGATAGAATTCTGGTGAGAAACGGTGGCTCTCACCTTCGCAGCCTTAGCAAAAAGCCTATCACCCAACTAGAGTCCTTGATAATAAATACTTGAGAATCTGAGCGACAGGGAGACCTTATAGGGGTAGGTAGCTGTGCTAATATCCCACTGATTACACAAGCAAGAGATAGGGGCAAGGTGAAAACGGACCCTGAACCGTGTCGCACATGCCCAATCCCCGACCATTCGTACCCAACATCTTGGGACATGACGGGAGGGATAGTATACCCCGACTACCTTGAGAGACAACACAACCAATCCGTGACTATTAGAAGAGTAAATTTTCTTTCATTCGAGAATAGAGGACAGATACTACACCTCACTTACAAAACATAAGTATTACAAAGAACTAATAAGAAAAATATAGAATGATTAACTCGGAGGCATAGCGGCAATAGATCCTCCGAAGGAGATTGCATCATCTCCCCGGCTGTGGTCCACCCCACGGTTGCAACCTTGGTAAAACCTCCTTCAGCTTTCTCCTTCTGTCGAAGGTTTCGCAAGAGCTTCACGACCTCGGTTTGATCCACATCCCCGAAATGGAGATCAGGATGAGCTGTGGCTACCACATGAAAGACGGAGAAATAACCTTTGGCATTTTGGCGTTAGGCCCCTTTGAATTAGGGGCTAGCCTTGGAGTCCTCCAAAGCCTTCTCGGTAGCTTTTGGTTGGTCGGCAACCAAGGAGGCTTGAAACTACGGAGATTCAAAGTGACGCTTGACCGTGTCCCCCAAGTCCCGAGCCCATTCAGGAGAGTTACGGAATCCCTCCTTGAATAAGGCCATGCCCTCTTCAATGGCCACCACCCATGAACTCTTCTCGGAATCCAAGGCCGCCCGCCAAGCCTCGAGAAAGACAGCACCCAGAGAGCTCCTCCTCGATTTTGGCCTTCTCCTCCAAAAAGAGCACCACCTTGGCTTGGAGTTCAGCCTCCGACTGCCGGCAGTCTACAATTCTTGCTGGAGAACCTCTCCTGTCGCTCGGACCTTTCCTTGCAGGCATTGAGCAGCATGTTCCAAGAAATAACCGCCCTAAGAAAGAGAAGTAGCAAAGAATGATTACGGGGCACACAAACTCTCAAACAAAAGACTTGCATTCTTAAGGGACTCACTAATAAAGCCAGCAAGGGAAGGTAATCGCCTAAGGCTTTGTCGTCAAGGCTTGACAACCTGGCTTCCAAGAAAGGGGAGCGCGCCAGCTCAAAAAGCCCGAGAAGCGCGCTCGGGGGTTACGGAGATCTCGAAAATGAAGGCCAAAGATCTAGAAGGGCGCGGGGCCCTTCTCCCCCCTTTACCATGAGGCTCGGTGAAAGCCTGACCTCGGCAGATGCAGAAGAGGAACCCCGAGTCCTCTTCCGGGATCGACTGGATTCCCTGACTACTTTCTTCTTCGATCTCCCCTCTTTCGACTTTTTCTTTTTCTTTCCCGAGGGTTCATGATTGGGAGAAGTAGGGATGACCTCGTATGGTAAAACCACAGGGGGTCAACCTCCACGGGCACGTCCTCGAGAGGAATCTCTAGATCCCCAATACCTGCGACGTCCCCGCTAGCCTCATAGGCCTGGACGTCATCCATGAGCGAGTCCATCAGTTCATCAATATTCATGCCGGTACCTATACAAAGAATAAACGAGCGGGTTAGTCAGCTGGCAAAGTTTCGACCTCGGGATGAAACCTAAGACCTCTTACCCTTTGCTTGAAAAAGTCCATGATCTCGGAGGTTCTTGATAATCAGAAGTCGGTCAAGGCGAATCCTAAGAAAACCTTGGAATACTAACCGATGTCTCCCCTCATCAGTCGTCTCTTTAAAACGAGAATCGGCTTTTAAATTTGGGACACCAAATGAAGTCAGAAGCCTCCAAGGGCGATTATAGGAAACAAAAATGAATTTATCTGTCCAGTCATAAACACATGACCAACCCAGACCTAAGCATTTTCTATAGTGATCAGCAAAATAGTACCAACCTTCTTCCGGGTGGGTCCGTGTAAACAAGAGACAAAACCACCTAACAGTAGATTTAATTGAGAAATGTTGGAGAACTACGACGAAACCCCCTAACGTCCTCCATGAGTTAGGGGTTAATTGGGAAGGGCAAAGTTAAAAAAATTTTAGGATTCGCCGAAATATCCGGGCAAAGGGAAGGCAGCTACCGGCAACCAGGGCATCAAAATAAATCGCCACCTCGTCATCATGAGGTGTGTTGGCCCTCTCGCTAGACTCAGGGACCCAATAAGTAAACCGGGAGGGCTCTACAAGACATCGGTTACAAATTCGATCTATATCCGATCTATATCGTCGGAAGAGAATGACCCGCTGCTGCGGAGGAAGGCCATTACCTGGGAATAATATAACAGAAAATGGTGAGGAAGGGGAGAACGATCTTGAGAACGACAGTGCGTATGGAGATATGAAGAAGGATCGCCAATTTTAACCTATTCTCAGAATAGATCAACGGCCACCCCTTGCCTCGGATATGCGCATCAACGACTGGTGTGCACCCGATACATCTCAGGGAAAGGATGCGTGACCAATAAATGCGTTTCATTATTGCCTCGATTGTCACATCTGCAGTGAATGAAAAGTCACGTGGAATAAAGGGGTATGGCGGCCCATGATGATTGCGCTATCCTCAAAACAGGCACCCACTGTGCCTGCGTCATCTCCTTAAATAGAAATTCCCCATGATGGGTCTATCCAAAGGCAATTCTCAGTGATATATTAATATTATAGGAATTCTGCAAAGAGGAACCAAACTCACAGAGGGTTTCAAGAAATCATTCAACCTCGTTGTAGTTCTCGGAAATAAACCGCTCTCACAGACAGTTCCTGAGATCTCGAGGACCACCACGCGTAACCCATACGAGTTTCGCCAAGAAGATCTAAGCTCCTCACATGCCGGTTTACCCCGACATCCCGAAGACCTCAGATCAAAAAAGGGGAGGGGGGCTAGTGAAATACGGAGGATCTGCCCTACCACCTGTCCCCATTACGCCCTCTCTATGGCTTATACAAACCCACAAGGTGCCGCCATACCGCCCCAGGACAAAGCAAAGCTACCCTAGGAGCAAGGATGGTGCGCCTAGCATCTCATGATGACTAGATAAATGTGACACAGATTCCAAGAAGGGAAAGAGACTAGGCAACTAAGGTAAGCAACTGGAAAACTAAGAAAACCTTCTCCTTCCTCCAATTAGGCCACTACATTGACCGTCGGAGCAGGCACATGTAACAGAGCCCCATCCCCTCTCACTGTCTTTCTTTGCCTTATCCCCTTTTCAGGTGAAATCCATAAGAGGACACCTACAAAGAAGTCCTCTCTTCCAAAAGACTTCATCAGTTAACTGGAGACCTGAGAAGTCCACGTGGAGAAACCAAAATCCCGGCTAACATATGTGCTATTAGATGTAATTTAATTTATATATAAATAGTTTTATTTGCATTTTACCAAATGTTGATGCCAAAAACTGGTCCACCTCACGCCTTGGCTACTGTCGTCTCATGATCTGGCCTCTCCCTTCGACAAACGGTTAAAATTTATAGTTGGTGTGGACGCTTACTTCTGCTTATGAACAGGGAACGAAGGGAACACCCTGGAAGTCCGATCGGAATTACCCATTGACGAACCTGTATACAAGGAGAGGGCAGTGATCGGAATTGAGCCTTTCTGCCCGGATTTAACTCCGATGCTTAAGTCAGAAAACTTGAGTCAGGGGTCTTAAATTAGATAGTTCTTTGTATCTTGAGGTTTTCTCTTTTTTCTCCCCTTTCTTCCACTACCGTTCTCCTTTTATAGCACCCTAGAGGCGGTTTAGGAAAGGCGGTGGAGTAAGGCGGTGGGTTAAAATATCTCCTAAGGCGGTAGGAAAATATCTACTGCCTAATGTGTAGGTGCCACGTGGGTAAAAATAGAGTAAATATCTGCCTACTGTAGTGAGTGGATAAGGCCTACCCACTGTAGAGGTGTTAGATATTTATTCCTCTTTTTCCACCTCACGCCTTGTATGAGAGGGTTGCTATAATTCCGACGGACATGTTCGTAAGATTGAATCCTCATGATATTTGCCGAACGGAATTGTGCAAATATTGCCATGTGGCCAAAGAAACACGGTCCTGTGTGTGACAGGTGGTCTTTTAGGTCAATGACACGTGTCTTACCAAATATATCCGTAACACCAAACATAAAAAAAAATAATAACCCAGATTTAGTTTAGAGGTGCAAAATAAGTGGAGCTTGAACTGAGCATTAAACTATTGGCTCGAGCTCACCTTAAACGAACACTAAGTAGTTCAGTTTTGCTCGGCCTAAGGGAAAGGTATGTATGTAGTTGGCCTCCAAAGGGTAAAAAAGCAACAATAAGAGTTTTTTTTTTTTGACAAGAAAGTGTTTTCCACGAGCTATTTAAAAAAAAAGGTGTAATTAATACCGAATTTAGTCCCTCTATTATATTGATTTGAAGTCTTTTTGATCTCTATATTTTTATGATTGAGAAATATCAGTCGTTTTCTTTATCAACTTTTAGGGCTAAACAATAATAATTGCCAACTTATCTTTGGTCTTTAACACGTAGCAAGTTGACTAACTCTTGAATGGAGCACAACTCAAGCTTTGTTTATGTAGAGCTGCACTTACGTGATTGCTGTATATTAATTCCACATGATAAATAAAGTTAACAGTTTATTTTATTTTGTAGATTCCATTGATTACGATTTATATAATAGCATATAGTTTAAATAGATGTCACCGTTTGATAATTAATCTATCAACATTGCTAAGAAAGAGTAATTCTAGAGAAATTTAAAATTATTATGAATTTTTAAATAATATTATCTTTTCATAGAGTTAATTTTTTGTTACCCACATCAACAATACCAGTTTTTTACTTTGGCATCACAATTTTTGTAATTCTATAAAACAGTTGTAACCTTTTTGTAAGTCTCAAAAAGATACCTCCATTAATGGGCGTGAGATGGCCATAAGATTAAATGACTAACACTTTCATCAACTATTGATTTGTTAAAAAAAATGATTAATTAAAAAAAATGAGTTAAAACAATCCTTAGGCCGCTGCGTGTCGTCGTTGATGGAGGTGACAACGTACAAGGAGCCTTTCCTTGAGTCGAACATCAAGGTGTTCATTGTTTCGTCGGAACGAACCTTGTATAACGGGTCCCCACAATCGCTCATCGTGCTAAGCGGGTACAATACCGTCACGTTCCCGCATGGCACGGACACCTTAGCTCCTACAAGAAGAGGCAATAGTAGTAGTACTAGTAGCTAGGAGTGGTAGTGAGAAGGGGAGATGGTCATGGTGGTGTTCCATAACGGCGGATATATCCGCCGCTATAGGTCTTCGGGTTTGTTACAGTGACCCTATATCGGCAGATATATCCGCCTCTATAATTGGATTATCCACCGCCAAAACTTATGGCGACAAAGGTTGTAACGACGCTTGAAATCTGCCGCTATACATATATAATGATGAAAAATAGCCTATATCCGCTACTATAGGGTGTATTTCCTGTAGTAGTGTCAAAGTGTTTTTCCCTATAACAATAGTAAAATGAAAAAGTGAGTCTATTTTAGTTTCCATAGGGGTGTTTAATTTGTTTGGAAAATGGGTTTAAAGCAGTTTATACCATGCCAAACCTTTGCTCTTTTTAAGGGTAGTTTAGGAATTTAAAGTCTTAGATATACTTTTTAATATTTTGATAATTAAAATAATAATTTTATTAATTTTATATTATGTTTCTTAAAGAAATGGAATGTAAGAAAATCTTTTTGGGGGCTTTCAAAGTATGTGGAGAATTGCAAATTTTCGTTTTAAGATAAATTTGAAAATAAAGAATATTTTTTAAGGTATAAAAACAAAAAGCACTTTCAAGATACAAAATAAAATGATATACAAACAAAATAGATTTATTGAATAGGCTTACCGAATGTATGATATCTGTTAAAGTTATCTCGAGATTGTAGTGTTGATGATACCGAGAAAAATTTAATAGTTTCAGTCATTTCGTTAAGTCTATTCGGTTTATATATCATTACTCTTAATTATTATACAGATTCAAACATATTATCAACTGTCATGTTCAAAGAAAGTAATTAGAAAAAAAATCTCATAATCATTTTTGACTATTCATTTGCATTTTATATTTTTTTTGTGTGCATTGAGTTTATAAAGTGTTGATGCTCGGAACCGGAGGGACTTCGAGATCTACATTCTAAGGGATCAACTGAGAAACTCTGGTAATGAACATCAGTGATGATGTGATGGAATAGGGAAACTGCTTGTGCAGGATGGTAGCTTCCGATGGATCACCATCTTGAGAGACAATGGAAGTTTGGCTGGCGGGTTGAACTCCTCGCAAGGGAAGTCCGAGGGATTCTCCTCGGGGCCTTCGACAATAAAGTTAATGAGGAGGATCGAAGAAGGAGAAGAGAAGAAAATAGAGTGTATATCTCTGTGAGTTGTAAAAAAAGAGTGAGAGAGGGAGCTGGCCAAAGAGAGAGAAAGTAAGGGAGATCATCCGGAAGTTAAGGACGAGTTTCCTGAACACAAAAAAGTCCCATGCCTCTCTCTCTCTCACTCTCGCTCCCTTTATACTTCAGGCATCCCTGTCAAACTGTTAGTTGAGGAAGCTGTCAGATCACTTTGTGTGGGAATCTTCACGTGGACGCATGGGGAAGGCTAATCGTTTATGAGCAGTCCATTACCATAGAACTCTAGGATCAGACCACTTGTATGGCCAGATTTTCCCCATAACGTACAGAATGATAAATTTTTTTATAGAACAAATATGAAGATGATTTAGAATTTTTTTAGTCTAAATAAAGTATAAAGATTAACTGATATGGTTTTATTAAAATATATATATCTTTCATATAACACTGTCTTAAATGTCATGAGGATATGTCAGACTTGTCTTTTCAAAATTTAATAAAAAACAGCTCCTGTTATCCACTTTCATTTCAAATAATCCTATGTTAACTTTACTAATGGGACGAGTAGAATGAGCAAAATAACCTCTTCTTTCAATGAAGCCTTAATATATACCATATTCACAAATCCCTTTTCTTTCACTCTCTCTTCCACTTCATCAGCTACTTTGCACTCTCTTCTAATCCATCCCTTGTCTTGTTCTCTCTTCCGAAATTGGAATCCATCTTCTCTTTGATCTCATTTATATATTCATCATCTATTTTTTATGGGTATATTAATGCAAATTTGTGGGGATTTGATCATAAATATATCATGAATGTGCTAAGGTTTGCAAATAATTGGAGTATCATTTGATCATCAAGGTGCTGGTTCTTTTTTCTTTTTTAGTTACAATACCTAATTTATATTCATTTATTTTTGTCTATTATTCTCAATTATTAATCATTATCTATGAAGGTTCATTAAAGAATACAGTTAACTCAAAAATACTAAAGAGGCAAACCCCATATAGTGAAACTGACGCCTACGTGTTACAAAATATTTACTAATAACAAGTTCGATCCAGATGAGTGACAAAGAAGGCCATAACGAGGTAATGGAATATTATCATCAGCAATCTAGCATGGGAGGGATTAGGGAAAGAGAAGTTAACAGATGGAACAAGAGAAATAATTGTAATTTCCAATTTTTTACGAATAGTCTTGGAAGAAGAATATATATATAGAGAGCATGTATTGGTTTTATTGAAGGATTATTTGGTGTCCAAAACATGTAGCGGAAGACAAAATAATCCAATGGAAGATCTATTTGTATTTAAAATTTATCTAACATGTTAAAGATCGGATCTAAAACATACCTTGAAAGCGGATTCTCCCTTTCGTTCTAAAACTCTTCGATAATACGAAGACTCTATGCGTATCCACACTAAGACCAATCTTTGCTATCAACCCATTGACAAATGGAATCCCCGAACAAATTGAACCAATGTAGTGACTCTCACCTCACTAGATGGATTGTATTTCTCATCATTGTTCAAACCCATATGCAAGCCTCCTTATATAAGCATATGCAAAGTTTCTCAAAACCTTGGGTTTTTAACCATCTTTTGGTTTTCCCGAAACCAAAACCATCAAACATTTATGTGGTTTTTTGTTTTTTCCAAAACCTTTGGGTCTCCCAAAATCTTTTGGATTTTCCAAAACCATCAAGCATGCATGTGGCTTTTTACTTTCCCAAAACCTTTTTAGGTTTCCAAAAACCTTTTGGTTTTCCCAAACCAAAACCATCAAGTGACCTTTGGTTTCCCTAAACCAAAATCATTATTCAATTTGTCCATAATATTAATTATATTCTCTATACAAATAAAAATATAATAATATTCGATTTAGACTAATTATTTTATTTATTTGATTAATCAAACAATCTAATTTAATCATTAAATAATAAAATAATTAATCCTTTAGCAAAGATTAGAACACTCGTTAGTGTGTGATCCCATAGGTTCAATACTAAGCTGGTAGTAAATTAGTCATACTAATTTACTAATCAAGGTTGGGGTCTAGCAACACTCCTTAATGACCGGATAGCATGAAGTATACAATTACTCTCAAGAACCCATTAAAGAATAATGTAACATTTTTCTTCTGTCTATAAAGTACTGGGTCAACCCTAGGATATGGTTGGACTGTCAAATCCCAATAGGTTGCCAACTATGTTTCATGTCAATCACAACCAACCAACGAATGACTTAAGAAACTCTTTTCTTCTTCATTCAATTGTCCTAGCCAAGGTCTTAATTTAGTCGTTATAAATAATGACAACATAGAGCTCAAACTCATTACCAAGAGTTGACAGATTCCATCTTGATTAATCAATAATTCTACAAGTATTTAATCATACCCAAAATCCTTTCAACTATCGTCCTAGGGGAATAGGTGTCCGGAATCAAAGTATGATAAATAGCTTGTCAATTACTATGATGATCTCAAGTCAAAGGAAATTATTATATCACATTCTTCAAGAGAATATCCTATTGATAGTTTATGGTAATATTAAGGTGTAATACCCAATTTAGTCCGTCTATTATACCAAACTGGCCCTTTTGGTCCTACTATTATAATTTGATCCTTTTTGGTCCTTACACTTCAGGATTAAGAAATTTCAATCCCTCCAGGGACCAAAAAGGCCTAAATTATATCATAAGGGAGCGACTAAAATTTCTCAATCGTGAAAATATAGGGACCAAAAAAGATCAATTTATAATAGAGGGACCAAAAGGGCTGGTTCGGTATATTAGAGGGACTAAATTGGGTATTAGACCTAATATTAACCATTAGGAATTTTCAATTTATTCATTTCAATGATCATATCTCCATATGCATCATCTATATATGTGATTTAGTTAATGAGATCAACTAATCTTTATCTTATAGAGACTATCACACATATATTGATCTAACCGGATCACTAATGTCCTATTCTTAATGATCCTGTGATCAATAACAATTTAGATTAAATAAGTTAAGACTCAACTCTCATTATTATGATCTCCATCATAATGTCAAGTCTCTAAATTTAATCAAGGACATCATCATATTAAACAATTAATATGATAACAAAAGAAAGTTAATGCCATATATATTAATCAAACTGTATAATTTGAAATGTGTTCAAATTATTACATAAGAGATTTGGTCTAGGACATATCAACTATATCCCTAACAATCTTCTACTTGCACTAGAGCCAATCGGTCATGTACTTCATTCCCAATTTCCACTTGTGCTTGTCAAACTCTTTTGCACTAAGAGCCTCAGTGAATGGATCTACTGCATTTTCTTTTCCATCAGCCTTTTGAATTTTGACGTCTCCATGCTCAATGATTTCTCTAATCAAGCGATACTTTCGTAGAATATGCTTGGATTTTTTTATGTGATCTTGGCTCTTTTACTTGAGCTATGGCTCCAGTATTGTCACACAATAAAGGAAGAAGAATCTTCCATTGAAGGAACCACAGTACCAAGTTCAGTTAAGAACTTCTTCATCCAAACTGCTTCCTTAGCAGCTTCACTAGCTGCTATGCATTTTGCTTCAGTCATTGAATCAGCTAGCGTAGCTTACTTGGAACTCTTCCAACTCACTGTACCATCATTTAAGGTAAATACATAACCAAAAATAGATATGCTATCATCTTTATCTTAAGCGAAACTTGCATCAGTATAACCTTATAGTTTCAACTCAAGATTCTCCATAGAAGAGGAATTGGTCTTTAGGTTTTCTTAAGTAAGAATGGTCTTAACCACATTCCAATGCTCCTGATGCAGGAGAACCCGAGTCAGACGATACTGAACAATCTGATTACACAATATAGGCTTTAGTATATCACGAATTGGCAGACCAATGTAAAGGCCGAAGGTGATTGAGCCAATTTCGTGATTGGGGAACAGGTTTGAACATTGTTCGGTGTTTTGGCCATAACTTTGGCTACAGGCATCGGATTCACGCGCTCAACCCAAATTCGGAAAGCTCGTGTAAAATCCAAGATTTTAGAGAATTTTTTTTTTAAACTATTTTTCTAAAAATTATTTGGCTATAAAAAAAAAAGTCCCCGAACTTAGTTTTAATTGGAAATGGAGGATTAAATTGAAAATTTATGAAGTGGTTGGACTTTACTGCAAAACAAGGAATTTTAATAAGTGTAGGGGGACCCACTTTTAATTTCTCTTTGACCTAAGGTTTGGATTAAAATAAAAAAAAGGGGTTCAAAATCCACTCTTGCGATTTTGAATTCTCTATCTATAGCACAACTATTAAACTGGGGTTTAGTAAAATATAGAGGTTTAATAAAATATAAAATAAGGATATAAAATGAGAGAATGTTGAATGAGAGCTTCATACCCCACTCAACCTCCATTAATGTCTTTATTTGACTTTGTGAACCTTTGCAGGCCTAACTGAGTCCTAGGTTGCTATATAATCAATTGGGTTTGAGGACTTTGATAATTTTCTCTCGGCTAAGATTTAATGTGATCATTGGGTGAAGACCATCGGACGGTTGAGGTGTGAGAGAGCACGTGAGAAAATTTAGTTTTGGGAGGGAATCAGTTTCCATAGAAACACCGTTCATCTTGGCAAAATCCGCGGATCACGAGGCGGGGAGTACAGCTGTCGCCAAGATGGGCATGCCATTTGTATAAATCTAATCCTCTCCAAAGATCTTGTGTGGCCAGCTCCAAATCTTGTAGATTAGCCCTATCAACGGGATTGACAGTGGTTATCCAAATCCTCATGAGTGCCTCCTATAAGAACCCCGCCCACGGAAACCCTAATGACAACCTTTTTGAGTGGCGGCACACTTTCATGCGAGATTGTGAGAGAGAAGACCCTCGGCGGCTAACCCTCCAGAGAAAAGGGAGGATGGCCAGCGTTGTGCAGGTCGAGGACTCGTCAGAGGTGACTTGGCATCGGACCGTGGCGCAGGGTGACATCGATCGGGAGAGGAAGTGTAAACTTGAGGAATCACCAGAAGCATCATCACCTTCGGACCGCCGGTAAGCCCCTGATTCCCTCTAGTAGTATATGTGGATGATAAGTCAACATGCATGCATGGTCTTATAGAGAGGGAAGAATCCCTAATCTAGGTTTCCGTTTGGCTGAGGAACAAATGATCTAAAAGTAGTAGTTATGGCTTGGGTTTGCATGTGTTTACATAGTTTATGAAATGAATGGTTGATGGTGATGATGATAAGGAGGTATAGAGGTTTTACGCTAAGGTGTGCATGATCTGTGAGTATAGTAGATGCAGCATGTAGTTACATAAGATAATTGTCTAGATATTGGATGTGGTTTGGAACAAAATCATGTGTGGAGATAGGGAGAAGTTTTGATGGGCATGCTTCTTTGCGGTTTTCATGAGCATCGATCTAGTATTCTTTGGAGGGAAGACAGTTGATAGATCCACATTGTTGGAGGATGAGTAGTAGTGAGCATGAGTTTTCTTAGAGTATCTAGTGATCTATACTCTTTGGGGAAATTGTTGAACTTGAGTTGAGGTTAAGTGATCGAAGTGGGAATGTTTATTCTTTGATGATGAGCATGACTTGAAGAAAGGGCATGAACAATGGTACATTGAGGGATATTACTCTTTGAATCTTTGTGCTGGTTATGCTCAGGTGGTTGTATAATTTTCTTTGAGAATTGTTGATCTTCAGGGTGGGTGTTCAGAGATCTAGAAGGTCTTGATCTGATTCTTGGTCCCCTTGGAGTTGTGTGTATTGATGGCTGGGGTCATGGTGGTGGTGCTGATGTTAGAGGAGAGCTTGAGAGACAGTCTCCAATGGGATCTGGGATTTGTAAGTATGCTCTATAAGAGAAGATAAGGTTCTGTTGATATTTTGGTATACATGATAATGTAGTGCAGTGGCATGTACACACATGTGTATGCTTGAGTTGATCAATGGGTTTTGAGATTTTGTGTAGTTATAGAGAGGAGGTGGCTTATTGGTAAGTTTGACTGGTGAAATGGTTCAGTAAAGAATGTTTATCTCTCTCTCCCTGTTAACCAACACATTAGTATGGACAAAGTAGTTGGAAGTCCTTGGTTTGATAGATTCATGGTTTGAAGGGGTTTTATTTGAGTGCCAGGATGATGAAGAACCTAAAGTAACAGTGAGTTAATGGAATGAGTAAGTTGTTTATTCACAGAGCATGTGAAAGGTCGACATAGTCTAGTTTTTAAATTAGATAAGTTTTAAATTAGATAAGTTTTAGTTTTGAATCAAAATTTGCCACTTTTGCCAAATTTGGATAAGATGATAGGTTTCTAGGTTAGTTTTTTGAAGCTATTTAAACCCGACTTGTGGGTTGAAATTTAGTCATTGAATATTGAATAATACTTTTCCTTTAAAGTTTCAAAGACATTCTTCTCTATTTGTCTTCCCCCTTGCTTGCTCTTTTGACAATTAATCCCCTGGTTGCCACCGCCTGCAAGTTAATTACTATCCTGCCCGGCGTCAGCTCCTCACTTCGCCTGATATCGACTAGTCACTCCAAGTGCATAAGCCATATTAGGACGTGTACATGTCATGGTATATATGATAGCTCCCACTGCGCTAGCGTATGGGATTCTACTCATGCGTTCTCTCGCTTCAAAAGTTTGAGGACAATCCTCCCTATTGAGAGTAATTCCAATGCCTATCGGTAGATAGCCCCTTTTTGAATTTTCCATATTATACCTCTTTAAGATGGTATCAATGTACATAGACTGGGAAAGCCCAAGCAACTTCTTGGATCTATCTCTATAGATCTTTTTCCCAATATATAAGCTGGTTCTCTCAAGTCTTTCATGGAGAACTATTCAGATAGCCAAATCTTGGTATTTTGTAATGCTAGTATATCATTCCCAATGAGCAATATATCATCAGCATATAATAATAAGAAAATAATTGTGCTCCCACTAACCTTTTTGTACACACAAGGTTCTTCCTCGTATCTAACAAAATAGAACTTTTCAATTGTCTTGTTGAAGCAAATGTGCCAACTCCGAGAAGCCTGCTTTAGTCCATAAATTGACCTTTGAAGCTTGTAAACTTTATTATGATCAGACAGGGATATGAAACTTTCAAGTTGTGTCATATACACATCCTCTTCTAGCTCATCATTAAGGAAAGTCGTTTTCACATCCATTTGTCATATTTCATAATCATAGTATGTTGTTATAGCAAGCATAATCCTAAATGGTTTGAGCATTTCCACCGGAGAGAAAGTTTCGTCATAGTCTATTCCTTCTTTTTAACGATATCCCTTAGCAACAAGACGGGCTTCATAGGTCTCCACCTTTGCGTCTACTCCAATCTTTTTCTGGAAAACCCATTTACAACCAATAGGTTTTACAACCTGTGAAGCTTCAACCAAAGTCCATACTTTGTTGACCTTCATGGATTCAATTTCAGATTCCATGGCTTTTTGCCATTTCTCACAATCTGAACTTTGTATAACCTCTTCATAGGTCTTAGGGTCATCATCATTATGATTAACCTCATCATCTTGCACCATAAGATTCAATCTATTTGGTGCATGATGTTAACGAGTAGACCTTCTAAGAGGTTCGTGTACAACTTGCTCACCTTGTACTAGATTTGGTTGTTGTTCCAGTTGATCTTGAACTGGTTCAATAACCTGTTCTTGAGCTACAATTGTTTCTTGAACTTCAACCGTTGAAGACGACAACTTCTTTGACATCTTCAAAATATCTAATAAAGGTTGCTCGACCTATATCTCATACCCCTAAGTTGATTCATTGGTTTGTTGAACTTCATCAAGTTCTATCTCTTCACCATGATTCCCTTCTAAAAGAAATTCCCTTTCTAAAAAGGTTGCACCTCTAGCCACAAACACTATATGTTCAGAAGGATGATAAAAATAATTCCCTTTCTAAAAAGAAGTATAGCTTGTCTAGATTGATGCAAGTGAATTTACACCATTTGCCATTATCTATTTGGTATGGTGTAAGTAATATGATACAAGTGAAAATCCAAACTTTGGTATTAGTGCAATAATTAGCAAATGCAAATAGTGGTGAGGTAACCCCATTTTATTAGGCAATTTAAAAACAAACAAGTAATTATTTTGACTTATTTAAAAAAAATGTAAACATATCTCACTAAAAGTATTTTATTTGTATATATATCCATGGTGGTAAATTTGACCTTTAAATTATTGTAATTGTGTTTATAGCCAATAAAACTTAAAAGAAATTGTTAGATGCATTGGCTCCTCCTGGGGATCAAAGTCAATCCCGATAAACTAGTGAGATTTGGTGGAGATGGAACTTCTTCAGCTGGAGATAGGAAAGATGATTAGCCGTCAGTGATGGTGCTGGCGCGAAGATCGAACTCCTGTCGCTACCAAAGTTGGACATTGATTGTGACCTGCAAGAGGAAGTCTGGGGTTTATCCCTGGACTTTCGGACGATCAAGTCAGTCCTAGAGATTTAGGAGAGGAAATGAGACATCAAAGGTCTCTCTCCAAGGGATTCAAAGAGAGGAAATCAAAATAGAGAGTTAGGAGTGTAGGGAGCTAGAGGGCAAAGAGAGAGACAGAGTCCTCCTCTTATACCTTCCTCCCACGAAGGCCGTTGGATGATTAAATTGGAGGTTACTTGGATGCCAAGCAAGCCATTGCTTAGATGTCAAGTAAGTGCAACTCACCATCAATGAGGACGGAGCCTTCTGGCGACTTGTAGAAGTTCGCTTGAAGTTCTCTTGGCGTTTTCTAGAGGTTCTGCTAATAGTTACGTGGTTGCATGGTTGTAGAGATGGTTCCCATCTTTTAACCACTGCGATAATGCCACGTGTATGGCGAGATTTTCCCCATAACAGAAATTATTTTGTACCACTCACTCAATTTCATCATCTATTTTGATTAAATATAAGAAGAAAATCATAAACTAAAAACTATATCTTATAGATTTAAAGGTAGTTTAGGAATTTAATGTCATAAATATAATTATTTTTTCATATATTAAATATGTTAATGCTCTAAATGAAAAGGACCTCGGGTTCTATACTGATAACAAACGTGTTGTGGTAGAGTGTAGATTAGGGCCTGTGAGCTATCAGACGGCTTATACCGATAGCCTGACATATAGGTCGAAGACCAACCGGTGGTGGAGACTCCTCCTTTTCCTGCTAAAGAAGCTTGGAGCTTTCCCCCTAGGCCCTCCGAAACTTAAGTTAGCTGGGTGGAGTAGGAGGAAGAGAAGAAGGGAAGAAGAGAAGTATGGAAGAGGATTAGAGATCAAGTGGATGAAGAAAGTCTAGGAAGCGTGCTCTCTCCTTGTCTTTCCCTTTCATATCTGGCCCGTCGCCATCTAGTGGCCAGTTTGGTGAGGGTTGCACTTAACACCCGAACTAGCTTTGTCCCCGGAGCTTGGCCCCGGTGTCTCAATAAACTGTATCGACAAGACGTACGTCCCTGGCAGGCGCTGTTCCTATTACCCATGCAGGCGAGTACCCTACTACCAAGATATAGTGGGGAATCTTCACGTAACTTCCTACAAGTGGGTCTGCCTATTGTGGAATGCCTCACCCGATTTGCGTTGGATTTCTCCCAATAAAATATAATAATTTTTTTTAATTTTATTATTAATTAGTCAACATCAGAAGTATAGAAGCAAGCTTTTTTTTTGCCGTTTCTAGGATACAATCACAATATTTTGGAAGATAAATAAATAATCAAAGATATTTTAAGTGTATATGACATAAAGAAATTAATAATTTTTAATTTATTTTTTCTTTTATTTGTATCTTTCTTTTACCATAGGGGCATATTTATAGATCTATAATTCATAATTAAAGAAAAAAAAAACAAATTTTTCTTCATTAAAATTAAGAAACACAAGTTCCAGTTTTAAGGTTATGAGGACAAACTATATATCATCCGTCGTCGTGGACTGCGTCCTTATTGCGTATGACTTCTTTTATCCTCTTCTGCTCAGGGCCAAACTTGAGTGCCTCCGTCACCTGCCACATGGTTGGCCTCTTCTCGCGTTTGTTACTGATGCACTCCATGGCCACGGTTAACAAGACCCTCAGTTGGGCATGCTCGAACTTGCCACAAAGATTCAGATCCACTACGTCTTCAATACTACCCTTTTCCAAGAATGGCGTCACCCATTGTACAATGTCCCTCTTCTTGCCGTCCGGGAGCTTTTCCACTGGCTTTTTTCCACTGATCAGCTCAAGAACAAGGATCCCATAGCTATAAACATCACAACTCTTGGAAACCTTACCCCACATGGCATACTCTGGGGCCAAGTACCCCACCGTGCCCTTCACCTTGGTTGTCATATGGCTTACTTCCTCTGATATCAGCTTTGCAAAACCGAAATCGGCCACTCGTGGGCTAAAATCTGAGTCGAGGAGCACATTGCTCGCCTTGATGTCCCTATGAATGATGTACGGCTTTGCTTCATGGTGCAAGTAGCTTCAGAAAAGTTATTATAATATATTAGATATCTATATATATATATAAAGAAAGAACCAATTACTTATAGGAGTTTCTAACACTTACGCGAGCCCTTCTGCCGCACCAATGGCAATTTTCATTCTCCGGGACCAATCAAGCAATGAGGAGGATGCTAACTCGCCGTGGAGATGGCTTACAATGCTATGGTTGGGCATGTAATCATAGACGATAAGCCTTTCATCACCTCCAGCGTAGAATCCTCTCAGTCCTAGCAAGTTCTTGTGCCTCGCCCTCCCTAGGATCTCTACCTCCACTGCGAAGTCCATCTCGGCCTTTGAGGTCGTCCCCTTGAGCCTCTTCACAGCTATCTACATTGATTGCATCCACACGTTAAAAGCTTAATTAAATAAAATTATTTAATACACAAAGCATTTGGCGATCGAGGTACAGGGATGGAAGAGGTTTGAATTGCGTGCCTGCACTCCTTTGCTCGTCCTGCCCAAGTAGACTGTCCCAAAGCCTCCCTCTCCGAGCTTGTTCTTCTCATTGAAGTGGTTGGTGGCATGAACAAGTTCTCTCAATGTGTAAGTCTCCCATGGACTATCACGTCCTTTGATCGTCCTGGAACTTGATCAAGAAAAGATAAATCACCGCCAAAATGCAAGCGTTTGGAATCAAAGCTACAAGAACATACTTACTTTTGTGCCACCACCGCACGCTCATTGGTCAGACAACATCCACTGATGTGAGGCACCATTCTTGTTGCTCTAAAGCTTGAAGATGATCTCAGGTCATCGGCTATCCACATTTTGAACTCAGGTAGAGACTGCACTGATAACTTTATAAGCCTTATTGATCTCAAATTATAACATTTTAAACATTGTCGTTGATGTCAGTTCACTGAATGATTATAAACCAGTGTGTTTGGTTATACGGACTGGTTCAAAGTTCATGAGTTGTTATTTTTTTAAAGCTAGTCATAGACAAAGCCATGCATAAACAAGATACTGATATATAAATAGAATACAGCAAACAGGCTATAAAGGTTGGTATCCTCGTTATGAATGAAGGGATGCCATTCTTTTAGTAAATTATATGATGCATTTTGAAAAAAGCATCATGCTTAGCCGGCTCCAGTAGAGAGCAACAACTGGAAGCTTCATGGGGATTTAATTGGATCATCCTTTTCTTCTTGTCTAAATCCCAAAAGTTGTACAATTTTAAATCGAAACTAAAAACAAAAATAAAAAAAATAAAAACTACCTACAAAAAACCTCACTTTATAATTTCAAACAATTATGTAAAATTATAGAATATATATATACTAACAACTCAGTCACTCGTCCTCTTCCCAATTATGATGGGAATTTTAGTTTCTGTGATGTTCCCAATCCTTTGATACCCACATTCAATATTATTCTATCATTTTCTTTGTTTTCCTTCCTTTTTTTTTTCTAATTTTTTGTTTTGTTTTAATCTCCGTTACACTTCTCGGTCTCTTCTTATTCTTTATGGTTCTTTTCATTTTGTTTTTGTGTTTTTTCCCCCTATCCTCTCCTCTCTTCTAATCATCCCATTTTCTGTTTCGTCATATCAGACTATAGAATAGACAAACAAGGTTTAACATGACTAATTTATATTTTTCTATTTTTTTTAATAATAATACATCTTTAATATCTGGTACTTTAATACAAGATATCTCGTTTGTTTTAATTGTAAAAAAATCTACCATCATATTAATGTTTTATGTTATGGGGGAAAACACGTGGCGTGATCTGGTCGGCCGAGAATCATGGGACCACACTATAAGCCGACCTCTCCTAGAAATACATGTGGAGATTCCCCCCACTACCCGCCTGCAAAGGAGCATGTGTCTGTACCAGTGTAAGAAGTGATGCCCGGCCTGGGCAGGGATGCGCGCTCATACTAACGACACCCACGATCACCAGCCTTGCGAGACGGATCCTCACAGGTCGCTCCGGCCTTGGTGTCAAAGGCGATACCCCATGATAGTGACCCACGTAGTGTTGGGGACACTCTCTCTTTGGGGAATCATCTCCTACTGGGTGACCCTTCCTCCTCCCACGCTACCTTATCTCTCCTGCAACTCTTCATTCCTTGATACTTCACCTCCTTCTTCTCCTCACACTCCGTTTATCTTTTGCTGATTTGACCTTTGGAGGGTCCGAGGAGAAGTCCCCGGACTTCCCTTCCATGAAGAAAGATCCAAAGGTCGGTGTTTCCTTGCCTCTCAGGATGGTGACCCCCTGAGACTGTCGCCCACTCACCACATCCCTATCTGATTATCTATCAACCACCATCTTCTCAGTTAGCTCTGAATGGAGTGTAGATCCTGAGGATCAGTCGGCTTTGTGCATTAATAGTTTGGCGTCGTCTGTGGGGACTTTAGGCAAAAAGCACTATCAACTAGATGATGGCAAGAGGAAAGAAGAAATCGCTGGCATAGCTCCCAATCGACTAGGATTTGAGGGCTAGCATCGCCCCAAAGGTCACAACAATCCCCTAGGATCCATCGGTAGTCCCGAAGGAAGATCCGAAGGATGTTAAACAGATCGAGGTGCTTACTAAACCCCTTTAGGAGTAAGACCAAGCTCACTTGACCCTAGAATATTGCAAGGAGTGTCTTTGGAGTCGATGGGTACTAGAAGGAGGTCACCAACCCGAAACTAGGAGCACAAGCCGCCTACCTAAGAGGAGGGAGGAGGGCACCTCAACACCCTAAAGCATCGGGTCATCCCAGTCCTGATCCCAGTCTGAAGAGCTTGTCCGACCTCGTTCCAAAGTAGTTCCTCCTATCGCTAAGGAAAAATCAAGATACGTTCCCCTGATTACCTCTCCTTTCATACGCGAGATCCTTGAGGCCCTATACCCGCTAGATTCTTAATACCGTCAATGGAGGTGTACGACGACACCTCGGACTTGGTGGACCATCTGAAATCCTTCAAAGTGATGATTCTGCTCCACAGGGCTATAAACGAAGTCACGTGTCAAGCCTTCGTTGTTGTGGAGCGCATACACACACTCACGTAATAAGTGCACGTGTCGTCAAAGTAATAAATTCTGGTGAGTACTAGATCGAATCTACAAGGAGTGGGAAGCTAATTAAGCAGCAGCCTATTAAGGTACTATTAATCTCTAGCAATTTATTCAAGAGAGAGAGTTGACCTAAACTAAGCTAAAACCTCAGGATAACAATAGAAATGACAAAGGGTTCAGGTAAATACTCAACGATAAGTATCTAGGGTTGCATAACATCTAGGCATGATAAAGGTTTTCCCTTGTGATTAGCGATTGGACGACAAGGGCTATTCAGTAACATACTAATGACTTCATACGCCTGAAGCGAATAAGATAATTCCTTAATCCTAACGAATATGCCTACGGTCTCCACCACATATCCATATGAAGTGGAGTGAGACATTACTGGACCAAGGCGGTGTCCTGACCGGTGATGACCCGCAATATATTCCTATGCCTCGGCAAATATCGATCTATCATACCGACCTTCCATCTTGAGATGTATGGTTCGTCTACACTAACATTTGTATGACTTTAAGCCTAAGGTAAGTGATCACTTTTTGGATCGATTGATGAGTGCATAATTATACAAGTTTTCATACTATATTTGCATGCACTTTGTTTGTTCTTTCGCATATATTTCTCTATTTTTGTGCTCTGTTGGGTATTTTGTTGTGATTAAGCAGAAAAATAGGTAGGTGGATCAAAAGAAGCGAAAGTCTGATTAAATTCGGAGTGAAAATAGCCAAAAAGACTAGTGTTAAATCACAATCACTAACATCGTTGCCACTCGTCAAAATAAAGATGAAAAAGTGGTGGATTATATTATGAAATGGAGAAACTTAAGCATCAAATGTTAGTAACCCCTGAATTAACCATAGGAAGTTGGTCTACTAATTGGGAATATTGATAGTTGGATGACACCCTTCCTGAGTACATCTGGCATCACCATATTCCAAGAGTTGATTTCACAAGCAAAGAAATTGGAAAGGACTAGCCCAAAGGTGTTGGCCAGTTTTCAAACCTCAAGAAATGATAGAGAGATGTCTAAAAGGACATAAGGTGTCAAATACACTGCTACAACATTCAACATTAATAAAGGAAAATGTGTTGTTGAGTCCTGTAAACTTGAGCAGGTTATGAAACTTGATAGGTGTTTAAGTGGTTATAATTTTATTCCATATTCGATTGCACTATGCATGTTATTCGAGGAAAATATAACCCACTGGTATTTAATTTGTGTCTATTTTTATCTACATGGCAAGAGGAAGCCTTAAGTCTCAAAAGGAAGAAATTTGGCGTCGAGTGAGGCTGAAACCAAAAGAACAAGAATCCACGCTGGCGCCCACACGGGCGCACGTGCCCGTGTAGAGTATTAAAGCCACTGCTCTTATCTCATGAGGAACACACGGACGCTCATGCTCCCGTGTGGTTGCCTATGTACTTCCCGGGAAAATCTGAAGTTGTTCCTAGGAGCCACACAAGCGTCCACACACCCATGTAGGCCCTCGTATAGCTCATTTCCAAGCTTGTTCAGACCTGAGTTTTTATACGAGTCAGGCCCACGCGGACCTAGAAGGAGGGAGATCTTTCCCAAAAGCATGGAGCCTTATAAATAGGGGATTTTTAGGGTTTGAAGTCATTATCTTGGGGGGGGGGGAGGCATCATCTTCGATTCCCTTAAATCATCCATTGAAGCGCCGATTTGACATCTTTGGTCTATGGTATTGAATCGTCCATGCCGGGATCGGGACATAGAGGGCTGGAAGGGAGACCATCACTGCAGATCCATAGACGCCGCTAACAGTGGAGGGAAGTTTGGTTATGTTCATATTCATTCCTTCCTCTATTTTTGTATTGGATTTGAGTTCCCTTTTCATGGGGAACTAACTTGTTAGATACTTGGGCATGATAATCCTTCTGGTTAGGGTTTAACTTTTGGATATTGAATCCTATTATCGAATTATTTCTTTTTGTTATGAGATCTATTGAATATTTTGTATTATATTGGATATCTATGTTGCGATAGCTTTATTTCCAATATGATTCACCGGGGGAAGAAGCGAACGCCGCCCCGTGTATAGATCTACTTCAATAGAGAGAGTTGTGAGTACTCTAAGAGATCGGTGCTAAGGAGAGTGAATCCTTCCGATTTATTATTCCCATAACTCTTCGAAGATATAGGTTGCATGTAATGGTTATGCAATGAGGGTTTTAGGTATAGATCACCTAGAAAAAGGGATCTAATATACTATAGGAACTCTTGGTCCATAGCCTCGCAATCTTCGATATAGAAATCTATATCCATATATTTTTATAAGAACTAAGAGGGGACTCATCGCCTGAGTATCTCCCTTCTATGATTGATGGCCCCCATTATCTTATCCTGTTTTCGTGAGTTTTAATTCTTAGGTCTTCTAAATTTTGGAAATTAGATTGGAATATCACCCAATTTTTAGATAGACTAGATAATAACCAGATAATTAGTACAAGTACTTCTCGGTCTCTGTGGTTCGACATCCGACTCCTTATGGTCCACGTTAATACTTGTTTCGACCCGTACACTTGCGGAGTATACGTATACACGCGATCAAGTTTTTGGCGCCGTTATCGGGGACTAAGACTACTAGGAACATTAGAAGTTTAATAATTTAGTCATTAGTTTTAGGGTTTTTATTTTTCTTTTATTTCAAATTTTAGTTTCTTTCTGCTAATCCATTCTCTATATTGTTTTGCAAGGAATTGGTGCATGACCTGAGCAAATCCTACGGGTCTAATGGAAGCAGACAACAAGATTGAAAAGACATTGCATTAGAGGCTTAGGGAAATTGAAGAATTAGTCCCGGAAGCACCTCCAGAAGTACCACCGGGCATATCCTCAGAAGCAGAGAATTCCACTCTGTTAGAAGTCAATATTGAATTCAGAAATTTTCCTACTATATCTGAGCGACATAGAATACTTTCTGAGTATGAAAGTTCTCAATATACAGGGGATGAGTTCAACATCCATCCACCGGCTGTGAATATGAACAATTTTGAAATCAAGGCCACTACTATCAGCATGATACATAATTTAGTTCAATTTGATGGCAGACCCAATGAAGATCCCCATGTACATTTGGCAAAATTTGTTCAGATTTGCAATATGTTCAAGATCAACGGGCCTCCAACGATGCTATTACATTGAGGCTTTTCCCATTTAGCTTGAAAGAGGGAGCCTACCGAAGGCTAACTATACTTCCCACGGGATCCATTCGGACCTGGACAAACATATTGGATAAATTCCTTGATCGGTATTTTCCTCCAAGCAAGGCTGCAAAAATCATACAAGAGATTTCAGCCTTCAAACAAGGAGAGTCAGAATCATTGTTTGAAACCTATAAGAGATTCAAGGAGTTACTGCGACGATGCCCTTATCATGGCTCTCACCCATGGACAAAAATCCACAACCTCTATAACAGAATAAATCATCATCCAATGGGGGACATCATCTTCGATTCCATTGAATCATCCATTGAAGCGTTGATTCAACATCTTTGGTCCTTGGCATTGAATCATCCATTTTGGAGCTGGGATCTTGATGGCGAGAGCTTGAATGGAGACCATCATCGCAGATCCATAGACGCCACCAATGGTGGAGGGAACGGTGGAGGGAAGTTTGGTTATGTTCATTTTCGTTCCTTCCTCTATTTTTGTATTGGATTTGTGTTCCCCTTTCATGGGGAATTAACTTGTTAGATAATTAGGAATGATGAACCTTCGGGTTTGGGTTCAACTTTTGGATTTTGATTTCTATTATTGAATGATTGTTATGTGTTATGAGATCTATTGAATTTTTTCTATTGCATTGGATATCTACGTTGCGATAGCCCTAATTTCCAATAGGACTCATCTAGGGAAGAAGCGAACGCCTCCATGTGTGTAGATCTACTTCAATAGAGAGCGTTGTAGGTACTCCGAGAGATCAGGTACTAAGGAGAGCGAATCCTTCCGATTTATTGTTCCTATAACTCTTCCAAGATATAGATTCCCTGGAACGGTTATGCAAAGAGGGTTTTAGGTATGGATTGCCTCGAGAGAGGGATCTAATATACTATAGGAACTCTTGGTCCGTAGCCTCACAATATTCGATATAGAAATCTATATCCATATATTTTTATAAGAACCAGGAAGAGACTCATTGCCCGCGTATCTCCCTCCTATGATTGATGGCCCCCGTTATCTCATCCTGTTTTCGTGAGTTTTAATTCTTAGGTCTTCTAAATTTTGGAAATTAGATTAGAATATCACCCAATTTTCAGATTGACTAATAATAAATAGATAATTAGTACTAGTACTTCTCGGTCTCTATGGTTCGACATCCGACTCCTCATAGTCCGCTTTATTACTTATTTTGACCCGTACACTTACGGAGTATACGTACGCACGTGATTATAACCCAGCTTAGGTGTTGCTATTAATGAATCAAGACATATTCCTTCTTTGAAATAAAGGATAAATAAGAAATATTCTTTTTAGAAGGGATAAGGTACTTAAAATTGTTAAAGATGTAGTGAAAGAAGGCCTGCAACTCCCTGAATGCAAGAGACTAGAAGAACAAAACACAAAAGATCAGCCTATTTATTGTCAATATCATAGGGTGTTGGGACATACAATTGAAGATTGTTATGTCTTCAAGGATTGGGTTAAGCTGCAGTATCAAGAGGGTAAAATCACACTCTATAAAAATGTTTTGTTTGAGAAACCAATTGAGCACATCCACTATATGATTACCTTAGACCATGCGGGATCATCCCAAGGGGAAATCATAGTAGTGGGAAATAAGTAATACTCCCATCAGCAGATGATAATAAACCTCATGGTGTTTCAAAAGAAGTGTGGGAAATATTTATATCTTAAAAGTCAAAGAAGATGTTGAAGAAGTTGGTTGAGCTCCTAGGGATCAAGTGGAGAAGTTCCCAAAACCGATTGAAGGGCTCCCAATTAATAAGACAAACTAAGAAGAAGAACAAAAAGAAGAAGCAGAAATGGGAACAATGGAAGGGTAGGAAATCCATCACGAAGTGTATATCCAATATCTGGATGCATATGAGCAAAAGGAAAGGGTCTGATCACTCTCAAAGACTATTTTCATGATGAGATTGAAGAATTACTTGGGGAATCTGATGAAGAAGACACTGTGCAAGTGGAAACTTGTGAGGTTATTTTTGGAGGAGATTACCCTTTGTATGACCCAGATGATGATGAAGATAACTTCTCTGAAGTTGAAGAGTCATACGATCATCATGGTCGGCCCTATAATAGAAAGAAGCAGAAAATGGAGATAACATTTAGATAAAAGGGTGATAAAGGTGAACGCAAGGCTCTTGGAGCCATACCAACCAGAAGAACGAAAGAAAATCTATTACCCCCTAAAGACCCCAAAATATAAGGTCTTTAGGAAGGCTATGCCCACTGTAGAAATCCCTACTTTATTTCAAAGGGTTATAGAGGAGTCACTAACAGGCTACCGCAGTTACATGTTGAAGATAATAAATGGGACGAATCTGGGACATACCCTTAAGAATCATCATGTAAAAATTTTGATGCAGAAATTATAAATATTCGCCCTCAACAAGTGTTATGGAAAAGTCCATCCAAAAGATATTAAGATTAAGAAAGACAAGAAGAAGGAACATTTTTATCAAGGCATGGAAAATGGATTAGAATTACCTAAGACCAAAAGGCCATGCTTGATGCATCTCGACACTCACCCAAATTACTATCCATATCACCGACTTGTGGGGCATTGGTACACGCATGAATATGTACGACACTTCTCCCGCAAGTATACGGGGTTGATCAAGTAGTAAATTACCCACAGGTAGGGTAGTCGAATCCATAGGGACTGGTCACTAGTACTAATTGTCCTCTATTACCTAGCCTAAACTATATGATGATTTGTGTGATCAAACTAATTGAATATCCTAATTAAAAGCTAATATGAACGATTGGTGGATTGAAGGTAATCAGAGATGAAATATAGCACCTTGGATTACAGTTCCCCTAGGATTCACTTGATAATGATTGACTCCCTATTATTGGCTAATTACTGATAACTCCTGGAGGATGTAACAATGCACTTATCAGCGCAAAACCCGATCTCTCGTGATTCTCATGCACACACTAACACCTGTGTCCGACTGGAACCTATCTAGATAAATCCCGGGGCTAATGCAAAAATCTAACAGTTCTGAATTACCGCATAAACACTTGTGGTGTTGGATGCTCTAACCAAATAAGGTAGATGATTCGAGGCTCACGTAAGGGAAAACTACACAAGGATATCTAGAAAGATAACAACTTCGGACTAATGTAATAACAACCAAATAACTATCCAATATGAACACTAACGTGTTGATGTTATCCCCTGAGGAGATGGATGATTGGGCTTATGCACGGGAAAACCGTAAAGAATTGCAAGCGCAGACGATCTAGATGCTGCACAGGAATTATCTATTAAGCAAAAACCAAAAATAATAGGAAATCAATAACAAGTTCATCCTAGGGTTCAGGTGTACAAGGCACCACATAAGGTTTAGCCACTCATACTATGGCGTACTATAACTAAGATACAAGAGGAGGTTATACAATTAGACATAGAAATCTTCCCATGATTATAGCTCCCCACCTTCAATTCCTCTCGTGGAACCCTAACCGTTGCTGTGAGAATTGCCTGAGCCTACTCCTCCAAAAGTTACTTCATTAGTATTAAGTGGATGCCTTTTTTATAATTTTTCAATCTACGAAGAAAGACCGTGTTGATCTGAAGCACGACCATATTGATCTAAAGCACACTCGTGTTGACCTCGAGCACGCTCGTGCTCTTCATCTGGCGATGCGGTTAACACGTTTTTAATTATCCCAAAGTTGGACGGGTTTGAACACGCTCATGCTTTATCAGCATGCCCGTGTTGAATAAGAGCATGGTTTTGCATTTCCCTGCATGTGTAATATTTCGCCCTTTTTGCTCCTAAATGTCTCGATTCCTGTTCCTTTTGCTTCTAGGTACCTATTTACCTGTCTAATCTCACCAAAATACCCAATGAAGCACAAAAATAGAGAATTGATGCTAGAAAATAGTATAAGTGCATGTAAATATAACGGAAATCTATGTATGATCATGCACTTATCATATACACCCACACTTGAGATTTTGCTTGTCCTCAAGCAAAGGAAATACTACCCAAGAGAGATGATGAGTGTATGATCGTCGATCTCAAAATAGTTGGGAATCCCTCTGGTGTCTGGGGAAACACAACGTTAAGTGCCTGAAGGTTTTTATGAAAAATAGGTCTTACCCTACACTCAAACTCCCTACGTGTGTGTGTAACCCTTCCTATGGTGCCGCTTACAACTCAAGCCCGTCCCGACAAGTATAAACTTTATTCACTAACTACTTTTCTTAAAACTTTTATTTTTATTATTTTACTTTATTTTTATTTTTTTATCGTGGGTAGTAGCTTCATACATCCAATGAGTTAGCCTTTTTTCCCCTTGTAGGTCATCAAGTGAACATTTGTAATGCTCAATATCCTACTACTTAAGGGTAGCTATCACACATCAAAGGTGATACCTCTTTCTACCATCTTTTCTATACCAGTAGAGCATCCCTAATGGATCCGACTTTCCGGCCGGTAGGGTATTTTTGACGGATACGACTTTCCGGTTTTGCTAGCCGCTCTAAAATCTCTTCCTTTTCTTTTCTCTCTTTTTTTATCAATATTTGTCTAATGGTTAAACTAACTGGAATCCAAACCTAAGTGGTCAAGTGAAAATAAAATTAAGGTTTGTGCTCAAAATTTTTGTGAGGTATCTAGCAAAAGCAAGACTAAATATATATATTTGAAAATTTTGGCACCTAACACTAATGTCACTTGCATCAATTTGCTCATAGATCATCCTAAATTAGCACCCATCATAAGTAATATAACCACTCAATGATAATCACTCACCCACAATTAAACTGTGCAATGTCTGTAATGCACATGATATATGCAATAAAAAGAATATGATAGGTGAAAGCAAGATGGGCGAGAGAAAGTGGGCTTAGCTTATTGTCAACCGTGATGTGTCTCATCCTTTCATTGTGTTTCCTGCCAATTGTGAATGTTAATTTATCCTGAAGGTATTGAATGCAAAGAAAAGGTGAGGCTCCATAGCATATAGAAAGACTAAACCCTTATTGACAAACTGACTAAACTAAAGTAAAAAAGTACAAAAGTGGTGAAAAAATAAGATAAGGGTGATGCTCATATGCTGAAGTAGACCTCCTTGTCGTCATCATCGGTGGTATCTGCAGTTGCGGTCGTATCCTGAGGGTCTCTCCCAACCTCTATCATGGATGGAGCTAGAGGCCATGGTGGTAGTAGACAGTCAGATCGCTGCTGCAAGAGGAGGCAGTCTACTCCGCCCATCAGCCAATGGAGTAATGCGCGATCACCCTCTATAAACAAGGTGGCTGATGGTGGAGATACTGCCGTCGATGGTGGGGGTGCTGTGGGTGATGGAGGAGGTGTTGTACTTGGACCTGCCATAGCACTTGGATCCTGTCGCTCGATGATGGTTACAGTCGTGTACCTAATGCCATGTGTAGCTTGTCTGGGTTGCAACATCCACATTGATCGCATGGTCTCTATAGTGATCGAAATGGACCTCCCGACTATCATCATCTCCCTGCTAATATGATCGGGGAGGGTGTCCATCCCTCGTGCCAAGATTGTGATATAAGGACCTACAAATAGTACTCTGATCCTTGGGTCGGACGCGTAATGCATGAGAAGCTCCACTACGACCCATCCCAGATGGAGGGGGAATCCGTCTACCATGCTCTGCAGGTATAAGAAATCCAAGGTGCTAACCATGCCAGTGCTCAGTCCCCGCCTTGTGATCGACTGACTGAGGACCATATGGATGTATCTGAGGGTTGGGGACCTTAGGGTGGATGCCTTCGACCGCCGTGGATCATAGTGTAAGTCCGTGTTTAGCCTCGTCCAGACGGACTCCTGGGTGTTCCCTGCTAGTCGGTCGATCCTCAGTGCCATGTACTCAAATGTGGACGTGAAACTGATTCCATATAGCCCAAGACAGATGGCAAAATCGGTGTAGCTTATCTGGTGCATGATGTCGGCCATTAGAAGCCCGATCTGGTCTAGTCGATCCAATGAAACTTATCCCCTAGAGAGATGGAAAGTATAAAGTACCTCTAAAGTCAGTTCCCTATAAGTCATCTCTCGGATGGATAGGAGGCAGTCGCGGCTGTGCTCGGTTGAGATCGACGACGATTTTGATGAACTTCGCCAGGGGCTCTGTCGGAGAGGATCTAGAGACGAGATCTGAGTAGTAGGAGGCGAGATTGGCGATGATGGAGGGGTACGATGGCTCGACTCCCTGGATTCGTGAAACCTTATACTTGGTTGGTATGTCTGAGCACGCTTTTAAACACGATCGTATTTGGCAAGCATGACTATGCTCCCGAGGTGCACGACCGTGTTCTTTTGACTCTTATATCCCGAGAAGTGCATGACTTGAAACACGGAAGTGTTCGTGCCCCATGTTTATTCTTAAAGCAGAACACACCCATGCTCTTCTCATGCAAGGCCGTGTTCTTTTGGTTCCATCTCACTTGTCGATTCCCGAGAGATGCACGGCCTTGAGCATAACTGTGCTCATGATCGTACAACTCTCTATTGCTTCTTTCTGTATCAAGGCTACTCTGTCATCCCTTCTACCTATGTGTTAGTGGCTCCAAATACAAAGGATTAGTCATTAAACCTTTTGGAATATATATAATCGATGAGCATAATCTGGTTAATGAAATCCACCATTAATGTATACTTAACTAAAATCATAAACTAACTTAAATAGGACTAAAAACTAACTAAGCTTGGGTTGCCTCCCAAGAAGTGCTTGTTTTACGTCACTAGCTTGACGAACTTGAAGCTCGAGAGGTTTCGAAGAGTTGGGTCTCCCCTTCTTCCTCTGTTGACCATCTACTGTGAGTGCAAGCACTCAAGCCTTTACACATAAGCGTACGTGGTCGCTAGTAATAAAACGGTGGATACCTGGTCGAATTCCTCAGGGAATGGATAAGGTTTCTTAAACTAATGTACTAGATGATTGTGGAGATTGTTTATGAATTAGTGAAGGTTATACTTAAGTACCAAATGAGTTGTGTGAGAAATGAAGGTCGTAGAAGGGGAACTCTTAGAGATAAAGATCTAGGGTTGTATGGTGTTTTAAACTTATTATGATTTTCTCCTTGGCTTGTTAAGTTATAAAGATTGTGGATAATGGATTACAATAGTTGAGATTGCACTTATGTGCACTCTTGGTGTAACCTACAAGACCTTATTTCTAAGGTTCATGCTCTAATGTCTATATGTCTATGGGAACATTAAAGGCATTATAGGACTAATCTCTACCACTACCATGGATATGGCTAAACTTATGTCTGAGTTAAAGGCCAATTCGGTGTCATTCTGTCCACCCTATGTTTCTACTCTTCCTTCAAACTCATATGCCTATGTGCTTGAGGATTAAGACATATGTCGCCTTTCAACCAACAAAGATTAACATGAGAGGTTCATAAGCACATCCACACAAATAATAACAAAGCAAAGCCAAAGATAATATTAATATCAAGTCATAACATTCATACAACCCTAGAAAGGGTGTTTAAGCTACCATTACAAAAGATGAATCTAAAGAAATGGCATCATTCACATAAACAACCATAATTAAGCTAAAAGAGTGTCACGCCCCGAACCACGACCCAGGCACGTAGACAACCGGCTGCACTCAAACAGGGACTAGTCCCCATTCAGGCGCAAGGCCTTAGAAACTCTTATACAATAAGTATTCAGAGGTAATGATAACAGCCGAATCATAAGATAAAAGAAGAAGGGAGTTTATACAACTCCGTACAAGTACAATACCGGGTTTATACAACCCAAGACTAGGATCTAGTCTAGTCACCTCTAGAAATCTATACAACAAGGAATACAAAATACAAGTCTCACACAGGATAAAAGAGGTACGCAGACCTCGAGACAAATACAAGTAGCCGAGTCAACTACTCGGTATATCCCCTCCTAAGCTCAACCCTACTCCTTCTCGTCTGAACCTGAGAATACACAAGTCAAGTGCATGAGCCTAAAGAATAGGCCCAGTAGGGTCGCATAAACAATAAAAGAGGCGGAAGCCATAAATAAAGAACAGAATTAAGCAAGTACAAATATGCAAGTGCGACAATGCCACACGCAAATAACAAGTAACAGGAATGTGAATAAATCCATAGATATACTAAATCTCTGGCATATGTGATACTAAGATGTCTACGACATCAACGACACCATCAGTATCGTCTTCGGCCTAAGCCGGATAATGCTATAGCAATCATGTGCACATGGTCAGAAAATGCCGCTCTCTGACTGAGCCAGGTGGCCAGATATTATACGCCCTCTGTCGGGGCATTCGTCCTATGGAGCATCAAGTGCTCGTGGCCAGATATTATACGCCCTCTGCCGGGGCATCTGTCCGATGTATCATGCCTGAAAGTAAGAGATTACTAGTACAAATACCTAACAACAGGTATACATATATATCCAAGGCAACAACATCTTGAATATATAAAGATCAATGACCTCATCGAGATCGGAAGCCAATACGTATCTAAGGAGTAAACTCTACTCAAATACGCATAAGAAAACATGCAAGCAACAATCTCCTCGAGATATAAAGCCAATACATATGAGGAAACCCATCTCGAATATGTATTAGGAACCTCTCGAGGAAATAAGAGCATAACATCAAAGTAGGGTAGGAGGAAAGAATACTCACAAACCTCCTGTGCGAGAGCCTACCTAGCTAGAAGCAAAGTCTCTGATCCTCGTCGCGTCTCACGCGTCCGAATCAGAATCTAGTAAATGGAATAAGAATCTCAGTATCTCCATACTTAAGTATTCCATATTAACATATGAACATAAATGTCCTTACCAATCTACTACTTATTATGAACTTCGATATTCATTTGTCCTCTTCGAATACGGATAATATTCTCGTATTCTACTGGAATCATCTTTTTAAAATACTGAAGAGTCCATGAAGCCCTAAACATCTTTAACGAGGAGATTAACTCAACAACAATGATTCCTTAATCTTAATCATGCTTGAAGGACATTAAGCACTCTCAAAGCATGCTTTCCTACTTAACATGCATTTCATGTCTTTAAGATCCTTAGGATGTCCCTAAGCATGCTTAATTAAACAAGACTAATTAATCTAAAGCATGGAATTCCTAAGCATGCTAATCATGAACTAATCACAATTAAATATGCTAACATGAACCCTAATGGGGCATTTATACTTAGAGATTTTCACGAAAATTCTGCGGCACCTTCCCTAATTATAGGGCCCTGAAATTAATACAAACATTCATTTAACTCGACATGATCTTAATCATACAAATCATATAATCCATTCATACACCTTCAAACCTTTTCACAGCTTCATCTCTACACACATTCATCGACATCTAAGAATCAATTATCCCGACTTGTCAATCTAATCAAAAACTGAAAAACTATATCACTGTCGACAAAGGGCATCATCACCCTCATCTCATGGTACAAATGCAATAATCTCTACCTGAATCCAAGAAATTCGTCAGTTCTCCAGGGATCGATTTGGGCCTCCTGTTGCTACCCTACAGTCCGGTCTGGAGGCAGAAGATGGATGATGACCGGAGTAGTCAGGGCTTGGTCTAGCGCGGGTCAGATCTCGGCGGCGGACGGAGCCAGAGAACGGGGCTGGAGCTCGTGGGGCGTGGCCACCGGAGAAGAAGAGAGGGGCGACGGACTGTCGCCGTGCGTCGGCCGAGAGGGGTGGTGAAGGGAGGGTGACCGAGCCCGGGGTCACGCAGCTCCGGCCGTGGCTTGCCGGCGTCAGATCCGCCGGGTGCGGGCGTGCGCGGAAGAAGGCCGCGAGCCTTGTCGGAGTCCCAGCGCACGCATGGGTTAGAGAGAGAGCGGCGGCTTGGCGCGGAGACGGGCAGTCGGCCTGCTCGCCGGGGGCTGCTCAAGGTCGCCGGTTGGCGAGTGAGAAGAAGGCCACGGACGGGGTCTCGACGGAGTGGAGGAAGAGGAGTTTAGATCTGAAAATTCTTCAAATCGGGAGAGAGAGAGGAATGAAATTCACTTTCCTTCTCTCTCTCCTCACATGCTGCTTATAAACTTTTATTTATCATTACTTTTATTTTATTTTATTATTCATTTACTTTTCTTTTCCTTTAAATTATATGTATACTATTCACCCACATGATTACTGTTCAATCACGAGTGGGTGAATTATTTATTGCCGAGGTCCACCGTGATAATTCTCTCGTCCTCATGCCCAACCCAGATCCGCGAATCTCGGGTCAATGGTCTCAGTGGCACGGGTGCACTGTAATATCACGGGATCTGTCTCTCGTCGGACCAGATCCGGGAATATCGGCTTTCGGTCAAATCCTTCGTTACGGGCATACTGTAGCATCACGGGGCCATCTCAGTCCCCGACCAGATCCATTTTCCCCGAAATTTGAAAAGAGAGTTCAACAACATCAAAGATGAAAGACTAAAGATCCCCTCTCACGAACAAGTAATTTCCAGCTCCAAAGTGTTGGAAGAAGCCCTCCAAATCAGTGCTCTCATGTGTAGCCGCCACCAAGACCAAAGATACTAAACCCTAGCGGCTAACAGCTGCTACCAAGAACAAAGATACTAAACCCTAGCAGCTCAGCCTGCTTCTATACCTGGCGCGCTGGACATCGCGATGTGTAAAAGTAAGATCACGATGTGCTCTTTAGTATGCTATCCCTTCAAATCTCGACATCGCAATGTGCAAAAGTTAACATCACGATATGAATTTATCTCTGCAAAAGTGCTCTTAGCTCGTAATTGACATTGCGATGCTCCTTTTCAAAATCGCAATGTTTCCTCCATTTCAGAGATTCCGTAGAACCCTTATATCGCGATGTTAGCTACGTAGATCGCGATCTCAATTTGTCACTAAAATTGGTGCTCTGTCCATAATTTGCATTGCGATGTCCAAAAGCACATCGTGATGTTAACCACTATGCTGCTTCATTTCACCTGATGCTTAGAAACTTTACTCATTTTAGCATCTATCTATCACAAACTGGTATAAATCATTATTAAAGCATCCTAGACAACAATTGTTGCCAAGTGATGCATTTTAGAGCCAAAACAACATAGTATTTAATCCATAGTGAACTTTTCGACTCTAAACACTTGATAAAATCTTACTAAAATAGCTTGTTTTCAAGAGAAATCACACCCCCAAACTTGAACTATTGCTTGACCTCAAGCAATAAACAAGAAAACTCACAACACAATAATTCAAGTTTAGCAACTAATTTAGGGTTTGCATCCGATGCTCATGGAATATGTGCAATGTGATATTACTATGTTGTATTGTCAAACCAGAGTATTTAGCGATAGAGACAAACACTCGTGCTTGGAATTCCGTACATACAATGGCTTGAGCTTAGTAAAGATCAAAGGATAGATGCATGCTAAAGGGAATGGAATTAGAAGCATATAACTCTCTAGCTAGGTTTTCACTACTCTCAACTAGTGGAAGTCCTTACTCCCGAGGCAAGCTATTGCTTCACATCTTATAGTGTTCCTTTTATTTTTTTCGTTATTATTCTTCTTCTTCTTTTTTTTTTAACAAATAGGGCACCCCTAATGGATCCGACTTTCTTCTACGCATGAATTAACAAACACATTGATAGAAACTCACTTGTACCTCTAGTTTTTGAGAGTCCCCCTATGTTTCAAGTGCTACTCGGCTGCTGAGGTTCCTATACCCTAATTCCATTTCCTAAAGCATATATGTTTTCTAATTGTCTTCACTAAGCTCGAGTCATTCTTTAATGTTCAGGGAATGTCCAAGGCATCAAGGTGATATCAAAGTGAACTTCGTCTTGTTTGACACGTACAACATTCAATTTATTTATGTCACATGCTCAATAAACTCGGCAACAAACCATTTTCACTTAAGTGTGATAGGTGTGTGCATACAAGTGTAGAAAAAGATTTGTTCACATGCTCGAAATAAGGATTCACATATATGGACTTCTCTAATGATGTCACAAATAAAACAACGTACGTCCTCACCCCCCAAACTAAAAGAGATCACCGTCCCCAATGATTCTTGATCAAAACGATGATAAAACAGAAATGTGAGATAAGGAGTTAAGTCAATGAAGCACTCCCCTAGCTGGCAGGTTTGCGCCATGTGCTGTTGCACTTATAGGGGTGACATGCTTAGGTGGAACCATGATTAGCCTGAAAATAGACAGGGACACATTAGCATTCGAGGACCCGGAGACATCATTGTGCATATGGGCATGCATGTAAGGCAACATAATAAATAAATAGGGGTTCTGTTAGCACATCTTTGACAAGCATTCAGGGTCTCTATGGACCCTCCGATAAAATATCCTAAGTATAGAATTTGCTCGAAATTTTGGCAGAGTGTCCCCTGAAACATTGGGTGTCGCCAATGTATACAAACATACCCATGGACTCTACACGAGGCATTCATCATCTCATCAAAATTTCAAAGGCCACAACTCAATAATATTGTTCATCTACTCACAATTCAGTGAAATCGAATCGTGAAAATCATGTTAGGGATGATGGAAGTATATACTTGAGTTATTGAATGCCTAGAGGGTCTAATTGATTGTGCACAGATAGGAGGACACTCGTCGGCGCCTATGGAACACCCACAGAGAAAGGAATAGAGAATTAATGGATAAACAAGTCTTTTACCTTGTTTAACCTAGCCGCGCCAAAGACATTGTGATGTGCAAAAGTGACATCACAATGTTTATTAGCAGAATCAAGGGTTATGTTCTTAGGTCAGGAGACATCGTGATGTTGCTTTAAAACATCACAATGTGCAACAGGTTAAGCCTGTTGGTTGCCAACCTGGGGAGCACATCATGATGTACAAAGAGCACATCATGATGTCATCTGCAGGATTCACAGAGATACATATCTGTCCCCACTGTGCTTCTATTACTCACCTACCTGTTTTTGGAAGTGTGCATGTATGCCAACTTGTTGTCGAATTGAGAGTTGTATTATTCCAAGCATGTTGTGATCTTTATAGGCTAGGTTGTCTCGCTAGGCTCCCCCAAACTTGAGCTGCATAATACATGAGGAGGAATCAACTTAATTCATGACAAACTAAAAAGAGAATATGAAAACTACTAAGTCTCGGGTTGCTTCCCAAGCAGCCACGAGTTTCTAGTCTTTAGCTAGACTAAGTGTCGGTTTTCATTTGTGGACGAGTAAGGGGTAGACTTCCCCTTGCTTGCTATCCACACTCTTTGCAATTAGTGCAAGGTTAGCTTTTGGAGACTGCTAAGTCTCTTCGCATTCAATGTTAGGTATTGTCTTCAAACTCGACTCTTCAAGTAAAACCTGCCCCGAAATAAATAAGGATTTTTATTTATTTATTTCCAGGATTTATTAAATAGTTACTTAATATGGTAAGTGATGAAATTTCGGAAAAATTATTAAGTACTAATCGAGCCAGATTAATTAAGTGTTAATTAATCAAGATTAATTATTGAGAAAAACAGACAAATGTTTGAGTTCCGATAAAATAGACCTGGCCTAATCAAAAGTCGAGAAACACGGATCTGGGTCGGGAGAAAAGACGACCCGTGATGTTACAGTAAGCCAGTGTCACTGGGGTCGTTTGACTCGGGATTTCCGGATCTGGTTCGAGAAATTTTTAGGAGGATAAGATTAATTAACGGTGTCGTGAAGCCAAAAGATAATATTAATTATTTAATTCTTATGAAGATAAGACAATGTAATTAAGGTATAGAGACAAGATCATTAGTGACTAAAGTAATATTATAAATTTTTATAATATTACCATAGTTGACAGACCTAAGTATAGATTTAAATGAAAGAAAATTGAATGGAAGAGAGAGAGAATTCCATCGTGCCCTAGCCCTTTTGATCATTCCTCTCTCTCTCGACCCACCCGGCGAGCCTTGCCGTGCACAGCCGTCCCCGCCTGCAGCCACCGCCCCTCGCCGTGTGGTCCGCCCTAGGTGCCATCTTAGCCCCTCTGGCCGACCGCATTGCCAGAGCCCTCGATCCCCTCTGCGGCGGTATCCCACTTCCACGGTCTTGGCGGGCCACTGCGGGCCGCCAGCGGCTGCCCCGTCCGGCGATGCGCCAAGCCCGCCTGAGCCGGACGCCCGCCTTTCTGCCCACGCAGGTGAAGCCTCGCGCCACCACGGCGCCTCCCGGACCCTCCGCGCCGCCAGCCGCGGTGCTGCAGCTGCCTCGCCCTTGCGCGCGTGTATGGCCGCCGCCCTCAGTCGTCGGAAGCCCGCCCACGGCCTAAACGCTCCGTTGGTCCCTCACTACAAGAAAACCTCAAAATAGCGACGAATATTAGCGAGGGAATAATTTTATTGCAAATTAGCTAGCGATTTGCGACAGATACATAATTAGCTAGATATTAGCGAGGAAAACCACTCCGTTGCTAAAGTTGCACGGTAAGATGTTGTATTTAGCTACGGAATAGCGACGAAAATCTACATCCGTTGCTAAAGTTGTGCGCGAAGATGTTGGCGCGCTCTTTAGCATGAAATTAGCGAGGGATTATCCCTAGCTAATTAACAAGGGTAAAATCCGTCGCTAATAACATGATATTCCTTGTATATTATAATGATATTAGCGATGGATAATTCCGTCGCTGATTTTAAGGCATTTTATTGTATAATATAACGTGATTAGCGACGGAAATATCTGTCGCTAAGCTCATTATGTAGCATTATGTATATAATGGGATTAGCGAGGGCATTTTCCGTCGCTAATATCATAATATATATTATAATATAATGATTTTTGTTGTATAATTTAACGATTAGCGACAGAAAAATCTGTCGCTAATCTCATTATATTCTCATGTGTATAAAATGATATTAGCGTCGGAAAAATCTGTCGCTAATCTCATTATATTCCTTGTGTATATAATGATATTAGCGACGGAAATATCCTTCGCTAATTCGCGAAGGATTTTTCTGTCGCTAATATAATGATTTTGTTGTATAAAATAACGATTAGCGACAGAAAAATCTGTCGCTAAGCTCATTATATTCTCATGTGTATATAATGACATTAGCGACGGAAAAATCTGTCGCTAATCTCATTATATTTCCTTGTGTATATAATGATATTAGCGACAGAAAAATCCTTCGCTAATTAGCGAAGGCAAAATCTGTCGCTAATATCATTATATATACATGGAAATATTATGAGATTAGCTACAGAAAAATCTGTCGCTAATCCAATTATATTCCCATGTGTATATAATGATATTAGCGACAGAAAAATTCTTCGCTAATTAGCAAAGGAATTGTCTGTCGCTAATATCATGATATTTATTGTATAATATAACGATTAGCAACAGAAAAATCTGTCGCTAATCTCATTATATTCCCATGTGTATATAATGATATTAGCGACGGAAACATCCGTCGCTAATCTCATTTTATTTCCTTGTGTATATAATGATATTAGCGACAGAAAAATCTGTCGCTAATCTCATTATATTCCCATGTGTATATTATTATTATTATTATTATTATTATTATTATTATTATTATTATTATTATTAGGGTAAATTATCTAAATAGTCACCCAACTAGAGGTGTCAAACGTGCCGGGCATGGCACGACACGCATACGATCTTGACCCAGGCAGCCAGACGCTACGCGCTTCTGATGGCGCGCGTCTTGCCCGCCATTTTTTCTTTTATTTTTTTTTTAAAACTTGAAATTTTTATTTAAGAATAGTAAAAAAAATCAGGAAAAAAAAGAAAAAATCCAGAAAATTTAAAAAAATAGAAAACAAATATAAACAAAAGAAAACTTATAAAAATTGTGACAATTTTAAAAATTAATCAAATTAGGAATAATTCTAAATAAACTAAATTTTATTCAAAAACCCAAAAAAGAAAATATAAACTCCCAAGTTTGTCAATACCATGTATTAATTTATAACAAAGTTGGAAGATTATCTATAAATAAAAAAAGGAAATATTTTTTAAGAAATGAAGATTTTTAAAAAAGGAAATTTTAGAAATTAATTTCTTACCACGAAATGTTTTGCAATAATCCAGGATGAGCTTCCATTGAATTGAATCATTCTCTCCAATGTTTTTAAAATTAATTATAAACAAAGTTGGAAGTTTGGCACTACCATGAATATTACTATAAATAAAAAAAGAAACATTTTAAAAATTAAAGAAATAGGAAATAAAAATCAATCTATAATTTTCGGTCTTTTTAATTATATCCTTACAAATATCTATAATTATATTTTGTTATCCATTAGATATATGTTATTAGAGGGTTTTTGCATGATTTATTTATAAAATTGTTGTTATACCCCTATTAACATATATATTTATTTAAATATTTGTATAAAAAAAAAATTTGCGTGCTTTCATGGTAGGGCCTTGCCATTTCAGCGTGCTTGGTACGGCGGCTGGCGGGCAGCGTCGCGTCACGGCCCGCTTTACTCTGATGGCTACGTGCGCACGGCTTTGGCGTGTCGCAGCGTCGCGTGCGAGTCGGCCGCGACCCGTTTGACACCTCTACACCCAACTATTGAGGTATTCCTATTTGAGTCACCCAATTATAAAAAAATTTTAATTGGGTACTCCAACTTTAGAATTGCGTTCAATCAAGTCATCCACGGTAACACCGTTAACAGAAGGTTGATGTGGCATGACAGGTGGCACCCAACATGCCATGTCACCCTTGCCACATGGCAGAAAAAATAAAAAAAAATTATAAAAAATTATAAGAAAATTCTAAATTTTTTTAAAAAATATAAAAAAATCTTAAAAAATATTTAAAAATATAAAAAGTCTTTAAAAATCTAAAAAATCTTAGAATAAACAGGATTTTTAAAAAGTTTCAAAAAATTCTGGTAAGTATTCTAAAAAATTCTAAAACAATATATAATTCTTTTTTAGATTTTTTTAAGAATTTTTTTTTTCACTAACACGTCAGCAATAATTATTTGAAAAGTTTAAGTTTTTAAGTTTTTTATAATTTTTAAATTTTTTTTAGGATTTTTAGAATTTTTTTAGAATTTTTGTATTTTTTTTCTGCCACGTGGGGCAAGGCTGACGTGGCATGTTTGGTGCCGCATGTCATGCCACGTCAGTCTTCACGGTGTTACCAATGGGTGATTGGATTGAACGCAATTCTAAAGTTGGGGTATTTAATTGAAATTTTTTATAATTGGGTAACTTAAATAGAAGTACCCCAATAATTGGGTGACTATTTAGATAATTTACTCTTATTATTATCATCATCATCATCATCATCATTATTATTATTATTATTATTATTATTATTATTATTATTATTATTATTATTATTATTATTATTATTATCATCATCATATTATTATTATTAATATCATTATTATCATCATTATCATCATTATTATTATTATTATTATTATTATTATTATTATTATTATCATCATAATCATCATCATCATCATTATTATTATTATTATTATTATTATTATTATTATTATTATTATTATTATTATTATTATCATTATCATTATCATTACCATCATAATCATCATCATCATCATCATTATTATTATTATTATTATTATTATTATTATTATTATTATTATTATTATTATTATTATTATTATTATTATTATTATTATGATATTAGTGAGGGACTTATTCCCTCTAATCCCTCGCTAAAATAACCCCAAATTTTCATCACCCGCGCGCAGCCGCGCTTTCTTTTACTTTACTCTCACTCCCGCGTTCTCCTACTCACACTCCTACGCGATTTTAGGGTTTTCAATTCCCGATCCGGAGATTGTAGCAATTGATTCGCGAAAAAGGTCTCTAGTGAGGCAATTGGGTGGCTTGATTTCGTAGCTCTGTCGTTGTCGCAATCTCTAGTGAAATCAGAGCCCCATTTGCTCCAAGAAAGCTTCTTCGCGTTTATTCGCCTGCATCTCAAGGTTCTAATTCGAGATCTCTCTTAATATCTTTGATCCACCTTACCTTCACTCCGATTCGATGCCCTAAATCCTGGCAGAACCGCATAAGTTTCACCAATTGGGGTGTTTGATCCGGTTCACTTGAGGAGTTCACCTTGCGATCGATGATCGTTTTCCTTTTCGTCTTCTCTTTTCTTTCTAATTAGATATTTTTTCAAATTTTTTTGTGGCAGTTCTAAGAAGTTGTGATTTTGTTATATTTTTTTCATCTATTTGGATGAAGTTAAGCTAGAGAAGCCCTCATTTTGCAATCTCAAGGTCGTCAACAACACTGAACACCATGTTGCTTTTAAGGTAACCCAAGAGCTTGGAGATTTTCCGCCATTGTATTGATTTTAGAGCAATGATGTTTTTCATTCTCATGTGTTATTTACATGAATGAAATTTCAGCCTTCATTGACTTACAAGCTTTTTAATTTTAATTTTAGTCTTCATTGAGGTTGTTGTGGTGGAAATTGCTGATAATCAAATTGAACTCTGATGATTTCATAGTCGGATTTCCACACAAATATCAGGTTCTGCAGTTTTTTTTTTAAATAGCAATTAATTTGATATCATCTTGCAGTAGTTCAATACCATCTGAAACCATGTGAAATTTTATAACCCTTAAATAAAAGTTTCAATACCATCTACACTAACTAGCAATTTATTTATTTATTTATTTTTTCCAGGTTATAAGATGTCTCATTGATCTTGAAGCACTTCAACCAACAGGAGACTTGTCACCAGTTTGTATTTTAACTCCTTATTTTTGTTAGGTTTATTGTGTTATTCCTACAACAACTGTACAAGTTGAGGAAACATTTTTAGATTACGTAGGTCCTTTTGATATTTTTCCTGACATTCTGTCCTATTTTTCTTTGTACTTTTATCTAGGTAAGAAGGTCTATACAATATTTTCTGGATAATTTATTGAGCGAGACACCAGATCAGCAGCAGAGTCTGTCTGCAATTGGTGAGGTAATATGCAAATAATTGAATAATAATGATGCTGAATTGCAAATTTTCAATTAATTATATGAAAGCAAAAGAACAAGTGCAGACTTATTTTGTTATTATTACAGTTTACACAGGTTTTCTTGTTGGAATTCTCAAATTATTGAAGCTTGGATCTATTTGTCTCACATGCACTATGAGCCATTTCAACTACAGTTTATTGGTGTTTGGATATAGTTAAATAATGGAAAAGAAATGGATGAAAAATAAAAATAGAGAATAGAGAGCAGAATGTAATATATCTTCTTCAGTTCTCCATATTTTCTCTATCTGACCAATCTGAATAGTACATGTATTCATTTTTTACTCTTTTCTTCTGGCAAACTATAAGTACAAAATTTTCATGGAATAAGCACCACCAGCTCATTTACCCTAAACTCTAATAAACAGCTGATCTGTTAGTCACTTGGTAGTTGTTAATATTTACACCATTTTTTTAATAAAAAGATTTCTTACTCTTGCGTTCCAGTTCATTGAGCAATTTATTGATATTTCAATTGGAGGTGTTGAATGTCATAATACCTTGAACAGATTTGTAGATATATTTTATGTTTGGTATCAAATTGCTATGTTCTTTACTACCGCAAAGGAGCTTTGGTTAGCCACACCCGTGAACTACTACATTTAAACACACTGCTTGGCTTCCATAGTCTGGTTATAAAAGACAATCAAGTAGAAGGTGGGGATCAGAGTTTATTTATTTATTTGGTCAATAGGCCAGAAAAACAAAAGAAAATTGATGACTTCGCCAGATTTTGATAATGCTTGCTTTTGATGATTTTTATTTTGACTTCTTTAAACTTCTATCAATTACTCTCTCTCTCTCTCTCTCTCTCTCTCTCTCTCTCTCTCTCTCCAAGTAGAGCATTGATGAAATAATGTATGGGAACATCCATGAACCCAAACACAAATTCAAAGGTTTTTAGTTAAAATTATGTTCCTATTGCAGGTTGGTTGTATTGTTAAGCAGAAACATGTTAACAGGTTGGACAAATTAAAAGTTATCTTGTTCATGATATAATTAATATATTAAATGAGTTATAGGGTAATACAAGTCAATTCTTAGCCTTCATTCCTTTGAATTCTAGTTATATCTTGACCTCTAGTTTCCACACTGATTGACATGCCCCTTGGAATTTATCTAATCCTTTTTGTCATACAGATCAGGGATTTTTTGCATTTTTTTTTTGATAAATAACTATGACTATGATGGTGATTTATTTGTGTTGGTTTTATTTTGTTCTCAGCTGTTCTCGTTTTGGTAGTTATGCATATAAAATATATTGAAACTTGGGAATAAAGTCGCTCAGTTCATGTAAATCTAAAACATGAGGTTTGCTCATCATAAAAACATTACTATTTCATTTTATTCTTCTACATTGTTGGTAATTGGGAATATCTTCTGTTCCTCAATATATGCGTGATTTGTTCCTCAAAAGTTTTTTTCTTCTTACATAGTGTACAAGACATTCTGTGAGTTATTTAGAACAACTTATCATTTTAAATATTTTATTTTTATCCTACTTGCAGGACTCCAATCAACAAAAATCAACACTAATTGTCACTCAACTGTGCGCATTATTGCACAAGGTAACACCTCAACAACCATGTTTGACATCTAATGGAAAAAATAACTTATAAATCTTGCTGCAGACTTTGCATGAGTTTCACATTCTTTATCCAACAGTATACTTTAGTTGCCTTTATATATGTATTTGAATACTGCTATGCTTTCATCTCTACTTGGCAATTGTAATAGAATTAAGGACATGTTCTCTGAATGTTTTCCTTTTTCCACTAATCCTTGAAGCCTCTCTAGTATTCAAACTCAATGATTCCGGTAATAAGCAGAGTGGTGTTAGTATGCTATCATTCATCATTCTGTAAAAAGTGTAGACTTTTCCTCTAAACTTCATCAGGAGTACAAATTAAGTGTGAATGCTATGATGTACTACTGACCAATAGAAACTCAGTATCCTCCCTCCCAAGTGCAAGCATTAACAAAGTTGAGTGACTAGTGATGCCTTTCTCTTATTATTTTTCTATCTCAATTCTCATACAATGACCAGAATCATCATATCCTGACCATAGTTTAAAAAGTATACTATTTTTTTAATTTTTTTAATTTTTTAATTTTTTACTTTTGTATAACATATAGATATACTTTTTGAGGTTTGTTCAAGTCTTCCGAGTCAACTGCTCACCGGCACACTTGGAAATTCTTGGCACACTGGTTCCACACCCTTCAACTTTCAATACTTCCAACTTCGTGTGATTTACTCCATCTTTTAATTCCAACACCTTCATTCCCTTCTTGGCTTTTCCTGGTCTTTGTTTGGTATAACTGTATAAGTTTAATACTAATTATTGTTAGTTTAATTAGTGCTTTGGATTACCCAAGAAAAGGTGGTAGCTTAAAACATTGCATTATAAGTGGTGATGCTTTACACGCTGCTATTGAGCCACATGATATGAATCCAAAGTATCCCAATGGAATCCAAATCTTCTCTCACTTGTAGATTTCCACAAGTCCCATTCAAATGCACCCTTTTTTCTCCATTCCATGCCTGATAAAACAGGACAAAGTCAGTCCTTCAGGCTCTCAGGTCTTACCATCTTACAAATCAAAGCTTTTGTGCCTTTCTTTCTTTAATCTTTATTTCAGTTAAATCTGTGGCCATATATAGACAAAGACCTAGTCAGTCCACTCAGTCAACCTGGTCAGTCCTCCCTTCTTGCATGGGCTAGTACTGCTCCTTCATATTTAAAATCTTTAAACTTAGGGTGATAATGCTTACTAAATGTTTAAAATTTGCCCTTGGTACCCTTGAATTTTATTCAAGTGGAACTGCAAGGTTGAACATTTGATAGGGAATCTGTGTTGGAGACTTAAATACACTAGGGATTCAGGTTGTGTGTTGTGGTGATGGTGTCAAATTTGGGTTTTGTTGTAGTTTGTTCACTTACAAAAATGTCCTAATAAAGAGGGGAATGGTTATCTATTAGTATCAATGTCATGATCATCCAATGATTATAATTGCCTTAGGTGTTTCTTTTTTATTTGTCCAACTTCAATTGGTATGCTTGATTGGTTCTGATTTTGTTCAAGCTAGTTAACTCTTATTTGAATTTTATCTGTTTTTTTTTTGACTTTGGTTATTAATTTATTTGGACTGTTTCAATATATTATTTATCACTGATGGGCAGTGTTATTTTGCCTTGTGTCACATTGGATTTCTTTATTTATTTTATTTATTTATTTTTTTGTTCTTTTGGTATTGGCAAATGATGCATATTATGTTATCCTATACTTTGAAAAGTATATGTGGACAATATTCTCCTGAATCGTAGTTCTTTTATTTAGCACCATGATGATGTTCCCTAGGTATTTTTGTATCATTTTGCTAGGTTTCTAGTCATTGATTGACCTGAAGAAAGCTTAAAAGTTAGTGGGATATTTTTTTTAATATTTATTTCTTAAGGAATATATATATTGGGAATGAATTTCTTGTCTCTCTGGATTTTTGTTTGTTGTTGAATTATTGATTTTTTCCTACTTTGCTTAGCATTTTTTTGTTAGATTTTAAATGCATATATTACTCTTTTTAGTTGCAATCATTAATTATTACATTATTGAATCTATGATTTTTTTATACTTAATTGTATAAATATTGTACTATTACTCTTTTAGAGTACAATCATATTAAAGTTTATTTGGATTTAGTTTTTCCCTTTGTGGAATCTTGGTACTTTTATATATATTTCTTTATAATCTCTTTTATTTATTTTTTTAAATACATCTTAGGATGATGAATACCCCTGATAGATTTTGGATGTATGGTCGACGTCTTGCTCGAGGGGATATGAACCCCGAGTTTTATGCCGGTGTCGAACAATTCCTTGAATTTGCATGTAGTCAACCAAGATTCATGGATGGGCCGAACATAAGGTGTCCATGCAGAAAATGTGAGAACCGCGCATATAGGCATCCAAATGAAGTAAGGATGCATCTAATGAGAAAGGGATTTGTTCCAAATTATTTTGAGTGGAGGTGTCACGGAGAACCAACAACTTTATCATCGAGTTCAATCTTCCAAACTAATGAATTCGTTGAAGAAGAGTTGCAGGAGATGAATCCATATAGACGGATGGTGTTAGATGCAGCTGGTCCTTCTTTTAATGAACAAACATCAGCCTGGATGCAAGACCAAACTATCGGTGAAACTTCACCAATATATGGTCAAATGGAGGAACCTCCAAATCCACAAGCGGAACAATTTTATTCAATGTTGAATGACGTGGATGAGGAATTGTACCCTGGTTGTGACAATCATTCTGTATTATCGGCAGTCGCTCGGATGTTGAACATAAAATCTGAGCATCACCTGTCAGAAAAGTGTTATGATCTGACTTGTCAATTAATGCGTGAGGCTTTACCCAAAGGGAACAAGATGGTGGAAAGTTTTTATGAGACGAAGAAGCTTGTTAAGGGTTTAGGATTGCCTTACGAGAAGATTGATTGTTGTAGGCTTGGTTGCATGATATATTGGGGTGTAGACAATTATCTTACAAGTTGCAAATTCTGTGGGAACGACAGATACAAAAGAAGAAGAGGATTTGGAAAGCACAAAAATGTAGCTTATATGGAAATGTTTTACTTTCCACTTACTGATAGGTTGCGTAGGTTGTATGCATCTGAATCAACAGCAGAGTCAATGAGATGGCATGCCGAGCATATTACAGATATGGGTGTAATGTATCATCCATCAGATGCAGAAGCATGGAAGCATTTCAATGAAATTCACCAAGATTTTGCTAATGAGACTAGAAATGTAAGGTTGGGATTGTGTACTGATGGGTTTCAACCATTTGGTCAATCGGGACAACAATATTCATCGTGGCCAGTGATAGTGACACCATATAATTTGCCTCCATCTATGTGCATGAAGGAGGTCTATATGTTTTTGACAGTAATTGTACCTGGTCCACATAACCCTAAGCAAAAAATAGATGTGTATCTACAACCATTGATTGCAGAATTAACTCAACTGTGGGAAATGGGGGTTCATACATATGATGTATCTAGAAAACAAAATTTCCAAATGCGTGCTGCATTACTTTGGACTATTAGTGACTTTCCAGCATACTCGATGTTATCTGGGTGGAGTACATCTGGTAAAATGGCATGTCCATACTGCATGGAAAATTCCAAGGGATTTACTTTGTCTAATGGGAAGAAATGTTCGTGGTTTGATAATCATAGAAAATTCCTACCGGTTAATCACCCGTTTAGAAGAAATCGAAGAAATTTTAGAAAGGGGAAGATCGAGACAGCTGCACCTCCACCCATTCGGACAGGTGAGGAAGTTATCAATGATATTGACAATAATGGTTTCATGAAGGTGACAGATCTTGGTTCTATTGAAGTTAATGAGCGACTAGGTAAGTCATGTGGATGGAAGAAAAGAAGCATTTTTTGGGATTTACCTTATTGGTCAACTAATCTAATCAGACATAATTTGGATGTAATGCATATCGAGAAGAATGTGTTTGACAATGTTTTCAACACGGTAATGAATGTCAAAGGGAAGACTAAGGACAATGCACAAGCAAGACAAGATATGAGTGTGATATGTAGTAGGCCAGAGTTGGAATATAATCCACAAACGGGTAAGTTCCCAAAAGCTTGCTTTACCTTAGAAAAGGAAGAGAAAAGGGTATTGCTAGAGTGGCTAAAGAGCTTGAAATTCCCTGATGGGCATGTTTCCAACATGGGTCGATGTGTTGATATGAACAAGTATAAGTTATTTGGGATGAAAAGCCATGATTGTCATGTGTTTATGCAGCGCTTACTTCCCGTTGCATTTCGGGAGTTGCTTCCAACCAATGTCTGGCAAGCACTAACCGAGTTAAGCTGCTTTTTTAAAGAATTAACATCAACAACAATAAAAGTAGAGGAGATGGAGAGATTAGAGGTTCTTATCCCAATTATATTGTGCAAATTGGAAAAAAATTTTCCTCCTGGTTTCTTTGATTCAATGGAACATCTTCCGATTCACCTCCCATATGAAGCTAGAATTGCTGGGCCTGTGCAATATAGATGGATGTACCCATTTGAAAGGTAAATTCTATAACCTTGTAGCGTTTGCTTTTAAAAATGAATGCATATATTGGTGATGTTAATGTGGTCCATCGTACTTCTGTTTATGAGTGTGATGTAGGTACCTTAGACATCTTAAGAAGAATGTGAAGAACAAGGCACAAGTTGAAGGATCAATCGCTAATGCTTACATAGTTGAGGAGGCATCTAATTTTTGCAGTTATGAGCCACATGTAAAATCGAGATGTTCCTCGAAATGATGATGGAGGAGAGGTTGACACATCTGAGGCAGGTCTTTCAATATTTACACATCCTGGTCGATTTTATGGCAAACCGAAGAAGCGAATATTAGATAACAAGGAATATAGGGCTACACATACATACATACTTTTGAATTGTGATGAAGTTTCGCCTCATGTTAGGTAAGATTGTATGTCTAGTATAAGTGATATGCTAACATTGTTTAGACAATACCTAATCATGTATGGTTTGATAAAATGCAGCATGTTTGTGGACCAAGTACGGCGGATGACACCCGATATAAGCGATATGCAAATAGATCAAGAGCTTGATAATCAGTTTGCTAGATGGTTCCAACAATATGTAAGTTTAACTGAAATGAGAATAAAAATAAGTGTAATTGTGACTAGGGAAAGTTGATGTTTTAGTGATAGAAAACTAATGCATTTTGTGCCTTTTAAATTATAGATGCAAGCTAATCCGATGGAGAACATTATACTACAACAACTTTCGCAAGGGCCGTTAAGATCAGTGAAATCATACAGTGTGTACTTTGTGAACGGCTATAAATTCCATACAGAATCTCATGCTTCTGGATCTCATTCCATGAATAGTGGCGTGTGCATTAAAGGAACGAACTATAGTGATAGCAGTGGCGACTTCTATGGTCGTTTACAAGAAATATTGCTACTAGAGTATCCAGGATTACCAATTAAGAGGGTTACATTATTCAACTGCAAATGGTATGATCCAAGCCCGAATATCGGGACTAGAATACATGCACAGTATAAGTTGGTTGATGTCAATATACGCCGAAAGTACACCAAGTATGAGCCATTTGTGTTAGCAATGCAAGCAACACAGGTATATTATGTATCATATCCAAGCATGAGAAGGGGCAACAATGATTGGTTGGCGGTTTGCAAGGTAGGTCCGAGATCGGTGTTCGAATCACCTAAAGAGGCTAACAATTTAAAAGTGGCCTTTCAGGAAAATGTGGTTGAATCACATGAAATTGATGTCAGTCTTATGAATGAGGAAATTCAAAACCTGAATCATCCAAGTGGTGAAATTATAGAACTTGAGGAAGATGAAGATAGTGAAATGATAGAAGGGCCGGAATGGGAATCCTCGTCAGGCGACGAAACAAATGAAGATGATAATGAAGATTATGAGGAAAGAAGTGATAGTGAATAGGCTTACATATTACTTCTATTATTTCTTAGTAAAAGTGTTTGTTTTCTATTTTGGGTACCTGAAAAGGCCACGCTAATATGTTTAATCTTAAGACTTTCCACATTGAAGACAATGTTGCCAATTTCTGTTGATTTGTAGCCTTAATATTATTTTTCCTTCATCACTTTGATCACCACAGTGAAGTGGAACAAATTTTTAATTTTCACCACACTGAGTTTAATCTTGAAAGAAAGATGACACAAAGAAGATTACACTTTGATGGATTTGTTTGATATTAAGACTAAATTGATATTAAGACCAAAGTGAGCTTTTATATGAATAACTAGACATTGACAAAATTCAGAGTTTGTTATGTTACCTTATTGCTTCCAATTAATTTCTTGGCTTATCCAAATACTTCTTCCCTCAACCAAACAATATGTCTGCTATTTTGTAATGAGTTTCATGAATAACAATAACATTCATTTTTTGTTTCATTTTAGTCGATATGACGCGAGGACGGGACATTAGGGGTAGAGCTGGCCGTACTGTCGGAGGGAGGGGACGGGGTGCTATACAGGTTCCACTACCACCTACTCCGAATGTATCACCACGTCCTCCCATTATTACACCACCAGAACAACAACCAGAGGTGATGCGTCCGGTACATATTCCATCAGTTGCTTCAACGAATGTTCCTCCTATGCCGTCAAAGGATGCACCGATTATTGGACTTTCTCAACATAGTGAATCTCAAGCACAAGCAAGTGTAAATAGGGAAGAACATGCAATACTTGCTGATCCTTAAGGGAGAAATCGTAGATGGATCACAGTGGATCACGGGATGTGAGTATACAAAAATTAAACGTTTTGTTTGGTGCATATTATTTTTTCCCAATTAGCTTTTGTGTACTTATTGATGCACAAATTTTTTTTTTTCAGTTTGACTCCATCAGCCGAATGCTCTCGCCGAATTCGAGCCATATTTCAAGAGAGATTTGATGACGAGGGGGCTAGGTGGGTGTCGGTCTCAAATGAGACCAAAGATTTTTACTTTGAGGAGTTCAAGGTAAGTCTAAGTTGCTATTAGTAAATTATAATTGTCTTGTGTGTGAACTTGGTTGTATCATTAATTATTATTTGCTATCATGCAGAAACACTTTTATTGGGATCCACCAATTGACCACCTGATCAAAGTGGCTTGGTTGTCAAAGGCATCTACGGTATTCGGGATATGATTAGTAAACTGAAGGTGAAGCCTAATCGACCAGTATATGTTCCTGAATCAGTATGGACGAAGTGGAAAGAGGCATGGAGGGAACCTGAAGTTGTGCGCATATCCCAGCAAAATGCAAAAAATAGACGTGGCGGAGTTGGTGATGGCCCGTGTCCCTCTACCCATACTGGAGGCTCCATCTCCCACGTTGAGCATGCAAAGAGATTGGTAAGTTTTTTTTATATGGGTCCAAATTTTTATAAACACATCTTAAGTTGTGTATACTTATTATTTGAGTATATTTTGTTCAGTTGACCTATATCAATGTTTATATGTAGGAGAAACAACATAATCGGCCCCCGACATCCTTTGAGCTCTTTAGGCGCACACACACGAAAAATGGGGATGGTGAAACATTTACGAGTGACAAAGCTCGTACTGTTCATGTGAGTTTCTATTTCTTATCAATGTTGTTGTGTTTAAGTGTATGGTTGTGTCATATTGAGTGAGTATTAATGTGAATTACTATTTGATGTTCCTCTTAGGATCGATACATTGCTTTGGTGGAGGAGAGAAACATTTTGGGGGGGATAGTGGACGAAAATAGCTTATATTATGAGGCTGCAGGTGGGACAAATAAGAAGAAAGTCTATGGTATGGGGCAACAAGCGAGCTACCACTATGATGATGCATCCTCTTCTGCATGTCGTGCATCTATTGCACACAACGTTAGAGAGGTCAACCAACAGGTGCAAGCTGCTATCTCATCCATAGAGCAAAGGATGGATGAGATGGTTGACGAGAGGATGCAGCGGAGAGAGTTGGAGATTCGTGCATCTGTTACAGAGGAGATCCGTGCATCTGTTACAGAGGTCATCCGGGCATCTGTTACAGAGGATGTGCGGGCATCTATTACAATGGAGGTGCGGGCATCTGTTACAGAGGAGGTACGTGCATCTGTTACTGAGGAGGTGAATGCATCTGTTGAAGCACGATTTCAGGAGATGCAACGGCAGTTCAAGGAACGGATGCAACAAATGTTAGGTAGCCGCCAAGTACCTTAGACTTCTGACCGCGTTGTCCACTTGAGGAGAATCGTGCAGGGTGTTGCCAAAAAAAATATGGCCAGTCTCTAAACTTTCTATTTCTTTTGGTCAGATAAGTAAATGAAATTTTTGAAAAGACTCCTCATACTTACAATACTTTTTTTTGTTAGTCTTGTGAATTTTTAACATCATCTAGGAATTCTAGTTGTGAATTTTTAATCCTCTCCTTCCACTTGGAAGTTGGAAATATTAAGCTTGATAAACTAAAGAAGGAATGTTGAAATTGTAGGAAGATGGAAGCAAGGGCATCCAAGTCTCTCCTTTTGATATACTGATTAATATACTATTTGGCAAGACAACTTATGTGTAATAGTTGGCGTCCCTTCCAAGAACAAATGTTTTACTTCAAGTTATGCTTATTCTTTTTGTTGTAGAATTGTCAACCTTGCCTATGAACTGGAGATATCAACCATTTCTTTTTTTTTCTTTTCAAATGTACAATCAAAACTTGTTCGGAAGATGCGTTACACAAGTCAACGAATGCAAAGATCTTCATTTATACAAAGAAAAGTATTTGAGCACTGCTCAATTCCTGCTTCTAAAGCAGTCAGTAAGGAAGGTATATTTTCACTTGGAAATGGTGCCTTTAAGACCAAAGTGAGCTATTCAAGCACAATTTCTTATGGAGGTTGGTTCTTTTATAAGTTGTCGTCCACATTTCCACCTTCTTAGGCATATTTTATTTATTATTTATTATTTATTATTTATTATTTATTTGGTTCCCTTCAATCATGTGCAACTAATGGGCAATCATCCTCCAAGATAGGTCAGGAATCATTATGTGACTCAGAGGATTTTCATGGTATGATTTACACTAATTTCCGCCTACTTTTGACTTTGTGATGATGCTATTTTTATTAAACCATGACATTATACGGTTTTGATGGGTGTTATGCTTCTTCTTTTATAGTTAAATTCAGCATCAAGTCCTTTAAGGTGCGAGAATTTCTAATTGAGGTTCCTGAAACTGCTACTGTTGGTTCACTCAAGATTCTCAACGTGTTCTTTGTTTCCTATCTTCATCACAGCATGTTCAAAACACTTGAAAAGTATAAGAAGGGTTATCATACTTCTTCAGATGTCATTGTTCCTTCAAAAGACACCCTGGTAATAAAAATAGAACACTCATTCTACTTAATGATCTAATTGCATAATCATATTCATGTTAATTTATGTTCATGAACTTAATTTTCTCAATGTAAAACAGGAAAACTATCAAGAATATTTGATGCTAAGAACAGGAGTTGAATGTCTACAAAGATCTCATAGGTAACAATAACTGCTCTCAGTTCAACTTTTTTTTTACTTCCTTTGAATAAGTACTTGGTGTTGTAATTAATGCTTAGGTTGTTTTTCCTTCAAACATTAAATTGCAGAAGATAAGATCAAAAAAGGTAATATAATTACCAACAGAAATGATATTTATATATGAATGAATTTGATGATCCTGATTATTATATGTATGAATTTACAGACACAGTTATTGCTTGACAATTTGTATGATCTGACAAGAAAGGTAATCAGTTAAATTCAAGAATCTACTATTCCTATATATATATATATATATATATATATATATATATATATATATTCTACTTATAAACTAATTTTTTATCTTTTTGAAGGAACAAGTGCTGTAGGATGTCAACAAAGCATTACAAAGGAAGGTAATTTGATAAAACTTTCTCATCTTTTCAATTCTTTTCATCTATTAATAATCTGCAATCCAAACACACTAATTAATAAACAAACAAAATCCCTGCAGTTAATCGAAGACACTTCATCAGCAAACACATTTCAATCATAATCATTCTTGCCGCCATCAGAATGTGAACCATCTCTTCAATTTTGGTGAATCTAAACTCACACTTAAAGATCAAATCTATCATAATTCTGAGTTTTCCTCATTATGTTCATGGCCAATTTAACCTATAATGTTGCTTTGTTATGTAAATTACAATTACAAATTTCTATTGATGAAATTCATTGGCTCACAATGCTCCCATGTTTTTCTGGTCCAGTGCGGCCAAGGGAGTACAGATGATGAGCCCAAAGTGTGTCTCATTTCTTCTCAGTGTTAAAATAAAAGGAGTTGCTAATGGCTTGTGCCACACTATCTACATCTCAGCCGATGGTGCAATCTACACATTTGGAGGAAACCAGTTTGGGCAGCTGGGAACAGGTTTGAAGTTCGAGAGAAACCATTATCATCATTTTTACACTTAGGAAAGATACTGACTTGTTGCTCTTGCTGTGTTTTTTATTAGAGGATGGAGGTGTTCACTTGAACATGGAGCTGAATATTTGTTATGAAGACAATATCAACCTTTCTTAGTAGCATCTGTATTACAATTGTGTATAGGGATTAAGAGGTAATCACTTGAACATGGACCTGAATATTTGATGTTTACCATGTACTTGGAATTGAAAATTGGTGCATGATCAAACAATGCAATGATATTGTAATGAGAAATGGATGGGAACCTTATGTAACCTTGAAACATGAATGGTGTAATATGAATTTTATTTGTTGCATTAATTGTATTTTTTTCTCTATATGCTTATTTTGAATATTTAAGCTTAATATATATTTCAGATGTTTATGTTGGTGCTAAATTTGTACTACAGGGGATCAATAAATAAAAATATATATTGGTGGCAAATGTAACTATTAGCTAGGGAATGGCAACGGAATGAATTTGAAAAATAAAACCCAACTGCGAGGGAATATAACTAAGGAATAGCGAGGGTACCTGGCCCCTCGCTAAATAGCTACGGACAATCCGTCGCTAAGTCCTCGCCAAAGTAAAAAGTCGGTGAGGTAATATAGCTACTGACTAGCGAGGGAATATGTTTTCTTGCCAAATAGCTACAGAAACTCCGTCTCCAAGTCCTCGCCAAAGTAATAGTTTGGCGAGGGATTATAGCTAAGGAATAGCGAGAAAAAATCTTCCCTCGCTAAATAGCTAGAAATAATCTGTCGCTAAGTCATTGCAAATTATCGGATAAAGAGGGATCTGGCGAGAGAGTTTAGCGAGGACTAGCGAGGAAAATGTTTACCTTCGCTAAATGGCTAGGGACGTATTCCCTCGCTAATTCGTCGCTAATATTCAGCAACGGATGTTTCCTTCGCGAAATATTTGCTAGGATCAAAATTACGACGGCCAATATTTCGTCGCTATTCCCTTGCTGAATTATTTTAGCGACGGTAATTCATGATTTAGCGAGGGATTTTTCCATAGCTATTTTCCAGTTTTCTTGTAGTCCTGTCCGCCGTCGGCCACCACTCTTTTCCCCTCTCCACCCCTTTTTCCCCTCTCTTTGCACGGCCGCCGACCAGGGTCGTCGCCGACCTGAGCCCAGCTTTGCCCCCCCGGCCGCTGCACGGCCGGGAGCCTTGACGGAACCATTGGTGAGCCCTAATTTTTGTGGAGAATATGATTGGGGGAATTAATGCATGCTAACTCACCTAATTAAATTAATGAGTGTAAATACAGGGACGATTGGAGTATTGGATGCGAGTGATTGTGTTAACTAAGTATAAATGTGGTAGAGGTTTGTATGCACAAGATGTATGATCTAATTAGAGTGATTATATGAATGCTTGTATGTGTGAGTTATTAAATCCATGTGTAATGGATAAATCATGGAGAATGTTTGTACATTTTCGGGGCCCTATAAATAGGGGAGGTGCCGCCGAATTTTCATGAAAGTCTCTAAGTATAAATGCCCCATTAGTGTTCATGTTAATCATGTGTTTGATATAATGTCTCCAAGGTTAAGGTAGATAATGAATGTTGTAACGGCTGCTGATGAAGTGTAGTTGTCCTTGTATATGAATAGATGTATGTTGTAAATCTCTAGAATTAGAAATCAAATGATGGGTAATTTGGGATGAATGTTGTTGTTGTTTTTAAGGATGAACATGCCTATGTATTGTTTGAGAAATGCAAGTATTGGATTCCAAGGTTAGAGTTTAATGGAGGAGAATTAAGCTTCAAGGAGAAAGGATTCTGCAGGAATTACTGTAGCATCTGCAGAACATGGCTTTTGTTCATTTTTAAATGGCCGTATAAGAGACAATAATATGCCCAATTATGATGGAAATGAAAGACAATATTATGAATATAATATACTGGGATATTGGAAAGGAATGGTGAAGGTTTAGAACTTCAATTTGAAGTTCCAAGTCCATGTTTTATATGGTTACTGTAGCTACCGAATGGAGAGTGAACTAAAACTCAAATATTTTCAAAAAGACTCGGAATTCGATTCCGATCATCCTGATAGTTCAGGAATGTGTTTAAATGAATAAAAATGGTGTGGTCAAGTGTCTAAGAGCTTGAATTCGTCGGTTATGAATTTAAAGATGACATTTCGGTAAATTCACAAGTAGGGTGATTTAATGCATGTAATGTAATCCTTTTGATATGAAATGTTATGTGATGAACAATTACCATGTTTAGGACGTGGTGAGCTAGTCGGGGACCAGAGTGGAAGGCTCGGACCCGAGTAGGTCCTAGAAGCGAATAAGGTGGGCTCTCGCATCGGGTATTGTGAGTATTTCTAGCTCCCTACCCTACTTGTGATTTCTTTACTATTTATATATTCGAGATGGATTGTTTCCTTGGATATATAATTGTTGATCAGTATATTCTGTAGGATATCGCACTGGTGCGGTGAGTATTTCTAACTCATAGTATTCTCTTGATTATTATTGTTGTTGTGCTAGATGGATGTTGGAGTCCATCTTTTGATACCTGCTCTGTCTGTTGACATCTTTTGATACCTTCTAAAAGTATGTTCTGATATGATCTGTTTTGAGGGAGTGCCCCTTGACATTCTTCTTGTGTTGTTATGGGATGGCCAGGAGGTGGCACTCCATGGCATATGGCCAGTGGGAGTGATACTCCATGGCATATGGCCAATGGAGTACACTCTGGCATTCTACTTGTACCTGAGATGGTCGAGGGGTGGTACTCCATAGCAGTTCATTGACATTCTGGTTGTGCATGACTTGAGTTTGTATACTCTGATCAGATTTGCTATGCTCTGAGTGCGATATTCTATTTCTGCTTTGCTTGAGCTTTCTGATATTGCTCTGCTCAGTCTGTTGATACTTGGTTTGAGTATTCCTTCCTCCTACCCTACTTTGATTTGTGCTCTTATCTCCTCGAGAGGTTCCCAATATATATTCGAGATGGGATTCTTCATATGTATTGGCTTTATATCTCGAGGAGATTGTTGCTATCATGTCTTCTTATGCGTATTTGAGTAGAGTTTACTCCTTAGATACGTATTGACTCCCAATCTCGATGAGGTCACCGATCAGTATATATTAAAGAGGTTGCTGCCTTGGATATATATGTATACCTGTTGTTAGGTATTAGTACTATCAATCTCTTACTTTCAGGCATGATACATCAGACGGATGCCCCGGCAGAAGGCGTATAATATCTGGCCACCAGACCCCGGCAGAGGGCGTATAATATCTGGCCACCTGGCTCAGTCAGAGAGCGGCATTTTCTGGCCATGTGCACATGATTATTATAGCGCCATCCGGCTTAGGCCGAAGACGATGCTGATGGCGTCGTTGATGTCGTAGACATCTTAGTATCATATATGCCAGAGATTGAGTACATCTGTGGATTTATCCTCATTCCAGAGACTTGTTATTTGCTCGCTTGTTTCACTTGCATACTTGCACTTGCTTTATTTTGTTCTTTGCTTATGGCTTTCGCCACCTTTATTGATTTATGTGCGATCCTACTGGGCCTTTCTTTGGCTCATGCACTTGGTTGCTTGATGTTTTCCCAGGTGACGACGAGTAGCTAGGAGCGGGACTCTGGAGGGAGCTTCCGTGGGACAACCTAGCAGCGTTGGGGATATTTCGAGCTGAGGTCTGCGGGCCTCTGTTCCTTTCTGAGTGAGAGTTGTATTTTATTCGGGACCTGTATAGGGCCTTTGTATAACCTTATACATTTTCTTCCGCTGATTAATAATTTTAACTCTGTTTTAATTATTTGCTTGTGTTACTGAGCCTTGCGTGCTTATAGGGGTGACCCTATAAGTACGCGGCGTCTGTCGCGTGCGCAAAGGCCCGGGACCCGGGTTCGGGGCGTGACACTTCATCCTTACAACCTGTGCTTCCTACAACAATACAATCATTAATCAGCCAAGTGTTCTTTTTCGAGGACCTTGTATCTCTTCATCATATAGGGCAATTAGATTCAAGATAGACAAAGATGGGCCTACCACAACTGGAGAGATAACATTGAACACTTGTTGCTTGGCTCCATGTTTCACGGTGATTTTCGCTTTAGGCATATCAAACAGTACCCCTCCGGTGAGTAATATGGGACGACCAAAAATGATCGGGACTTCCTTATCCATCAAGAATAATGAAGTCAGTCGGGTAAATGAATTGGTCTACTTGTACTAGAACATCTTCCACTACTCCACGTGGCTTGGCAATTGACTGGTCAGTAAGTTGAAGTGTGATACTAGTTGCTTTGAGGTCTCCCAAGCCCAATTTGTTGTAAACTGTGAGGGGCATAACATTTACGATCGCTCCAAGGTCGTAGAGTGTGTAGCAAGCAAATGTTTCTCCTAAGTTGCATGGGAGCAAATAGCTTACTGGGCCTTTTAACTTGGGAGGTAATGCTCTTTGTACAATTAGGCTACATTCTTTAGTCACCACTATGGTTTCGTGATTTCCTACCTTCCGCTTCTTAGCCAAAAACTACTTCATGAATTTTTCATAATTTGCATGTATTCCAATGCTTCTGAAAAATGAATCGATACATGAAGTTGCTTGAATCTTTCCATGAACCGCTCGTACTACATCCCAAAAGTATGATTCTTCAATCTTTGGGGGAATGGAGACGGTGGCAATGGTTGCACTTCTTCCCCTTTGTCTATATTTCCTTTTTCTGTCTCCATTTCCTTCATCTTCTTCGGGACAGTCTTAGATGCTACTACTTCAGGTGATTGTAATTGTCTTCCACTTCTTAAAGTTACTGCCTTTACTTGCCCTTGATCCTCATTTCTTGGGTTCTTCTCAGTATCGCTTGGGAGCACCCCCGTTGGTCGAGTCCTCATCTCATTGCTCATTTGACTAATTTGGTGCTTAAGGTTTTTAATGGGATTACCTTTTGCTTGAAAGTTGGTTCTACATTCAGCCATAAATTGATCATATTTATCCTCCAGACTTGGCTTTTTGTCGAGGGGATTACTTTGACTAAAGTACCCCGGTTGTCCATACCTCAATTCTCCTTAAGAGCTAGAAGATGCATTTGACCTCCAACTTGGGGAGAAGTTCTGATTATTACCCCGAAAGTTGTTGCCTAGTGCAGTGACCTCCTCAAAAGTTGCTAGAGAGGCCATTATCGGTGAATCCGATGGAGCTGAATGCATAGACATATTGCTTACAAAAGATGCTAGCTCCTGAATTTTCATTCCAGTCTTGTGGAACTTGATTGCAAGTCTAAAGCTTGGTCTTCCTCTTGAATACTTGCCACTTTCCCTAGAATGGCTCTGTCACTAGTTGGTTATTGGCTACTGTTCGATGCCACTATCTCAAACAACTCATAGCATTCTTCAATAGGCTTAATGTTGAAAGCACCACCAGCGACTGTATCCAAAATAGCTCTGTTATTGCCCCCCATGCCATCATAAAATGATGGGACCAAGTGCCATTTAACCCATGATGAGGACATAACCGTTGTAGCCCTTTATACCTCTCCCATACTTCTGCTAGATTCTCTCTTTCCTTTTATGCAAATCCCATTAATTCATTTCAGATTTTGATTATTTTTGCCAGTGGGAAGAATCTGAGAAGGAATTTTTGTCTCAACTCCTCCCAATTATTTATAGACGTCGCTGGGAGGAAGTATAACCAATCTTTTTCCTTGTCTCTAATGGAGAAAGGGAATAACTTCAATCTTATTGCATCATCTGAAGCCCTGGTTGTTTTGAAGTTATCCGTGATTTCCAAAAGTTTCTTATGTGAATATTGGGATCTTCATTTAAGATTCTTGAAAACTGTCCTGCATTATGAAGCATTTGTATCATAGAAGGCTTAACTTCAAGGTAGGTACCCGGTCTAGTTGTTCTTACAATGCTTGATTGATGTCCTTCAAAAGATAGAATGGAATACTCAAACAATGAACGATTATCTCTCCCTTGTTCCACGTTGTTAGAATCTGATGAACTTGTTAGGTCTTGTTGAGTCCTCTTTTCTCTCCTCAACTCCCACAGAGTCCTTCTAATTTCTGGATCAAGAGGGGCTAGGGGTGATTCACTCATAAACTGTAAGACAACACAATATTTTGATAAGGACATTATTAATAACCCCCAAACACACAAGAATGTATAGTAATGAATTTATTCTAAGTATGCACACAATTGTTAGTAAATTTTGCAATAAGAAAGTACAACACAATGTTAACTTGACAACACAGCACAAGAAAATGAAACTGATCAAATTTACATCCTACTATATTTAGTATGTGAAAACCTACTATATTCCCCAACAACCGCACCAAAAACTTGTTGACCATCGGCTATGAGTGCAAGCACTCAAGCCTCCGCACGCAAGCGTCCGTGGTCGCTAGTAATAAACCAGTAGGTACCGGGTATAATTCCTCAGGGAACAGATATTAGGTTTCTTAAACTAATGTACTAGATGATTGTGGAGATTGTTCATGAATTAGTGAAGGTTTTATTTAAGTACCAAATGAGTTATGTCAGAAATGAAGGTCGTAGAGAGGGAACTCAGAGATAAAGATCTAGGGTTGTATGGTGTTCTAGACTTGTTATGATTTTCATCTTGGCTTGTTAAGTTATAAAGATTGTGGATATGAGATTACAATAGTTGAGATTGCACTTATGTGTACTCTTAGTGCAACATACAAGACCTTATTTCTAAGGTTCATGCTCTAATATCCACATGTCTATGGGAATATTAAAGGCTTTATATGGCTAATCTCTACCAAATCCATGGATATGCCTAAACTTATGTCTAAGTTAAAGGCCAATTCGGTGTCACTCCCGCCACCCTATGATTCTACTCTTCCTTCAGGCTCATATGCCTATGTGGTTGACGATTTAGATGCTTGTCACCTTTCTACCAACAAGGATTAACATGAGAGATTCATAAGCACATCCACACAAAATGATAACAAAGCAAAGCCAAAGATAATCTTGATATCAAGTCATAATATTCATACAACCCTAGAAAGGGTGTTTAAGCTACCATTACAAAAGATAAATATAAAGCAATGGCATCATTCATATAAACATCCATAATTAAGCTAAAAGAGAGTTCAACAACATCAAAGATGAAAGACAAAAGATCCCCCCTCATGAACAAGTAATTTTCAGCTCTAAAGTGTTGGAAGAAACCCTCCAGATCAGTGCTCTCGCGTGCAGCCACCACCAAGACCAAAGATACTAAACCCTAGCAGCTCAGCCCGCTTTTATAATTGGCGCGCTAGACATCATGATGTGTAAAATTAACATCACGATGTGCTCTTTAGTCTGTTATCCCTTCAAATCTTGACATCGCTTTGTGAATTTATCTCTGCAAAAGTGCTCTCAGCTCGTAATTGACATCGCGATACTCTTTTTCAACATCGCGATATTTTCCCTATTTTAGAGATTCAGTAGAGCCCTTACATTGCAATGTCAGCTATGAAGATCGCGATCTCAATTTGTCTCTAAAATTATTGCTCTATCCATAATTTACATCGCGATGTCCAAAAAGCACATCGCGATGTTAACCCCTGTGCTGCTTAATTTCACATGATGCATAGAAACTTCACTCATTTTAGCATCTATCGCTAACAAATAGATGTAAATCACTATTAAAGCATCCAAGATAGCAATTGTGGCCAAGTGATGCATTTTAGAGCCAAAACAACATAGTATTTAATCCATAGTGAACTTTTTGACTCTAAACACACTTGATAAACTCGTATTATAATAGCTCTTTTCCAAGAACTATCATCCTCTCCTTGCAGGTTGTGTCCTGCAACTATTTCAGTTGAGAAAGGTCTAAATTCATACTTACAAAAGTTGTTGCTGAGTTGTGTTGAATTGATTGCTGAAAGTGGGGGAGATTGACTCCTTCTTTTTGTCAATTCTCTTCACCACACTCTACTCTTCTGGTTGCGTGCCATTGGTAGAGTTTGCTCATGATCGCTTATTTCGTCTATTGGTTCTTCCTGGGGTAGATCGTCCTCCAGTAGGTCTTCTAGATGATCCTTCAACATTTCATCCCGTACAAGGTTAGAAACCCAATCATCAACACGGTCATTAAAATAGCAACAATCATCAAGTTCCATGGGATATCGCATCACGTCTTTGAGCATGAAAACTACTGCTTCTTCTCCAACTCTCAAGGTCATCCGACCGTCCTTGATATCGAATAATGCTTGTGCGGTCTTCAGAAATGGCCTTCCAATGAAAGGCACCTCTACTTGGTCATCTAGTTCCAGAATATAGAAGTCACCGGGAATATGAACTTGTCAATTTTCACCAACACGTCTTCAACAATCCCTCGAGGGTGCCGAATGGATCTATCTGTCATCTGAAGTGTTGCTATTGTGGATTTCAGCTCTCCTATCCCTAGCTTTTGGAGTATCTTGCAGGGCATTAGGTTGATACTTGCTATAATATCTACCAAGGCCTTCGCGTCCATCAGTACTCCAATTGTATAGTGAATTATGTAATTCCCTAGGTCCTTTTCCTTTTTCGGGATACTATTTGTGAGGACTGCTGAGCATTGTTCGTTCAGTGTTGTCGTGAACACCTACTCCAGCTTCCTTTTCTTGTTGAGCAATTCTTTTAAAAACTTGGCATATCGTTGTATTTGAGCAAGTGCTTAAAAAAACCGGAATATTGATGTGCAGTATCTTGAACATATCCATGAATTTCTTGAATTGTTCATCTTGTTGGTCATTTTCAGCTTGGCTAGGTAAGACAGTATAGGCTTGTACTCTAGTACCATGGGCCTTTCCCTGTTCTAATCCATCCCCGTCTCTCCTTCATCTCCATATTTGTTCTCCTCGGGTTGTGTGATTAGTGTGTCCCTTGCTGCCTTATCCTGTGATGGGGTCACCTCCTTTCCACTTCTGAGGGTGATGGCCTTAACAGATTCCCTCGGGTTGACTTCGGTGTTACTCGGGAGGGTGCCTACTGGTCATTCTTCCAGTAACTTAGCTATCTGGGCAACATGGTGTTCGAGGTACTGAAGTGATGCTTGCTGATTCTTCATCATCTCTTCATAATTGGTGAGTCGCATCTCGTTTGCTTGAAAGTATTGCACAAGCCAGTTTTCAAAGCTTGGGATTTTCTTCTCTTGTTGACTTGGTTGACTACCTGGTTGTGACAGGGGTTCCCTTGAGGTGGGGTTGCTCTTGATTGCCGCGGATGTTGTAACGAAATATTATAGGTGAAGTTGGGGTAGTTCCTCCATCCATGGTTGTATGAAGAGCTGTATGGTTTGTTTTGAGATCTTCCTATGAAATCAACATCTTCCACTTGTTGGGATGTCCCTCTTCTATCTTATTCTGACATGAATTGCATATCATTACTAGTGCAGTTTGCTGATAACTGATGCTCTCCAGTTTATGGCTTATCGCTTCCATCTTGGTTGTCAGGTTAGTCAACACGTCCAACTCATGTATCCCGGTCACCCTGTTCTGTTTGATTCTCTCTGAACTCCAATGATATCCATTAGTAGACATCTCATCAATTAGTTATCTAGCTGTGTCAAGATCCTTAGTGCAAAGTGAGCCATTCGCTATTGTATCCAACATCTGCTTGGTAGATATGCTTAGTCCATTGTAGAATGTTTGAACTTGCATCCAATCTTCTATACCATATTGAGGGCACTTCCTGAGCATCTCCTTGTATCTCTCCCATGTGTCATATAGTGTTTCTGTCTCCATCTTTTTGAAGGAAGAGATGTCGCTCCGTAGCTTTATTATCTTAGCCAGTGGGAAATACCTCATCAAAACTTTCTCAATTAACTAGGCCCATTATGTGATTGATCTATAAGGCAATGAGTTTAGCCACTATTTTGCCAGTCCTTTGACTGAGAAAGGGAACAACTTGAGACGGATGGTGTCTGTTGGTACTTCGTTAACGGAAATCTTGTCGCTAATTCCAAGAAGCTTTGCAAGTATGCTGATGTAGGAGGCTCGAGTCAAATGTTGGTGCCGGGTTGATGGGTCAACGTAAAGATGGGAAGTTATCGAGTCAATTCCAAGATTGGGTCGGTTTTGGGTGTGGTTCGGTATTTTGGCCATAACTTAGGCTACCGATATCAGAATCGGGCATTCGACCCCAATTCGAAAAGCTCTTTACGGCGCGCACGACATGGGGACGTCATATTAGATATACGTTCATTTATTTTTTTTATTTTTAGAAATATTTAATCAACCAAATGAGGGTTTTCGGTCTTTTTTCTATTTTTGGTAATATTTTATATGCCAGATTAGGATAGGATTTGAATCCGATTTGATCTCGGATTTTTAGGAGTTATCTGATTTGTTTAGAGTTTTAAATTTAGATAAGTTTAGTTTTAAATAATCAATTTTAGTAAAATAAAGATTAGATGATAAGGTTTCTAGGTTAATCATTTGAGGCTATTTAACCCGACTTGTGGGTTAGTTTTTTATTATTGAATTTTGAATAAAAATATTTTCCTGAATTTCAGAGTATTTTCTCTGGTTCTTTTCGTTCTTCGTTTGTTCTTCCTTGCGGTCCTTGGATCCGACTAGCCCGCGGGATAATCGCTACCCCGCCCGGCGTCATATGCATATGGGTCCTACTCTTGGAAACCATCGAACTGGCATGATTGCTTGACCATCTGGATGACATGAGGGTTCAGTTCAAAAGTGTCGCCTGTGACTGGGTGCGGGATGATACTTGAATCGATGCTATCCAGGTTTGGCTTTGCATGATTTGATATGAATCAAGCTAATGCTGCCTTTTGTCCTGGTCGGTTAACCTCCAAGCTAGATTCTATTGTTGCCATCTTTCTTAGAAGATCTTCTCTTATTTGACGACGAAGGTGACGCTCGAAATCTAGGTCAGGTACCTCCTCTAGATATGGAACTCTTCTCTAGTCATGCACTAGCACTTGAAAAGAAGAATGAAGGAAATCATATCAAAAGTGAGAGTATTTTTGGTATTTTTGTAATTTTTTTTTTTATTTTTTATTTTTTGAATTTTTGGTAAAATAGAATAAAACAGCTAGAATAACATATTCTAATATTCCCAGCGTTGTCAGTTCCCGGCAACGGCACCAAAAACTAGATGCACACATGAATATACATGACACTACTCTCGCAAGTATACGGGGTCGATAACGTAGTAAAGTACCCACGGGTAGGGTAGTCGAATCCATAAGGACTGGCCACTAGTACTAATTGTCCTCTATTACCTAGCCTAAACTATATGATGATTTGTGTGATGAAACTAATTGAATATCCTAATTAAAAGCTAATACGAATGATTGGTGGATTGAGGGTAATTAGAGATGAAATATGACACCTCAGATCATAGTCTCTCTAGGATTCCCTTGCTAATGATCGACTCCTTTTACTGGCTAATTACTGATAACACTTAGAGGATGTAATAATGCACTTCTCAGCACAACATCAGATCTCTCGTGATGCTCATGCACATCCTAATAGTTGTGTCTGGCTGGAACCTATCTAGATGAATCCTCGGGCTAATGCGATATTCTAACCATTCTAAATCACCACATAAACACTTGTAATGTTGGATGCTTTAACCTAATAAGGTAGATGACTCCTGACTCACACAAGGAAAAACCACACAAGGATATCTAGAAAGATAACAACTCCGAGCTAATGCAATAACAACCAAACAACCATCCAACATGAACTCTAACATGTTGATGCTATCCCCTGAGGAGATAGATGATTAGGCTCATGCACGGGAAAACCACACAGAATTACAAGCACAAACAATCAAGATGCTATATTGGAATTATCAATAAAGCAAAAAACCGAACATAATAGGAAATCAATAACAAGTTCATCCTAGGGTTCAGATGTCCAAGGTACCACAGAAGGTTTAGCCTCTCATCCTATGGCCTATCATAACTAAGATACAAGAGGAGGTTATACAATTAGACATACAAATCTTCCCTTGATTATACCTCCTCCACCTTCAATTCCTCTCGTGGAACCCTAGTCGTCACTGCAAGAATCGCCTGCGACTGCTCCACCAACAGTTACTTCGTTAGTATTAAGAGGACGACTTTTTATAATTTTTGAATTTGTGAAGCACGGCCATGTTGATTTAAAGTACAACAATGTTGATCTAAAGCACGCCTGTGTTGACCTCGAGCACGCCAGTACTCTTCATCTGGCGATTTGGTTAACACGTTTTCAATTATCCTATAGTTGCACGGGTTTGAACACGCCCGTGCTTCATCAGTACGCCAACGTTGAGTAAGAGCATGGCTGTGCACTTCTCTGCATGTGTAATATTTCACCATTTTTGCTCCGAAATGTCTCGATTTTTGTTCCTTTTGCTCCTGGGTACCTACTTACCTGTCCAATCACACAGAAATACCCAAAGAAGCACAAAAATAGATAATTGATGCTAGGAAACGGCATAAGTGCATGTAAATACAAAGGACATCTATGTATAATCATTCACTTATCAAGCATGCCGTAGAGGATTGCCAAAATTTCCAGAATTGGTTAGAAAAACAAGTTTCTATGGGAATTTTGACGTTAATAGATGACTACTTTGAAGAAAAAGGTGTGTGTCACACCATAACCTGTCAAGAAGATTTTGATGATGAGTTGAACTTCCTAGATGAAGAAGATGAGGTACCATACCATGTACATCAAATGCAACTCAGAGCTAGGAAAATACTTCAGGTAAGACAAGCTTCAAGCTCCAATGACAAAAATAAAGGACATATGATAGAAGAGGAGACCGTCTCACCAAAGAAACCATCAAAGAAGCCAGACTATAATATTTTGGCACACTTTAAAAAAGTCCCAGCTCTTCTCAGCATGTATGACATATTGATGATGTCAACAGAAGTCAAGAAATCCCTAATACATGCCTTACAAAATCTTGAAGAGTATCAGGCCTATTTTGTTGAAATCAATATGAAAGAAGCTTTATATGCATCTATTGCACCTTTAGTTTCGTGAAGATAAAGACTTGTTGCTCGGAACTATAGAACACAACGGGCAGTTATGTATGACAGGTTCTTGTGATGGGATAAAAATCAACAGGATTTTGATTGACCCATGGTCTTCTACGAACTTAATGACGCTCAACACCCTCCAGGCATTGGCTCTCAAAATATGCCATTTATCTCCGGAAAAGATCATCATTCAAGGCTTTAATCAGCAAAGCTAAAAGGCATTGGGGTCTATCACTCTTTGAATTAAATTTGGAAAGATGACATCTAATATGACATTCCATGTGATTGATCTTGATGTCTCATATAAAGCCCTATTAGGAAGGCCATGGATCCATGTAAACCAAATAGTCCCTTTAACACTTCATCACTGTGTGAAGTTTATGGTGGATGCGGAAGAATTCAGAATTAATAGAGAAATGAAATACATTATGAAGATGCAAGGTATTACCTTAGTGTATCTAAAGGGGGCAAGTCGCCAAGTATAAAGAAAGAATCTCTGGTGAAGATGTTTATGCCTGCTTCTGTATCCAAACAGAATGAATCAGTGTTGCCTCACATTGGTAGTGATATTGAGTCATTGGAAGTTGAAAGCAATGCAAATATACACCAAGTAATGATTAAGCTAAAGGTTCTACTCAAGAGAGCACATTGCACATCACGAGGATTTCTGATGGACTCTACAAATCCTTGGATGAATTGAATATTAATACTGTTGAGCATTTGAAGACATTCTATGTGCCAGCTCGACATAAAAAGGAAATAGGCATCCTATTCTACAAAGCCAAAAGCAATGAAATTTCAAGTGATGATATTATAAATATTAAGGAAGAAGAGGATAATGAAATTCAAGTAATGATAGTTGAAAGGTTTGTGGGCAAAATGAAACAGTCAAAGAAATCATATCAGAGATTTTATCTATTATTGAATCCTTCACATACGGATAAGGAATAGGTTACTCAGAATCTTCCAGGCATTCATGTTACATGACAACATCAAAGGAAGAAAATACCAAGATGAAAAGTGCACCACCTGAATTAGAAGACGAAGACCATCAATGAGTTAGTTGAAATCAACATGGGAGGTAATGAAGACCCGAGGCCAACCTTTATAAGTACGCAGCTATCAGAAGAAGAAAAAGTATCCTTCAAGGCCATTTTGAGGGAACATATCGAATGTTTTGCTTGGACTACAATGAAATGCTAAGGTTAGGTAATGAGGTAGCTATTCACAGATTGGCTATTGAGCCCAATACTACACTAGTCAGGCAGACACCAAGAAGCATGAAGTTTGACCTAGAACAGAAAGTGATGGAAGAAACAAAGAAGTTAATCAAAGCAAATTTTATTAGGGAAAAGAAATACCCAGACTGAGTAGCTAGTATATTACTATTGAAGAAAAAGAATGGGCAGATACGGATATACATAGATTTCAGAGACTTGAATAAATCATGTCCCAAAGATTATTTTCCCCTTTTGTAATAAAGATCATGATCTACAACATCTCAAGATACAAGATGTTCTCCTTTATAGACAGATTTCCTGGATATAACCAAATCACGATGTCCCAAATGATGATAATCATACTGCCTTTCGAACACCTATGGACATATATTGTTATAGAGTAATGCTCTTTTGTTTGAAAAAATACGGGGGCAACATATCAAAGAGCTATGACCAGAATCTTCGATGATTTAATTCACAAAGTCGTCGAATGCTAAGTGGATGATCTTGTGGTCAAGACCAATTCAAAGACAAACATATTGAAGACTTGAGGACAGTTTTCACATGCCTCAGAGAATATAAGTTAAAAATAAACCCCTTAAAGTGCGCCTTTGGAGTCCTTTCGGGGAAGTTTTTTGGGCTTTAATGTAAGATATCAGGGAATAGAAATAGGCCTCTCCAAAATAAAGGCAATTTTGGAAAAGCCACCACCACCGACATTGAAGCACCTGAGGTCTTTTCACAGGCATTTAGCATATATCAGAGATTTATCTCCAACTTATTTTGAAGATGCAAGCCCTTCTTCAAGTTGGTCAAGAAAAATATACCCTTCAAATGGGATGATGAGTGTCAAAAGGCTTTTGAAGACATTAAACAATATTTGTTGAATCCACTGGTATTGGTGACTATGATCCCTCGAAAACTGTTGATTCTATATACTGCTGCATTGGAAAGGTCATTAGGAGTAATGGGGGCCCAAAAAAATGAAGAAGGCAAAGAAAACACATTATATTACCTCAGTAGGATGTTGATAGGAGCTGAGAGTAAATATACACCAATTGAGAACTATTATCTAGCTTTAGTATTTGTAGTCAAGAAACTAAGACACTACTTGATGGCACACAAAGTTATTCTTATGTAAAATACTGATCCACTCAAATATCTTATGAAAGGCCATTTCTCATAGGAAGACATGCAAAATGGGAGTTGATCCTAAAAGAGTTTGATATAATATACACTCCACAAAAGGCTATTAAAAGGTAGGCATTAGTAGATTTCCTGGCAGCACATCCTCTCCCTAATAACTCACTCCTTAATTATGATCTCCCTGATAAAGAGATAATAGCAATGAAATAAGCAGAGTGACGACTATATTTTGACGGAGTGTCATCTATAAAGCTGCTACTAGGTCCAAGATCCCACAAATCAAAGTTGGGATAGGACTTGTGTCCGTTACGCTGAAATGAGGAATTCTTAGATATGCACTTTCCCTTATGTAATCATGCACAAAAATAGAGCGGAATATGAAGCTCTGATAGTTGGTCTAGAGTTGGAAATAAAAATGGGAATCAAACATATTCATATATTTGGAGACTCATAACTCATTATCAAGCAAGTCAAAGAAGATTACAAAATATACAAACCTGAACTTGTTAAATACTATAAGAAAGTCAAGGAGCTGATGAGGAAAATCCCCCAGGTACAACTAAGGAAGGTTTTAAGATAAAAAAACAGAGAAGTTGATTCTTTAGCAAGACTAGCGAAGGAGCTGACAAATCTAGACTATGAAGAAATTCAAATCACTATAACAAATAGAAGACCCATAAGTACAATCCCCGATGATGTCGAAGAGGAAAGTAGTAGGGACAAAATGGAAGTCTTTACCCTTGAGATGCCTTAGGAAGATTGGAGGCAACCATTTATAGAATATTTGAAATGTGATAAACTTCCAGAGAATAAATCAGAAGGCCTTCAGATAAAGCAAGGAGTCCGAAGATTTACCCTCATAAATGATACATTGTACCCTTGGTTGTATGATCAACTACTCTGCGATGTCTTTCATAAAAAGCAAGAGAAGTTATGCACGATGTGCACTCCAGGATATGTGGTGCCTACCAATCCAGACCCAAGATGCGACTTAGGATTAAGCGCATGGGATATTATTGGCCAACCATGGTTATGGATTGCATCGATCATGCCAGAAGATACCATTTATGCCAAATACATGGAGATTTTATTCACCAACATCCAAATCCTCTACACCCCACAGTCTCTTCATGGCCCTTTGAGATATGGGGAACAAATGTAATTGGTCCCATTGAACCTCCATCATCTTTGGGACACCAATTCATATTGGCTGCAATATACTACTTCTCCATATGGGCAGATGCTATTCTGCTAAGAGATGTGAAGGCACAAAACATCATCAAGTTTTTTCAGGGAAAATATTTTATATAGATTCAGACTCCAAGGAGAATTATCTTAGATAATGGCCCCACTTTTAAAAGCTTTAAAATTGGGATATTTGTATAACACAATAAAATAGACAGGAGATATACCTTCATATATAATGTTAGAGCAAATGTCTTGGTATAAGCATTAATTAAATTTGTGTCTAAAAATAAAATTGACTGGCATGATAGACTCCCTAAGAAATTATGGGTGTATCACACCACCTATAGGACTCCAACACAGTGTACGCCATACTCTTTGGTGTTTGGAACTGAAGAAGGCCTATCCCTTGAAATCCAGATACCCTCATTAAAGATGACTTTATAAAATGAAATATCAAATAAAGATAATATCTGACTTCATCTAGATGAGATGGACTCTCTTGACAAGAAAAGGATAGAAGTACAGATGAATCTTGAAGTCTATAAAGCAAAGATGTCTCAAGTTTACAATAAGTTGGCTCGATTTCAAACTTTTACAAAAAGAGAGATGGTCCTTGCCTTTAGAAGACCTATCATCACCAAAAAATGGGTCGGGGGAAAGTTTAAAGCCAATTGGGAAGGGCCATATGTCTTGGGCATCATATACGAAGGAGTCACATATCAACTTATTGATGCTAACAGAGAGAGACCAATGCTGCCTATTAATGGTCATTTTCTGAAAAAAAAAATACTATACATAATGTAAAATATTTGCCTATGACGGAGCGTCTGGTCCCTTGATTAAGAAAAGACATATCAGTCATATGCAACTAAATGTACTACCTGTTGAGGCAAAACATTAAATTTCATGATTTTTGGATTAAATTTATTCAATGAAATAATGAGGCATGTGTTTGTCTATGACGGAACATTGACGGAATGTCCAAAACCAACTACCCAGTTAAAAAAAGAGAGAGAGAGAAAGAAAGTCTTCAATGCCCAAGAAATTGCAAACATGACTCCTTTGCTTCCTCCAATTCATCAAACCATCTCGTGAAGAGGGCAATATGATGGCCATCTGAATGATCTTTTCGAATCTTAGCAAGCTGTGTTTTGGCCTCATCCAATGCAACTTGAAAATCTGTTTTTGTGTGCTCAAAAGTTTATAAGGAGTCTGTTGAAGTTGTTATCTCTTCATCCAAAGTTATCATAAGTGAAATTTCACAAACTCTGGTTTGAAGTTGATAGCGTTCTGCTATGAGTTTCTGATGCTTCTCCTTCTTCATATTTATGTCATTAGCCAAATCCATACTATGCTTATTAAAGCTTTCAAGTGCTAAGGTTCTCTCTAGCACACATTCTTCAGTTTGCTGATTATGGATATGAGCTTGGACGCTAGGATCCTCTGAAGCTTCTTTAACAGAAGAGGCACACTAAGATATTCTTTCCAATAAACACTCAAGACCATTCAGGTTGATGCCAAAGGATTTAAGAGTGATCTTGTTGATCATCTTGCCTTGCAGTAACAATACCGCATTTGGTATATTCCTCTGACCTATAGAGAGCATATGCAAATAATAGTAAGAATAATGTAAAATAAATAAATAAATGAATAAAAAGGAGATAAAATCATTGTACCTTGTGGCGTTGGTAAAGGTTGAACGACCTCATCACCTGAAAAAGGGTAACATGAATATATGTTTCTCAAAAAAAAAAAAAAAAAACTTCGTCCTGTCTTGAAGAAGATGTAATGTCAACATCTATATTGTTATTAGCGCCATCACTTTCCAATTCCTCCATAGGAGAGGGAGCATCCTTAATAATTCCTTCAGAAGAGGTTCGTCTTATAGATGAAGAGCCGTAATTCCCTCAGGCAACTACATTTCATAAAAAATTATCAACCTTTATGCAAAAAAAAAAAGAAAAAAAATCCTTCATTCTGCCTTGTTGGAGATGCAATTTGGGAAACAGTATTGGCACCATCACTCTCCAATTCTTCTATAGGGGTCGGGGCATCCCTAATAAAGTCTGCAGAAGGAGTTTGCACAAAAGATGAAGAGCTATCATCCTCTCAAGTAGCTAGATTTCAACAACAAAAAAATATCAATTTTAATAGCAAAAAAAACCTTCTTGAACCAACGGTGAGTTGTGTGGTGGTTCGTTCTCTAGTGCAATTGGTATGTCACCTAAAATAAAATTGAATGCAAATAAGGATAAAAAAAAAAACAAGAAGATACCTTGTGGTGGATCGGGGAGAGCCTCCTCAACCACAATATTAAAATCTTGCATGTTTATTAGACCTGAAATTAAAACTTTTCATTAAATCCGTTGAAGATATATAAACAATTGGTCAAATAGATGTTCCCTTACCGACAGGAGAGTCCTGAAGCATCCCGAGGTTTGGTGCAAAAGGATCATCAATTATTGGATCTGTTTGGAAAATTTTTTAAATTTTAAATTTTAAGTTCCAAGATTTAAATTTCAAAAAATAAATAAAAAAAATCATACCAATCGGGGAATCTAATGAAGTATCATCAATTCGTATGTCTGCGCACCAAAAACAACTTTGAGTCGAATAAAAATTGTAAAATTCAAGGCATGAATGATTGAAGTTTCTAAAAAGTCCTCACAAAAGAGAAAATTGAAAAAAAAAATGTAAAATTGAGGGTCTGAATGATTGAATTTTTAGAAAATCCCTCAAAAAACCAAACAAAAAAATTTATTAAATTGATGGTCTAAATGATTGAATTCTCATAAAAGTCCTTGCATAAAAAATAAAAAAAATAAAATAAAAAAACTTGAGTTCGTTGCCGCTTTGCCGAATCAAGTGGATAAAAAATGGAGTGACTCCGTTTAAAGATAGAACTACTAAGGCTAAGGAATATGCTTTCGTTGATAAACTGATGGTTCTTTGAAGACTACGCTTGCTCGTTATTCCTTAGAATAACTCTTTTATCACCAGGGTCTTACTGAATTAATGACGTAATGTCCTAATTAAAGAAGGCTTGGAAATTCGTAAACCATTTCAGTGCAAAAAGTAATATAAGTTCCCGCTCTGTTGTGTTTAGGGACGTAGAATAAGCTGGAGGTCTTCTAGCGAGAGAAATGGAGCCAGTAGCCTGGATGAACCTCGAGAGAGGAAGCCCTTCTAGGAACATCAATATATGGTTGACAATATTAATCATAGCCAAACTGACATCCAAAGTGGAGGCACATCATGTAATATTCCATAATATAAGGATCCAACACTTCAGACCTTATGGAATGTCTGGAGTCTTGTACTGTCTCACCAATATAATAAAGATATGGGAACAGACACCAAACAAAATTACTCTCATACCTAATGAACCTCCTAGCATCAAAAGAGGTAAACGAGAAGGGGGAAGAATTCATGTAGTGCAACATCTCCGGTATCTTCAAAAGCCATGGGATAGTAGATGTATCATCATCAATCTTCCTTCGAAGATATATGCCAAGGAAGTGATAGTTGGCCCATGCATAAAGAAAATAAGAGGGGAAGACTGTCGTAGAAAATCCGAGCCCTTTCCTGTTATTGACCATAGCATTTAACCCCAAATATATGTGCGCCAAGATTGTAGGAGCAAAAGCAATTTTCCTTCATGTGCAATGTCACATACCATCACAAAAATGCCAAGTCTAATTACATTGTATCCACTTGGCGCGATGAAACAACAAATCCAGAGAGCCACGAAAGCTTTCAGATCAGCATTGGGAAAAGGTGTTGGAGGAGGATCAGATTTTTTGTTGTGTTGGGAATCAAATCTTGTTCTCCATTGTTTTATGAAAAAGCCTATCCAATCTTCAAAAAATACATCCTTGTCATGTGGAGGAGAATTCCAGGTTGAAAGCCATTGAAAAGCTTCAAAGAGGCTTCTCAAAGCTGAAAACTCAGAACTATCTCTTCGGTAGAGTATGTCGTTACAAGGAATAGACTCATCATACATGTCGCCAATAATCGGGAGCCCTTTGAGCTGTTTGATCTCCCAAAATTAAATCCCTACTTCCCCATACAAAAAGCGGTAGGTATTGGCGTCCGAACACCACAATTTCACTAAAGACTTATAAAAATTCAAATCAATATCATAACTCACTACTGAAGATATGATCCTGCCAATAAGTTCTACACAGGATAACTTTCTCGAATAATTATTGACTATATACTCGGCCAAATCAGCATAGTATGGTAGATCAATCAACTCACTCCTGATAGGGTTCTTGCCTTTCCACCCCAGATGGTGATTGAAAATTTTGCGCCTAAGAGACTAGAAAATATTAAAACCCTTCACACTCTCTTCAGGTTTCAGATATGTTGCCTTAATCATATCATCCTCATACCAAGGATTTACAATCAATCGAGATGTAGCTATATGAGTCGAAGGGCGTTTAACCAACTCCGAATGCTACCTCCCTCATATCTAATCATAGACTCTAACCTGGGACAAAAAGTAGGGTTGTAGCGAGTGAAGACTTGACACTGAGGGGACTCATTGCAGTTTTGAGTCATGTCCCAAAAAGGTTGAGAGATGTTGGTCATGAATAAAAGGGAAATTTGCGGGTTCTTACTTCTCTCACTCAATCTCACTAAAGAGGGCTTCATGAGAAAAGTATGAGAAGGGCATTTGTTTATATAAGAAAAATCCATGTGCCCAATTCAATTAGAAGTTGAAATCCTACTCTTAAAAAAAAAAATTTAATGTGTATCCTAATCTTGATTGAATTAGGATTTCATAAAATAATAAATAAATAAATAAATAAATATGATATTATTTGATCGTATCTCGAGGCGGGCCAAGGACACAAATCCCAAGATAGCTTGAGAACACAAATCTTGAGGAAATCTCAAAAATATGAATCCAAAGATAGCCAAAGAGCACAAATCTCGAGGCAATCTCAAATCCCAAGATAGCTCGAGAATACAAATCTTGATGTAATCTCAAATCCCAATATAGCCCAAGAACACAAATCTTGAGGAAATCTAACATCTTAAAATAGCCTGGGACACAAATCCTGAGGCAATATGAAAACAACCCTAGAATACAAATCTCATGGTGATAGAAAATAAATATAAATCCCGAGGCGATAAAAAATAACAATAAATAATTAATTTTAAATTTTAAACCCTTGATCTTATATTGACTGTGGTTGTGAGGTTAGTGGGGTTACGATCTCACGGGGAGGATATTCCCTCTTTGGTGAGGATAAAAGATTGGAGGGCTTTCAGATTCGAGAGACTTTTGAGTAAGAGGACTTTTAGAGAAAAAAGAAGAGAGAATAAGAAAAAGAAAAAAACAGAGGAAAAAAAAAGGCAAACAAAAGAAGAAAAAGACGATTATATTATATTATATTATATTATATTATATTATATTATATTATATTATATTATATTATATATATGCGATATATCATATATATATTATATGAAGAAGCTTCCCATGCACTTCATCGCCGCCGGAGCCCTTTATACCTTTGCGCCTAGGTGCCAAATCATGGTTAATCACCGCTTAGCCGCTGAAGCCCAACGATCACCGCCATCGGAGGAATAAATATTATATATATTATATATGAAGACGCAGTCCACTGTGGACCACCGTCGAAGCTCTTTACACCTCTGTACCGTAGGCCTCCATTCGTTGACATGTCGCCAAGGCCGATCACCGCCTAATCGTCAGGCCTCACTACCAAACCAGAGGAGATATTAAATAACTATATATTATATATGAAGACGGAGGTCCCCGGCTGATTGGCGCCGAACCGCCAAAGAAGGAACCCTGGAGGACTAAATGGAAATGTTAGTATAAGGCTGACAGGATTACTTTTCATTTAAAGTCGCCTCATTTTGAGACACTCAGAGAGTATTTTTTTTTTTTTCCATATCCAACCATTTGGATGGGAAGAACATCGAAAAATAAGCTAGCATATCGATTTTCATACAATTTTGTGACCGTATGATCAATCATCTTAAAGGGTGAAATCTTATAGAAATTTTAACGAGTTAAATTTTCACCCTTTAAGATAAATGATCATACGGTCACCAAATTGAATAAAAATCGACATACTAGCTTATTTTTCGATGTTCTTTCTATCCATAAGGTTGGATTTGGAAAAAATACACTCGAAGTGTCTCAAAATTATGCGACCATATATAAATAGTAATCCGGAAGGCCCCATAGTAACATGACTGATATATATATATATATATATATATATATATATATATATATATATATATATATATATATATATATTCTGAAAGACAAGCAGAGGAAGCCACCCTCCTGCACCGCAGCCGAGTCGCTGGAAAAGGAAGCCTACCTAGCCGAGTCGTTGGACTCCAGCGGGTAGGCTTCCTTTTCCAGTAACTTGACGTGTGTGCAGGGGGCTGGCTCCCTCTGCTTGTCTTTCAAAATATATATATATATATATAGTCCTACAGGGTTCCTTCTCCGGCGGCTTGACGCCGATCGGCCGGGCTTGGCGAATAGATGGTGATCAGCCGGGGACCTCCGTCTTCATATATATATATAGGTCCTGACGGGGTTCTTCCGTTACCTTTGAGTTTGAACACCGAAAGCCCTTGAAGTTCCTCCCAGAAACATGCCTTAACACACACAATTAACACAAACCCAATCGAGATGAACAATTGGTTTGTCTTACCAATTGGAAGGTGGAGGTCAATTTGAAAGAGAAATTGGTGAATCCACCCCTTTGTCTTGCGTCCCTACGCCGCCGAACCATCAAAGAAGATTACCGTCATCTATATATAAATATATATACTACTCATTATATATTATGCTCCAAATGAGGAAGACCTCTCTGCCCCCTTTCTCCTCTATTGGGCATGAGGCATCAGAAGGGAGCCCGATCACCTATGAGCACTAGAAGAAGATTAGATCAGGGCCAATGATATGGTCGTCCTTGCCGAAGTCCACAGTTTGTGCTTCCTCTTCTTAACACTGATGAAAGAAGGACGAAATGAAAGCCCTGCTGCTTCTCCTTGGTTGAGCACGAAGTATTAGAGGAAGGTCGGATCGTTAATGAGAACCATCACTGAAGGAGATCAACACAAGCCATCACTCCATTGGCATCTAATTGCAAGCTCGCAACCTAAACAAAGGGATCATAGGGCTTACCGTCTCAGGATGAGGGAGACAAGTAATAAGTGTTTAAATGTTCATAATTTTATATTATATTCATCTATACTTCGCATGATATTTGAGGAAAATCTAGCCCAATGCTACTTAATTGGTGATATTTTTGATAAATAGGGCATAATGGAGGTATCTCGGGAGAGAGAAGACTTTCGAAGGTTTTTCAAGAGCGAAAACATCAAAGTTAGTAGCTAAAAAGGACTTACAAATGCTCTCATACATTATGGACAAGTTCCCCAAAGATTTGTAGTCAAATTATGGATTTTTTTTAACACTCCAAGGAAGCAAATTAAACGGGCAAGGTAGATGTGTGTTACAGTACACTAGTGTTTTCAGATTTTATTGTAGCTACAGTAAAATCTAATTTTTAAGCGAGACAGACCGGCATCTAAACGTCCGTCTCTGATCTACGTATGTCTTTGTTACTCTGATATTTTCATCCCACGCCGGAAGCACATGCAGGCTCGTCTGCAGCTGAATTTGGACTTGCTTTTCACATGAGTTAGTCCCACACGTACCCAAAACACATGGGATATTTTTCTGAGGCTTTAAACCCTATAAACACCAACATTTAGGGTTAGTAAAGGCATGTTGGATGTTACTGAAGATCTTTTGAAGACCTTGATGGCTAAGGTTTGGAAGAGGATGCCAGCTATCAATTGCGGCATTGGGCATCATCATCAAGCACTCTCCGACGACCAGGCTTGGAGGGTGATTCATCAACAGTCTATACACCCGCACCAACAGTGGAGGGAAGAACGCATTTCATTATGTTTATTTCCTTCTTTTATTACATTGTATTAGATTTGTGTTCCCCTTTAATGGGGAACTAACTTTCTAGGTATTTTGGCATACTGAACCCTCGGGTTAATGTTGATTCCTTACATTGGATGTTAATGGTTAATTAATTAGTTGCTTTAATTTTTTAGATCTATTGAGTGTTATTCATTTAATTGGAGGTTTAAATTTTGACAACTCGGATTTCCAATTCAACACACATGGGGAAAAGTGAATGCCTCCCCGTGTAAGGGCATACCTCAATAGAGAGGATTGTGAGTACGCCGAGAGATCAGGTACTAAGGAGAGCGAGTCCTTAATATGTACTATTCCCATAATCCTTCAAGAATTAGATTCCCTAGAACGCTATTGTAGTAAGGGTATTAGGTTAGTAATCCGAGAGAGGAATTAAATACCCTATTGGAATCCTTGGTCCAAATTACTGCAACCATTAACCTTAAAATCCATTGTCTATTTTTATGAAAAGCCAAGGGGGATTCATTGCCTGAATACCCCTCTTCTATGATTGATTGCCCCTACTATTTTACTGTGTCATTAGTGAGATAGAATTCCTCTTTCTTTTAGATTTAGAGATCAAATTAGCTTAGACATCACCAATTTCTGATTAAACTAGATAATAGATAGACAGTTAATAATGGTACTTCTCAGTCTATGTGGTTCGAAATCCAACTCTTCATAGTCCACTTTACTACTTGTTCGACCCGTACACTTGCAAAGTACGTGCTCAATCAACAAGGTTTCAAGCTTTTTCTTGTTCAAAGCCTTGTGAGATCCATGTTTTAGCCACTTCATTTTAAAGTTAAATGAGTATAAAATATATTGATGAGTTTAAAATATGTTGATGAAGATCAAGAGTTTCAATTTTGTGATGATATATATATATATATATATATATATATATATATATATGTATGTATCTATAAAATATATAATTGGGTTAATATGGAAATGAATGATTGTAAACTTTGTTGAAAGACATCCCAAATGCATGTTAAATGTTCAGTTGTGTAAAGGGCGCATGACTTGTTCGATGAAATACTCTAAAGAAATTATGTTTGGAATGAAGTTGATTTGCTTAGACGTGATACAAGTTCTTGTTGATAATCTACTTACTACCTCACATGGTCAGGGGAAAGAGTGCCGAAATTGGGAGGTCTTGGTACACATTTACTAGTTTGATCAATGCTTTGGTTGTGTTTGTAGCTAATAATTCAAATGCAAAAGCAAAGCAATTCACCAAGCAAAAGGTTTTATAGAGATGATTACAAGTTTATGAATGTTAGTATGAAAACTGAGAGAATGAGTTTATCCCTGACATGTCGATCATGCAGTTAATCAGCAATAGATTATGTACCACAACAAACCCCAAGTGAAGAAGCTGGAGGGGTTGCAACCCCATGAAGAAACTATGGAAGGAAATGAAAAAGAGGAAGAAGAGAATTCAGCTGCTATGAGAAAGAAAGAGGAAAAGAAGACTCCTGTTAATGTGGAAATTACTGACCAGAAAATCTATGTATATGACAAGGAAAGCTTCTATCGAATCATTTTGGAGGGAGACTTCATGCAAGATCAGGAGAAGCTTGCTGAATTTCAAGAAGAGTGGAGCTGATTTTTTGTTACAAGCTACAATTCTTGAATGTGATTGTATATTGCCAAAGAAGGAAGCTACAAGCATGGAAACCAAATAAAAAAAAGGAAAAGGAGAAGGAGTTGCAGTTTTCATGAAAAAAAAGGATAGAAGATGAAGGAACTGCAGTTTCATGAGGAAAAGAAGGAGATAAGGAAATAAGATGCAAATAAGAGCAAACGAAGACAAATAAAATTAGATGAATGCCCAAGCCAAGTAATGCAAAATTGTGAATGAGTTGTCACAAAGAAGTCAACTCTCTAAATGCTACTAATCATATGTATTATGCCATTTAAAGATGGAATAAATGGTGAATGATGAAGAGAAGTTGAAGTAAAATGGCAGCTCTATGTTATAGAATTAATATTGTTATGTGAAAGCATGATTTAAATCTTATTGCGAAAACATTCCAAATACATACTAAATATTTGGTTGTAAGAAGTGCCCTCATGGTGTTTGAAAAAATGCTTGAAAGAGTTTTAAAGAAATAATAATGGTTAAGGGATCTAAACTTATGTTTTATCAAGATTATTCATATTAATCACATTTTCTGCCCATACATTGGTTTGGTTGGAGAAGCTTGCTCATTTAACAACCAAGTTCATTTCACAAGCATATAAAAACAAGCCAAAGATGAAAATACTGTAGAGGGAGGTGAATATAATGAATTATGCCAATTCATTGGCTTTGCAAAAGAATAGGATGGATTGCATGCATTTGACAAAAAATTGAATAGAACATTAGCTGGAGGAGAGAAGAATTTGATTATTACTATCCCTACCTATGAATCTCCTCATTTGCATCATGTTTCATCCAATTTCTCTCCAATAAGAACATTTATTGCAGAGGACCAAATCAGGCGTTGTTGTCTTGATAATTGGCCTTGCTATCATGGTGATTTTGTTGATTTATGGACTAAACCATTATCTCACTAAATCAAATGTCTGTAGATATGAAGAAATGAGAAAATTTACCAACTCATATTAGTATGGCATTCCCTTCATTACCATGTGAAGTATTGAATGATATATAATTTGTGTGAAGTATTGAATGATAATACAATTGATATATCTAGCAAGCATGAAGTGGATTTGGACACAAATAACTTTGTTTGAATAAGGAAGAGCAAATAACATGAAACTTCTACACATGGCATAATAAGAAGCAAGAGTCACCATTATTAACTTTCTATAAATCACCTATGAGTTTGCATGATAGTGACATAGGCAGCTAATTCATCTTATAGAAAGGTATCAAGGTTGTGAATGAATGTAATAGAGTGAGAGAGTTGTGACTGATTATCATCTCCCTTTTCTAATAAAGCCCCTTATTATTTTCAAAAATTAAATTCTTGCATTTTCCTTTCTCTTATATATCGCAGCAGCTCATTTCTACTTCATAAAGATATAGATATATTGGAAATAAATATATTGTTCTTAATAAGTTTTACGTATGAAATGGTAGTGCAAAGAAGCCCTCAATCTTTTCCAAACGATGATGCAACCTGGAGCAAATGCAAATCAGTTCACATTCCTTGTGACTTTATCAGTATGTAGTTTTGAAGAGGAAGGAAATAATAGCAAAAGAGTAGAGCTGTAAAATCTAATGATTTTAGGGAGTTGTTTTGTTTTCTAGCATTTTCCTTAATTATTAGGTTAATGAATAAAGGTCCCCAAGGTTGAGTCTGTTTGAATTTTTGCTGGAATAAAATTTCCTAATTACTCATTAAGTAATTAGTTGATTAATAAATGGTTTCTAATTGCTCTTTAGTTAACTCAAATTTGTATTTTATGTCAAAAGGAGGATTAAATTGTTTAATCTCCAAATTTGTATTAATAAGGGTCATCGGTAGTTTCAGAAAAAGTCGAGGACTTAATTGAAATTAATACCCCTCATAGAGAGAAGGACTTGCATGAAAACTTAAAAACATTTTTGGATGAAGATGAGAATATGAATATATATAATGTATAATTATGGACGAATTGACTGAAGTGGTATTAAAAAAAAGGCAGGATGAGATAGTTGGGCATATATAAGGGATGCATGATACTATGATTATAATATGTATAAATATATATGGTTATAATATGAATATATAAAGAATGCAAGGTTGTAAGATGACGTGCATGGCTGGATTGAATTTGAATTGAAAACGCATGGGTGTAAGATGGTATATTATATCATACTATATATATAACTATACAAATATAGAGAGTTGTAGAGAGAGAGAGAGAGATCTCCAACCCAATTCTCTAGGCGATCATCGCCGGCCACACATGGAAATTATTCAAACGCCGCTTATCTTGGAAGAGAAGCGATTTTGGCTTAAGATTAGTGGGATCGGGATCTCGTCCGACCACCCTTCCGCGAGCCCTATATATAAGTACCACCTTGCTCTCTAAACCCTAGAAATCTCTTGGTTGAGAACCAACGTTCCCGCCCCTGCAGAGAAGGAAGGAGTGCAGCGCGACTTCGCCGTGAGACCTGACCGGAGCCTGACTGCTACGAGCTCACCACCACCATTGGTGAGTTATTGAACCCTGTAAATTCACTGTGAGATTATTCAGTGCATGCAAGTATATGTTTATGAATATTGAGTTAGTTTGGATGAGAGTATGCATATGGAAGTGGGCTTGAAATATATTGGTTATTGTTGTAATTATGTTGAGACATAGACATGCATGGGTGGAAGGTTTGGGTTCTCTGAGAGCCATATTGAAGGAGTTTATCAGCAAGGGTGAATGGGTAATGAATGATCAGTTCTTAGTGTTTCACCATCAGCTCGTAGTCGCACACATGTGGTTGTGAGTTAGCCATGAACTAGGAAGGCTAATCCATTGAAATCTAAAAGCAGGTATTGTGAACTAGGGGAAAGCATGGTTTATTATCAACAAGCAATGCATGGGATACTAGGTTAATGACTAGTTTGTTGTATTCATAACTTAGTTGTTAAAGAGTTGATTACATGGGTTATGCTGCTAGTGTGCAAGATAGTTAAAGTTGAGATTGGGTATTTACTAGTGCTCTGAGAAGTAGAGAGATTGATAAAAACCAAGAGAGAGGTGGGTTGTTCTCATATTGCTTGCATGATTAGAGGATTAGTTAAACCTTACTTCAATTTGGGAAAGAACTAATGACATATTGTCGTGAGGGTTAGTGGTGTTTAGCAAGGGAAGATCTATGTTCATGCAGGGGTTAATATTATTGATAATCAATGGAGTGTGTGTGAGTAGAACCAGATATGGATAGAGGTTGACAGTGCGGGGTATGTGTAATTCTTTGGTTAATTTCTTGTTTCCATTCATGCACATGAGAAAGATGCAACAAGTTGTTTTCATGGGTTATGATCCTTCATAGGTATAGGTGTACTTAGAGTCTTGCATGGGTTTGTGTAGGATAAGCACAGGTTGGTGTTTCTCAGGAGCCTTTTTAGTACTGGGCATGAAGGTGAAGAGATGATGGGAATGGCTTGCATCTAAATAGCTTCAATTAGATTTTAGTATAGTGAGTTTATGATTCACATGTCCTTAATGAAGATGAGTTGTGGGTTGATTCTAACCATGTTTAGGGGATTAGATTGACCAACTTGAAAGGTTAAATGATTAAATAATAGGTTGAATGTTAACAGACTTAGTTTAGTCAAGTTGGATAATGAGTTAGGTTGGTCGGGTTAGAAATAGTTAATGGCCTGCAGTCAGGCTACCCCTTTTGAGGGATAGTTGGGTTATTTATATTTCCCAGGTCAGGATGTGTAGTATACCTTTAGAAAGGTTAGGAAAAGATCTTTCTAATGAATCTTAGGTCAACTAGATTTAGAAGATACAAGAAGTTCTTTACTACTGTGCAGAGTTGTCAAAATTTTGCATTAGTACTAATGATAATAATAATAAACCACTTTTGTTATGGTGATGGTTCTAAGATATGGTTGTCATTACCAGATTAGACGTGGAGCACTGAGCTTCGTCAGCAGGGACACAACTAGATCGAGTAGATCTTCAGTAGAGGTAAGTTACTTCTGCCTAGTACCCAGGCTATAGAGTGTTTATTGGACTTACTTTTACCCTATTTTGAGTGCTTGCTATAATATTCTCTTTGATAGTTGTCTATTGATGATATACATGCATATTTGTTTCCTTGATTGGTTGCATTCATGTTTGAGCATGCATATTAATTTCTGGGATATCGGCATACCTTGTTGTGAGTTATTCTTTCGCCCGGATAAGTGGAGCATCGGGGCTCCATTGCGGAATGTTCAAGGACGGGATACCCTGGCATTCTGGCTTACCATGTCAGAGGGACGATACTCTGGTTGTCTTGTCTATCAGTGGGGGTGATTCACTGACCGTGTAGACAAGTAAGAGAGGTGGCGCTACCGATTTACGACAAGAGGGTCGTTTGTAGCCGAGGCTGTTGTTGCTGACCCGGGGATTGTTGCTGAGTTCTTCTTGGAATTCTCTTCCAGAGCCTGAGGAATGTTGTTGGATTAGGAGTCCTTAGCATCGATATTTTTTGTGGTAGGTCTGACACTCCTAGAGTTTGGATAGTGTGGGGCGTGGCCCCATTTGCTTAGTTTGTGTTGATTGTTGTTCGAGATGTTCATTTTGATTTATCTCTTATCATCATTTGATGGTTTTGATTTCGTTGTGATCCCTGTGGAGTACTTATTGAGCCTTCCATTTGAAAGCTCATCCATTTGTTTCCCTTTTTTTTTCAGATACTGAGGAGTAGGTGATTCGGACTCAGGAATTGTACAATGGGCTAGGCTATCTTTGCAGATGTTCAAGGACCTCATATTTTTCTTGAGTGTGGGATCTTTATTATGTAGGACCCTTTGTAGGGCTTGGACTTGTATAGGGTACTTGAACCATGATTTTATTTCCGTTGTATGTTTTTTGATTTACCTAGGCCTGGTATCCAAGTGAGGTACGCCTCTACTTGGTTATGGTCGATCTGTGCACGTGCTCGAGGTCTAAAATTCGGGTCCGGGTCAATGAATGCCTTGAAAATTGCGGAAGAGGAAACTTTAGATAATAAAGATAAAATATGTTCATTATTCGGTTTCCAAATTACTTAAAATATATAGGCAAGTAGGTTAAGGAAATAAAGTTAAACCTGAAATTGAGTTGACAAATCCTAGAGCATAAAAATTTTGTATATATCCCAAAGCAAAAAATTAAATACAAAATCTCAAAGCGACATAAACCTCAATGCGACAAGGAGCACGCATCTTGAGGCGGATGATGAAAGACAAATCTCAAAGTGATATGCATCTCGATGCGACGATGGAATACGCATCTTGTGGCCGATGATGAAATACAAATCTCAAAGCGGCATACATCTCGATGTAACAAAGGGATACGCATCTTGAGGAGGATAATGAAACACAAATCATAAATGGCACACATCTCGAGATAGTGATAAGATACGCATCTCGAGGGGACCAATAAATCCCAAATCTTGAAATTATGCAAATCCTGAAATTATAATAGGGCTCGATACAAATCTTAAAACAACATGAATCTCGAGGTAGTAAAGGAAGGCACAACTCGAGGTGGCTAAAAAAAACGCAAATCATGAAAATGACAAATTTTTGAGGTGATGATGAAATACTCATCTCGAGGTAGTCGATGAACTATAAATCCTAAAACAACACGCATCTTGAAGCAATGATGGAACACACATTTTGAGGCCGGTGATTGATTGAGCCTAATGCTTATGCATATACCGCAAGTGCACGGGTCATATCAAGTAGTAAAGTGGACTATGAAAGTCGGATGTCGAACCCACAGAGACCTATGTCAGTAATCCTATCTACTCGTCTGCTACCTTTTCTATCCAAGGATTGGGGTGTAATTATAATCTAATTACTAAATTGAAAGTGACTTTGAATTCAACTTGATGTGAGTAGTGATGGCAATCAACCATGACGGGGAGATACTCGGGCAATAAATCCCCTCCGGATATTTGCAAGTAATGGCACGTATGGATTTCTAATTGAAGAATGCTAGTTTATGGACCAAGGGTTCCTATGGTGCTTTCATACCCTCCGTCGAGGCTAGCTACTAACCTAATACCCTCTTTGCATATGCGTTCTAGGGAACCTATATCTTAGAAGAGTTGTGGGAATAATACATCTAAAGGAGTCTTTTGCCTTAATACCCTATCTCTCGGTGTATTCACAACCCCCCTCTATTGAAATAGATCTACACATGTGGAGGCGTTTCCTATCTACTCCCATGTAAATCCTATTGGTAATCCAGGCTATCACAACTTAGATGACCAATATCATACATAACATTCAATAGAATCACAAAACATAAAGCATTCATTCAAATATAGAAATCCATACATGCAAAGTTAAGTACTAATCTAGAGGTTCATCATGCCCAAAGATCTAGCAAATTAGTTCCCCCATCAAAGGGGAACACAAATCCAACACAAAGTTTAAGAGAAAGAAATAAATCATGATATGAAACACCCTTCCTTCTATTGTTGGTGAGGACCATTGGCGGAGTATGTTGATTTGCAATAAGAATGTCTCTTCGATGCTTGCCTTCACCTTCTTGTATAAAGATCTTCAATGAAAACCCTAATCTCCAAGGGAGAAGGGATATGAGCCCCCCAAGAGAGATGATAAACACAAAATTTCTTTCTCAAACCCTAAAATTAGCCCTTTATAGGGCCCAGGCGGATTTATATAAATGGTGTCCAGATTGGGTTACATAGAGTCAGTTCTGCCATCAAATCAGGTACAGTTGTGCTTGATTCCCGAGCCGTGCAAGTAGTCATGTAGGCGCACAGGCGCCTGCACACAGTATCGTCAGGTCTGTGCGCTAAGAGGTGCGGGTGCATGGTCACCCGTGTGGATCTAGACCTTCGTGCGGGTACAAACGGGCGCACCACCGACCACACAGCTCTCGAGAACATCTCTGAAGCCTTTGCTGGGTTGTGCGATCGAGAGGTGCTGGTGTGCACGACTGGCACCTCTACTTTGTGCGGGTGCGTGCGGGAGCACGCTTGCCCGCACGGCTTCAGTAATACTTTGAATTAACCTCAATTTTTGCCGAATTGCATCCATTTAGCTATCGAGACTCTCCAATGCCCTGTAAATGAGAATTAACATGGATTAAGTATCCATGGGCTAAAATTACTCAGAATCACATGCATAATGTACATGAAAGTGGTGTTAAAATATGATCAATTGAACGCTTATCAGTGATGAAATATAACTCTCAAACGGGACACATCTCGATTGACGATGGAATACGCATATTGTGCAGCCGATGAAATACAAATCCTGGAGCGGCACAAATCTTAAAGTGGTGATGAATGCCCATCTTGAGATGGCTAATAAATAGAAATTTCAAAGTGACATATATCTCGAGACGGCGATGAAATATTCATCTCGAGGCAGTCAATAAAAACAAAAATCATAAAGCGGTGCAAATCTCGAGGTAGGGTCAAAGTAGGCATCTTGAGGCAACCAATGAATCATAAATCCCAAAATGGTGTCCCAAGGCGGAAGACAGCATCAAACATATATATATATATATATATATATATATATATATATATATATATATATATCTTACACTGTCCTTTTATTAGACATTTACAGTTATCTAGATTGTCTTTGTCATTATCTTTATTTTTGTGTTTGGGTTTAAAGGATCTATATATATATATAATAAAAAGTTATGGTTTGCAAATATATGAATTATTTTTATTTAGTGCTTTTACTTGTACTTATGCCCTTAATCAGATGTTCCTAAAACTCTATTTGGGGTAATTAATAATAGAGGCTTGCCTCTATTAGGAATGAAAGAACCCACAAAATAAAATAAATAAATAAATAAATAAACAAAATACTCATTTGTGATTCGATATGTCATCTGGATTCTCTTCACAAATACGATACTATGCGGGTATTTTTGAACCCACAACTAGCTACCTAGTTGATGTATTCTTGATCGTGAAGAACCCTAAATTAGTTTGACCCCAATCTCTCATACAGCCAAACCTTAGTCCCATACATCGACTTCGCCATACGACTGCATTATTATTATTATTCAGTGGTTCCCACTATTAGGTTTTACCCTAATCCGGAGAGTGTGTTATGAAATCACCGCGATCACCCGATCTCTAGGCGTGTTCGCACCCCCTATCAACTATGCCCGGATCTAGATTGACTGAATTTCTCTTCATGCATCAAGCAACAACAGATATGTGATCGGCGCTTTCGCACTAACAAACCATAAGTAGTAAGCACGAATAGACAATTCACAAGAATAATAAAAAAGATAACCAATGCACGCACAGGGTGCGCGACGACTCACACATAAGTGTACGGGGTCGATCAAGTAGTAAAGTACCCCCTAAAGTAGGGTAGTCGAATCCACAACGTCTAAAATACTAGTACTAATTATCTTCTGTTTTCTAGCGTAAAAATATGGGAAGTGTTTGGTAGTCTGACTATTTATCTTAAAAAGGAACGAACACAAACATTTGGTAGGTTGTGGGCAATCAGAGGCGTGGCACCTCGGATCACAATCTCCTAGTAATCCCTTGCTAAGATTTGATTTCCTAATATTGGCTACCAGTTAACTGGTTCTTGGATCGTTCCACAACTACACCTTCTAGATGCCACACTTGATGTCTCAATATGCTAATCAGACCCAATTACCTATGCCTATCTATGACCTAAATGGAGAGAGATATGGGCTATTACACTAATGGACACGCAGATTATAACCGTAAATACTTATGTGCTTCGCTCAATATAACAAGATGTATGACCAGGGCTCATGCAATTCCAACCACATAAATCAAGAACAAAGGCATGCAAAGATAACTCACAAGAATTTTCAACAAAGGAAAAAACCAGTAGTAAAAGGAATTTAATAACAAGTCCTCCTTAGGGTTAATGTATCCGAGGCACCATAAAGGGGTATAGACTCTCATGCTATATAAAACCATAACAAAGATAACGAAGAAAGACATAATTGATAATATGGGTCACCCCTTTGCTTGATAGCTCCTTTGCCTTCAATCTTCTCCCGAAACCCTAGTCGTCGCTCGGAAACCCACCGAAGACTTATCCACCAAAAGCCCCTTATTCAATTGCTTTATCTGGTTTATATATATAGACTCCAAAGTAACGATATAAGGGCGTGTGGATCCAATGCATGCCCATGCATGTCTTCTGTGACGCTGTTTCACATGATTTGAAATCAGAGAGGTGCACAGGTAGATGCACGCCCATATACAAGTATGCTTAGACCATGCACATCTCTGCGGGCTCCTTTTTCAGCTCATTTCGTCCTGGTTTGTCTCCTTTCTCATTTCTTTCACTCAAGGTACCTATTTTATCTACTCAATCATAAAAATAACCCAAAGAAGTACAAAATTAGAGAAATTGATAAAAGACGATGGGATAAGCGCATGCCAATTTGATAGAAATATACATATACTTATGTACTTATCAATAACCTAGTATTAAAAGAAAGCAAAAGAGTTACAAGTTTATCTTAGGGTTCAATGACCCCAGGCACCACAAAGGGTTTAGCTTCTCATACTATGGGAAGCCCTATCAAAATCTAAAGAGGAACACGTAATAAAAAAAAGTCCAACTCCCTTGACCAATGTCTCTTCGCTTTCAATCTCCTCTCTGAAACCCTAGCTAACGGCAAAAGAATCACCCAAATTCGATCCGCCAAAAGTCCATTGCGATTCGCATCTCACGGCCTTATATAGACTTCAATTTTACATCACACGGTAGTGTAGACCCCATGTATAAGTCTGGAATCTTCAGGAATCAATTCAACGTGGTTTTGGTTAATTTGAGTTATGCACGGCCTGACACACACCGGTGTGCTTCTTTTACATGCCCGTGTCCATAGGCATGCCACTCTCTGTAAATTGCATATTCAGCTTCTTTTGCTCTGATTTGTTCTTTTTTTTTCTTCTTTTGTTCAGGGGTACCTATTTAACTATTCAATCACAACAAAATACCCAACAGAGCACAAAAATAGAGGAATTTATGCTAAAAGGCAAGCAAAGTGCATGCAAATATAGTATGAAAATATGTACAATTATGCACTCATTACTTCTCTTGCTTAATCTCTTCCTGTCAAGCTGCTTAGATCTTCTCGATGTTTATATACTTCTTTGCTCCGGTGAGAAGATCATCTAGATCCCTTGGTTGCCTTTTGCATAGGGAGAACTGAAAGGGTTATTCTTCAGGCCTTCCATAAGAATCATGACAGCAAATGCTTGGTTGAGTGCAAGCACCTCAGCCATGTTGAACCTCCAGATGTAGTCCTACTAGCTTTCTACATCATGCTACCTGATCTGCAACAACGTTGCGGAGGTCCACCTCTACTTCTTCTTAGCCATGAAGTGTCTGGTAAAGAGAGTGGACAGTTCTTCAAACCAGGAGATGGAAGTTGATAGTAGGTGTGTAAACCAGGTCTGGGTCACGACCCTCAGTGTTGCCGCGAAGGCTTGGCACAAAATTTCATCAAGGGCTCCATGAAGCAGCATCATGGCTTTGGAGGACTCCAGGTGGTCCACTGCATTCGTGGTGCCATTGTACATCTTTATTGATGGCATACAAAACCCGGTAAGTAAGGTAACCTCCAAAATCTCGAGGATAAAAGAAGAGGCAGATCTGGGAATATACCTCAACTTCTCCTTGGCCGGAGGAGAGATTACCTTGTGTTAAAGTTGGGGTGACCCCTCAGATAGGGATCGGGGTTGGGAGGACTTGACGTTGCGAGGCGATATGGTTTTCTCTTCTTTGTTGTATGTCTTGCGTTCTTAGGCTTGTGCCGACAACTTCCTCCCCGTTCTGAGTAACTCCAGGACACACTCCTTGCATTGTTCCAGAGATAAATGGGCCTAGTCCCGCTCTAGCAAGGCTCTAGTGAGCACCTCGAGATACTTTTGGAGTAGCTGGATCTGGACATCTTATGGATCCTCCTCCTGGATCGCTAGTTGTCTTGTGGGTTGGCTATGGCCCCGAGTGCTATGCCATGCCCCACAGCGTTGTCTGGCGATAGATCCGCCCCCGTGTTCTTCTTACCTCTTGCCATCAGCTGATTTGCAATGCCCTTTGTCTCATTTCTCATAGATGACGCCAAACTGTTGATGCTCTAAACTAGAAGATTCTCAGTCTCTGTATTTCTAGAGATCATCTAAGAAAAAACAAGTTTGATAAGTGATAGTCAGTTGAAGATGGAGGGTAACGGGCAGATATTGATGACGGTTCTTGGCACGCCACCATGTGGAGAGGACATCGGACTTCGGCGGACTGCTCAACTCCCAATAAAGGAAGTCCGGGGCTCCTCGCAGAACCCTCTAATAATCAAGTCAGTAAAGGAGGTGATCAGAGGTGGAGAAGAAGCAAAGGAGAAACTTAGAAAGTTACAGAGAGAGTAAGAGAGCAGAATGAGGAGAGCTCTTCAGAGATGAAGATGGGTCTCACCGGCCCAGAGAAAGGAGAGGATCTCCTTTTTCTCCTTTTCTTCCTCCCTTTATACCCCGCGGGTAACTATCGGGTTGTTAATCATGGGGATCACCTCTGATGCCAACACAGCCGCAAATCTTTGCTTATGTTGGTTGTAAGCATTGCATCTGAAATAAGCCAAAGAGAATATCTTATGATAATATGATATAATAATATTGCAAAGATAAGCCATCATAAAAAAAGGTATGGTCCATTATAATAGAGAATATCTTATGACTGACTTTTAGTTATTGTGGGCCCTAGGATCAAATAACTGTCATGATTAGTTGTCAACTGTCATTATTAGTTGTTATTATGTTAAGATGTTGTATGATCGGTATTTAAATGACAAATGATAAACTTAACCTTTCTCCCTCATAATGATGAGATGGGATTAGTTAGGAGCCTCAAATTTGGGTTTTATCCTAATTCATATAGGAGTGTATCTATTAAATGTTTGAAGCTATATGCAAAGGGTCTTGGTCTTTTAATTCTAGAAAATGCTACCTATGATTATCTATCTACGTTATTTGTACTTACCATCCTTAAAAGCATCTTGGAAGTTATCTTTATCATGTTCTTTATTAGTCTTGGGCTTTCTCCTACCAATAATATGATAGGAAGACTTTTGATGAGAAATGCCTAATTAGGGTATTCTCGAAAAATTTGACTTTTAGTTGTTTCGGTTATTCCTATCATCAACCTACATGCATATCAACAAAACATATAATAGAAAGTATTTTCTTGTGTGAAACATTAGCATGATCTCTCAAAATATTTGACTTATCATCATCCAAAACTTATCCACCACAATTATTACATTAACCTCTGTTCCATCCTTTGTTGCACAAGTGTCAAGGTCCACATAATGTGGAGTTCAGTAATAGGCATTCTGAGATGTGGTTGCGGGTCTTAAGGCAGCACCGTCCTTAATCCTAGGATGCTAGTAGAATTGCACCAAAACTAGACGAACTCAAATGTCAAATTAAAGCCTAACCTAAACCAAATCCATACCAAACCCAAATCCAAATGAGACAGAAACCTACAGAAAAACAATATTAATAATAATAATAATAATAATAATAATAATAATAATAATTAATTAATAAAGGCATTATGGTGCAACAAAGCTCGCGTAATGAGTGGGATCCAATGAAGGGTTGGACCATTTGGGTCTATTGTATGCAGTCTTACCCTCCATTTTTGCAAAAGAGTGTTTCCATGACTCAAACTGGTGACATGCAGATCACATGGCGACAACTTTACTATTATATCAAGACTCCCCTTCAAATAAATAAATAAATAAAATTTAAATAAAACTAGGTTTAAACTAGACAAAACTTAAACCAAATTTAACTAAATCCAAATCAAATATAACCAAACCCAAATATGAAGCTGGCCCAAATGTAAACATTATTGACCCAATTTAAAATTAGACTCAACCGAACTAAATCTAAATCCTTCCAAATCAGAACCAAGTCAATCCAATTAAAACTAAACCCAAACTAAACCTAATTTTTAACCTAAACATAATAATATATCCCATGTCAAACCAAATTCAAACCAACTCATGACCTAATTACAATCATAATTAATTAATGAAATAAATAAAGCACTTCAATTAATAGTATATAAAATAAAAAATTGGATAAACACCTTATTACATGATTATTTAAAATGAACTCAATCTACTTTTTAATCATATAAAATTTGATTAGTTAATTTTTAATAAATTAACCAAAATATGTAATGTGATAGGGATGAAAGTAGTAGAACACGTGGCATCCATCCAAGCAAGCCACGTATTAAAGTAACAAGATAGAATCCTCAACAATTACCACAGAGAACCGTTCCGATATGGATTGCTTACCCGATCCGGAAGACATGATATGGAGTAACTTGTCGATCCGATATGCGTAAACGATATATCGGAACCGCTGCAAAACTCATCGGTATCGGGAAGAACTTCACCAAACCAACACGTGTCAACCAGGAAAGGTGTGTTCAACCAATGGTTATCCGTATCGGTCCCTACCCTTCTAGAAGAAGTACGCATTCTGCATGTACCGGGCCTTCTAGAAGAGTTATACCGGAGACTTTCGGATACTTAGCTGGCATACCAGCTGGCGCTTAGCTGGCACTTAGCTGGACTGATAGCTGGCGAACATGTGACTAAATTGAGGAGCGTGCTCAGCACGCAACCCATGCCTATAAAAGGCAAAGATCACAGTTCATTCGGACAATCTGAAATCCAAGCAGCGAAGCTCTGCCTATTTGGAGACAGGATCTATTCTCTCTCTTTCCTGCTTTCCATTTATGGAGTTATTGTAAGATCTCTTGTATTTTTGTTGATTCATAGTGAGATTCATTTCTCCCGTGGTTTTTTCCCCCCGATTAGGGGTTTTTCCACGTAAATTCGATTTCTCCCTTGCCTTGCTTGGATTTTCATTCGATTTCTCACTAGGATATCCACCCAGCAAATATAAATTCAATTGTTAGGTTGAAATTGGGCCCTAAATCCAATTTTAGCTCTAACAATTTGGCGCCGTCTGTGGGTGATTGAAGCAGAAAATGTCATTCAATCTAATATAATGTCTTAGTGATCGATAGATATCAAAAATATCATCCGATCCGATATGGATTATCAGGAATAGATCCATATCAAAAGATTCATCATGCCTTGGAGAACATTGAAAGAAAATCGAATCACGATTTCATCCATCTTCAAAAGAAAAGTAGATAGAAAAACAGTCAAAATGTTTTTATGATAGGTACACTCTGAGTAAACTTTACAATTGGGATCAAGTTTCCGTAGCAAAATGAAGAATCGGAACGGGATTACAAGTATTTCATTTAAACAAAATCCCAGTTCCTTGGTCTGGTTGCATTCTTCCGACGGGCTTCCGCATGTCGCCTAGCTTCAAGGGCTTCTTCAGATTTCTTCGCCCGATCATTCAAAATCTTCGCTTGAACGGTTTTTAGTTCTTCAATTTCACTACGGAGCAGTCTTACTTCAGGCTGGTCTGGCAAAAAAGAAGAGAAAAAGTGGAATGATTAAAGATAAATAAAGGAGGACTAAAGAGATTTAGCTAACCTCCCCTCCTACGCACAACGGAAGATATATTCCTTTGATCAGTCTCCGAAGCGTTTTCTCCACTTGGCTCAACAGAGGTACCCTTAACGGCTTTAGAATTTTCTTCTCCTGTCGGAATGGCAGAAGTGGCTTTAATCAAATAAGGGAAAGATAAGTGAGGAGCCATATAATTTAAAATGTCAAAAGGGAGGAAAATTTGAACTCACATGTTCCAGCAGTGACATCATCCTCGATCTCGATAACAGCTGGAGAAACTTCACTGGGAGGCGCACATTCCCTCTCTCGATGAATTGGTTATGGACCAGATGTGATCTCTCTGCGACGCCCGGTATCTTCACGGACCGATTCTGAATCCGCCATGATAGCTTTAAGGATCGGACCTGGATCAGATGTAGTTGTTTCACGCTCTGAGACTTTCTCCCAATCCGATATGGTAGAAGGGGAAATTATAGTATCAGGAACATCTCTCTCCGATGCGAATATAGCATAAGTTTCCTCCAAGCGAGGGACATCGGGTCCAACTCCTTCAGCAATTGGATCTCCAATTTCATTTCTTCAATAGCAGGATCCTTATCTCCTTCTTCTCCTCCTTGACATTTCTCAAAATAAAGCTCCACAGCAACGTCATCGGGAGTCTGATAAAAGTTAACTGAGGGGTCAACGGAATGGATGCCGCTCAGAATTGAATAAACTTCAGACGTAACTCTGTGAATCTCATCATCAGAAAGTTCCCTTTTCTCAGCTACAACGAGTTTCTCCTCCAACTCCATGGATCTTTTCCAACTCTTGTTCAGATCCGATACCATGGATGACATTTCACTCTTAAAATTTTCGTTTGACTGTTGCGCAAGGAGAACGTCGCTCTGAGCCTATGAGAGGAGATTGTCCTTAGCCTTCAGTTGCTCAGACAAGAGACTGTTGTCTTCTTTCAGTTTACTAATTGAATCTTTAGCAGCTTTAAGCTTAGCTCTCAAAACTTTCTTCATTTCTCTTTCACCGGATACCTCTCGTTCAAGTGAAGATACTTTTTCAGAAAGCTTCTCTTTTTCGCCAATAGCAGAATCTTTCTCACTTTTAGAATGATCCAGATCCAATCTCAAAGCAGTAACAGTCTGCTCAGATAAAGAAAGAGAAACCTGAAGACTCTCATAGTCAACTTTCAATGCGTCATATGCCCTTGCGACCTCCCTAATTCAACAGTGACAAACTCTTTTTCTTCAGTTAGTTTGGCTATCTCAACATCTTTTGTGGAAAGACTCTCCAGAAGCTTCTTGTTTTCTTCTCCTAATTTAGAGATTTGGGCCTTCACTTCAGTATCGCCTCGTTCACAAAACCTCACAACCCGTTCCCCCCATAAAGCAGTCTGCAAAATAAATTTTCATTCAGAAGAACAAAGTAGCAGATCGTATTATGAATCGATGAAAAACACAAAGACATACAGAAGTAAGGGACAATCGAAAATGAGCGCAAGATTCCTCCATACCAAATTGATTCAAGTGAGTATTAACGGTGTCTTGTCGCCACGAACGGAAGGAGTCTCTAATAAGTCGGGTATCAAGGGGCAGGGCATTGTCCCTTCGTTGGATTCTTCCCCGAGTTTCAGATCCTTGAGCGCTTGAATCGCCAGCAGAAAGTTTTGTGGCTCTAACCACTTCTAAGGAGCAAGACATGCAGAATAAATTAATCAAAGTTAGGAAGGATGAGCAGAAAGAATCATAAAAGAGAGAAGGACTTCAAAATGTCACCTCGACTTTGGCTATTATTGGATTCAACTCCCAAAGGAATACCGCTTTCCGATCTGCGCGGTTCTCCCTGCCTACGGATAGTTGACACATCGGGAATAGGAATGTCAAAACCCGATCCGATAGGGGGGATATGAGGGAAGATAATGGATGCATCGAGAACAAAACATCCGAACCCGATATAGCGGGGAGAGAAGAAGGAATGACAGGTCCCTCTTGAATAGGACCGGTTGACTTTTCAACGATTATCTCTGATGTAACGCGCGCAGGCGGAATGGAAGCAGAGCTAGTTTTCTCAATAGCTTTAATTAATCGCCTCCTCTTAACAACTGGAGTCTCAGCTTGAACAGGAGGAGGGAGGCTAGCAATAACAGGGGCTACCACAGTTTCGAAGTTAATGGCAGCATCAGGTTTATTCCCCTGACTTGCACCAAGCTGTCGAGAAGGAATAGTATCAGATGGAATTCTCTCGACCCCTCTACTATCAGAACTAGGAACTTCTTCGCTAGAAGCTTCTTTTCCTTTCTTCTTTGATTTGTCTGCACGAGAGATGGTGTGCATCCTTTCAACTAGAGTCTTTGGAGCCATATCATCGTCTGTAAAAGAAAGGAAGATAAAAAGAACGGATCAGGATCAGACAGCAGATTGAGCCATTACATAACGTGAATCAAAGATTTGAAGCAATCCTACCCAAAGCTAAGTATAATCCACACTCTTGAAGTCTTTTATCAGATAGAAAAGATTTATCTAACGGAGTATTCTTGAACTCCTTAAACTTTTTCCACCATTCTCCTTCAATTGATGATATCTTCTCTTTGGAGCCCAAATGACTACAAGGGGTTCCCCATTTAATACTAAACCCCCAATTCTCGCTATTGGAAACGAAAAAGTATTTGTTTTTCCAATCTTTGATCGAATCAGGGATAGAACCAAGAAAGACCATGCCGGGTTTAGCACCAAAGTAATACCAATCAGATTGCCTATCTTGATTGAGATTGAAAAGAAGGCTGAATAGATGGACAGTTGGTTCGACCTCACAGAGAAGTGAAACTACAACAAAACCACAAAGGATCTTCCAAGAGTTTGGAGTCAGTTGAGAAGGGTTTAAGCTGAAATGATAAAAAATATCTACAAAAATCTGGGGAAAAGGCAATCTCAAACCAGCCACCAAAGCATTTTGATAAACCACCAAATCTCCTCCCTGAGAAGGAGAGCAAGCATGCTCAGAAGGAGAAGGAACCCTATAAGAAATGCTAGTGTTGGAAAGATGATACTTCTCCACTAAGTTATCTATTTTAGCCTCGGAGAGAGTATTAGTAAAGGACAAAGAACAACGCTTGGGATCTCCGGCAAGCTTCGGCATCGTGAAGAATCATCGAAGGAAACCATAAAACGGAGAAGATCCAAACCCAAGAAGAGAAAAAGCCTCGTACCTGAGAAAATAAGATCCTGTTGAAAACGGAGAAACTGATGACTTCTTGAAGAAGAGACAAGATGAATCGAAGAATGAGACAAGGCGATCTCCGCACAAAAAGGGCCGCACTCGTATATTTTCAAAATTCGATGGTGGGCTCTCCAAAACTATTTGAGAATCGAGTCGACGGTCAAGATCAATCCAAAAGACTGTGAAAAACCCTTCATCCGACGGTTGGGGATGGACGAAAGTTTAAGACATTCCGAATTCTAGACGCGTAGAAAATGGAAAGGCAATGACGTCACAAGTCTTATCTCACTACAGCCCCCAAAGACCGTATCTTGATAATGGAGAATGGCAGATAATCAATGCCAAACAGTGAGCCATTAAATTCTGAAAAACGATAAAGCCCCTTTTACCCCTAAAAAAAGCAACTGTACACGGATTCCCAAAAAGGGCTATGTACCTGACTTGACAAATCATATGGGATCATCAAGCTAAGAATCCGAGAAAACAAGAAGAGGAATGTTGGAACAAATAAGTCACAAAAGTATAGTACGGGAAGAAGAAAGATCATTAAATGAAACACTGAAGCGGATATCCACCCGATAGTCCCAGAACGATCCAATCACAGCAATGCTTAGCTTCATTAACTCGAACAATGATCAAAGAATATTTGATCATCCTTCGAATTAATTCGCAAGCATACTTGATGGGGGACTATTGATAGGGATGAAAGTAGTAGAACACGTGGCATCCATCCAAGCAAGCCACGTATTAAAGTAACAAGATAGAATCCTCAACAATTACCACAGAGAACCGTTCCGATATGGATTGCTTACCCGATCCGGAAGACACGATATGGAGTAACTTGCCGATCCGATATGCGTAAACGATATATCGGAACTGCGAAACTCATCGGTATCGTGAAGAACTTCACCAAACCAACACGTGTCAACCAGGAAAGGTGTGTTCAACCAATGGTTATCCGTATCGGTCCCTACCCTTCTAGAAGAAGTACAGCTACAGACAGCCTGGCCTTCTAGAAGAGTTACAGCTGGAGACAGCTCAGATACTTAGCTGGCATACCAGCTGGCGCTTAGCTGGCACTTAGCTGGACTGACAGCTGGCGAACACGTGACTAAATTGAGGAGCGTGCTCAGCACGCAACCCATGCCTATAAAAGGCAAAGATCACAGTTCATTCGGACAATCTGAAATCCAAGCAGCGAAGCTCTGCCCATTTGGAGACAGGATCTTATTCTCTCTCTTTCCTGCTTTCCATTTATGGAGTTATTGTAAGATCTCTTGTATTTTTGTTGATTCATAGTGAGATTCATTTCTCCCGTGGTTTTTTCCCCGCCGATTAGGGGTTTTTCCACGTAAATTCGGCTTCTCCCTTGCCTTGCTTGAATTTTCATTCGATTTCTCACTAGGATAGCCACCTAGCAAATATAAATTCAATTGTTAGGTTGAAATTGGGCCATAAATCCAATTTTAGCTCTAACATAATGGTTAATTAATTTAAGTTTAATTAACCATAATATTCATGATTAATTAAAATTTTCAAAAACAAATTATTTAATCATAATAAATGTAATTATTTGATTAAAACAAAGCAACTTAATTGAAGATATCACTTTAAAATAATTAAGTTATCAAATCCTTTAAATTCAATGCAATTAATCATACTAAACTTGATAAATGAAACTGTATTAACTAGAACAAATTAAAAATGTGAAAAATTGTTAATCTTAAACTCAACACCTAGAATTAATTTATGTTCGAAATCAACTTGAGCGATTAAATCCTATTCAACATAACTCAAGTCACACATCTAGTTAATTTCAAGTTTAAATTTGAGCCAATTCATTCCATCTTCCACAAAAACGAAAAAAAACCTAAAATTGCAATATAAGCTAGGTAAAATCTAAAATAAATGGTCTCTACTTGCACATGGATCTTAGTCAAAAATTGACTAGACTTGGTCCAATGAACACTGCCTTGAATGTCAACAAGACCTCAACTTTCTCACCGGGACTTTGACGAAATTAGGGTTTTGAGATCAAGATGGGGAGAAGGTTGGGTTTGAGTGCAAGTTGACGATGGAGATTCCGTCAGCGTCATCTTCAACCTTAAGAAAAAAACCTGATAGTTTTGAACTTAAAATAGAGAGAGAAAGGGGGACTTGTTTATAGTTTTTAAAATTTTTAGGAGGTTTTGGGGGAGAAAGGTGGCATGTGAGTATGACACAAAAAAAAATTTAGAAAAAATTAATGTTGGCGTTGCCATGTGAGCAAATACTGTCACACAAGCTATGTCAATGATGAGGATGAGAAAAACAAAAATAATGTGCAGGGTCTGAACATTTTCATTGTACAAGATAAAAAATAATATTATATCAAAGTAAAAGGATAAAAAATAAAATTTACACTTTTAGTTATTCTGAAAATATTTTTTATTTTTTTGACAAAGCAACAAACACCCCTATAAGGGAAGTCAAGGATGGGTACAGGTGTGCAGCTCACCTCAACACACATGAGCCCTCACTTGAGTAAGTTGGGGTTTGAACTTAATTCGTCCAAGAGAACACACCCTATATAGGAACTTATACCAATAGCCCAAGAGGCTCTTGGTTTCTAACATATTTCTCAAATTTTTTTTTAACATATTTCTCAATAAACTCATTTCAACGTAACGGATTGCACAAACCAATCACACTCACAAATTTTAGTTGGGTACCGTACTTTTCTCAATTTTCATTTTAAACACTAAACTTTAATTTGTATCTTTTTAGTCACCAAACTTCAATTTTTGTTCACCAGGGGAGTACCAAGGGGATTCCGAGGAGATTTTGATAACATGGACGCCAGAATTGTCCACATGGCCACGTTGTTTATACGTCATACGCTACATCAACAATTTAAAACCATATCTCATCCCATACCTTCCCCCTTCTTCCCCGATCCTTCCCTCTCTTGATCAGCAACCCTAACCCAAAATTAAAATAAAAAAACACAAGATCACATCAAAAAAAAAAAAAAATTCAAGATCGCAGTAAAGGAAAACAATTCAAAGGGAGGAAGAGGAATTGATTTGAAGAGATTGTTGGAGAGGCGATAGAGATTGGTTAGAACCGCGCTGATCTATCTTATTTTAGGACTTCTTCTTGCGAGCTTTCTAATGTTTTTTGAAACTTGGTTCTCGAGTGAGCGCCAAAGAGAGAAACCCACAATCGATCACGGCGTCCTACTTCGAGAGATCAGAGCTCCACAAAGATAATAGCAATCTCCAATAGCGAGCTTGATCCCGACTCCGCCGCTCAGCGGCTGCTCGTAGCCCCTGCTCTGGTTTTATTTGGAAAATATAAATAAGGCAGATCCCTCTTCTTTGCTCATAGCTTCGGCTTTATTTTTTTCCACATGACATATGACATGTCAGCAAATTGGCCATATGGATAATTCCAGCGTCAAATCTCTGGTGCCCTCCCGATAAACATAAATCGAAGTTGGGCGGCTAAAATAATATAAATTAAAGTTTAGTGCTTCAAGTGAAAAATGAGAAAAATATGATACCAAACTAAGATAGGTGTAATACCCAATTTAGTCCCTATATAATTTGTGAATTTGTCACTGGAGTCATAGGTCCCTCTACTTTCATGATTAAAAAATATCAGTCCGTCTATTCATCAATTTTAGGGGATTAAACATATCTTTAAAAATATTTTTAGGACCGATATTTCTAAATCGTGAAAATATAAGAATAAAAAAAATTCAAAATGTAATAGAGAACCTTAAGTGATATAATAGAGGGATAAAATTGAGTATTACACCAAATTATGACATTAACCCCAAATTTATACCATAAAACGCCGCTAAAGCAGGTCTTGTCCACTAGCCAAAAATAAATAAATAAATAAATAAATCAATCACATCAGCTGCCAACTACTTCCACGGTCTTCATCATCAAAAGAACAAATGCACCGGCTAACAAATGGAGGGAGACACGGGGCAACAAATAGCACAATAAATTCAATCGCTCAACTCCCTTCTCATCACCGATGGATCCCTACAAGTTCCTGCGAATCTCCCCCAACCCCGACGGCTCTCTGAACCGCTCCTCCCTTTCATTTATCTCTCCCACCACCGAAGAGCAACCAGTGGACTCATCCATCCAAACCGTCTCAAAAGATCTCCCTCTCAACAAGGCCCGCAACACATGGATTCGCATCTTCCGCCCTAACCTAACTCCCCACGCCAAGCACCCCATCATCATCTACTTCCATGGCGGCGGCTTCATCCTCTTCAGCGCTGCCTCCACCTTCTTCCACGACTCCTGCGCCAACATCGCCGCAAAAATCCCCGCCGTGGTCCTCTCCGTCGATTACCGCCTCGCGCCCGAGCACCGCCTCCCAGCCGCGTACGAAGACGCCGTGGACGCCGTGCTTTGGCTTCAATCCCAGGCCCGAGACCCCACCGATCCATGGCTAGCCTCTGGACTGGACTTCGGCCGATGCTTCATAATGGGAAGCAGCTCCGGTGGGAACATAGCCTACCACGCAGGGTTGCGCGTGGCTGGTTTGACACTGGAGCCATTGAAAATCGTAGGGCTGATTCTAAACCAGCCCTATTTTGGAGGTGTTGAGAGAACGGAATCCGAGAAATCAATGGCGGATGACAAGATCTTGCCATTACCTGCGAACGATCTAATGTGGGAGCTGGCTTTGCCGGAAGGAGCTGATAGAGATCACGAGTACAGTAACCCGGCAAGAGGGCATGTGATGGTGGGGCGGCTGCCGAAGTGTTCTGTAAGAGGGTACTTGGGTGATCCTTTGGTGGACCGGCAGAGAGAGTTCGTGAGGATGTTGGAAAAAGGAGGGGTGCGGGTGGAGGTGAAACTAGATTTAGATGGGCACCATGGCATAGAGCTCTTCAGCAAGGAGAAGGCCGAGGACTTTGTGACGGATCTCAGGGACTTCGTTTATGGATGCTTGGGTCGTGGACCTGGTGGTGCCGATCCGCGTCTGTGATGCCAGGGGCTTGAGTCGCGGTTTTTATGCATGTTATCGGATCCGTCTGTTTTTGCCTTCTTGTAATCCAGATCTGGATCATGCAACCAATAACTTATAATATAATAAGTTATTTTATCCTAAATTAATTAAGTACAGTCATCATACAGTCACATACTTATATTTAGAGTTTATTTTGTTTCATATAAGAGATAATTATTTATTAATTTCTGGCATTATTTGGTACTATTTTTTACTCAAAACACACACACTCAAATATTATTATATTAAGAAAAAAACAAACAGTGTTAGGGACCAATAGTTCATTATTTTGCCTTTACTATTTAGTTTATGATACCCCTAAATTCAACTGACCGTGTTATCATTGGATTAAAAATTTAAAAAATAGATAAGATAAAAATTAAGATGTAAAAGAGGTGGGCACAGGCCAGTTAACCGGGCCCGACGAGCCCAACCCGTCGATTCCGGGCCGGCCAAACTCTGAACCGGAACCGGCTCGGGCCGCAGGTTGACCCGCAGGACCCGGCAGGTCACAGGTCACCTTTGGGTGATCCGTACGGCCCGAGCACCCTTATAGAACCGGTGGACCGGGCCCAACCCGTCGGTTAACTGGCCGAGACTTTTTTTTTAATATTATAAAAAATAGGGGAAATTGATTATATACCCCTCAAAAGTTTCATAATTGCATATTTACCCCTGAAAAAATCATAATTGCTTGTATACCCCTGAAAAACATGTTGAATTGCGGATATACCCCTCATTTATGATCAGGATTGTGAGAAATTAACCAAGTAATATTAACCATGGTTAAAACTTAGGTTAAGGGTTGAAAAATGTCCAAAAACCCCCTCTTTATATATTTTTTAACAATTTTAAAATTTAGATTTTTAAAGGGGTATTTTTAAATTTATAGCCAAACAAATTTTTTAGGGGTATATATGTAAAGGGTATGATGGTCATTTTGCATGTCTACTGTTTGTTAACTTGACGGTTTTTCATTTGATTTTAACCCCAGGGGTATATACGCAATTATACCTATTATTCAGGGGTATGTATGCAATTATGTTTTATTCAGGGGTAAATACGCAATTTCAAAATTATTCAGGGGTACACCTGCAAAAAGCCCTAAAAAATATTATCAAAATAAGTATTTTAAATTTTATTTACCAATATGCGCAAACCGTACATCACATGGGTTCAGCGGATTTTTTTTTTTAAATTTTGTGGGTCCCACATAGTTTTATATTATAAAAATGATTAAAAAAAATAATCAATATTGAGTTTTTTTTAACTCGTGGGTCCCATCGGTTGGGCTGAATTTTTTTTAATGTTTTGTGGGTCCCACATATTTTTATATTATAAAAATAATTAAAAAATAATAATCAATATTGAGTTTTTTTTTAACTCGTAGGTCCCACATTTTTAATATTATAAAAATAAAAATAAAAAATTAATTAATTGTGGAGTTTATTTATTATTCATGAGTCAATTTTTTTCTATTATAAAAAATAAAAAAAATAACACAGGATAGGGTTTTTTTATTAATGGGTTTTCATTTTTTTAATATTAATAAAAAAAATTAATTTAAAAATAAATAATTAATTTTTTTTGAAATTAGCCGGACAAATGACATCACGAGAGATTCAAGGGTCGGGCCTTGGAATTAGATGTCCCGAATGATGGCTCGATCTCGATACCACCCATGTAGTGGGTTTCATTTTTTTAATATTAATAAAAAATTAATTTAAAATAAATAAATATTTTTTTTTTTTGAAATTAGCCAAACAAATGACACCACGAGAGATTCAAGGATAGGGCCTTGGAATTAGATGCCCCGAATGATGGCTCGAACTCGATACCACCCATGCAAGATAGTGGTACCGCTAGGTCCAAAGGCCTTTGATAAATTAATTAATTAATTAATTTTTGGCCTAGTTGTCTTCGCCACATCCGATCTCATCGTCTTTGCTACGCCCATCTTCATTTTGTTCGCACTCTTTGCTCCCCATATTTGTCGGAGTTTTAAACTTTTGTTGAGCAACTCTTCGGCCATTTATAATTTACCAAAATTTGATATTATAATATTTTATAATTATTATAATTTACCAGAATAAAGTACCAATTACATATATTATAATGTTAAAGTATGGCTCATATTTGCTGCGAGCACAGTGGCAAAGGGCAGATGCCGGAGTGAGCGGAGCGGAGTGGAGCGAAGCGCAACGTAGCGAAGTGAGCGAAGCGTATGGAACGCTACGAAAAAGGGCAATTTTGTAATTTCCATACATTAGGGTTTTAGTATAAATACCTATGATGTAACTCTAATTTGATATATAGTGAAATTCCGCCGTTCGCTCCTGTGGATGTAGCCACATTGCCGAACCACGTTAATTTTCTTGTTTTCTTGCTTTATTCTTGATTTCTTTGCTTGTTTGCTGCATAATTCTCAACATATAAAAAGTTTGCAACAATTATAATATTTAAGCTACATTATGAGTGACTACTTGGACTAGTTACATTGGGACAATTTCGATGACTAAGACCTTCATTTCAACATAAACCATAACGCTTTGGCTGACCACCTTCCCTTATGTCCATTTCATTACGAATCCTCGTAGATTTTGGGCAACGACACAAGTCTTCAAAAATTCATATTTATTCCTTTCTATTGTCATAACAAACACAAGAAATTTTTTGAAGACGTGAGTCGTTGCCAACTGGCAACAACCAACAAACGAGATATCATTTTTTTAATAATTATCTGATCAAATTTAATTCACTCGGAAAATACATCAAAATAGTATTTATTTTCCTTATTCATTCCTTTCTATTGTCTACTACCCGAAGTGTAACATCCCAGAATTTTCTAAGTCCATTTCAGTAAATTTTCAAAATTTTAAATGAGGTTAATTAGCTTTGAAACCAGATTAATTGTTTTAACCTCAAGATTAAAGAAAATCAGAAATTAATGGACCGAAATCCATTCTCGCAACTATAGGGCCGAGGGAGGCCTTAATGGGCCAAGCCAGAGTTATATAGAATAGTTGGAGATGGATGGTCAGCCGAGTTCGATTAAGTAAATCAAAGATTATTTAAATATTAATTAATCGGATTAATTAAGTAGGAATATCGGACAAAAGTTAGAGTCCTCGATAAAGTCGATCCTGCTTAGTCAAAAGCCGGAGATTCCGGATCAGGTCGGGAGAATGATGACGATGACCTTCGTGACGGCCAAATGTGTCATCGGGAACGTCGACGGGATTCCCAAATCCTTAGAAGAATTATTGATAATTATTAATAAGATAATATTTTTAAATTATGAGGTGACATAAAGAAAAAGATAAAGTATAATAAAATATTTAAAAGATAATACTTTTTTATAACAAATGAATAATTGATTAGATTAAATAAAAAATAAAAATAAATAAAATAATATAAAGTATTTAAAGATAATATTTTTAAACGATAAAGTATTTAAGATAATATATTATAGCAAATGAAATAATTGATTATAATTAAAAAAAAAAAAAAGAAAAAAGAGAAGAATCTCTCTGTCTTTAAAAGACAGAGATGAGAGAACGAGAGAGAGAAAAACTAATTTCTCTCTCTCTCTCGATCTCTCTCTCAGCCACGGACGACCGCCCCTCCTTTCGAGCTCGCGCGCCGAGGATCGCCGCCCACCACCTTCGCCGATCCTCACGCGGCCAGACAGCTTTCATACCACGCGCCCTCGTCTTGAGAATCGGCCCGAAGAAGTTGAAAGCCATGCCGGCGTGCTCAGCCGCGGCTGCTTGCCGCCCGCTGTAGCCCACCCTCCGCTAGGGCGCCCTACCGCACTTGTTGCCATACGGGACCGGCCAATGCCAGCCCTCAGCGCCAAGCAGTAGCCCCGGTGGCAGCGACTCAAGGATCGGCCTTGCGCGACCCTCTTCTTTCTCCAGTGAGGAATCCTCCAAATCCCGAGAGCTTGATCCTACACATCGAAAGCAAACTCAGCCAGATTTCCCTAACTATGAATGAATGGAATTAAGTGTGAATTAGGGATTTCTAGGGTAGTAGCGTGGGAGGAGCTTTGGGTGTCATGAATTATAATTGGATGAGTATAAGGGGATGTGAAGTGTTAGATGTTGATGCCATGTATTGTATGTTGTTAATTATGTTGTTAATGAGAGAATGTATGTATATTTTCAGGAGCCTATAAATAGAGGAGATGCTGCCCGATTTTTCTTGAAAATCTATAGAAGCTAAGACTTGATTAGAGATTAGTTATGCTTCCATGCTTACTTAATTAATTATCTTCATTTCCTTGCTTAATATGCTAGATGTTAAGTTAAGGAAAGTGATAATTAAGTTAAGTGAAGATTTGTAGAAGTATGGAGAGATACGAGTACAATTCGTATTCTTATACCTTAGAAGCGTGTATTAAATTTTAAATAGAAATCATGCTTAGATAGTTTAATAAGTTTACCGTGATTCTATCGAAGTTTTAATTAGAGTCACGAGCCAAGAATCTGGACTCCGTATTATAGAATTAGTGATTTCAATCGTGGAAAGGAAAGGGCAAAGGCAAGTCCAGCCATTGGCCAGAAGGACCGAGCTTGAGATCTAAGCTTCGGACGGACTCAAAGTGAGGAAATCTACTGCATGAGCTTTGCTAGTTTTACCGTATTTTTATCACGATTACAGTTTTCGATTTTAAAAAGCATGAACCTTGGGTTTCGTAAAAGTTTGTAGAATTTAATAAACCATTTCTATGCTTAGTAATCAGTAATGGGAAAAGAGAATAGTTACTGTATACTGAGAAGACTACATTCTATTAAATACTTGTATAGACCAGAGTGGCTTGAAGGAGCTAGAGAGTACGACTGAAGTTATGATAGGGGTGATTTAATTCTCTTTTCAAAAATGGCTGAACTATCTCTGCTTTTACTTCCTTTTTATAAATCAAAACCCCTTTTCCAATCCCTTTTGGGACGCTTTCGATTAATAGACGATATATATACTCAACCTCACGATATACTCGTTGGTTGCTTTGGCCATGCGATGAAGTAGATGTGTAGTCGGAGAATAGTCTTGTGTATCGATGATGCAGCGTTCCTCGCCTTCTAGAGATAGAGATCATCTCGGAGAGAGAACGCAGTAATGCATTACCTGGGGAATGTCGGTTTCATATTTGATTCACAAGGCAGTAGAAAAAACTCGGATATGCATTTTAAGAGAATACATGGATCAATGTTTACTTGCTAAAGATTCGAGAAACAGTTTCGATATTTTTAATTCAGTATTTTTTTATTCGTGGTTTACGCTTCAGATTTTACTACGGCCTTTATTATTTTTATACGAATACGCTTATACCCCGACGGAGTTGTTTTACGCTCCGAGCTCCAAAGAGGCTCACCTCTTCTTGACACCGCTGCTAGACGTTAGGATGGAGTACTTAGCAGGTCGCCCCATGACGCAGTAGAGGAGATGTACCGTAGTCGGCTCGACTCAAGTTTAGATATCACATTACCTATCTATGAGTGTTGTGAGAGATCTATGTTCTGCATAATATTTTATTTGGTCTTGTATAAACAACATTTATCTTTTGAGGAGTTGTTATAATAAGTTGCTTAATTACCTTCCGCTTGTTATTTTTCCCTGTAATTAGTAGATTACAGCCTTAGGTTTAGGGTTCATGCCCTAGATCTGGCTGGTGTGACACCTGGGTCCTGAAAGGGATAAGGGTGTTACACGAAGCGTTGCATGAATCCCTTGTGCGCCCTCCTACGTGCTCTTTAAATAGCTATCGATGAGGCCACACTCGCCTTACTCTTTCCTCTGCAGGGTTCCCAAGTTATCCCCCTTGAATGGATCCTCACCAGCTGCGCAAATCGCTAAGAGTACTTGCTGGAGAACCTCCACCGGCCCCAGGCCCTGAACTCCGACAAGTTGCAGAGGCCTCCGAGAAAGAGAAGGAGCCACCTACCGCACAACCGATCTCCCGCAAAAGAATTCGTGAGGACGCCGTGGAGGAATATAAACACTCCATACTCTTCCGCATGGATATTCGCCGCGCTGTCGAGCTCTACCAGATTTCGGATGAAAACCTGGCCCGAGAGCGCGAGATCGCCTCCCGTGCGAGATCGCCTCCCGTGCTGTCTCCGAGTTCAAGGAATCCGATGAATTCCAGGACCTGGTCTGCATGGAGGGGCGAAAAGGTGTCGCGGAAGGTTTCAAAATCTTCCAAGATATCTCTCGTCGTCATCCCAAGCTAGACTTGACTTCATTGGAGTTCAAGGACGCCCTTCAGTATCTCCCACCTAGTATCTATGCTGAAGATACTGATTGAACAAATGTTGTTGTTGGTTTTGGACCCCCTTATCTTTTTTACTTGCTTTGTTTGCATCATCCTTCGTCTCTTCTTTCTTTCTTGTGTTGTTCTTTCGTAGTCTTCTTTTCTATTTTTGTAGTGTGTTGTTTAATCGTAACGTTTATGAATGAAATATTTTTCTTCTTCTCCTATCAATGACTACTGCGAGTGTTAAATGTTAATACTTTCTAAGATGCAAAAACCATATACATTATTTGTTGAACGGAAACAATTTTTGTTAAATGGAAACAATGTTTGTTAAACGGAAACTTGGTAAACATGCCGCTCGCAAATGTCTTAGGTAGTAAACATGCATATTAAACGGAAACCAAACGGTTTAAGCAGAAAAACCATAAATTAAGCGGTAACTCTCAATCTTAAACAAAAACGTATAATATTAAGTGGAAAATAATTATATTAAAAAGGAAACTAAAAATATTAAACAAAAAATGTGAACTCCCACTTGTGAATCCATGAATTCTGGACTTTATTTTCCAAAAGATGAACAAAGATATGAGAGCATACTGAGAAAAGAAAGGAAAAAGAGAAAGAAGAGACAAAGGCTTCTATCAACCCTGCGAGGGCATGCTCACCATCTCTTCATCCACAGTTCAAAGCCTGTGAAGGAGAAGATGACAGAGTATTGTTGTAACAAAGGGTTGCCCGTGAGGTGATGGGTCTGATTCTCCTCTACAACTGGCCACACACTACACCCCCAACTCAACTGCACCTTCAGTATATATAATCAGAGTTGAGCTTGAAAGGGAGTGTAAAGGCCACCCCCATTAAATTCTATAATTTTCTGGAATTTTTATAGAATGGCCATGATACATGCAAACTGGGGTTAGGAACCCATTAAATGGCTAAACCCTAACTAAGTCTATGACAAGGTGGTAGACCCAACTAAACTCCAATTTGAGGCTTGTTGATTTATGGGGAGAGATTGTGAGTCTTATGACACTACAAGCAAAGAGGTCATGATCCAATAGCTACACACTAAACAACAAAGAATATGGGGACTTGTTATTTAGAGGGATTTGTAGTTGATGGCTTTCTCGTGAAGGCATCATGGATTGATTTTTCCATAGCCCCTATATGCTAAGTTAATGGCTTCTAAAAAGCCATACCTTAGGTTGAAAAAGAGAGTTGGAAAAGAGCTCTTGTGACACTACAAGCAAAGAGCTCTTATGACCCTACAAACAAAGAGGTCATGATCCAATAGCTACACAGTAAACAACAAAAAATATAAGGACTTGTTATTTAGAGGGATTTGTAGTTGATGGCTTTCTCGTGAAGGCATCATGGATTGATTTTCCATAGCCCCTATATGCTAAGTTAATGGCTTCTAAAAAGCCATACCTTAGGTTGAAAAAGGGAGTTGGAAAAGAGCTCTTGTGACACTACAAGCAAAGAGCTCTTATGACCCTACAAACAAAAAGGTCATGATCCAATAGCTACACACTAAACAACAAAGAATATGAAGACTTGTTATTTAGAGGGATTTATAGTTGATGGCTTTCTCGTGAAGGCATCATGGATTGATTTTTCCATAGCCCCTATATGCTAAGTTAATGGCTTCTAAAAAGCCATACCTTAGGTTGAAAAAGGGAGTTGGAAAAGAGCTCTTGTGACACTACAAGCAAAGAGCTCTTATGACCCTACAAACAAAGAGGTCATGATCCAATAGCTACACACTAAACAACAAAGAATATGAAGACTTGTTATTTAGAGGGATTTATAGTTGATGGCTTTCTCGTGAAGGCATCATGGATTGATTTTTCCATAGCCCCTATATGCTAAGTTAATGGCTTCTAAAAAGCCATACCTTAGGTTGAAAAAGGGAGTTGGAAAAGAGCTCTTGTGACACTACAAGCAAAGAGCTCTTATGACCCTACAAACAAAGAGGTCATGATCCAATAGCTACACACTAAACAACAAAGAATATGGGGACTTGTTATTTAGAGGGATTTGTAGTTGATGGCTTTCTCGTGAAGGTATCATGGATTGGTTTTTCCATAGCCCCTATATGCTAAGTTAATGGATCCTAAAAAGCATACCTTAGGTTGAAAAAGAGAGTTGGAAAAAGAAGGAAAAGCAAAGCTCTAAGTAGCCTCCTCTTTCCCTCCTTAAAACCCTGTACCAAACCCTAAGGAAGATAACCTTCTGTAATTCCCTTGCATTCTTATCCAATCCTTACAACCAAGCTTTGAATCTCTTTCCTTCTCCTCAACACAAGCTTTCCTTTTTCCCCTCACTGTCCTTGAGAGATTTCGGTCTACTGTTCAAAACTTCTTGGAACCTGGAGGAGATCAAAGGCCTCTCATATGCTAGGTGCGCAGCTATTGTGAAGGTCTGAACGAGATTGGAGGAAGAAGGAGGGTTTCAAATTCTTTATCTACATTAATGGCAGAAAGATCACTTGTTTTGGTTTACTACAATGGTTCAATCACTACAAGCGAGGATACTGTCATATTTTTCTCCGACGATCAAGCATGTTTTTATGTAGAAAATGATATCTCCTTCGAAAATTTAAAGAGGATCATTGAAGAAAATATAGGAATGGTAGACGGTCAAAAAGTTTCACATATTAAATACCGTCTACCTATTTCTTCAGGCAATGACAAGATTTGCTATTGGGTTTTCAAATTACGTAATGATCGAAATATTCAGATGATGTTTGAGTGCCGCCAAGCATTTCCCGATATTCAAGTTATAGAATTATATGTCGAGCTTGGTTTTACAACTTTCACTGGTATTTCTTCTCAACATAAAATCAACAGAGATGGCAACATTCCACATAATATGAGATGGGAGACGACTTCATCTGCACAACCAGTCAATGAATTTGGTGAATATGGGAGCTCGAGTGGGGATGACCAGGATAATGATAACTACACGGAGAATAGTGAAGCAAGTGCTGAAGATCTTGACTTAGAAAATTGCAATGTGGAAGATGTTGTCAGACAAAGCGTAGAAATGCCAATGTCGCCATTTGAGCCTCCAGCACATATGAGGGCACTTAATTTGGAAGCAATGTCTGCACCAGAATTCCCTGAATACCCTTCATTATATGTCCACACATTTAGAGGGGTAATGACAAATGGAGAATTGCATGTAGGCATGCAATTTCAAAACAAAGATGATGCTGTAACAACGATTAAGCATTATTGTTTACAAAAGTCGGTGGAATATAAGGTAATCGAGTCTGATCCAACTCGGTATTAAGGAAAATGTAAGTCATATGGCGATGGATGTAGTTGGAGGGTTCGCACATCCTACAGCAAGAGGAAGCAAATTTGGGAGATTACAAAATACAACGGTCCTCACACTTGCGCATCAACAATGATCTCCCAAGATCATTCTAAGCTGGATTCAAATATGATTTGTCGACAAATAGAGGCCATGGTCAAAGAGAAGCCATCCATCAATGTATCTGTTTTGATAGCAGAGATCAGGAATAAATACGGATACACATCGACATATAGAAAAGTATGGATTGCCAAGCAAAAAGCAATTGAAGCAGCATTCGGCAATTGGGAGGAGTCATATAATGAGTTACCAAAATGGTTATCAGCATTACAACAGTTTCTTCCCGGGACAATAATTGATGTCCAGACTCAACCAGCATATGATAGAAATCACCTGGTATGTGATACTCATGTTTTTCATAGGCTTTTTTGGAGCTTCCCCTCATGCGTAGAGGCTTTCAAATATTGCAAGCCAGTAGTGCAGATAGACGGCACCCACCTTTATGGGAAATATAAAGGGACTTTGTTGATAGCAATTGCACAAAATGGTAATAAGAATATCCTTCCAATTGCATTTGCTATTGTAGAAAGCGAGACATTAGATACATGGCGTTTCTTTCTAGAGCATTTACCGGCGAACGTGACACCACAGGAAGGAATATGTTTTATATCGTATCGTCATGAGTCTATCAAAGGGGCATTCAGAGCAATTGGTCGCCGGATGAACCCTCCTTATGCCTACCATGTTTATTGCATTAAACATATCTCTGCAAACTTCATGCATCGGTTCAAAAATAAAGAAATGCAACGGATAGTTGTTAACATTGGTAAGTTATAAATTTAACTTTTATTAATTTAAGTGCATGTTGTTATTATGTTTTAAAGTTGTTTCACCTTTCTTATGGTTATTAATGTAGGTTATTCGAAAACCACTTCTGATTTTAACTACTGGTATGGCTTACTTCGAGAGTACAATATAGAGGCAATGAGGTGGTTAGATAATATACCACGGGAGAAGTGGGCTCAAGCCTTTGACAATGAAGGTAGTAGGTATGGTCATATGAATACCAACCTCGTCGAATGTGTTAATTCAGTGCTAAAGGGGACAAGGAACCTTCCTATAACAGCTTTGGTTAAGTCAACTTACTTTCGACTAGCTGAGTTGTTAGTAAGGAAAGGTGTACAGGCGCAAGCTCAGATCGCATTAGGTCAAATATTCTCTGAAGCACTAATGAAGACAATTCAAGAAAACCAACAAGCAGCATGCAACATTCATGTTCGTCAATTTGATCGTGATGAAAATTCTTTCATGGTAGATGAAATGGCACCACCACAATGTGGTGGTATAGCTGGTACTTATCGCATAGATCTGAGAACACGATGGTGTGATTGCGGCGGGTTTCAAACACTTCATTTTCTTTGCTGCCACGTTCTTGCAACATGCGCATACATTCATCTACATTGGATGGAATACGTGGACAATGTTTATAGGCTTGAGACAATTTTTAAAGTATATCATAAAGAATTTCAGCCAATGTCAAACGAGAGCTACTGGAACCCTTATAATGGTCCACGTCTATGTCCTGATCTTACAATGAGAAGACCATCCATAGGGCGCCTAAAATCTACAAGGATTCGTAATGAAATGGATATAACGGAAGGTGGTCAACTAAAGCATTGTGGTTTATGTCGACATGAAGGTCAAAGTCGGCGAAATTGTCCCAATATTGCTGGTCCAAGTAGTCGGTCATAATGTAGTCTAAACATTATAATTGTTGTAAACTTTTTATAATATATGTAATTGCCACCTTATATTGATAATTTATAATAATTATAAAATATTATCATATCGTATTTTGGTAAATTATAAATTGTTGGAGACTTGTTCAACAAAAGCTTAAAACTCAGGAAATATTAGTAGCAAGAGTGCGAACAAAACAAAGATAGGTATCGCTTGTTGGTTAATTTCAAAAAAATTAATTAATTAATTAATTATAATATTTAAAAGTGGGGCCACTAATTAATATTATAAAAATAAAATTTTATCCTGCTTTATCACAGGATGTTATCTGCTTTATTTTTTTATTTTTTATAATATTAAAGTGGGACCCAATAAATAAAACAAGCCGTTTGTTATTTTTTTAATTATTTTTATAATATAAAATATGTGGGACCCACAAAACTTTAAAAAAAAATCAGCCGAACCCGTGGGACCCATGAGTTAAAAAAAACTCAATATTGATTATTTTTCTAATCATTTTTATAATATAAAACTATATGGGATCCACAAAACTTTAAAAAAAAATCAGCCGAACCCATGTGATGTACCGTTTGCGCACATCGGTAAATAAAATTTAAAATGCTTATTTTGATAATTAATTTTTTTATAATATTAAAAAACAGCCACTAGCCGGCCCGCCGGTTTTTTTTTAATTTTTTAAAAAAATATATAAATGTATATTAAAAAATAGCAAAAAATTAAAATAAAAAGTAAAAAAAAACTATGATATTTTGATATAAAAATAGAATGAGAAAAATTTTAAAAAATTGAAATCTATGAAATTCATTATCCCACACTCATTATTCAAATATCAAGAAAACAAAAAAAAATTAAAATAAAAAAAAAACATGGCAATCTACTTAAAAAAAAAAGAAATAACCCAAAAAAAACCTTTATTATTGACAACTAGAGAATGCAAAAATCTCTCTGGAAGGAAAGAAAAGATCAATCTATAAAATTCATTATCATCCTACACTAATTATTCAAACATTAAGAAAATAAAAAAAAACATAAAATCACAAAGAGCATATAAATGGCAAACCACTTAAAATTGAGGAAATAACAATAAAAATCCTTTCAAAGAATGCAAAAATCTCTCATGAAAGGAAAAAAAAAAAATCAATCTATAAAATTCACTATCCTACATTAATTATTTAAACATTAAGAAAACCAAAAAAATTATAAAATCACAAAAGAGTATATAAATGGCAAGCTATTTAAAAATTAGGAAATAAGTCAATAACCCTAAAAAGTCTTCATTATTGACAATCAAGGAATGCAAAAATCTCTCTTAAAGAAAAAAAAAATCAATATATAAAATTCATTATTCTACACTAATTATCCAAACATTATAAAAACCAAAAAAATTATAAAGCCAAAAAATATATAAATGACAAGCTATTTAAAATAAAGAAATAACAATGAAAAACCTTAATTATTGGTAATCAGAGAATGCAAAAAACTCTCTTCAAGAAAAAAAAAGTTCAAATATATAAAATTTATTATCCTTCCTAATTATTCAAACATTTAAAAAAATCAATATATATTTACATGAGTTTAAAAACTTGAAAAAAATTTGAAAAAATTGAAAAAAAACAAAAAAAAACCCAACTTTACGGGTTGACCCGGGTTAACCCGGCCCGGCCTGGCTGGTAAACCCGCCGGGTCACGGGTTGGGTTTTACCTAACCCATAACCGGCATCATGGCGGGTTCTGTTTTTCGACCCGGCGGTTTTGCGGGCGGTTAGCGGGTTAAAACCCGGCCCGTGCCCCCCTCTAAATGAGAAGATAAAGATTTTAGGCAAGGCGTTTGAGGAAACTTTCTTACAATAGTTATTTCCCCTCTAAATTGCAGATGTTTTCTAGGAAATACTAACCCCATGATATAATGCCTAATCAGAGAAACAAGATTGCTGCAACTCAATCCTGTTCCTCAATCAGAACGAGCCAAAAAACAATAATGAGATTATGGAAGATATCCCGTTGAAGATGTGAAAAGACACTTCCTCCCGTTTCTTCGAATGTGTCAAACAACGGCTATAAGACATCTCTTCTTTTTGAAAGTTTATTTTATCTCCTTATCTATTTATAACTATAAGGATAATAAGAAAATATAATTTATAAAAATCAAAGAACAAAAGCATCTAATTATTATTAGATAATATTAATATATTTAAATAATATATTACAATCCCCCACTTATTATCTAATAATAAGATAAGTAATAGTAAAATCAACGAGATTGACTTTATAAAATGCAATAGTGGTCAAAACCCACGGCACCCACAAACCTAGCTGAAATCTCATACAAATCACAAATAAATCAAATCCCGATAAAACACATGCATAAAACATAAGATATAGTAATGTCCACTTACATGATGTCCTTCGCTAAATTTAGGTTTGATTAAGTCCATCAACCGCTTCCGCATGGCCTTTTCCTTTCTCTGGAACTTATAATAATAATTAAATAAATATTAGGGAAGTTAGGATTCAATCATATTTAGAGTAAACATCTAGTATTCAACCTAAAATAAAGGAAGGCCAAGGAAGAGTTACACTTAATATACAATTAGAGCATGCATCCTTAAATCGTTAATTACTTTATGGCAACACTTTTCCAAACCTTTCTCCCTCCAAGTAATTGCTCAGAAGTAGGAAGTACATGCATCTATAAACTCCAAAAGACATTGTATGCCATTTCTCTAAGGCATTATATCGAGCAAATCATGTGCATATATTTAGACAAAATTTCGGCAACACCTCCTCTATTTATAAAACTTAACCTTTTATACAAACATGCATCTATACATGGCAAACCAGCCATAAACCATCTCTACAACTTAAAAATTAACATTTTCATTTGTTTCCCCTAATAATTTCACAAGCAACCAACTCCACATACTATGAAGGCCCAAACTAAAAACACAATCACCCGCCAAATCAATTTCAATCCACCATACCTAGCTGTTTGAGGTGTCGATCAACGGCGTTCACCGGCTCCTGGTTTGCAGCCCGCTAGATCTGGTCACCGGTGCTAGGAGGTGAGCAAGAAGGGAAAGGAGAGGAGGTGCTGGATCAGGCCCGCCGCTCGTCGGAGCGGGAAGGAGGAAGGTAAGATATTATATTTAGATATATCTATATATCCTTTATCTTGATATTCAATCAACTAATCTTTGGTTTAGTCACTAATAACCCCAATAATTTATTTGGAAATGAAATATTAATTATCCGGGAACGGAAAATAAATCAGAGCATTACAACTCATAAGAACAGTATGCTACTGGGACAATGGATGGAAACTAAAAGGCATAACCAACAAGGAATAGAAGATGAAAATGCAAGCAAGATGGTATACATTCTCTTACATTTAGAAATCAAGATGTAATCTGATTATCAGAGGACAAAACACAAATACATAAAAAACTATAGAGATGGGACTTAATGCTGCAATGGAATTTATACAAAAAGGCCCACCTATTGAGATGTAAGTTGAAGAGAAACGAAGCAAATGGGAGAGAAACAATTTCAAATTCACAATGTGGACCGATGCATCCTGGAAGGAGGAAGGTAAGATTGTAGGATTAGCATATGCGATCCTCACTAATAATGGCAATCTTTGTATTGCAGGTTCAAGGCAAGAGAAGGCTGGCTCAACATTTGAAGGAGAAATGAGGCAATACAAAGGGGATTGGAGGAGCTGATCAATGTTGGAGCAAATGAAGCACTAATATTAACTAATAACATCAGTGCATCAAGGCTGTTACAAGACGGAGAAGACAGAGACTGGAGGACAACAGACACAACTAGAAGATGTAGAGCACTACTCTCCATGCTGATTAATAGGGAAAGTGAAACACACCCCAAGAACAAGGAATTCAATGGCAGATGCTATGGTCAAGAGAGCAAGAACAGGGGAGGAGGAAAAATACACTAATGATACTGCAATGCCTGTGCAATTGCAAGACATGTTATCTAGTCTTAGGGATGAATGTATGAACAATGTAAGGAAGTTTTAGTCTGAAGGACTCTTATTTACCAGAAAAAAAAAAAAAACATCCCCATCATTTGAGGCATCATCTTATAATAATTTGGTCCCTTGACAATTGCTTTACCTTTAGCTGACATGTTGCACAATTTTTGTACTGATCAATAACACAACCTACCCTGTAATAGAAGCCATATAATATGTACAAAGACTAGTAGAAATTAAAGAATTCAAAAGTCTAATGCATATTTAGAAGGTATTTAAGCTGAAATTAGAGATGTAATCAATATATTAATGATGTTCATAGGACAGTTGGTGGCAAACAATTGTCAATTCAAAAAAATAAATAAATAAATAAATAAATAAATAAAAATAATTCCACCTGGTTGCTCAAGCACAACATAATACACCTAGAAGAGAGTTCACAAAAACATGTGGGACACCAAACATTGAGACACCAAAAGTATCATACGTTGCACTTGTTTTTTAACGCACCTAATTATGTCAGAGTGAAGCTGCTCAGATTAGCAAGCAGAGGAAGAAGTGTATCAACAGCTTCCAATTAAAACAATGTAAAACATTCAAATTCAGGGGGAAAAAAATAAAACCAGAAACACAAAATGAAGCAACAAAATAGTTTGCAACAATACTTTGACTATTATTTTATCCTTTAGTAATGTTTTGGTGAGAGTTGAGCACTTTTTTGTGTTGAAAAAGAGATATGTGGATAAAGTGTTATTGACATTGTTTGAAGTTATAATTCATTACTCTGTCACCCCATCCATCTCTTGCTGGTTGTCATTTACAGCAACAACTTCACCCTAATTCCACCGATTGATTGAAGAGAAAACCAAAAGATTGAATTTGAAGAATCACATAAATTTGTCGATGTACCTATCATGCTGAAACTGGAGAGAGTAAAGGCCTGCCAGCGAAGAAAGCCTCTAGATTGTCAATGACTAGTTGAAGCAAGCTTGAAAAAGAATCTGGAGTAAAAACAGCTCTATGATGTGATAACACTACATTATCCAGGACAAACAGCTCCTGCGGAACATTAGGCTCATCCTCAAAAACATCGAGTCCGGCACCCCCAATCACACCTTCCATCAAACAGTTTACTAGTTCTTTCTCATCAATCAGGGCTCCACGCCCTACATTGATCACAACACCCTCCTTTCCCAACGCTAACAAAACATCCTTGCTTATGATATGATGTGTCTCATTCGTCAATGCACATGAAACAATCAGAGCATCACTTTCGGCGGCCAAATTGGAAATGTTTGAGAAGTATTTGAAGGAGACTGATGGCTTCCTTGTTCTTGAATGGTAAAAGATGGTGCACCCAAAGGCTTCTAGCCTCTTTGCAACTTTAGAACCAATGCTGCCAAAACCAACAATCCCGACTCGCTTACCCCCCAGCTGCAACCATAGGGACAGAACTTGAGATAACTAAAAAAAGAAAGCATGTTTCTCTCATGTAAAAATGAAGCCAAGAGCCATTTATTTATTTATTTATTTTTCCATTAAACTCTATTTAAATTGATGATAATGTAGAACCTATCAATATTGAACTTTTACTCTGCATGCATTACTCTCTATGTGCTTATGGAATATAGCTATAGATCTATTTTCTGACAGGAAAAGAAAAAAAAAAGAAATGGAGAAGAATTAATGAAACAAAAAAAACTACTTTTACACAAATAGCATGCGACCTTGGTATCCTTTTTGCAACAACATAATAACATTAATCAAAACAGAGGTTTCAATGAAGCATTCGGCTATTAGTCGGTATTAGGACAAATCAAATGAAATTGGGAAAAAGGCTAAAGAGAAAAGAAAAGCAAAGTGTAAAAAAGAAATTGAAGACATTCTTGCAATTAGTTATTTTGCTGTGATAAATTTTTGCCATATCAACAACATAATAGAAACTTAATATTTTTTTTAATGCATATGGTAGATGACGTTGAATAAGTTGTGAACTAGATATGTCACATCATCTATCATGGTGGATAAAGTGTCTCATCATCACAAAATAATAATATCTTAATCTCAGTTAGTTGGCACTGTGCCATGCAGGAGACAACAGCAGGGTTAAGGATTAAAATGAATAAAATAATATAAGTATATATATAAAACATTTCTCAAGAAGGATAAAAATTACCTGGGAGCAAAAAGTTTTATCCCTGAAATCTTATGATTAATTTTCAAGGGTAGTATAACTATAGGTGACTGCACATTAGAGGAGCAAAGACATCCAGCAACTTCAGACAATCACTGTTCCAACTAAAACTTTGGTAAATAAAACCGTGCAAAGGGGAACAAGCATCCTAATCAATAATCAATTATAACAGGGAATACTCATAAAATAAATTTGATAAACACAAAGAAACCTTTTCAATCTCTGGAGGTATTTTTAATTTGCTTCCAGCTAAGATATGCAAAAATCTCCCATGACTTTCTTTTAGAGTTCAACATGTATCTAGAAGTAATAGTAAATCCTCAATGAATTATTTGCTATTTTGCATAGAAACATAGTGTTTCTTGCAAATAAATTAAAACAATAGCCATACAAAAGGTGAGATGTAGTCAACCACTAAAATGGTCTGATGCTTCTTAATTTTGTTTCTATATCATGCATAATTAAATCAGTAGATGTCGTCCATTTGAGTTAATAGGAAACAAGGTTGACAAGTTGTGTTGATAAATCGGCCAACTGTTTGATTTTGAATTCTCAGAAGCAAGGTTCACTCTCCAGCTGCAAATATCAACATCTTGTGGGCGTAACAACATATCATACCTACCTTGCCTTCAAATAAAATATTTGAAACAAAACGTAGAAAAAAACTTGTTCTCAAAGTGTGTAGTATATAAGTAGGTGGTAACATATTGATGCGGTAAACAGAAAAGTGGCCTCTTCTACATGGCAAACCACTCTTTGATAGGTTGTCTAGCCATAGTCTTACTAAGTGGTTATGCTGACATTTGGTAAAGTCGACTTATTTGACAAAATGTATTTACCAAGTTGAAAACTTAGTAGAAATACTAGGCATAAACACACAACTCTAAAGGTTAAACAATCATCTACAGTAGGATTTATCTCCTACATCCATTTAAGTCAATATATTCTCTGTAATCTGCACCAATCAATCCAAAATATTTACCCATGGACAACATATATTCTTCACATGGAGCCTCCATTACAAATTAGAAGCAGCTTTGGTAAATAGTGCCTGAACATGATGACATGCAGAGGTAAGTGGATTGTTCTATCAGATTTCAACTTTTCTAGTAAAGAAGACGAAAATCTATAGCCATATGCTGTTGAATTGATTTAGCAAAAAGGTGTGAATTTGAAATTACCAAGCTACCATCTTGGAAACTATAACTGATTTAAACATTTCAGAACAGCACCTCCCATATCTGAATTTTAAATCAATAACAACAAAATCTCTTCACATGTACTACGAATCTTCAATTGGCCGTATGAAAACCACCGACTTGAGAATCAGCATTCAATTGACGGGCTGAGAACGATGTTAATCCCAAAGTGATCATCTGAAAAGAAGGAAAGAGAAAGCAAGATGAGACCTTGGAGCCAAGCAGATAAGTTCCCTTGAGCGGCCAGAGCCCACTCCGAATGTACCGATCTGAAGTGGAGATTTTCCGAAGGACATCGATCAATAGCCCGACGGCATAATCCGCAGCATCATCCGAAAATACAGTCCCGGCATTGGCAACAAGAATCTCCCTTCGCCGGCACTCATCCATAGCAATGTGGTTTACGCCAGTACTTGTAGCCACGACGCACTGGAGCCCAGGGAGGCAAGCGAGAGTGCTGGCGTCGACAGGAGGAAGAGGCCCGGAGCAGAGGAGGGCGCGGACGGAGTTAGCGTGGGCGGAAAGGAAGTCATGGGTAGGGAGAGAGGACTCCCAGGGCTCAAGGAAACGGAAGCGCTCGCGGAGGGCGTCTTGGAAGGCAGGGAAGAGAGGGCGCAAGATGAGGACGAGAGGGAGCTCGAGCTCGCGGTCACGATCGCCGGCTATGGATGCCAGCTCGCAGGCGATACGACGGGGAAGCGCGCGGAGGTTTAAAGGACGAGGACGAGGACGGGGTATGAGCGAGAGGGGAAGTGCCCGGTTGGCAGGGACGAAGGTTAGGCGATGCATTGTGTCGAGTGGGTCTTTCTCCAGATGAGGTCATCGCCATTTCCCATTTTTTTGTTTTTCTAAATTTATAAAAATAACAATATGTTTGGCCCACAGAACATTGTATGTAAATCACGTTGAAGTTGATAAAAATATTTCTTTTTAGTGTTTTTAAGTATACACCCCCATAGAAATTAGGAAATTATACTTATACCCTCATAAGATTTTAATATATATAAATATGATAGGGGTGAAATCAGGAAGACACGTGTTCTCCATCCAACCAAACACGTGGAGGAGCTACAAGCCATCATCCACTCAACACTAACACTCGCTTTACCTCACTAACGCTCGGCCTATTGCACTAAGTTTCGGCTGAAATTATGGTCCAAAGATGCAACACTCAGTCAAGGCTAAAATAGCCAAAATCAGAGCAGAGCTGCCACGTTTGGAAGATATCTATGGGTGGTGTTGACGTCGAAACCGGTAAATCCTCGAGATCAAGTACGACCTCTCGATTAACGGTTGAATTTATATTTGATTAGGAGCGCAACGACCACAGGAAAAGTAAACAACAACCTGCGCCAAAAACAGAAAGAGTGAACTTGGGGCGATGGGAACGCCCAATGGGAGACACTCAAAGTAGATGTGGAGGATGATCAGAGAAGATGTGAGAGTTTTTTGTTCTCGATTAATGGTTGAATTTATATTTGATTAGGAGCGCAACGACCACAGGAAAAGTAAACAACAACCTGCGCCAAAAATAGAAAGAGTGAACTTGGGGCGGTGGGAACGCCCAATGGGACTCCGACACTCAAAGTAGATGTGGAGGATGATCAGAGAAGACGTGAGAGTTTTTGGTTCTCAGAAATTGAATACCTTTCCTTTGTCTCGTCCTCCCCTTTATTTTGTTTCCTCGAGTCATTACTTGGATCCCGATCCCACGATCCGCATGTTGTATCATGCCCCGATTCTTGCCCATGATTTTTCCCTTACACGGCCTTGGGCAACTGTCCTTCCTCATGTCTGTTCAAATCCTGTCCTATCACCACTCCCCTTCTAAGTAAGCTTGCGTATGAGTCCGAGTAATAGTCGAGTTATCCTCGGCTATCGATCGGCTCGGGGAGCTAAGCATTTGGGTTGACCCGGGGTGTGTAGTGGCCTTGGGGCAAGCATGAAAGGGTGATGGACCTGTGGTGATGCTTCCAGAACAGATGTTTGTGTTTGTGGCGGATCGGTGATTTGGGCTTGGATTCGACTGGGTGAAGGCCTGGCCGTTGCCCACCTTTGGTCCCGGATGGCCACTTGAAGGCTTTCAAAGTCGTGCCTGGTCTTCATCGTAGTTGTTGCTGGGCTCTGGGATAGCAATCGAGTGGCCGTGAGTAGAGTGCGATGCTGTCCCGGAATGCGTCTTCCGGGGAAGTTTTGCTTGAAGACCGGTGGTCATGGTTCTCGGCGGACCACCTCATGGTCGCCAGAGATTGTTTGCGTTACACATACCTCGGGAGTATGGTATTCAAAGTGAGGATTTTCGGGCAGAATGGGTGTCTGAAAAAGTCGGCTTTCCATGCCAGCTCGGGCGAAGATGAAGATGCGTTGTCCACCCTCTCCTCTGAAACTGCGGACTAAATATTTTTTTTATAAGCATCTTGTACCTCTTTGTCGTATGCGTGAATGAGACATCATGATTTTCACTTCGCATACATCCGTCTTTCTCTTTTCCTCCTTGGTCTATTGATTGTTTTCCTACTGTCTATGTTGTGTTGTTGCGTGTTCCTAGTTCGTCCACTGAGATCGTCATCATCTGTCGTGGCAGCTTGGAGATACGTGTCGAGGGTTTTCTCGGGATGACGTGAAACTGAGGCTTTAGGCGAGTCTGAGCTTCGGGTGATTGTGTGGGCTGTGTGGACGACCAGGATTACGCTTCTAGGGCCCACTAGGTGATGTGAGCGATGAAAAGACCATTAGGTTTTGGTCGTTGTTTTGCGCCACCCTTTTCTCTCTATTCAGAGCGCGTCGTATCGGCTCAATGATGACTGCTGGCCCATGTGGCGAGCAACCGAAGCAAGCCACTTCAGTGATTGATTCTCGTCGTTGAAGGAAAATTGGTCGTTTCTTGAACCATTTCCAATGATTCAAATTATAGGGATTACTACCGGTTCTCCACCTAACTCTTTCCCCCCACTTCGCTTTGGCCTTCTCCACACGCGGCATGATTTTTCGGCGACTCCACTCAGGCCTTCCTCTTACTCCTAGGTAATGGTTGATCCCTCTCGCACTTCTTCGACTTCTTCTTCCTCGTCGTCTGGTTTTCCTCCCCCTTAGTAGCCAAGAAAACTTCCTCCTTCACTCGCTTGAGCGATAAGGGGTTTGAGAAGGCCCGGAGCGTTCTTGCCAAAGATGATATTGATGATATGATCTCGTCCTACCATATTTCCACATCCCGTGTAGTTGTAGGGTCCCTTCACTTATGGATCAGGCCAGTAGGTCGAGGGATGGGGAGCTTTCCCTTTACCAAGATGCCTTGGTAGCCCGGTCTTATGTTACCTTTCCCCTCTATTTTTCGTGAGATCTTGATGCATTACGAACTGTGCCCTTTGCAACTTTCCCCAAATTCGTGGAGGCTTCTCTGCGGATTCGTAGTGGTCCTTAGCCATTAAGCCATTACAGTGTTTGCCCAAGCTTGTGTTGCTTCCGTCTTCTTTTCAGTCTGAGCACACAGTCTGGGACCGACTCGTATTTTTTCTCAACCCATAGGTCTAGGCAATTCCTTGGGCGATTTCCCTCAAAAGTCTAAGACTGGACGATGAAATTTTTCTTCGTCTCGTGCAAGGGCATGTGGAACATCCAAACCGAGTGGGGAGTTACCAAGGAGAAGGACGGGCTTGAGGAAAAGATGAACTCTCAGGAGAATGAGTTATTCAGAGCCTTCTGATCCTTCTCCCATGTCAAGGTTGATACTCTTCTGATGAAGGAGAACCTCATGGAATGCGACTGTTGACCGTCGGCTATGAGTGCAAGCACTCAAACCTCCGCATGCAAGAGTAGTGGTCGCTAGTAATAAACTAGTGGGTACCGGGTCAAATTCCTCAGGGAACTGATAATAGGTTTCTTGAACTAATGTACTAGATGATTGTGGAGATTGTTTAGGAAGTAGTAAATGTTGTATTTAAGTACCAAATGAGTTGTATGAGAAACGAAGGTTGTAGAGGGGGAACCTCTCAGAGAGGAAGATCTAGTGTTGTATGGTGTTCTAGACTTCTTATGATTTTCTCCTTGGTTTGCTAAGTTATAAAGGTTGTGGATATGGGATTAAAATAGTAGAGATTGCACTTATGTGCACTCGGTGCAACCTACAAGACCTTATTTCTAAGGTTCATACTCTAATGTTCATATGTCTAAGGGAACATTAAAGGCATTATAGGGCTAATCTCTATCACTACCATGGATATGCCTAAACTTATGTCTAAGTTAAAGGCCAATTCGGTGTCACTCCGTCCACACTATGTCTCTACTCTTCCTTCAAGCTCATATGCCGATGTGCTTGAGGATTAAGATATTTGTTGCCTTTCGACCAACAAGTATTAACATAAGAGATTCATAAGCACATCTACACCAATGATAATAAAGCAAAGCCAAAGATTATATTGATTTCAAGTCATAACATCCATAAACTCTAGAAAGGGTATTTAAGCTACCATTACAAAAGATGGATCTAAAGCAATGGCATCATTCACATAAACATCTACAATTAAGCTAAAAGAGAGTTTAACAACATAAAAGATGAAAGACTAAAGATTCCCCCTCATGAACAAGTAATTTCCAACCCCAAAGTGTTGGAAGAAGCCCTCCAGATTAGTGCTCTCACGTGCAGCCGCCACCAAGACCAAAGATATCAAACACTAACAACTCAGGCTTCTTTTATACCCAGCACCCTGGACATCTCGATGTGTAAAAGTAATATTGTGATGTTCAACTTAATATGAGATTCCTCAAAATCTTGGCATCACGATGTCCAAAAGTGACACCGGGATGTGAATTGAACCCTGCAAAGGGGCTCTCATCTTATAACTATCATCGCGATGTCAAGAAGGCATATCGCGATATTGCCTTCAATCCAACATTTCCAAAGAACCCTCACATCGCGATGTTAAACAGCGATATCGTGATCTTAATTTATCTCTAAAATAGGCGCTTTATCCATAATTCATATCGCTATGTCCAAAAAGCACATCATAATGTTAACCACTTCACCTTTTTTATTTCACCTATTGCATAAAAACTTCACTCATTTTAGCATCTATCGATCACAAACAGGTGTAAATTACTATTAAAGCATCCAAGACAGCAATTGTGGTCAAGTGATACATTTTAGGGCCAAAACAACATAATATTTACTCCATAGCGAATATTTTGACTCTAAACACTTAATAAACTTCTACTAAAATAGCTCTTTTCCAAGAGCTATCAACGGCTTGTAGTTAACAATAGGTAGAGGGCCGCCTTTACCATTATTATTGCTTGTGTTTTAAATGGGAGCCATACCTTATTCTTGTACTAAATGTTCCGTCGTGTTATAACAGAAAAATCGAAGATGCTGAAGGGACGCGCGGAGGCGGCTAAAGGTCTGCTGGCCAGATACTTGGTCAATCCCTTGTCCAAGAAGAGGAAAGGGGGTTCGAGGGAATCCTCCCGGGCTGTGATAAATAGGACGAATGATGCCGGTGTGCGCTCTATTGAAGTTGTCAAGTCTGCTACCTAGTCAAGCCCCTCACCGAAGAGGGCTTGACAATCGCCTAGAGTGGCAACCGATGCTCCCGCTGCTTCGATCAATGCTGCCCTGACCAATTTTCCTGCTAAGGCTGTCTAGGAGGCTCTGCATCTCACCCTTTCAACTGGTTCGCTCACCGAGTCTGACGTCTCGCCCTTGAAATTCACTTTGAGACGGGTGTGTCGAGGGGGATAAATGTATGGTACCAAGACTTCTTTGGTTCCTCATTTCGAGATTTCTTCTCTTGAGGTGGAACCCAGCGGGTTTATAGCTCAGGTAGTGGTCGTGGCAGATAATATCGATGCCGGCCTTCTCCGTGAGGCGTACAAAGAAGAGCTTCGGGTCTTTGTCTCCCCGCTGAGAGAATGCGATCCTGGTGTTGCGAACGATGTCTTGGAGCCAAGTTGCCCTAGAATCATTATGGTTGAGGGGGATGTCGGGGCCGAGGGTGTCGAGGATGTAGGGAGGTGATTCTCGGAGGTTGCGGCACTGTCTCTACAAAGACTCCCGATTTTGGTGGATTATTATTTAACGATCCGGGCGGCGGTCACCACGATGTTCGTGGTCATGTTCCTAGATAGGGTTGGGGATTGGCTGCGATGTTCTGAAAGGGAAAAGGTCGCCACTCAAGCCGCCCTTAGTAGGGCATCAATATGTATCGTTCTTGCGACGGTGCTTTGTTATCTTTGGACTTTTGTTGATCTCTCTAATATGCGCTTTCTCTATTGCAGGCAGCTCTCTGGTGGGATCGTGCCTTCCATATTCTTCTCGAGGACCTCGCAATTATTGAGCTGGAGAGAGCCGAGATAGCTCAGATTAAGGAGAGAATTTTTGAGCTCGCAGCCGTGACTGGAGCCCGGACGAGAGAGAGAGATAATGCCCTTGTTGAGAGTTCCTAGGTGTCGGAGGAGTTGAGCACTCTTTGCGTGAAATACGATGGACTGAAAAAATAGAAAGATGGTCTCCTTACTGAGTTTGATCAGAAAATACAAGTCTAGGTCAAGACCGAGCTGAAGCAAAGGAAACTAGAGGAGGAATCGCTCGACCTGAAAGCTGAGCTCAAGTCCTTGAAGGACCATGTTGAGATCCTGTAGGAGGAGAAAGGCGACGTTTATGAGGAGCTTGTCTCAAAGTCGGACAGCTCGTCCAATTAAGAGAGGATAGGGACATGATCTAAAATGACTTGGTGTATATAGGGGCAGAGGTTTCTATTTCCAAGGACCGGGTCAAGGAGCTACAAAGGGAAATGGCCAGGATGGAATCGAGGAAAAGTTCAGGATTTTCCAGGAACAAGGGGAGGCCTATCCCCATCTCCCGATTCTCTCTATCGATTATGTCGAGACTTTGACGATCTACACTAAGATGGGTCTAGGAACGGGTGCCGATGAAGCAGAAGGTATGGTTTCCTTAGGTAAGACTTTTTCTCATTGCTTTATTTCCTGGTGCTCATGTGACATTGTTCCAATGATTGCAGGTGATCACATTGAGCCTCTTCCTTCAGCCGCTGCTGAGCTGGTTGTAGGAGATAGGATTTTTTGCTGATGTTGCCGAGGTGCTGGATCCTCCAACCGTCGTCGAAGATCCCATTCTTGGGGAGATTGGGGAGTAGGGTTTTTTGTGTGTGTGTGTGTGTGGGGGATTTAATGAGGGCGGAACCTCGGATTCCATCATCGAGGGGAATATTGGTCCCCCTCTTTCAGTTCCTATTGTTGAAGCCGCAAAACCCATAGCGCACCTCGGTGAGGAGGAGGGGCTGAGATCCACTTGTTAGAATTGATCTAAGAGGTTATGCAGATGGCGGCTGCCTAGCTTGCTGAGGGCGCCATTGAGGAAGTGAGGCGTGACTTGCAGTATCGTTCTTGGTCTGACTGCTCTTAGATGTTATGTCATTTCTTATGTCTACATTGAGTAAATTCTTCTTTCCTTGTTATGCTGAATTTTTACTGTCGTTGTGTGATTTACTTTTGTCCAATGTTTCCAATCTTGTATTTCTAGCTACGTGGTTTTGTTAAATTTCCCCCGCTCCCTTAGCCACATGGGTCCGCTAAAGAGTGCAATTAGGCACGCTTCGCAGGGATAGATACTTTGGAGACTGAGTCATCGACTGGGGAATCTCAACGCCTGGACCCTTGGGGGTTATATCACGGGTGACCAGGTCCGGCCCAAATTTGGGATTCTTCCGGCCAGGTGTTTGGTGTGAGGCTCAGTCCGCACTTTGGGAATCTCAAAGCTCGACCCTTTGGAGGGACATTATATCTTGAGCCCGGACTTGGGATTCCTCCGGCTGGGTGCTTGGTGCGAGGTTGAGTCCACACTTGGGGAATCTCAACTCTTGGCCCCTTTAGGGGACTTTATATCATGGGTGACCTGGGCGGGCTCGGATTATGGATTCTTCTAGCCGGGTGTTTGGTGCGAGACTGAGTCCGCACTTGGGGAATGTTAGCGCTCGACCCCTTGGGGGGACTTTATATCACAGGTGACCCGGCCGGGCCCGGATTTGGGATTCATCCGACCGGGTGTTTGGTGCTAGGCTCAGACACACTTGGGGAATCTCAATGCTCGCCTGATAAGCGTTCAATTAATAATATTTTTTTACCTGTTTCATGTACACTTTGCATATGATTTGGATTATTTTTGGCTCGCCAATACTTAATTTGTGTTAGTTTTTATTTACAAGGCAACAGAAGTCATCAAGAATCGAAAGGAAGCAATTCGACATCATTCGAGGCAAAAAAAAGCAACTTGAGGCGGTGCCCCATATAGTAGCTATAGTAATTTCAGCAAAGCGCACGCACCTGTATGCGCTTGTATAGTGCCCCGCAAAGTAGTTACTGTAATTTCAGCAAAGCGCACGTACCCATGCACTCGCCCGCACAGGGAGTATTTGGGCTCAATTTTTATGATTTTTCAGCCTTGATTCGACCAACACACACCCAACACGTGTCATATACTTCTCTATCATTTCAAACCCGATAAACACCGAGGTTTTAAGGTCCTTGAACTCTTAGATGAACTTGTGAATCTTTATTCTTCTTAGTATTAGCTTCCATTTTTATTTATTTCTGTGAATTGTCTATGTGTGCTTGTTCGTGTTGTTTGTTAGTGCGAAAGCGCGGCCATACTATTAGAATTGCTTGATGCATGACTAGAGATTGCGGTCAAACTAGGTCTTAGCATAGACAATAGGGTGGGGGGGGGGGGGCGTACGCCGAGAGATCGGGTGATCGCTAGGGTTGCTTTGCAACTACAATTCACTTTCCGGATTAGGGTAAAACCCAATAATAAGAACCATAGAACACCAATAATAATGCAGTCGTACGTTTTGAGAAGTCTCCGTATGGCTAGGGTTTGGTTGTCGAGAGATCGAGACTAAACTAATTTAAGGTTTTTCATGGTCCAGGAATAGATAAAATTAGGTTACTAGTATTAGAGTATTAGTCATGAGGGATTCTTAGGGGATAGTTTTCCGAGGTGCCTACTCTCTTGATTGATAAACCCTAGTTTGCTAATTGTCAACTTAGTTTAGTTTGATTCTAATCAGGACAAATCCATCACAATCCATATTTTCTGAGCTAGGTAATAGAGTTCTAGTGGGTATTAGTGCTGGTTCCTGTGTATTCGACTACCCTACCCTCAGGGTACTTTACTACTTGAGCGACCGCATGCACTTGCGGGCTAGCAGCACTATCAAGTTTTTGGCGTCGTTGCCTGGGATTTGCATTCTATTACTCTAGTATTTTAGGTTTAGTTTTAATTTTTGTTTTTTCTATCACGTCTTATCTTATCTTATCCTTTCTATCTTCAACCTAAAAAAAATATAAAAAAAATTTCTATTCTTGACTTTTGGATTTGATTTTGCTTCTTTCTGTGCATGACCAAAAGCAGGGCTCCATACCTAGTGGAAGTACCTGACCCGGATTTTGAGTGCCACCGTCATCGTCAAATATGAGAAATCGTTCTAAAAAAGACAGCAATAGTAGAATCTAGTGCAGAAGTCAATCAACAAGTAATGATGGCGGCACCAACCCGTCCTATTACAAACTTTGCCAAGCCAAGCCTTGACAGCATTGGCTCAAGCATCAACCCTCCACCTATTGATGGACATGATTTTGATTTAAAACATCACATCATTAAGATGATTCAAAATCAGTGTTAGTTTGATGGATTCCAAGATGAAGATCCGTATGCACACCTATCAACTTTCTTGGAGATCAGCAACACTATTACAGTTAGAGCAATATCTGCCGATGCATTTTATCTTTGGCTATTCCCATTTTCACTCAGAGGCCAAGTCAAACAGTGGCTAAATTCGCTACCTCCAAGATCGATCACCTCATGGGGACAGTTAGCTAAGAAATTCCTAACAAGATACTTTCCCCCATCGAAAATCATGAAAATGAGGAGTGACATATCATCCTTCAGACAACTAGAATCAGAAATACTATAGATACCTAGGAGAGATATAAAGAAATGCTTAAGCAGTGTCCACAATATGGGATAGAAGACTGGATGCAAGTCCAGACTTTATACAATGGACTCAATGTGGCTATGAAACAGTTGTTGGACGCAGTAGCCAATAGATCCCTTTGCAACAAGGAACCTGAAGCGGTCATGAAACTAATAGAAGAGATTGCAGTTAATGGATATCAGTGGAGTTCCGAAAGGAACAACAACAAACTAAGCCGAGTCGTACGAATCATTGAAATTGATTTGTTAAACAATTTGGTAGCAAAGGTCGATGCATTGAGTGAACGAATAGACAATATGTCTCTTTAGCAGCAAGTACCGGTCATTAGTTGTAGAACATAGGGAGACCAACCCGGTACAGAAGCCAATATGGTGCTAGCTGAACAAGTTAACTTCTTGGGTAGCTAGAACAGTTACCAGAACAATCCTTAAAGCTCTACCTACAACCCTGGATGGAGAAATCATCCAAACTTCTCGTGGAGCAACCCGGGGCAAGATCAAGGACAACAAAAACCAACTGAACCATGAGGATTTTAGCAACTCTCACAAGATAAGAAAGGTCCAAGCATGGGAAACTTCTTTTCACAGTACATACGAACCAATGATGACAGAATGAACATAAATGAAGAGTACATGAGGAATTATCAGGCATCGATGAAACCTTGAACACCAAGTAACCCTAATTGCAAAATCTTTGGTTGAACAACTACTCGGCTCCCTCCCCAGCAATACTGAAGTGAATCTAAGAGAATCATTGAAGGCCATTACCCTCAGGAGTGGAACAGAGTTGCCCCCACCTCCAGCAAAGGATCAGAAGGATACAGCAGAGACGGAAGAGAAAAGGGAGCATTCTGATCTAAGGAAAGAAAAGGAAAAGCAAGCCCTAATTGTGCGAGAGTACCAAACAAAACTACCGTACATAGCCAAGGTGAAAAAGGTCCAACAGGTGGAGTAATTGAAGAAATTCTTATAAATGTTCAAAACACTAACCATCAACGTCCTATTCGTGGAAACTCTTTCACAGATGCCAAGGTACGCAAAGTTCTTAAAGGGGCTACTCACCAATAATAGAAAATTGGAGGAAGTGTCCAGAGCAACCCTTAGCAAACAATGCTCGGCGGTCATCACTAACACAGTCCCAAAGATGGAAAAAGATTCGGGGGCTACATAATCCCCTGTACTATTGGAGGATTGGTGGATGAGAATACATTGGCAGACCTTGGAGCAAGCGTCAGCCTCATGCCATACAAAAACCTTATCGAAATTGGGACTCAGAGAACCCAAACCAACAAAGGTTACACTATAAATGGCCGACCGATCAATCTGTCAACCACGTGGAGATTGAGGACGTATTAGTCAAAGTATATAAGTTCATCTTTTCGGTGGATTTCATCATACTAGACCTGGACGACCAAGTGGAAGTGCCCCTCATCGTCAGGAGACCGTTCCTGAAGACACCATAAGCTTTATTCTACATTAAGGACCGACGGATGATGCTAAGAGTTGGAGATGAGCAAGTCGAGTTCAAGGTTCAATCTGCTATGTGACACCCAATAGAGTTTGACGATTCTTGCTACTCTATTGACTATATTGATGATCTCGTTTCTGAGTATGTGCAGGACAAACTGTTATAGAACCAACTCGAGGATATTTCCTCTGATGAGCCACCTCCTTTAGGAAAAGAGGAAAAGGAGGAAGAGCAAAAACATAAATAGCTATGTCCCCTCACGAAGGACAAATATCCTGGGCAGATGAAGCAGAGGACAAGCAAAAAGAGCCACTCACCCTCAAACAGTAACCTACTACCTGGCTCATTTGGGAGCCAAACTTATGAGTATGAATTTATTTCCTATTTAAGCATGCAGGCATTGAAGAATTTTCCTCCCATCAGGGAAGCTGAAAGGTATAACTTATTTGAACCCTTGTGAGTATACTGGTACGTCAAGCTAGCGACATAAAACAAGCCATTCTTGGGAGGTAACACAAGCTTAGTAATTTTAGGTAGTCTTCTAGTTAGTTTCCATGAGTAAGATTAAGTTGGGTTTAGTTTTAGACATACATTAGTGGTGAGACTATCTTCTTGATGATGCCCAAAAATTATATGATTTTGAAGTATTTTACCGACTAATTTTTGTCTTTAGAGTCTATAACAATCTGGTGTAGGTAAAAAATCGGGCAAAAGACACAAACGTAGGAGGTTACAGAGCAGTACACGCCCTTCCACATAGGCATGTACCAGACCGTGTAGTTCATGGGACAGAAAGAAGGGATAAGTGCCAGAAGATAAAGAGCTATACGCCCGGCCACACGGGAGTATAGTGGGACGTGTCGCGCTTGGGAGAAAGCAACGAAGCAGCGGAGAAATTATAGAGGGCCACACGCCCAGACACATAGGCGTGTGGCAGGGCGTGTTGCGTTCGGTATGAAATAGAGAGAAATCAGAAGCAAAACAGAGGACCGTGACCAATCAACACGGCTGGAGCTCAATTGACATGGCCATGTGGATAAGGATACGGCCGTGTCCAGCTTGGAGATTCGAATATCTGGGGGTTTTAATCGTGAAAAGAGGGGAGTCGCCACTACTATCGATACCACCTCTTCTTCTTCTTTCCTCGCGAAAGCTCCCCTTCTCTTCCTGCACTCCGGAGAACACACACCCGTCCTGGCCATGCTTCATTACCAGCACCACGGATCACTGCCCCGATTTCATCCACACCACCGTTTCAAGCCCCACATGCCCATGTCCACCATCAACACAGGAGAGCAATAGGTTTGAAGAAGCAAATCCCTGGGCAACTCCAAAGAGGAAGAGAGGGGAAGAAAGCTCCCAGGACCCACCTGAACTGAGCTTTAGGTTAAAGATCTATAGTAGGAGGTACGCTGTCCTACACCACAAGAACTTTGGGGAAACCCGAGCAATTGATTTCAGGATCCTAGAGGATGTGGGCCTCGCCGGAGAGGTCAACCGCCTGCTCGCGGTAGGAGGATGGAGGAGGCTGCTCACTATCAAGGAGATGGCGTACCAAGAGCTCAAGTTGGTGGTCCTCGTTACCTTCACGATCACACGAGGGGACGCCCTGCTATCATGGCATAGGCCTTATCAGATATAGTTCTAGTTGAAGAGCACAATGCACATGATAAGTTACACCAAGTTTGCCTCTACCTGGAACTGTACTACGAGGAGTTCATCCGGACATCCAAGTACGAGGCCCTCAACACCGTCAGACCACACCAGAGGTCGAAGCTCGATTATTGGGTCACACTCAGCATAAAGGCTAGGTATGACCCGGCACGGTCGAAGGCTGGCACACTCAGGACTCCCGGTCTCAGGTACATCCACTACGTCCTCACACACTCTATAATAGGGCTAGGCGACAGTACGGGGATGGTCAGTACTAGAGACTTCCTCTTCTTGTCAAGCATGCATGAAGGATTACAGATCCACTTGGGTTGGGTTGTCGCAAAGTTCCTGCTCCATCAGGGATCCTACCCCAGGATCCAGAGCATCTTCGAGGGCCCATACGTTACCAGACTTGCCCGGTGGATGTGTCTATTGTCAGGAGGAGCCACGACAAGACTGACAATGGCAGGAGGGGGCTTGGAGATCACACTCTAGACACTTCGGGCACTCAGGATAGTCCGACCGATCCAGACCTCCAGAGGGACCATCTATCAAGTCATCAAGCCTGACACGACTCCGTGGCAGGAGCCAGGAGACTCGACAGCAGTAGGACTGAGCACTGCACCATCGCTTCTACCACCAGCACCCATACCAGCTCCAAGACGGACCCCGGCCGAGTACGATGCATGACTAGATTAGTTGATAGGGGCTATCTAATTTCTGATCCAGCAGGGTGGTCACCAGTACCCACCTCGACCACTTGCTCCCATGCGCACCATGAGAGACGTGGGAGTGGGCGGCCAGCGATGACTCCTAGACCGCTGATGATGATGAGGATGAGCATGACAATTGACTATCAGGAGTTTTCTTTTTATTATAACTACTTTTGTATTTTTTTTATTTTCAAAAACCGAGGCACCACAGTTTCTCTATCTCTATATATCATACTTTTGAGCATTACTTATGTGCCTTCTATGTCATAGGGTATTTTGGAACTCATGGCAAAGGAACTTGTCAAAAATCGTCACATGAGCACCACCAAACAATTATGTCGAGTAATCCCCCATTTTCCCTTTTTGATCGTGCATGTCGTATCTTCTTTTTATTATGCATATATTGCGTACATTGGGGATATTTTACAGTTTAAATGTGGGGGAGGGATTAGCTATGCTTATTTGATTAATGATGAGTACTGGTTAGATGATCTATGATAGTTAATGATTGGGAGTTCTCTTGGGATCTGGGTTGACATTAGCATAAGGTGTCAAATTTTTCAAAAATATATATATTTAGTCCTACCTTTACTTGACACATCACAAGAACTTTGAGCACAAACTCTAACTTTGCTGCCACTTACCTGCTTAGATTCGGACTCCAGATAGCCTAACCATTTAATAAACAATGAGTAAAAAAAAAAGAGAAGATTTTTGTTAAACAAGCTGGAATAAAGGAAAGTCGAATCCATTAGGGATGCCCTACCAATATGAGAAAGATGGTAGAAAGAGCTATCACATTTGAAGAGTGAATGCCGCTCTTGAGTAGTAGGATCTTGGGCATCACAAATGTTCACTTGATGACCTACAGGGGGAAAAGGCTACCTCATTGGAAGTATGAAGCTACTAACCCCAGCTTACAGAGTCGAAAGCAGTAGTTTAGAGAATATGGTTTAGACTAGTTGGGTTAGGCCTGAGCTATTAAGCGGCACCATAGGAAGGGTTACACACACACACATGGGGAGTTCGAGTGTAAGGTGGGACCAATTTTCAATAAAAACTTCATGACACCTGACACTATGTTTCCCTAGACATCAGAGGGATTCCCAGGTATTTGTTAGATTGGAGATCAGGCACCCATCATCTTGCTTATATTCTATATATTTTTTTTTGCTTAAGGACAAGCAAATGTGTAAGTGTGGGGGTATTTATGATGAGTGCCTAATTATACATATTTTCTTATCATATTTACATACCCTTTTACATCTATTTTGGCATAGTTTCTCCCACTTTTGTATGCTATTGGGTGTTTTGTGTAAATTGGTAGATAATTATGCACTTTGGAGAAAAGAAGTAAATTATGGAGAAATTCGGAGCAAGAAGTACCAAAACAAAATGCGACACGGTCACTCACACAGGTGTGTCCATGGGCGTGTGAATTCAAATTGAAATCAATTAAAGAAACACACTCAGCCCAGATGACACGACCATATGACAAATGACACGACCGTGTGACAAATGACGAGGCCGTGTGGCTAATAACATGGGCGTGTGGCGTAAAGTCTGAAACTTATAAAAGGCCGTTAGTTCAACTTTTCTAGGGGACTTTTGGCATATCCAAGAATCAAAGGTTAGCGTTTTGGGGAGAAGTCGAAGGCAGAGGAGGCACTGTGCCAGGGAGTCTATGAGTCTTCTTGTGTCTTCCTCCTTATTTATTAGGGTTAAAGCCATTTTTGGTCCCTGAAAACAGGGCCAATGTTCATTTCCATCCCAAAAATTTAAAATTTGTTTAATACGGTCCACATCAGCATATACTGCCACTTATGACTCCACATCAGCAAAATAACGACCTAAACATAATAATAAAAAGATTATATGCATTTCATTGGTATTCCACATGTCGCCAATAGGGACCAAAAATGCCAAAATGCGGAATATATAGGGACCCAAAATGTCAAAATATGCAATACATGGGACCATATTGAACAAATTTTGAATTTTGGGATGGAAATGAACATTGGTCCTATTTTCAGGGACCAAAAATGGCTTTACCCCTATTTATTATGATACTTGTTATTAGTATGAGAGGCTAAACCACTTATGGTGCCTCAGGTCCTTAAACTCTTAGATGAACTTGTGAATCTTTATTCTTCTTAATATTAGTTTCCATTTTTATTTATTTCTGTGAATTGTCTATATGTGCTTGTTTGTATGGTTAGTGTGAAAGCGCCGGTCATACTATTAGAATTGCTTGATGCATGACAAGAGATCATAGTCAAGCTAGGTCTTACAATAGACAATTAGGAGGGTAGGGGAGGTGCACACATAAAGATCGGGTGATCCCTAGGGTTGCTTTGCAATTACAACTCACTTTCCAGATTAGGGTGAAACCTAATAGTAGGAACTATAGAACACCACTAATAATGCAGTCGTATGTTTTGAGAAGTCTCTGTATAGCTAGGGTTTGGTTGCCGAGAGATCTGGACTGAACTAATTTAGGGTTCTTCACGGTCTAGGAATAGATAAAATTAGATTACTAGTATTAGAGGATTAGTCATGAGGGATTCTTAGAGGGATAATGATCCAAAGTGCCTACTCTCTTGATTAATAAACCCTAGATTGCCAATTGTTAACTTAGTTTAGTTTGATTCTAATTAGGACAAATCCATCACCAACCATATTTTGTGAGCTAGGTAATAGAGCTCTAATGAGTACTAGTGCTGGTCCCTGTGGATTTGACTACCCTACCCTCAGGATACTTTACTACTTGAGCGACCCCTTGTACTTGCGGGCTAGCAGCACTATCAGATAGGTAGAGCTTGAAGCAGGAGTCTTCATCGATCCATACACGCCGCAATCCGTGGAGGGAATATTGGAGGGAGGTTTATTTGTGTTTATTTTGATGTTTCCTGATCTTATATTATTGTATTAGATTTGAGTTCCCCTTTCACGGGGAACTATTTTGTAGCTATTTAGGCATGATGAACTTTTGAGTTAATATTTAACTTTGACGTTGGATGTTAATTTTTATTTAGTTGCTTTATGTTTTGAGATCTATTGAGTATGCTTTATTGTTATTGAATTTCTACGTTGCAACAGCCAGAGATTCAATAGGATTCATATGAGGTCAAGAGCTAGCGCCTCCTAGTATTAAAATACTATCAATAGAGAGGGTTGTGAGTGCATCGAGAGATCAAGCACTACGGAGAGTGATAAACGTTCAATTTATCATATTGTTATATCACTTATTTGTACATTATGCATGTGATTTCAAGTAATTTTTGGCCATTAATACCTAATTAGTGTTAATTCTTATTTGCAGGGCACTGGAGAGCTTTGAGAGCAAAATGGAAGTAACACGACACAAATCGAAGCAAAACTCCAAGTTACTGAAGCCGTGCCGGCCAGCGTGTGCCTACACGAAGCAGGAAATGGGCAGCAGTGCGCTTGCACACAACCGCGCGAGCGCTTTGAGCACACACCTCCAGTCTTACAAAGAGCTACACGGCCGACCGTGTACCCGTATCATAGAGCACACAGGCCTGGAGATAGGGCGTGTGGGCAGCCGTGAGCCCGCACGACTGCCTGTATGACTCGAGCTGCAGATGCGACCTAGCCCAGTTTTATTGCTGATTTGAATCCGGATTTAGCTGATTTGGACACCAATTATGTAAATTGACCTGGACTATATAAATAGCTAATTTTAGGGTTTGAGAATGGGGCTTGGGACTTGGAACTCATCACCTCTCTTGAAGGCTCCCACCCTTCCTCCATCTTGGAGATTGGGGTATAATTGAAGTTAATGGAGCAAGAAGGTGACGACAAGCATCAAAAGGGCATATCCAAACACACTACAAATGGTCCTCGCCAACGGTGAACGGAAGGGTGTTTCATCTTATGTCTCATTTATTTCTCTTGAATCTTGTGTTGGAATTGTGTTCTAACTCAATAGGGTAGGGAGTCAAGACCATCATCGATAATCAGCAATTTAATTGCTGGAAATCCCATGTTTTAGATCTTTTTAGAAGCGATCGTGCGGCCGGCCGTACGACCGCACGGCCATCCGCACCCTTCCCACCAATAGGTACATGCGGGCGCACTTTGGTGCGCATGTGGGATCAAAAATACCCGCCTGGCATCGTGTCTGTGAAGAGACACCAGGCGATACATCAAATCACAAATGTCATTTAATTTATTTTATTTCAAGTATTGTGGGTTCTTCCATTCCTAATAGAGGCAAGCCTATATTATTAATTACCCTAGACATAGCCTTGGGAACCTCCGATTAAGGGCAAAAGAATACAAGTAGAGGTAATGAAAAATTTTCATTTTATTGTGGAAAATGATAATTTATTACATGTAGATATCATCATATAGATGTACATAATTTATTCATTTATTTATACAAATGGCGCCGCCTTCCGTCGTGGAATATATGCACCGCCACTTCTAGAATTTATGATTAATCAGTTGCCTCAAGACGCCTATTTTATCGCCTCTTTGAGATTTGCACCACTTTACAATTTATCGACCCTCTCAAGATGACTGTCATATCTCCGCCCCGAGATATATGCTGCTTTGAAACTTGTGTTTATTAGCAGCCTCAAAGTGAGTGCCGCTTTGTGATTTGCATTGCATCAGCTGCCTCGAAATGTGTATTCCATCACCACTTCGAGATTCGTGTCATTTCATGACTTATATTTTATCAACAACCCTCAAGAATCGCGTTATTTCGTCAGCCGCCTTAGAGTATTCATTGTAGCTTCAAGATGTGTGCCACTTCAGGATTTTATATTTCATCACCCGCTTCAAGATGCGCATCCATTGTCACATCAAGATGCGTGTTACTTTGAGATTTGGCCGCCTCAGGATGCTCGCTCTACAGCTGTCTCGAGCTTCGTGCCATATCGGGATTCATATTTCTTTATTTCGAGACTTGCATATATATTTTTTATTACACATTACACTAAGATATATATATATATATATATATATATATATATATATATATATACATATACATATATTGCCTTTTGGATTTGTCTCTACCTCAGGATGTGTACTTTATCCTTGAATATGACGCTATGCCAAAAGTTCCTCTGTAGCTTTACTACATTGGAATTATTCTTACAACTCCATCACTTCTTAGACTTGCATCATGGCATCAATCAAAAAAAATAAAAATAAATAAATAAATAAAGAGCTTCCCCAGCTACACACATTTTACCTCTCTTTTCTTTTATTGCTATTTTCTCATATGAGCTTCATTAATTAGCCCTTTGACTTCTAACATATAACTGCCTTCAAACTTGCCATGTGTCAGCATATCCTTCCTTCTGGACCAATCAAACATCATCCTTCATTATTATTATTATTATTTTATTTTTAGAAAGAAGCATGTTAATTTTATGGCCCACTGTAGTAAATATATAAGGCACTCCTTCAAGCATCCTTGCAGAAAATCAAGAAAACTAAGTTCTTCAGAAGAGACATCATCAGTTATGAATTTCATTTGCCTAATTTCATTAGTTTTCTCAACAAGTTATGCTCCTAAAAAGTTTTATGAAACTTAGATTGCCCTCCCCCCAATGTTTAAACAATATGGAAGTTCCATGTAGCCATCTAATACCCCATATATTTGACAACATTCATGCGTCTCCATTGCATTTTTTTTTTTTTGCTCATTTTAGTAAGGTCAGGCAAGTGTTCAGTCCCCATAACTATAGTTTGTAACAAAATAAAGCTCCACTCTTGCAGTTGGTAATTAATCCACATTATCTTGGGCCAAGAGGAAGAGTATAGCCTCATTTCAATTTTGCAGTTAAATTGGTTAGAATAAAATATCGATAATGGCAATGGCAATTCATATCAGTGAAAGTCCACAACTCGGCAACTAATGACAGCAAGGCAGTGGAAGTTCTCATTAATGCACATCATTAAAAAACACTAACTTCAGAAATTCTTTTCACCTATAGCTAGAGAAACCTATAATGGATTCTCTCAAACATTTAATAGCAAAGCAATGGAAGTTCTAATTAATGTCCATCATTAGAAAACACTAACTTCAGAAATTCCTTTCACATATAACTAGAGAAACTTATAATGGATTCTCTTGAACATTTTATCAAATATCTAGAGGGCATTTCCTACAACCAAGCCATTAGTATGACATTAGAATGCCTTCTTTTACAAAATTTACAATATAAATTTCATGGCGCCATTTATAATAGCATAGATTATGCATCTATTTCATTTTTTTTACATCCTCTTCTTCTTCTCCTTTCTTTTGCCTTCCGCAATTTCTACAGCATGACATTGATAAGCAGCTGAATTTATTTCGTTAGTGGCTGTCAGCATCAATTTGTATTCTTTGCTTTACGCACTCCTGCTACAACAACAACTTCTTTCTTATAATAGTAACAACAATTTTTTAATAGCAGCAGCAGCTCTTGTGATAGTACTATATGTAGTATGGTGGCATTCTTTGTAGTCACATTCTTGGGGTATGCCATAGATGCCTTAGAAACCTTCAACATTAAACTCATATCTTCAATCATGGAAATCATGAATTTTATTAAACTTTCTTCAGCACAATACAACCCCCATGAGATCTTTTAATTTCAACATTGGTTTGCATCCGGTTTCTATTAAGCATTTTATTAAAGGGTTAAAGCCATTTTTGGTCCCTGAAAACGGGACCAATGTTCATTTCCATCCCAAAATTCAAAATTTGTTCAATATGGTCCCTATGTATTGCATATTTTGACATTTTGGGTCCCTATATATTCCGTATTTTGGCATTTTTGGTCCCTATTGCTGACGTGGCGGTCATGAGGAATACTAATGAAATGCATATAATCTTTTTATTATTATATTTAGGTCATTATTTTGCTGATGTGGAGTGATAAGTGGTAGTATATGCTGATGTGGACCGTATTGAACAACTTTTAAATTTTTGGGATGGAAATGAACATTGGCCCTGTTTTCAGGGACCAAAAATGGCTTTAACCCTTTATTAAATAGTTTGCGTGCACAATGACTCTTTACTGAACAATTTCCATTATTGAAAGTTGCTTCTCTTTTTTTCTTTTTTTATTACAAAGATACATCATAGAACTTCGAATCTTAATTTCTTCTTCCACAACAGGTGGATGAATACTCCAGCAACTTCTCTTACAGTTTTACAACTTCACATTTGAGAAGATCTACAATAGATGAGTAATGATTTAATTTTGGTTGAACGTCATGTTTAAGTATCGCATACAATTCAAAAAAAAACCAAAACCTTGCGCAGGTTAGGAATTTGTTGACATCTTGGCACAAGCTCCATAGCTGCAATACCTTTCTTTGTTTCATTTCTTTTTTACAGCTCCTGCAGCGGCAACATAAACCAAAGCCTTGGATTCTTTACGCAGGGAATTGAGAAGGATGTTGAAAGTCACCCTAATGGAATGCAACCCCTTCCATAGCTTTCAGCTGTATAATCAAGCTCAGAGCTCAAATTGGCCAGCCGTTGAAGATGAAATTCTTTTAGATATGGGAGAGAGGCTAAATCCGGTGATCAGCTTTCATCAGTACGAGAACCAGAGAAGGTTACTTTCTCTTCAACAATCTCCAAAGAGGCCGAGATTAGGCTCTTAGTGAATCTTCCAGAGAGGTTGCGTGCTTCCTCCGCGGGCACGGTAGCTATGGATCCGTGAGCTTTTGCTTCTTCTTCGGCAACAATGGGCAGCAGGGAGGCTATTGTATAGCCTTTGCTTCCTCTTCGGTGACGGCGAGCAGCAGGGAACCTCGGCGGCATAGCGGCGGGCGATGGCAGAGGGCCTCAATAGCTTGGCGGCATCAATGGAGGGAGGAGGTCAAGCTAGCAGACTTGATGGCAGAGCCGCCGCGCACCAGGATGGTATCCATCCTAGCAGCGGCGACGATTGATGACGACAACAGCGACAAAGGCGACGACACCAGGGGCGATCGGGCTGGCGGATTTGATGAAAGAGTCGCCACCCACCAGGATGGTATCCATCCTTTTAGCGGCGACTATTGAAGGCGGCAGCAGCAAGCAGAAGATGTGATCGACGACTTGATCTAATTCTTCTTTTCCTTTCTCTCAAAGCACTTACACCCCAAACCTCCAATTGCCCGTGCCAGAATTGCAAGGGCCAGAATTACCATGGCAATTCACTCATCCAAAAAAAACTTCTACCCCAAACCTTCAATTGCCCGGGCAATCACTATTTATAAATATTTTTTTATATTTTGAGTTACTTAAATGTTAGTTTTTATTTGTAATAAGCATAATTTAAATAAATGACATTAATTAAAACAAAGCAAAGAAAATATATTAATTAAAATAAAAAAAATTACATTAATTAAAATTTAAAGAAAGTACATTAATTAAACATGATAATCTAAACAAGTAGGAAGACATCTAATCAAACCAATCTGTTGATATATGATCTTCATTCACATTGCTAGGGGTGCCCTCATTCATGTTGCTAGGGGTGCCTTCATTCATGTTACTAGGGGTGGCTTCATTAAAAAGACTTCTTCTCTTCATAATTTCCATACGTTCTGCTTTCCAAAACTTTTTCCTATCGGGAGAAAATGCGGAGCAATCCATGGCCATAACCTCTCGATCCCTTAGATCTTGTTGTAGTTGACGGGCGTATTCTTTATCCTTTTGGAGTATCTCAAATCCATATGTTTCAAATGCATCTTTTTCTCTATTTCTTTCAAGGTTGAGTTTACCTGTTGTGGCTAATTCCTTAAGATACTTAGCCGTGTTCGGATTATATGAACCGGCGGCTTGCTTCGACTTCTTTCTTCCTGCCGGTCTAGCCACTCCACCGGATTGTGACGCCCTCCTACGTACGAATGGTGATGTTGTAGCAGCATTAGTTGGTGTCCCCTCATCACTAGGGGAATTAAATGTTGTTGGCTCTTGGGATGTTGGCGCCCATTCAGTCGGTGTCACATGTTCAGGCTGAAATTCTTGCATAATCATGAATCGTGGATAGCTCTTAACAACTTCCCAACATTGAAAATGAGCGAATTCCTTCTTGGCAGTAGCATTGTACCAACGTTGTGCTTGAATTTGCTAATACAAATAAATAAATCAAGTAAGTATATGTTTAAATAAAAAAAATTAAGTTACAATTTTAAATATTTAATTAAACAAATTAAATTAAAAAAGTACCTCATCCCCAAGATTGGTTCTACTTTGATAATTTTCTGATGCTTTCTTCAAAGCATCCCTCTAATATCCTAGCGATTTATTCAACACTTTCCATCCACTAGACATACTCATTTCTGTGCGAGGAGAATTCACTGCTGTCGATATGAGTTTTTCGTGGATGAGCCTCCACATTCTTGCATTTTTCATTTCATTCCCCGTCAACGGATTATGGGCAACTTCTCCCCAACATTGGCTCAACAATACATCTTCGGCGGTGGACCACGAGCTATCCGAAGAAGCCGTTGAAATTCCCGAATACAAAGAAAAAACAATAAGAATGTAGAGGGAGTTTTTGTTGATATGAAATTGTGGAGAGTTATGAGATGGTGTTGGGTATTTATAGGATAAGATTTTGAATTTTTAATATTTATTTTATTTTATAAAAATATGGTCGTTGGAATGTATCCGTTGCTTTATATTTTAAAATAAAATAATCTAACATGAATCTTTTGATAACTGTTTTATTATAAAAAATTAATGGGCCCCACTATTTGCCCGTTTGAGCGCTGGGGCAAGATTCGCCCGGGCGGGCGCCCGATTGGGTGGGTACCGCACCTTGCCCGAGCGCTCATGTGCGCGTTAACATTTCATTTTTCAAAAGGACCAGAATTGCCTTTTGCCCTCCGATTCCCCTTTGCGATGGAAGTGCTCTCAATCTCTCTGCTTTCCTCTCTGAGAGTTCTCCCCCCTCCTTTTTTTTTCTTTTTCCTTCCCCTTTTATTAACCGAGCAACATCCCGATCGAGTGGCTGGTGATCGTGGGCGGATCACGCGATTGACCGGGGATAATATTAATTATTTTAAATATTAATAATTATTTAAATATTTTAAATATTAAATATTATTTAATTATTAATTATTTTCTACATAACATTCATATAATTTTAGTTGGTTAAGTATGAAAATGGAAAAAGATGTTTGCTTTTGATGTTAAGTATGAATAAGGGCAAAAATGGTATTTTTCCATCAAGGAATGCCCATTCTGCCCAATTCCATGAGGGGTTTTCAAGGAATCCCATTCCTTTCCAAATCACTGTTCATCCCCATTCTTGCGTACCAAACGGAGGCATAATCTGCGTAAGGAATGAAACCCATTCCCATTCCTTACAACCAAACACACCATTAAATCCTTCTTTCTGTTTATTATATTTGTTTTTAATTTTTTTATTTTGATGGAGATAAACCAAGCCACCGAGGATAAGATCAAATATGAATTTAAATTTAATTAAATTAATTATTTCATTTATTTATTTTTCTTACCTGGGGATTTGTATTCTTTGATCATTTCGGCCCCTTTAGACCGCCTCGGGACATGTTCTTGGTCCATGTCATGACTTGCATTTTCCTTGGATTTGCCTCGGGATTTGTTACCTTGGATTTGCCTTGGGATCTGTGCCCATGGATGATCTTAGGATCCTGCATTCTTTTTAAAAAGATTGCCTCGAGATTTGTATTCTCGGGCATCTTGAAATTTGAGATCGCCTCGAGATATGTGTTCTCGGGCGATCTTGGAATTTGAGATTGCCTCGAGATATGTGTTCTCGGGCTATCTATTCCAATATATATATATTTTATCATAATATTTATATGAAATATTTCATATTGGCCGTTGAGACATATATATATATATATATATATATATATATATATATATATATATATATATATATATTATTTTATATATTTTTTTGATATAAACAAATGCCCCCTTCATACTTCTCTCACGAAATTGATTTGAGAGAGAGAAGTATGAACATATAAAAAAAATTTCATCTTTGTTGTCGAGCCATTTTGGGAAGACTGAGGCTATTGGTTTTTTTTTTTATTTCTCCCCTTTATTTTTCATTTTCATCATTTTTCATTCTTTTTTCTTTTCTTTCCATTTTCCATTTTTTTTTATTTTGTTTTTTTTTGGGAACACAGGGGTCAATTTATTTGCCTCAGGAAGCACTTTTAATTGTGCATGACCTGTCTACCTTTTATAGGGAGCCGGACGTTCCATTGTAGATAAACATTTCTCATTGATTGGGTCTCCTGAGGACGAGAACCATTTCTCCTTCTCTAAATATCTGGAATCGATCCCACTTGTGACATCCTTGCTTTATAGACTTCAAGAATCTACTGTACTTCTATCCTCTTTTCATCGAGAGAGTCCAGTTCATCTATGTGAAGCCAAATATTGTCTTTGTTTGAGATTTCATGCCATTTGAATTTCCAGAGAAAGGACTCCTCCAATTCCCAATACTAAATAGTATGGTGTTGATTGTATTGGAGTCTTATAGGTACGATAAGCCCATAACATCCCAGGGAGCCTATCATATTAGTCTCTTTTATTTTTGAAGACAACTTTCTTTGGAGTTGGATGACAATGGATAGCATCTTCATCTATTTGGCATAGATGGCATCTTTTAGCATATTCAATTTGACCATGTTTGGTTCATAATATCCCATGCACTTTAATCTTAACTCGCACCTTGGGCCCATATTGATGTGCACCACATGTCATGAAGTGTACATCGTGCATGATTTCTTTCACTTTTTCATATGAAAGACATCGCATTTATGAGGGTGAATCTTAGGGCTTCTCACTTTATCTGAAGGCCTTATGATTTGCCCCTTGAAGGTTTCTCATATGGTTGGCTCCATTCTTCCTCTAGTATTTTGAGGGTGAAGTCTTCCATTTTGCCTCCAGTATTTTCCTCTTCAACATCATCAAAGATTGTACTTATGGCTTATATTTATTATGGTGATTTGAATTCTTCATAGTCTGGATTCACTTGCTGTGAGTCTTCAAATATGTATACATTCTTGACCTCATCAACAGAGGATACAAGTCTGAAATTTCATATTTCCTTGGTGATCTCATCATATGAGTGTATGAGAACCCAAGTGAAGATCTTTTTCATTTCATCATTTTTTGAAGCGTCGTATTTCACTTGACCTCATTAATGGAGGATATAAGTTTGACATTTCATATATCCTTGGCAATCTCATTATATGAGTGTATGAGAATCCAAGTTTGACATTTCATATATCTTGGTGATCTCATTATATGAACCTTTGAGAACCCAAGTAAAAAGGCTTTCTTTCTTCTTTTTTTCCATATATATATATATTTTTTGTAGAAATTTTGATTTAATTGTCGGAATGCGTGAAACTTCATGTGTCATATTTTACCTGACCTCATTAAAGGAGGATACAAGTTTGACTTTTCATATTTCCTTGGTGATCTTATCATATGAGTATACGTACGAGAACCCAAGTGAATTTTCTTAGAAGTCTCTGCTCCATTGTTGGAATATGTGAAACTTCGAGTGTCATATTTTACCTGACCTCATTAATAGAGGATACAAGGATGACAATTTCATATTTCCTTGGTAATCTCATCCTATGAGCGTCTGAGAACCCAAGTGAAGAATTTCCATTTTTTTTTATCTTACATAGCCGAATGGTTATGTCAAAATGTCGTATCCTTTTTTTTTCATTTGATTTCAGATGACATATGCATCGTAGCTTGCCCCCATCCTTCTAAAGGATTTATGGAGCTCAATGACGTTATCTCCAAAAATGAACTTTGATGTCTTCTATCATTTTTGACTTTCTCCTTCAGTTTTTATGATTTGAAAGTCGGATAACACCTTGGACTAGTTTTATCCAACTTCTTCATATATGAGATTAGCTCTTGATGAGATATCATATATGCAGGGGAAAGCCACCTCAAGATTTGTTTTCTTCTTGAGTCACCTAGAGAATCGTACTCTCGGGTAACATCAGGATTTGTGCTACTTCAAGATGTGTGCTTCACTTCCTCGGGATGCACACTTCATTGCTTTGAGACTTGTAATACTTTAGGGATATATCACCACCCTGAGATGTGTGCTCCATAGTCGCCTCAAGATTTGTGGTTGCTTTGACATTTGTACTTCATCAGCTACCTCGAGATGTGTGCTCCATTATCACCTCGAGAGTTGCGCTACTTTGAGATGTGTGCTTCACTGCCTCGGGATGCACACATCATTGCTTTGAGGTTTGTAGGGACGACCATACTCGTGGGTGATCGTCCTTCAGATGCCTCATCCCAACAGAAGAGAAGAAGGGGTAGGGAAGTCTTCCTCTCTTAGAGAATAATATATAATAGATAGTATTTATACATAGACGATGGCGATCTTCTTTGATGAGGAAGTTCGTAGGAGCTTCGGCAGCATAGGGATCAAGACAGTGGTATGGCTCTTTCTGCTTTTACTTCATAACACATATATTTATATATTATAATATAATACTTCAAGGTTCCTTCTCCGGCGATGGGTCATCGACGGCTAAAAATCTGAGCATGAGTTTGCATGAACTGGGATGCGATCTGGGCTTCGTTCAGAATCTAGACACCGTCGATGGAGGAGCTTCATAGGCTTCAGGCTTCTGGTTCTTTGCTTCCTTCTTCAGTGGCGGCAAGCAGAGATTCGACAGAGGGCTTGCGGCCATTGATTCATTGATTCCATCTCCAGCGGCAGCAGGGGAGCGTAGTGAAGACTATATAATATATTTATAAGTATAAAGCTTCCTTCTCAAACGGCGATGGAAGTCCGGCAGAGGGCTTGGTCTTTTGATTTAATCTCCGGCGGCAGCAGCGTCGGGAAACCACGAGGGGCGCAGAGGTACTCGAGCAAAAGGGGGGCGTCTTCCTTTGTTTCTTCTCCCTTTTCTTAGAATATATATATAAATATTAATAGCATAATTATCCAGAGAGCAGCTTCCATCGACGATGTCTCTTACTTCTCCTGTGATACGACGGTAATAGTAAGCGAGCGGCAACAACAGAAACTAGAAGCTCATCGATGAAGTGCAGAACATAAGATGGCTTCATCTGCCTCCTTCTCCGGTGGTAGTGTTGTTGGGCTTCGGCTTCATGTAATATATATATATATATATATATATATATATATATATATATATATATATATATATATATATATATATATATATATTATGTTTCTTCCAGCGGCGGCACCAGGCTTCGGGAACTCGGCGGCAGAGGGGAAGTAGACTTCTTGTGGCTTCATGTAATATAAATATATATTATATACATTTTTTCCAGCGGCGGCACCAGGCTTTGGCAGCTCTGCGGCGAAGAGGAAGTAGACTACCTGTGGCTCAGCGGTGCAGTATATATATATATATATATATATATATATATATATATATATATATATTATTGTATAACCCTCTTTCTTCGACGACTCGGCAGTGACATTGAGCGGGAGTTGATGGCAATGCGATGGTGTAGAGAAAGGAACCCTTCTTCTTTCTATAATATGTACAGTGCATCCTCAACGGTGGTGCCTCGGTGGCTTGGCGGCGCAAATATGAGGGCGGCGAGGTCTTCATATATATATATATATATAATATATATAGTATTACTCCTCTAGTGGTGTCTATCAGAAAACAAGGAGGTTGGCGGTCGTCAACAAACGGAAGTAGGGAAGGCAGCCTTCTTCTTCTTCATATAATATCTAGTATATATGATATATAATATAGATATAATATAATATATATAGTATATATATCGTAATAAGGAATACCTTGAATTTCTCCCTTTCTTCTCTCTCTTAAAATTTTTTTCTGCTTTCTCCCCAATGGCCTTTCTCAAAGAAGCTCCGTTGTCTTTTTATCCTCGCTTGAGAGGGAATCCCCACACCGTGAGATCAACCTTTTCTCCTCGAGAAATCATAACCAATTAACCTCCTGACAGGATAAGACAGTAAGTTTAAATTTAATTAATTAATTAATCAATTAACCACCCCTTTTTTTGAATTATTTATTTTTTTTATAGATATTTTTATCACCTCGGGATGTGTTTTTGGACCATCTCGAAATTTATATATTAGATTGCCTCGAAATATGTTCTCAAGCTATCCTGAGATTTAGATTGCCTCGAGATACGCTCTCGCGCTATCTTGGGACTTAGATTGCCTCGAGATATGCTTTCGGGTGTTTATAAAAAAAATATAATATATGTCCCAATAGAACTCAAATAATAATTTAATTCGAATATATCCTAATTTTGATATATCTAGAATTAAATTTAAATATATCTTAATCTAGACATATTAAAATTTAAATATATCTTCATTTAAATTTAATATGTCCTGATTGCATCCCGGTTCAAGAGAACATATCCCGAGGCAACCTCAAGATCCCAAAATTTCCCCCGAGAATACATATCTTGATGTAAACTCAAATTTCTGGATAGCCCGAACACGTATCCCGAAGCAGTCCTAAAAAGCCCGAGAACATATCTCGAGGCAATGAAATTTCACATGCCAAGAGGATGCATATCCCAAGGCAGCTCAAGAATGTTGATCTCGAGGCAAACAAACATGTAAAATAAAATAACAAATAAAAAAAATAAAAAAATTATTATCAAAATCAAAATGAAATAAAATCATATCAGAACTAAAAAAAAGAGATAAGTTCAACTCAAAAAAGAGGGGGTTGTCTTATATAAAGGGAAGGGAATCAGAAGTAAAAAAAAGAGAGGAGATTTGACAGAGAGAAAACAGAGAAAGAAGAGAAATTAGAGGGAGAAAGGTAGAGAGATAACAGAAGTCAAGGTATTCTCATTCTCCTTGACCTTATTATATGAGGATTAAAAAGGGGGCTTCTCCCTCCTGTGCCCTTCCATTGAGCAACTGATCGTCTCCGCCGTTGCCTTCTGTGCTGCCGCCTCCTTCGCCACCTCCCCTCAACTGCCGACCGCCTCGCCGCCGATCGCCGAAGCCTCGCCCAGATTTGGTCTCCAGCCCGCCATCGCGCTTGAAGCCCCCAGATCTGGCTAGATCTGTCGCCCAGCTGCCCCTAGCCAGCGCCCCATCTCTGCAGGTCAGCTAGTCCGCCTCCTGCAACCCAGTTCGCCGGTCCTCCCCAGCGCCTGGCTCCCTCACGCGCCCACGATCGCCTCCGGAAGCGGCCAGCTCGGGCGATGCCCACTCCGCCTTGCCGCTAACACGATCCGCCAAATCCGCCACTGCGAGCGGCCTCCGCCCAATTTCGGCCGGCGGATAGCGCCGCTGCGGCTCCATGTCGTCGAGCCTCCTGCTGCTCGTCGCCGTTAAAGGATAAGTATAGGCCATATAATGGCCTCCCTGCTGCTCGCCATCACCGAAAAAGCAAGGGCTATATGATAGCCCCTCTGCTGCCATCATCAACATGGAAGGAAAGCAAGGGCTATATGATGGCCCCTCTCGCCGCCTGGCCACCGTTAGAGAGAGAATGAGCATAGGCCATATAATGGCCTCCCTGCTGCTCCTGCACCGCCGCTGAGCTCAGCTGAAGCTCGCCACCTACTCGTTGCCAAGCTTGATGCTGTCGCTGTGCCATGACTGTCCCTATTTTGCCACTGCTGTGCTGCTTCAACATTGGATGATGACTGTCGCTGATGCTGAAGATGGTTGTTGAATTGAAGACATGGATGCTAATTGAAGACTTTTTTTTTCTTTCTGCTGTTTGTTAATTATGTATATAGGAATGCTTGTATAAAAATCAAAGCCCCAGATACAAGGGAAACTCTGTCAAAATTTTAAAAGGAATATGAGAATAGTCCAAGAGAAAATTTTGATAATGATCAAAGACTTGTTTTGAATGTGAAGTTGCCACTCTATGTTTTGTGCTACAATTTCTAAAGTTTGCCAGGAGGTCCCAAAGGTCCTTGACATTAAAGAAGCACAAAGTTATAAGAGTATTTTTTTTCGAGGAGTTGTAGATAATGATATGAAGTAAATAATGGAACTGAAAGCCAACGCTTGGAGTAGAAAGGACTGAAATTGATGAGGAAGCTTCCAGAATGCTTGTCAATGGCAAGGTAGAGAGTCACTGCCCTTTTTGAGGTTATGGAGGACATCAAGAATTTTGGAGAAAGTTAAGGACAATCAAATCCATGGAGAAGTTTATGTAAATTACAATGATGTCAAGGTGCTATCGTTATTATGTTGTTGCAGAAACAAAGTTACACGCCACCATTATAGAGATGAAGAGCTGCTAACACTGCTGCAGATGAAGTTTTGAGGGTGGCGAAACCTGGAAGGAAGGACAAAGATGTTATAGAGGGAGGCAAATACCGCTGAAATGGGAACTACAATGTTTGCGAAGCTGCTGCCATCGCTGAAATGTTGCTGCTGGCGGGATTTCTGCAGTCTGCCAATCTTACCACCCTCCATCCAAAAGTAAATAACTTTTGATGTAAGACTCAGATTGGAGTGAAATTCACGGCGTTACAAACTAGACTCCCAAAACTTTCCAACCATGTATAGTGTAGTGCCTATCAGTAGCCCAATTGGTACAGATTTTGATGGAAAGAGAGGTGAATTTCTGCAATTCTGCCAGCTCGACCACCCCCCATTCAAAAGTTGATAACTTTTGATAGGAAACTCCAATCGAGTCGAAATTTGCGGCGTTGGAAACTAGACTTCTAAATCTTTCCAACCATGTATGGCACAGTTCTTGTCAGTAGCCCAGTTGGTACAATTCTTGATGGAAAGAAGATCAATTCCTGCAGTTTTGACTGTCTGACTACCCTCCATTCAAACGGCAATAACTTTTGATAGGAAACTCCAATCTGGGCGAAATTTGCGGCATTGGAAACTAGACTTCCAGAGCTTTCGAACCATGTATGGTACAATTCCTATCAGTGGCTCAGTTGGTACAGTTCTTGATGAAAACAATACCAATTACTATAGTTTGGCCTGTTTGACCACCTTCTATTCAAACGCTGATAACTTTTGCTAGAAAACTCCGATCGAGATGAAATTTTTGGCATCAGAAACTAGACATCCAAGGTTTTCTAACCATATATGGTGTGGCCCATATCGATGGACCATATGGTACAGTTTTCAGTCACAAGGCGGGACAGACTGCTGAAAACTCATGAGCTATTAGCGATTATGACGCAACGGCACTACAACGGGAATTCAAAGGGCGGTGGCGAGGCATATAAGGCTATATATATATATATATATATATATATATATATATATATATATATATATATCCTATGATATGTAATAAAATTCATGTTATGCAAACAAATAAAATTATTTTTTTCCATTTCCTCTACTTGTTCTTTTGCCCTTAATCGGAGGTTTCCGCAAGATTATTCGGGGTAATTAATAATAGAGGCTTGTCTCTATTAGGAATTGAAGAACCCGCATATTAAAAATATGACATTTGTGCTTCGATATATCGTTTGGTGTCACACGATGCCAGGCGCGTATTTTCGATCCCACAAATTCTGGCACGCCCGGTGGAGACCATATTCCTCCTCCCATCTTTGTGGAAAAAGTACAAGTAGAGGCATTTGTTTTTTATAACTCATACAGGAAAGCTAACCTAATTGCTATTTTTTCTATTGCAGTCGAAATGGCATTCAAAAGATCAACCGCGTTTGGGAGCCCAAAGCTTACGATCTTTTTGGGCGAGGGAGCCGAAGTTCAACTGCCGAACTGCACCTTCAATACCGGAGCTGCTGGAGCTGAACTGAGGTTCGGCACAATCTCTGAGTCGGTGCAATTCGTGAAGAGACTTGCACCAATGGAAGAGGAACCGACAGTCCCGCGTCTTCCATCTAGGGGGCGTCATCCGAACGTGATAGTCCCGGCAACCGGTGAAGACGTTGCTGCTGAAGAAACACAGAGGATATCTGCTTTCAAGAGGCTACCCACCCCAAAAGGGTAGTCTCTCTGGAAGATGAAGATGATGAACCTGCCTTCACTATTACCACTAAAGGGCGGGAGAGTGGGATCTTCCAATCATCTGATGAGGATACCCCAAGGAGGAGTGTATTCTTAAGACTCACACTGAGGAAGACCAAGATTCCAAAGAAGAAGCTGGATTTTGTGTCATTCCAAGGGCACAAGACTGATCAAATGGGTTCTTTCAATAACTCATTTGAACCACTTAAATTGGTAAAGAAGAACGCAACCACAGCAGATCTGCGTGTCCAGTTGAATGAGAACAAAAGCGGTAGACCCCCAAGGTCCCATCATAGGGACTCTTTTGGCCAAAATCTTTACAAGACCTACGCGGCATCAAAGAAGCTACGGTCAGAGAAAATGACACCCAAGGAATTCTACCAGAAGAAAAAGTAGTTAGTATCAAACGCGCGAAGGACGGTGTTTGATCAAGTTACTTTTGCAAGAAATCCAGTCAAGACCTCCCGCTCTAAATTTCAAAAGAGGGGAGGAGTGAAAAATGATGAAGAAATGTCTGACATGAATGTCGAAATACACACTTGTCGGATGGTCACTGAAGCTCAAGGAGAGCCAACACCCAAACAAGAACAAATGTGACCTGTTACAAGATCCCGTAGGAGAGCGGCAGACTCCCTAAATGGAGAAGAAGGTTCTAGCCACATGCCGCATGAAGAACAGGGGATAGGGACTAGTCTTCCACCACTCCATACATCTAGAAGGCCCAAGGAAGTAAATCCTCCAAATAATGATGATGAGGATGAACCTGTTTTTGTTCCTCAAATGGAAAACCGGATGCTGAATACAGAAGACTTAATGACAACATGGCGGTGTTAATGGAGTCAATGCTGCAAATGCAGAAGCAAATTAACGCCCTAATTGAAGACCGACCTGAACAAGTACGGATGTCGAGGAGTCCAACCCGACGGCCAAGAGAGGCCCTTAAGCCGGTTGAGCAAGGGGTAACCCCACGGTTTCCTATGGAGAATCAACTCGGACGAATGCAGAGGTCGAGAAGTCTAACTCCTCATCCAAGAGAAACCTTTAAGCTAGTAGAGCATGGAGGAACTTCATACATTCCAGTTCAGGAAGTAATGATCGGGGAAGAAATACAACGAATGGTTGCTGCTGAACTTAAATAGGCCAAGGAGAGCGAGATAAGGGTTGAGGGAGACAAACCTTATCCCAACTACCATGACTTGGTACCCTACCCCAAGGGGTATAATGTCCCCAAATTCAAGCAGTTTACTGGGATTGGCAATCCCGATCAACACTTGGCCCACTTTGTAACGGCATGTGGAGACACAAGTGCGAAGCCCTCACTCCTCCTCAGACAGTTCTCTGCAAGTCTCGCAGGAGTAGCATTCGAGTGGTATGCAAGCTTGCAACCCGAGTCGATCCAGACATGGCAACAGATGAAGGATGCGTTTCGAGTACGATTTGGGGGCATAAGCGACAAAATCACGATTGCTGATCTCGCAGCCACCCGCCAAAATAAAGATGAAAGGGTGGTGGACTACATCGTGAGATGGAGGAACTTGAGCATCAAGTGTGAACAACCCCTCGACCAACCACAAGCAGTGGGTCTACTGCTCGGGAACATTGATAGTTGGATGTCACCTTTCCTAAGTACCTCAAGCATTACTACATTCCAAGACTTGATATGCCAAGCCAAAAAGCTGGAGAGGACCAACCCAAACCAAACTACCCCAAGAAATGATAGAGATAAGTCCAAAAGGACAGGAGGCGTCAAATACATTGCTACAACCTTCAATATTGACAAAGGGAAAGGTGTCGTGGAGACCCAGAAACCTGAGCAAGTTAAACCACCTAACCTAGGTGCTGAGTCAAAACCCATTCCCTCTTTGAAAGAAAGGATGAATAGGAAATATTCTTTCAGAAGGGATAAGGTGCTGAAGATCTTCAAGGATGCTGTGAAAGAAGGTCTACAACTCCCCGAATGCAAGAGGCCAGAGGAGCAGAACAAGAAAGACCATCCCAATTACTGCCCATATCACAGAGTGTTGGGACACACAATTGAAGACTGTTATGTTTTCAAGGATTGGGTCGAGCGACAATATCAAGAGGGCAAGATCACACTCTCGAAGAATGTCTTGTCCGAGCCATCAACTGAGCATACTCGCTATGTGACAACTCCAAACTCAGAAGGATTATCCCAAGGAGAAGTCACAATTGTGGGTAATAAAGTAATACTTCCATCAGCAACAGAAGACAGGCCTCCTACTGTTCCAGAAGAGTTGTGGGAAGTATTTATATCCAAAAAGTCAATGAAGATGTTGAAGAGGTTGGCTGAGCTTCCAGGGATCGCTTGGAAATGTTCTCAAGAACCTCCTAAAAGACCCCTGATAAAACAAAAAAAGAAGAAGAACAAGAAAAAGAAACAGAAGCGCGAACAATCAAAGCGCTGAAATCTATTATTGAAGAGTACATTGAGTCCCTCGACGAATATGAGCAGAAAGAAAGGGTCCTAATTACTCTCAGAGACTATTTTCCCGAAGAAGTCGAAGAATTACTAGGGGAACTGGTCAAAGAAGATGATGAAGATGTGCAAGTGGAAACTTGCAGGGTTATTTCTGGAGGATACCCTTTGTATGACTCAGATGATGATAGTTTCTCTGAGCCAGAAGAGTCATATGACCGTCACGGCCGGCCCTACATCAGTAAAAAGCAGAAGAAGAAGATGGCGTTCAGGGAGAGAGTGAAGAAGGCGAACGCCAAACTCCTAGAGCCCACCAACCAGACGAGCCCAAGACACCATATTACACCCCAAAGACCCCCAAATATAAGGTCTTGAGGAAAGCTATGCCTGCTGAAGAGATTCCTGCTTTCATCCAGAGAGTAACAGAGGAGTCAACAAATAGGTTATCACAGTTGCACATTGAAGACGATCAATGGGATGAATCTGGGGTATACCCTCCAGAATCATCGGGCGAAAATTTTTCAGAAGTCGTGGAATTTGCACCCCCCACAAAAGCAACAAATGCTAAAGGAAAATCTATCTCTCCAGCTATCAAGATCAAGAAAGACAAAAGAAAGGAGCTTTTTGATCAAGCCATAGAAAAGGGGTTAGATTTACCTAGACCCAAAAGGCCTTGCCTAATGCATCTTGACAGTCATCCAAATTACTGTGCATATCACCGACTTGTGGGGCATACCATAGAAGAATGCCAAAACTTCCAAAAATGGGTGCAAAGACAAGTCTCCACTGGGAATTTGACACTTACAAATGACTATATTGAGGAAAAAGGTGAACGTCGCGCCATAGCTTCTCAGGATGATTCTGAAGATGAATTGAACTTCCCAGCCAAAGAAGATGAGGTACCACGGCCTGTGCACAAGATGCAGCTCAGAACCGGAAAAACACTTGAATAAGGACATGCATCAGGTTCCAACGACAGAAATAAAGGGAAGAGAATTGAAGTAGAGAATATCTCCCCGAAGAAACCCTTAAAGAAGCTAAATTATAATATCTTGGCACATTTGAAGAAGGTCCCAGCACTTCTCAGCATGTACGACGCATTAATGATGTCAACTGAAGTCAGGGAGTCTTTAATACATGCCCTACAAAACCCTGAGGAGTATCAAGGCTATTTCACTGAAATCAATATGAAGGAGGCTCTATATGCATTCCATGCACCTTCAGTCTCCTTCACAGACGAAGACTTGCTGCTTGGAACTACAGAGCACAATAGGCCATTATATGTGACGGGGTATTGTGATGGGATGAAAATCAACCGGGTTCTGATTGACCCAGGATCCTCTGTGAACCTAATGACTCTCAACACTCTCCGGGCATTGGCTCTTGAAATATGCCACCTATCTCCGGAGAAGATCGTCATTCAAGGCTTTAATCAACATAGCCAGAAGGCATTAGGATCTATCACTCTGGCAATTAAATTTGGAAAGATGGCATCTGATGTGAAGTTCCATGTGATTGATGCCGATGCCTCATAGAAAGCCCTCCTGGGAAGGCCATGGATCCACGAAAATCAGATGGTTCCTTCAATACTCCATCAATGTGTAAAATATATGGTGGATGGGGAAGAATTCAGGATTGATGGAGAAATCCAGCCTTTTGGTATCCATGGATTCATTATGAATATGTAAGGTACTACCTTAATGCATCTAAAGGGAGCAAGTCATCCAACGGGGGCAAGACGCCAAGTCCAAAGGAAGAATCTCTGGTGAAGACACCTAAGTCTGCTCCTGTGCTTCAGAAGAAAGAATCAGTATTACATCACTTTGGGAGTGACACCGAGTCATCAGAGGACGAAAGTGATGATGATAAGGATCAAGATGGAGGATCTGCTCGAGAAAATGCGCTGCATATTACAAGGATTCCTGAGGGGCTCTACAAATCCTTGGATGACTTGAATGTCAATACGGTTGAGCACTTGAAGACATTCTATGTGCCGGCCCAACACGAAAAAGAAAGAGGCATTCTTTTCTACAAAGCCGGAGGCAAGAATGTAACGCCCCGAAATTTCTGAGTTATCTTTTGGTTGATTTTCTAATAAATAAAGAGATGGATTAGAAAATTAATAATGATTTGAATCTTTTTAGAACTTTAATGAGAGAAAATCGGAAATTAAGGGGTTAGAAATCCCAACTTCCCGACTAGTGGCTCCAGATAAGGCCTTAGTGGGTCGGGCCACTCAGTTTCGGAATAGTTAGAAGTGGATAAAGTTGGAAGCCGGATTGATTAGTTGATAAATTACGTAAGTGTTAATTAATCCGGATTTATTAAGGGAAACAGACAAACATTGGAGTTCCGATAAAGTAGATCGGGCGAGTCAAAAGCCAGTAATCGCGGATTTGGTCTGACAAGAGGCAGACCCGTGAGGGTACAGTACGCCCGTGACGATCGATATATTTGACCCGGGATTCTCGGATCTGGGTCGGGACATTATTAGGAAGATAATAATAATTAAGGGGCGATGGGACGTAAAGTGGAGAAAGATAAAATAAAATAATGCAAGTGGTGAGAGATAGACTAAAATAATTTGAAGGGATAAGATAATACAAGAAATGGATTAAATAATTAATATAAAATATTATATTTTATTTCACTCATCTCAGATCTAGATCTGAGAAAAAAGGAAATGAACTTTTCTCTAAAAAGGGTGAAGTTCTCTCTCACTTCCCTCTTGACTTCTCCCTCTCTATACCTTCCTTTCATCTCACTACCAGGGCCAACCGGCGACAGGGCCTCACAGCCGCCGGAGCTCAGCCGTGCCCCCTCTCCCTACCGAAAGTCCGCCCCCTTGTGCGCACACGCGACAAAGCCGCAGACTGCACTACAAGACGCCACCACAAGGCTTCCTCCCCCTACAAGCACACGCAAGGCCCCGCCACTTCCCCTGTTGGCTGAGCCCCACCACCTCCTCTTTCCCTTCTCCCTCTCCGGTGGACTGATTAGCCAATCAGCAGCGCTCGACAGCCGCCATCGTCGATCTGCAAGCCTACCATTCGAATTGTGAGATCTTGGGGAATAACCCTACTACTAATGCTTTAATTGAGAAATTTAGTTGGGGAATGGAAGAGGTTAATGATATATGTGTTAATTATGAGTTGTAGGATATTAGATGATGATACCATGGTAAATGTGTGATGATTATGTGAATGTTGAGAGATTGTTTGTATAATTTCGGGGCCCGTATTATAGGGGAGATGCTGCCCGATTTTTGTAGGAAATCATATGAATTCATGCTCTTAACTCCTAATGCTCATGCTTTTGTAGTAAGGAGTTAAATGTAAATGTGTGGTGCTAGGGAGCATGCTAGTTAACTTGCTTAAGTAAGAATAGCTTCCATGATGGCCATGTTTAATGTCCATGTTTTAGAGTAACTAAGTTGATAATCGATCATGATAAAGGGCATTCTAAGAGGTTGGAAGACAAGTAATGTTAGTTGAGTAAGGAAACATGTTCTTATGAGTCTAATATTTTTCGTATGCTCCTTTGAGTAAAAAAAATCTGAGTTTAAGTTAAGAATATGAAATCCGTATTCTTAATTCTCCGTATTTTATAACTATAGGCCCTAATTATGGAAACCACGAATCGTGCATTTATTTAGTTGTTTTAATAAATGTTAGGAAGAGGAAGAGATCCCGCGGACGCGGAAGAAGGACCAAGCAATTCCTAGGATCCTTGTCGAACTTAGGTGAGTGGACTTTCTGTGCATTATGCTTTGTACAAGAATTTCAACGCATTTTGTATTTCTCGTGATTTATGCGAGTTTTGATTTGTATTGTGTTTGCCGGTGGTTCTTCATTTCTATATTAGCCTTGTGGTTTTCAAGCTTGTATAGATTACGAAGGTGAACTAGTATATTCTCTATAAAGAAATACCCTAAATTGGCAGTATGAGGAGTTGGTAAGATAAGCTGCACCCTAGCTAGACAAGCCGGAAGATTCAGCGAGGATAGAATTAGGAGCTTTGATATTGGGTTAGGGATGGAGAGGTTTTCAAATGCTTTCTAAAAATTCATACTTTCAACTGTTTTATCATGAAATTTCATCCCGACTCCAAGAAGCCCACATCAGTGCGAGGTGCATTTTGCATGACGATACAGGCATGGTAGGACATACCTCTGATCGTCGAGGACGGGTGCTCTGCGCCCGAGGATCAGGTGTGTAGGACATGTCCCCTGATAGTTGTTTCTTCCGGGGAAATTGAACCTAGGGGTGCATGCTAGAACTTTAGGGGGGGTGGGGGGAGGGGGGGTCTTGCATACTTATATAGTTGTATATACTATGCAAAGGATGATTGTGTTCAGCATATTTGTTTTACACGGGTTTTCTCCTGTTTCTGAGTACATTGGCATGTTAACTCAATTCAAGATAATATACAGATTTCTATGTTTTGAATAGCTTACATGCTAGTATTTTACTTTAGTTTGGGATTTGGGAATATGGGACAGGTATAAGAATACCTGGCAGAATCGTTCACAATTCACTGAGCTCGCATAGCTCAGCCTCTCGGTTATTGTTTTTTTTTTTACATTGCAGGACTTAGGCAGGGGCCTGCACAGTAGGCCGTGCTACGGGCGAGGGTCGAGGTCTAGATGGCTCTTGCTTGACTACCTGTTTTACATTTGTGTTGTATTCTTGAGAACTTGTCATGTAATCTGGATTATTGTTGTATTTGGGGCCTTGCTGCCCAGACTTGTTGTGTATTGTATTATGACATGATCTCGGTCATGTCTGGACTCCCATTAGGGAGCAGGTTATGTTATGATTATGACTCTGTTCTAGAGTATTTCCTCAGATTATGATTCTAGATTTTACAGCTTATGGGTTGGGTGCACTCCCGGCCCAGCTGGTGTGACACCGGTCACCTTGTGGAAAGGGGGTGTTACATTTAGTGGTATCAGAACGGGGTTTGCTCCTAGGCTTTAGTGTTCTAGAGGTAGTCAGAGCCTTAGGGTGGGAGTCGGGTCATAGACATAATGAATTGACTGTTAAATTGTTAAGAGGAATTGTGTTGCTAGAACTAACTCTTTATGGATGTTGCAGAATGCCGCCGAGGGGACGTGGAAGACCACCGCGAGTACCGCGTGAGGAACCCGAGGAGGAACCCCACGTGGAGGCCCCTGGGCCAGAGGAATATGGCGATGCATCACATGCACACCATGGCCCGGGACAGAATCCGGGAATGCCGCAATTTGAGGGGATGCAACAATTTTTCGAGCAAATGGCTCAGTCATTTGCGGCCTTCCCGAACTACACACCGCAACCGCAGCCACCTCCGCAACCGAGGAACAGAGACACTGACTACGTGACTCGGGCACGACAGATGGGAGTTTCCCATTTCGTCAGCACACAAGAACCTACAGAAGCGGAAGCTTGGATTCGATATCTCGAATATGTGTTCGAGGCTATGAAGGTTCCAGAGGAAGAAAAGATCATTACGGTAACTCTATTACTGGGACCTGAAGCTTTGGCCTGGTGGGAAATGGTTCGAGAATGTCCCTCGAGATCGGGGGTATGGACTTGGGCGAACTTCAAGAAGGCCTTCAATAGGGAGTACTCACCTCGAGCGCATCGGGATGCGAAAAGAGTGGAGTTCATCTATCTTAAGCAAGGTGGTTCGACGGTGGCTGAGTATGTGACCAAGTTCAATGTTTTAAGCCGATATGCACCTGAAATGGTAAAGGATGAATATAATAAATGCCGGAAGTTCGAAGAAGGACTTCGTGATGAGATTAAGATTCCTGTAATGTCACATGGGTTTGAGGATTTTGGAGGTGTTGTTAACTCTGCAATGGCGGTGGAAAGAGGCTTGGTCGGGCAGAAACAGAGACAAGATAAGTGGAAGAAGAGAGGCAACCCTAGCTCCCAGTCTGGGGAAAGCTCAAGGCCTAGTAAGAAAAGTAATAGCAGTAGCAGCGGTGGGTCTTCGACAGGTGGAAACAGACAAAGGAAGCCACCTTGCCCTACCTGTAATCGGTACCATTCTGGAGAGTGCATGATGGGTACCGGGTCTGGAATCTGTTATCATTGTCAACAACCGGGGCATTTCAAGAGGGAGTGCCCACTTTTGGCCCAAGGGAACGAGACGTCTCCACCGACTTTTTCAGTAGGCCAGAGCACGTACCAGCCACAGGGGCGTTCAGTTGTGGGTAGCACTGGAAGCAATCGGGGCAAGTCTACAGGAGGCAGATCCGGGGGAGGAGGTCGTGGGCCTCCATCTCAGCTACAAGCGCAGGCATTTGCATTAACACAACAGCAGGCCGTGAACATCCCGGATGTCATTGCAGGTACAATACAGATCTTTAACACTGATGCTTGTATCCAGATTGATCCTAGTTCTACGTATTCCTACATTGCTACTTCTTTCCCTGTGCCTGAGGATGTATATGCTACTAGTTTAGTGGAGCCCATTTGTGTAGCGTCCCCCATAGGCAGCTCTATGATTGTTAAAATAGTTTATGAGGGATGTAGTGTGAAGATAGATGACCAGGAACTTATAGCGAATCTGATTCCGATGACAATCCTGGAGTTTGACGCAATCCTAAGTATGGATTGGTTATCAACCCATCATGCTCAAGTCGATTGTTTTATGAAGATGGTGCGGTTTCAGCGCCCAGGGGAGGTAGAGATTCTCTTCTATGGGAGACGAGCTGAGACGGAAGAAGCCTACTTGGCGACCGTGAGTGAAGTCGAAGCCGCCGGGACAGATGTACGGGATATACCCGTGGTGTGCGAGTACCCTGATGTGTTTCAGGAGCTACCCGGGTTACCCCCACATAGAGGAGTGGAGTTTTCTATTGAGTTACATCCAGGAACCACTCCGATTTCAAGACCAACATACACGATGGCCCCAAAGGAGTTGAAGGAGTTGAAGACTCAGCTTGGCGAGCTGCTGGAGAAGGGGTTCATTAGGCCCAGTGTCTCTCCATTGGGGGCACCTGTTGTGTTCGTCAAGAAGAAGGATGGCTCCTTGAGGATGTGTATTGACTATCGACAACTTAATAAGGCCACCATTCGGAACCAAGACTGCTGTCACAAGCATTGATGACTGCTCGATCAAATTTCAAGGGAGCCTGTGTCTTCTCCAAAATCGATCTGAGGTCGGGCTATCACCAATTGCGGGTACGCGATGAGGACGTATAGAAGACGGCATTCCGGTCCCGATACGGGCATTTCGAATTCTTAGTAATGCCGTTTGGGTTGACGAATGGTCCAGCAGCGTTCATTGAGATGATGAACAGGGTGTTCGCACCTTACTTGGACCAGTTCGTCGTAGTATTCATTGATGATATTTTGGTGTATTCTCGGAGCGTGGAGGAACACATCAATCACCTGAGAATAGTACTACAAACGTTGAGGGAGCAGCAACTGTATGCCAAACTCAGCAAATGCGGGTTTTGGCTAGAACAGACCAACTTCTTAGGGCACGTCGACTCAGCGGCAGGAATCTGCGTCGACCCTTGGAAGATAGAAGCGGTAGTGAATTGGCAAGCCCCAACCACGGTCAAGGAAATCAGGAGTTTTCTGGGGCTAGCCGGTTACTACAGGCGGTTTGTGGAAGGATTTTCTGCGATCGCCCAGCCAATGACGAAGTTGCTGAGGAAAGACACACGTTTCGTGTGGACTGAGGATTGTGAACAAAGTTTCCAAGAGCTGAAGGATCGGCTGGTGTCCGCTCCGATCCTCACCCTACCTACGACGGGGATAGGATTCGAGGTTTATAGTGATGCTTCGTATCAAGGGCTGGGTTGTGTCTTGATGCAGCAAGGCAGAGTCGTTGCCTATGCGTCTAGACAACTCAAAACTCATGAAGTTAACTATCCAGTGCACGATTTGGAGTTGGCGGCTGTGGTGTTTGCCTTGAAGATATGGCGACACTATCTTTATGGTGAAGCCTGTAAAATCTTCACCGACCACAAAAGCCTAAAATATTTAATGAGCCAAAGGGAGCTAAATATGCGGCAACGGAGATGGATGGAGCTGCTGAAGGATTACGATTGCACTTTCGAGTACCACACCGAGAAGGCAAATGTGGTGGCGGATGCTCTAAGCAGAAAGACAATGGCGCGCATAGGAACCACCAATATTACCCAACTGTATGATTTGAGATCCACTGGAGTGCAATTCTCAGTGGATGAACTAGGGGTGCTACTTGCGAGCTTCCATCTCCGCCCGACGCTGATAGCACAGATCAGGGAGGCTCAACTACAAGATCTCAAGCTGAGGAAACTAGCTGGATTGATACGAGCGGGGAAACGAATAATGGGGAAAAGACATGGCCAGTGTAACTATTCTTTATCACCGGACGGAGTACTGATGGTTGGTGCGCGGATATATGTGCCACGCAACGAGACAGCTCTAAAGCTACAGATCATGGAAGAAGCTCATAACTCTTCTTATGCGATGCATCCAGGGTCTACCAAGATGTATAGGAACATCAAGGAGAACTACGTCTGGAGAAGAATGAAGAAAGACATAGCGGAGTATGTGGCTAGATGTATGATCTACCAACAGATCAAAGCAGAACACAAGAAGCCGTCGGGGTTGCTGGTACCCTTGGATATTCCGGAATGGAAGTGGGAGAAGATAGCGATGGATTTTGTGACCGGTCTACCTCGGACCAGTCAAGGTAAAGACGCCATTTGGGTGATTATTGATAGATTGACTAAGTCAGCTCACTTCATTCCGATCAAGACGACGTATTCCCAAGCCCGACTGGCACGGCTGTACGTGGACCAGATAGTACGACTGCATGGGGTGCCTGTGTCCATCATATCGGACAGGGACCCGAGGTTTAGTTCTCACTTCTGGAAAAGCCTGCATACGGCATTGGGGACGAAGATGAATCTAAGTACGGCGTACCACCCAGAGACTGATGGACAATCGGAAAGGGCAATTCAAATCCTGGAAGATCTGCTTCGGGCTTGTGTCATGGAACTCCCAGGAAGTTGGGATGAGAATCTGGGGTTGCTCGAGTTTGCCTATAATAACAGCTACCAGAGTAGCCTCGGCATGCCACCTTTTGAAGCACTATATGGCAGGAGATGTAGAACTCCGTTATGCTGGGATGTAGAAGGTGAGCGGAAAATACTCGGCCCAGAGCTGGTACAACAGACTGCGGAGAAGGTGAAGCTCATCCGAGAGCGATTGACTAAAGCCCAAGATAGGCAACGGGGTTATGCTAATAACCGTCGCCGATTTCTTGAGTTTGCAGTAGGGGATTGGGTTTTCTTGAAAGTATCCCCATGGAAGGGCGTGATGAGATTCCACAAACGTGGGAAACTGAGTCCGCGAGACATTGGGCCTTATGAAATTTTGGATAGAATAGGTACTGTGGCAAAAGTTACAATTGAGGAGGGTTCTAAGATATTACAAGAAGGTCAAAAATTTGATGAGGAAAATTTGATGAGGAAAATTCCCCAAGTACAATTGAGGAGGGTTCTAAGATCAGAAAATGGAGAAGCTGATTCTTTGGCAAAAGTCGCGAAGGAGCTGGCGAATCAGAACTATGAGGAAATCCATATAACCATAAGAAATAGAAGGCCCATAAGTACTATCCTTGATGATGATGAAGAGGAAAGTGCTGGGGGCAAAGCGGAAGTCTTCACCCTCGAAATGTCGGAGGAAGATTGGAGACAACCGTTTATAGAATATTTGAAATATGATAAACTCCCAGATGATAAATCAAAAGGTTTTCAGATAAAGCGAAGAGCCCTAAGATTCACCCTCATAAATGACATATTGTACCGTAGGTCATATGATTAACTACTCCTGCGGTGTCTCTCACATGAAGAAATTCAAGAAGTCATGCATGATGTACATTCCGGGATATGTGGTGCACACCAATCCGGACCTAAGATGCGACTTAAGATCAAGCGCTTGGGATATTACTGGCCAACCATGGTTGGAGATTGCATCAATTATGCCAGAAGATGCCATCTATGCCAAATACATGGAGACTTCATCCATCAACATACGAATCCTCTACACCCCATAGTCTCTTCATGGCCCTTTGAGATATGGGAAACAGATGTGATCGGTCCCATCGAACCTCCATCATCCTTGGGACATCGATTCATACTGGCTGCAACAAACTATTTTTCCAGGTGGGCAGAAGCTATTCCACTGAGAGAAGTTAAAACCGAAAATATCATCAAATTTTTCAGGGAGAACATCCTATACAGATTTGGGACTCCAAGGAGAATCATGTCAGATAACGGCCCTGCATTTAGAAGCTTCAAAATTGGGAGATTTGCGCAGCACCATAAGATAGATTGGAGATATACCTCCATCTATAATGCTAGAGCAAACGGGTTGGCAGAAGCATTCAACAAAACCCTCTCGAAGATGTTGAAGAAATCCGTGTCCAAGAACAAAAAGGATTGGCATGAAAGACTCCCGGAGATGCTATGGGCTTATCGCACTACCTATAGGACTCCAACACAATGTACACCATACTCCTTAGTATTTGGAACTGAAGTTGTTCTACCCCTCGAAATCCAAATACCCTCCTTGAGGATGGCAGTACAAAATGAAATCTCAAATGAAGATAATATTCGGCTTCGCCTGGATGAGTTGGATTCTCTTGACAAGAAAAGGTTAGGGGTACAACAGAATCTTGAAGTCTACAAGGCCAAAATGTCACAGGCCTACAACAAGTTAGCTCGGTTTCGGACCTTCACCAAGGGAGAGATGGTTCTTGTCCTTAGAAGACCTATCATCACCAACAAAAAGGCTGGGGGCAAGTTCAAAGCAAATTGGGAAGGGCCCTACATCGTGGAGATCGTCTATGAAGGAGGCGCATATCAGCTCATTGACGCCAACGGAGAAAGACCGATGCCACCCATCAATGGTCGATTTCTGAAGAAATACTATGCTTAATGTAAAAATGTTTGCCTATGACGAAACGTCTAGTTCCATAGAGGCAAATACATTGACCTCTATGTTCCAAAAAAAAAAAAACAAAAAAAAAACAAGAAAAAAAACAAAAACAAAAAAAGAGAAGTCTTATTCAGAATCTAATAGTTCATCACAAACGTCTTAGACGCAACTACCAAGGCAAAAAAAAAAAGAGAAAGAAAAAAAAAAGAAAAAAAAAACTAAAATAAGGGATAAAAATGGCAAAGTCCTTTAATGCTCAACATATTCCCCATAGTCTTCAAGCTATCTCTTTGCCCAAAGCTTCTATCTCTTCATCCAGAATTTTTATCCTGTTCGAAATTTCATGAATTTTGGATTGGAGTCGATGGCGCTCTGAAATGAGTTTCTGATACTTTTCTTCCTTATGTTGTTTTGATGGAGATATAATGTTGACATTAGAGCTATCAACCTGCTTCAGTGAAGAAGTAACTTCGATATCCGCGCCAGCATTGCCCCCATCGCTCTCTGTGGAAGTGGGAGCATCTCTGATGAAATCCGCAGAATAAGTTTGTCCCAAAGACGAAAAGCTTTCATCATCTTGAACAGCTGGAATAAAGGGGCGTGGTTCAAACTCAGAACTCAGAAACAAAAAGGGAGAAAGTAAGAAGAAATATACCTTGTGGCGGATCAGAGGGAGCTGCCGAGGTTCCAACAATCTCCTTGGCCACGATATTAAGATCTTGCGGGCTTGTTTGACCTGAAATCAAAGTTTTCTATAAAAAAAGAGAGGTAGAGGACGCCATGGTTACTTAAGCAATTGATCAAGAAGTGTTTCCTTACCAATAGGAGATCCGGGAGGTATTCCTAAGTCTGATGGGATTGTATCATCAATCCTTGGAGCTATAAAAAAAAAAAGTAAAGATTGTAAAAGGGGACCACAAAATATATATGGCAATTAAATAAATAAAATAAAAAAATACCAATCGGGGGATTGGGGGCAATCCTTACATCCACCAATGGGGTGTCATCAATCCTTATGTCTGTTGACCAAAACCTTGAGTCAAACAAAAATTCTGTTTCCTTTACAAACAAAATTCAGAGTTTGAGCCAAACAAAAATTCTGTTTCTTTTACAAACAAAATTTAGAGTTCGAGCTAAACAAAAATTTCTGATTCTTTCATAAACAGGAATTCAGATTTTGAGTCAAACAAAATTATTCTGATTTTTTTTTTTCAAATACAAATTCAGAGTTTGAGTCAAACAAAAATCTGAGTTCTCAGAGAAAGTCGCCCAAAATATATATATGTAAAATCTGAAATTCCGAATAAAAAAAATAAAAAAATAAAAAAAATATGAAATCAGGATTTTGCCAAAAAAAAAACCAAAAAAAAAACCAAAAAAAAGAACAAAATAAAGAACAAAAAAAAAAGGGCGTACCTTGGGTTTGCCGCCGTTTTGTTGGATTAGGAGAATCCACATGAGAACTATTCCGTTTATGACTAAGAAAGATATCCTCGTAAACGAATATTGGCTTCCGTGAAGATTGCCCCCGGTCTGTACTTCTCGCAGCAGCTCTTTTGTAACCAAAATCCTTCTGGGTTAATGCGTCAACGTCTTGATTAAATAAAGCTTGGACGTTGTCGAACCACTTACGAGCATAAAGAAAGAAAATCTTCCCACTCCTATCGCGATAAGGAATATAGAATCTGCAAGAAGTCTTTTCCCGAGAAAAGTGCAACCAATAGCCCGCGAGAACCCCAAGGGAAGAAGCTCTCCTTGAAACATCGATATGCTTGGGAAAATGCTGGTCGTAGCTGAACTGGCGCCCAAACCTATGAGGATTATATGGTTCTGCATGGAAATTGCCGGCATAGTGTAGAGGGAGAATGCCGCAACGAAGAGACTTCACATACTCTGTGGTATAGGAGTCCAACATCTCAGGCCCTGCAAAAACCCTGGAATCTCGCACTATCTCGTCATTATGATACAAATAAGGAAAAGGGCGCCATTTAAAGTTCTCTTCTTTCCTAATGAATCGTCGCACTTCTGGAGTATAGTCGAATGGAGTGGCAGAAGTATTCATATAATGCAGCATCTCTGGTATTTTTGAAAGATCGGGGATAGTGGATGTATTTTTATCAATTGGTCGCCGAAGATGTGTTCTACGGAAATGGCAACCAACCCATGCAAACAGAAAGTGGGAAGGGAAAATTGTTGTGGAGAATCCACGCCCTTTCTTATTATTAGCTATGGCATTTAACCCTACATATATACATGCCAAGACCGCAGGAGCGAAGGCAATCTTCTTCCCGTGCGCGAGTTCAGACGCCATTACAAAAACTCTTGGTCTAATTACATGACGTCTGCCCGGCATGCTAAAATAGCAAATCCACAAAGCTAGAAAGGTAGCCAAATCAGCAGTTGGAACAGGAATTGGAGGATGATTAGACTTTGAGTTGTGCTGGGAGTCAAACTCTGCTCTCCCCGGCTTTCTGAAGAAGTTTATCCAATCCTCAAAAGACACATCTGTGTCATGTCTAGAGGATTTTTGTTTGGTCAGCCAATGAAAAGCATCAAATAGGCTCTTCAAGACAAAAAATTCTGAACTGCTCCTTTGACAAAGTACATCATTATGTGGAATGACTTCGTCGTACATGTCGCCATTAATGGGAAGCCCTCCAAGTTTCCTAATGTCCCATAGTGAAATACCAACCTCTCCATATAGCATGTGGAAAGTATTGGTGTCTGGACACCATAATTCCACCAATGCTTTATAAAAGTTGGAATCTAAATCATAATGCCCGACTGAAGAGATGATTCCTCCAACTAACTCCACACGAGATAACTCTATTGAATACCTACCAAGTATATGTTTGGCCCAATCAGCATAACTTGGAAGATTGATTGGCTCACACCTAACAGGGGTCATGCCTCTCCATCCTGGGTGATGGTTAATGATCCTCTGACCAAGAGATTGAAGGATAGTCAGATCTTTGATGTCTCCGTCAGGCTTTAGATATGCTGCATAAGTACTGCCATCATCGCAACAATACTTCAAAGTCAAGCGGGCAGTAGCTACATAAGATGAAGACCGCCTTACCCAACCAGAGTGCTCTTCTCCTTCATATTTAATCACGGGCTCGGATCTCGGACCAAAGACAAGTGTGTTGCGAGTGAAATCCTGACCCGAAGGAAACTCACTGAGATCTTGGCCAATGTCCCAAAAGGGCTCACCATGAGGATGTTTAGCCATGATGGAAAAGAAAATTTGAGTGTTCCTACTTCTCTCACTCAATCTCACCAAAGAAGATTTCGTGAGAAAAGTATGAAGGGGGCATTTGTTTATAAAAAAAATATAATATATGTCCCAATAGAACTCAAATAATAATTTAATTCGAATATATCCTAATTTTGATATATCTAGAATTAAATTTAAATATATCTTAATCTAGACATATTAAAATTTAAATATATCTTCATTTAAATTTAATATGTCCTGATTGCATCCCGGGCCAAGAGAACATATCCCGAGGCAACCTCAAGATCCCAAAATTGCCCCCGAGAATACATATCTCGAGGCAAACTCAAATTTCAGGATAGCCCGAACACGTATCCCGAGGCAGTCCTAAATAGCCCGAGAACATATCTCGAGGCAATGAAATTTCACATGCCAAAAGGATGCATATCCCATGGCAGCTCAAGAATGTTGATCTCGAGGCAAACAAACATATAAAATAAAATAACAAATAAAAAAAATAAAAAAAAATTATTATCAAAATCAAAATGAAATAAAATCATATCAGAACTAAAAAAAAGAGATAAGTTCAACTCAAAAAAAGGAGGGGTTTATCATGTCAGAAACTCCAATCGAGTCAAAATTTGCGGCGTTGGAAACTAGACTTCTAAATCTTTCCAACCATGTATGGCACAGTTCTTGTCAGTAGCCCAGTTGGTACAGTTCTTGATGGAAATAAGATCAATTCCTGCAGTTTTGACTGTCTGACTACCCTCCATTCAAACGACAATAACTTTTGATAGGAAACTCCAATCGAGTCAAAATTTGCGGCGTTGGAAACTAGACTTCTAAATTTTTCCAACCATGTATGGCACAGTTCTTGTCAGTAGCCCAGTTGGTATAGTTCTTGATGGAAATAAGATCAATTCCTGCAGTTTTGACTGTCTGACTACCCTCCATTCAAACGGCAATAACTTTTGATAGGAAACTCCAATCGGGGATAAATTTCGGGCATTGGAAACTATACTTCCAGAGCTTTCCAACCATGTATGGTAAAATTCCTATCAGTGGCTCAGTTGGTACAGTTCTTGATGAAAAGAATACCAATTACTGTAGTTTGGCCTGTTTGACCACCTTCTATTCAAGCGCTGATAACTTTTGCTAGAAAACTCCGATCGAGATGAAATTTCAGGCATCGGAAACTAGACATCCAAGGCTTTCTAACCATATATGGTGTGGCCCATATAGATCATAATCTTGACCAAATCAAGATTTGATAAAATAAATAAATAGATAAACGTACAAATATGAGATTATCCAATGGAGGGCCAAGGATACAAATCCCGAGGCAGGCCAAGAACACAATCCCAAGATAGCCCGATGTAGGATCGAAAATACGCGCCTGGCATCGTGTGACACCAAACGATATATCGAAGCACAAATGTCATATTTTTAATATGTGGGTTCTTCAATTCCTAATAGAGGCAAGCCTCTATTATTAATTACCCCGAATAATGTTGCGGGAACCTCCGATTAAGGGCAAAAGAACAAGTAGAGGCAATGGAAAAAAATAATTTTATTTGTTTGCATAACATGAATTTTATTACATATCATAGGATATATATATATATATATATATATATATATATATATATATATATATATATATATATATGTATTTATTTATTTATTTATTCATTTATTTGAGTGACGCCGCCGCCTTATATGCCTCGCCGCCGCCGTTTGAATTCCCGTTGTAGTGCCGTCGCGTCATAATCGCTAATAGCTCATGAGTTTTCAGCAGTCTGCCCCGCCTTGTGACTGAAAACTGTACCATTATGATGGATTTAAATTTTTTTAGATTAAGTGAGAGAGGTAGGAATTCCCAAATCCCCTCTTTTTGACATGACCAACATACCTCAGCCTTTTTGGTACATCAATCAGAATTTTCATGAGATCCCCCAAGGTCTTCATCCACTACGATCGTGTTTTTGGTCCTGGGTCAGAGTCTATGATCAGTTATGATGGAGAGGAACACTCGAAGTGGGTAAAGCGCCCTCCATTTCGTATAACAGCTGCTAGATTGACCACGAATCATTGGCATCCAGATGGCACAAATGAGGCAGCATACCTGAGGCCTGAAGGAAGCATAAGGGATTTAAATACTTTTCAGTTACTTGGGCATAAAATTTTCAATCATCACCTGTGATTGAAAGGCAAAAACCCTATTAAGAGTGAATTGATTAATCTATCATATTATGCTGACCGGGATGGATATATAGTCAATAAATATTCAAGAGAATTACCCCTCGTAGAATTAGTTGGAGGAATTGTGGCTTTGGTTGGTTGCTATGATGTTGACTTAAATTTTTATAAGGTTACGGAAATACTTGGTAAAACACGTGTCACCTGCCTAAATGGCCACCTGTCATAAAGGGTTACATTTCTTTTAGCCACAAGACAGTCAGTCACCGCCAAAGTCATTAGCATAAATTCCGTCCGACAAATAAGGAGGGCTCACCCCTACAGAAAGTCCGTCGGAATTATACAAGAAGTAAGAAGGTGATAGCCAGCTTGGTAAGACCGTATCTAACACCTCTATAGTAAATAGATCTTATCCACTTGCCTCTACAGTAGGCATATATTTTCTACTTACACACGTGGTACCTACACGGTAGGTAGATATTTTCTACTTACCTACGTAGCACCTACATAGTAGGCAGATATTTTCTTACCGCCTTGGAAGATATTCTCTTACCGCCTTAGACGATATTTTCTCATTCACCGCCTCACTCCACCGCCTTTCCTAAACCGCCTTTATGTTGCTATAAAAGAAGAGCGATAATAGAAAAAGGGGGGGAGCGGAATAAATCACCACACAAAAGAGCTAACTCATGTCTAAGACCGCCTTCTTACAGTTTTCCTGACTTAAGCATCGGAGCTGAATCCGGGCAGAAAGGCCCAATTCCGACCGCCCTTTTCTCCCTCTTACAGATTCATCCCAAAGGAAAGGAAAGCCAGGGTAATTCCGAACGGATTTCCAAAGCACCCTCCATGTTCTCCGTTCAGAAGTTGAAGTAAGCGTCCACACCAACTATAAATTTCAACCGTTTGTCGAAGGCTGAGACCAGATCACGAGGCCATAATAGCCTAAGCGTGAGGTGGACCAGTTTTTGGCATCAACAGTTTGGCGCCGTCCGTGGGGACCCTTACAAAAAGCTAAATGATTACTACCAGAAGGTCAAAACGGATTCAAGAACAAGGAGCGCCAAACAATCCCGAAGGACCCGGCGAAGTCCGTGGGCATGAGGAGATTCCGTTGAATAATCCACCTATCTTATCTCCATCGGAAAATCCTACCGCCCCACCCCGACGCCCCATCCTGGAGTTTTACCTTAACATGCAGCAGCAATTGGAACGGTTAGCTCAAACTGTGCATACATTAACCCATCCGTTACTTCCTCCCGCACAAGTTCCGCCAAGTGTGCCAACAGCCCCACCAGCCAATTCCGAAAGCAGAGGGAGGACAAGGACTCGTACTCATGGAAACAGAAGAGAGAGAACTGCCTTCTCTGCTAGCTCGGAACTCCCCTCCGTTCAACATCTAGAGTAAGCTGCCACAAGAACAAAACGACAATTGAGAATGGAGCGGACAAGGACTGAACAGAATAGCCCATCTGTTCCAACTGTCGACAGAAGAACGCAACGACAGGATCCTTCACGGGGAAACAAGAGATCCGAACGGCATGTTTTTAACATATGCTCGCCTTTCATCAAGGAAATATTGGAAGAGCAAGTTCCTGACAGTTTTCAACAACCTGCAATGATTGCATACGAGGGCAAAACTGATCCGTCTTGCCACTTGATGTCTTTCCGATCGAAGATGCTTCTTTCTGGAATTACCGACGCTCGTATGTGCCGAGCTTTTCCCGCCACTTTAGAGGGAAAAGCGCAACACTGGTTTGTTGATCTTCCATCTAGCACGATTCCTTCGTTTCAAGTTCTAGCAGATAGCTTTCTAGCTTATTTTGCTAATTACTCAAAGCAAAAGAAAACTCCATCTACACTTCTGCGTGTTAAGCAACGAGGGGGGGAAACACTCCAAGCCTATTTAAACCGTTTCATAGACGAAACAACAAACATTGCTGATCTTATTCCGCGCATGGCTGTAACCTTCCTGATGGAGGGTTTGCTAGAATCCCCTTGAAATTACATTCCAAAATAACTAGGTGTTTACAAGAACATGTCCTAAAAAAAAATAAAATAAAATAAAAAATCCCTAAGAACTAGGGCCCTCAGGGCGGTCAGCCGCTTCTGGAGGAACTTGGGTTGGAGGTTCGGAAGGGGCTGGGACAGGAGCCTCTGGAGTCTTTATAAGTTGCAACTCTTTTAGCTCCATAAATTTCTTCAAGACTCCAGCGAGCCCCATAGATAAAACGTCCGCAGGAGGAACATGGTGACCCACCTGCTGCACTACAGAATAAATGCGGGTGGCCCCTTCTTTGGCTTTCGCCCTAAGCCGAGCGACCTCTTTCTCCAATTTATCCGCTCTATCAATTAGGTCTTTCATCTCTTGCGAGTCGGATTTAGGGGTCCTCTGTCTGGAAGCCAAGTCTTCCTTGAGTGTATCACGCTCCCCCTTGAGTTCCTCTAACTCAACTTGAATGGCGGTGAGTTCCGCAACCTTCAACTTTAGACTCCATTGGGCGTCAGTGCGCTCATCTTGAGCAAATTTAAGTTCCTCCTTCAAACTGCTAGAATCGTCCTGTAGTCTTTTGATATCCTCCTTAGCAGCCTGAAGGGAGCCCTCGGTTCTCGCCAGCTTGGCCGCTAAGTCATTTTTCTCTTTTTCTATAGCGGCCAACTGTTGAAGCCGCTCGGCTTTATCCTTCTCAAAAGTATGGATAATAGCGAGCTGCTTCTTTTCTTTTTCCTCCAAGGCCTCCACCTTAGAGTTTAGCTGGGCAAATTCTGCCTTACTTGCTTCCATCTTTGCCAAGTCCTCATGACAAAGATTGCCGACTCGATCCGCCCAATGCGCAGTCTACGAAATAATAAAGGAGTTATAAACGATACCAAGTTTAGGAGCAAAAGAAATGTGAGAACGGTCCTTACCAGCATGACCGATCGGAAAAGCTGGCAAGTGGCCTTTTCCCTCCCGGCTCCCCGTAGCTTAGTAGAGAGCTGTTCGGGCCGCATGGCCATCAAAACATTTTTCACAGAAGCAACATCCCGAAAAGGGATGTCTTCAGAGGGCAACTTCTTCCCTTGAGTTACCGGTCCTCTTAAAACTGAGTCTGCCACCCTCAGTTTATCCAAGAGGGCCGCTTCTCCCGCCTCCGCCTGTAAAACAAAACCTAAGTTAAAAAAGTACTGCAGAACAATGATACCCTTAAGAAGTAAATCCTTACCTCCTTGAGGAGGATATCTTCTAGTTGACTAGAAGAGGGCCCTTCGGAAATTGGCGATAAAGCCGGACGAGCCTCTTCCACAGGTGAACTCACCTGTTCAATCATAATTCCAGGACCCGATGTGTCCTCAGAATTCTTCCTCTTCGTCCTCCTCTCCCGTGAGGACCCTGTAGCGGGGTCGCTTTTGCCCCCTTTCTTGGAAGAATCGACCTCTTTTCTCTTCCTCTTCTTTTTCTCCTCATTGGAGGTATCAACACCTTTACTAGAGGCCGCTTCCTTCTTCTTCCTCCCACGAGGTAAAGGCGGATGAACTTTACCTTCATAGGAAGCTAGGAGGCCCTTAACGTAGCTCAAGTCTTCGTCCTCCATCGGACTTTCTGCAAAATAAAATTCAGAATCATGTTAGATATCGCGATTCAAGATCAAACTAAGATAGATATACGAATAAATCCTACCAGCAGATACTATTAAACGACATTTAACAAGGTTTTCCTTGGTCAAGAACTCATCCATATAAACCTTGGATAGCCCCGTCATTGACTTAAGAAGAGCCTCCTCTTCTTTCGTCATTTCCTCAAAAACGATATCCGTTCGGGGAGCCTCCCACTTGGTTCGGACATCCCACTCGGATTTATTTTTGACAAAGAAAAATTTACTCTTCCACCGCTTAATGGAAGAAGGAACTTTCCCTAAAAACTTTCTTCCGGAACGAGCCGAGAAGTAATACCAATCGGCATTAGACTCTAAACATAGGCTAAACAACATACGGAACCAACGGACGGTCGGACTTACTCCGTAATTTTTGAAAACAATGACAAAACCGTTCAGTAATCTCCAAGAATTTGGAGTCAGATGTGAAGGACACAGATGATACTCCTCTAGAATCGGCTTAGCAAAATCATAAAAAGGAAGCCTAAGGCCACCCGATAATGCATCTTGATAGATAGCTATCTCTCCTTCCCTGGGAGAACTCGCCCTCTCCCAAGAACAGGGAACCCTAACCTCAAACAGAGAAAGATCTATCCCATATTTCTCTGCTAGGTCATCTACATCCTTCTGCCCAAGAAGACTTATGAACGTACCAGACCCCCTACCCATGGCCCTAGAAGCAGGATGAACCCGTGAACCCTGGACTGGAATATCCCTAGGTTCACCTGGAATCGCGACGGAGGCTGTGGGGTTGGACGGAGAAGGGATCAAAGACCCGTGAGAAGAACTAGAGGAAGAAGAGGTAGCGCTAGCCATTACCTTAGAAGAGAAAAGGACAAGAAAAAGACATAGAAAGCTTAAGACCAAAATTCGACTTTTGAAGTGAAGCCCTTTTTTGCCTCTACGATTCCGCTTATATGTAAAGAGGGTAAATCCATGGTCGTTAGATCCCGGAGCTACATCCCAATCGAACCGTTTTACCAAGGGTTCCTAAATTTGGACCGTTCAGATATCCATCATCACATTTCCTCAAACAAATCAAAAACCCGTCCACGTCAGCATACCAAACGCCGCCTAACACATAGAAAACCGTGCTTATCATGATGTTGACAAACGCGCACATCGCGCGACTATCTCCCTTTAATGCTAAATAGTATGGGAGACACGTGTCATCTCAGGGAATAACAGGCGTTGCGTAAAGCCCACATCATAAGAGACAAAACGCACACATCCCAACATAGGATCACCAGTGAACATTTCTTCTTGAAGAAATCGAAGACTTTATGAGCTAATTAATAAACTTTATTCATATTACAACGACGGTAGTATTAAAAAAAAAATGCACACAACAAAGCAGCATGCCGAACCCTAGTAAACAAGTTATCCGTCGGAATTCCCTAGTTAACAATCCACAGATCCGTCTGAGGACCCGCCCAGATAAGATTCAGAGGAGACGCACGGACTTCTACAACCATCGCTGTCCTCGTTATCGCTAGGAAATCTAAAGCTGGCGTGAAGAAGATGGGGCCCACTTCTCTACGGCAGGAGTCGCTCCCAAACATTTCAACTTCAAAGCGCACATCCCCTGCATAAGTAATAGCTAAAGTGATAATTAGAAGATCCCCTGCCTCTACGTCATGGTCAACATGGAAGGTTTCCCACCCTTCCTCAATGCTTATCTCACCCAATCCCCTATCAACAACCAGCATTGATGGCCATACACAGCCGTTCGGACTTACCAATTGGATAACCCCAGTCCTTAATTCCGATAAATGTTCGTGAAACGAACTTGGAATTCGTAAGAGACGAGAACACTGGGTAAAAGTAAAAAACTGAAAAAAGGACAAACGCTGAGCCATTTTACCAAAGCACAAAGATAGCAGCAGAATGGATAAAAACACTATCCATGCTAGCTCCTTAAATAGCAAAACTTTTTGACACTATAGAAGAAAATTCTGGAGAAAAATCTACCTCGATTCAAGACAACAAAAAGACAACACAACAAGTGTCGGTTACCTATTAAAACACATGTATCTAGAAAGAAACCTACACCCACATAGACAAGCCAGCTAAAGAAGATACTTGTTCTCGAACCAAGCGAAAAGTGTAATTTGACTCACTCCTCGCTCAGATTTTTCGAACAAGTACACTCTGGGGGGACTTGTGTTACGGAAATACTTGGTAAAACACGTGTCGCCTGCCTAAATGGCCACCTGTCATAAAGGGTTACATTTCTTTTAGCCACAAGACAGTTAATCACCACCAAAGTCATTACCATAAATTCCGTCCGGCAAATAAGGAGGGCTCACCCCTACAGAAAGTCCGTCGGAATTATACAAGAAGTAAGAAGGTGATAGCCAGCTGGGTAAGACCGTATCTAACGCCTCTACAGTAAATAGATCTTATCCACTTGCCTCTACAGTAGGCAGATATTTTCTACTTACACACGTGGTACCTACACGGTAGGTAGATATTTTCTACTTACCTACGTAGCACCTACATAGTAGGCAGATATTTTCTTACAGCCTTGGAAGATATTCTCTTACCGCCTTAGACGATATTTTCTCATTCACCGCCTCACTCCACCGCCTTTCCTAAACCGCCTTTATGTTGCTATAAAAGAAGAGCGATAATAGAAAAAGGGGGGAGCGGAATAAATCACCACACAAAAGAGCTAACTCATGTCTAAGACCGCCTTCTTACAGTTTTCCTGACTTAAGCATCGGAGCTGAAACCGGGCAAAAAGGCCCAATTCCGACCGCCCTTTTCTCCCTCTTACAGATTCATCCCAAAGGAAAGGAAAGCCAGGGTAATTCCGAACGGATTTCCAAAGCACCCTCCATGTTCTCCGTTCAGAAGTTGAAGTAAGCGTCCACACCAACTATAAATTTCAACAGTTTGTCGAAGGCTGAGACCAGATCACGAGGCCATAATAGCCAAAGTGTGAGGTGGACCAGTTTTTGGCATCAACATAAGGCATTGATATAACTGTGGTCGCCGGAGACCAACACCTTCCACTTTTTGCATGGCAAAGTAGGGATTTCATTATGGGATGTTAAACAACTTGGAGTGCTTCCGATTATTGGTGACATATATGACGAAGTTATACCTCATAATGACATACTTCGCTATAGAAGAAGTTCAAAATTTTCTGTTTTGCGGAGCCTCTTCGACATTTTTCAATAGCTTGCAAGGCAGGATCCTAACAGGGACGTATCTTTTGAGGATTGGGCAGGCTTTTTTAGAAAGCTAGAGTTTGATTCCCACTACGGTTCGACATCTAACCCTCCAAAGCCTGTTTTGAACATTGATTTGGGTGCTTTTGTGGCACTTCGGATCTGCTACTTTATTATGCCGAACAATCACAAAGTGATTAAACCTGGAGCATCTAACATTGCGCATGGGAGGAAAGTAGCTTTTGCTCCTGCAGTCTTGGTGCGTTTATACTTGGGGCTGAATGATATGGTGAACAACAGGAGAGGACCTGGATTTTCCACGTTGATCTTTCCTACTCACTTCTTATACTCTTGGGCCGGTTGTTATTTCCTTGGTATATATCTTTGAAAGAAGATCGATGGCGGCACACCCACAATTTCGGGGTTCTTGAAGATACTTGATAGCTCTCAAAAGAGAGCTATTTAGATGACATTTATGCTAGGTTGAGACCAAATATGGCCATCTAATGATGCATTCAAGAGCCAATTTGGGTTGTTTTGCATAAACTCTACCTCAACTAGCATACACACTTGTGTTAGTGAATTTCTATACTAAACGGATTGATTTATGCACTAATGCAAGAGTTTTTAATATTGATAGATGATGGGTCCAATGGAGCATGATATGGATGATCTTGGGGCAAAGAGAAAGGTGTTCTATGACAAAGAAGCATAAGGAGCAAAAGGAGAGAGGATTGTGAGCAACCTGAAAGATCGGTTGAGATCATGAATTTACTGGAAGAGTTTCAGGACTCCAAATCCAATTTCCTTTTGTCAGATTTAAGAAGAAGAAGTCATGAATACATGGTTAAAATTTCAGCTCATTCCGAGTTGAAATGGTCATCCGATCATTGAGATTATGAAGATGTCGCAATGCAGTTTTTGTACATCGCGATGTAGAGACCGGACATCGCGATGTCAATTATGGACAGAGCGCCAAATTCTCAGAAGAAATCAGATCGCGATGTCAAAAATGTGACATTGCGATGTCGACCACTCTGGGCAATAAAAAGGCCTGATTTTCTAGGGTTTCTTCACCTTGGCTTGGGGGGCGGCTGCTCGCGACTCAAAGGGGTCCAGGAGGCGATTTCCAGCCCCTTGGAGCTAGAAATGGGGGATTTATGAGGGAGATCTTCTATTCTATCATTGTATTGCTTTTGAACTTGTTTTGGTTGATTAAATGGATGTTTGTATGGATGTTATCTTTGCATTTGATGTCTCATTTGTAATGGTAGCTTCAGCACCATATCTAGGGTTGTATGATTGCTATGATTTGAGACTTATATTATCTTTGGATTTGCTTTGCTTATTTGTATATGGATGTGCCTTTGAATCTAGTCTTTGTATTACTTAATTGTCAAGAGAGATTGAGCTCCTTTAACTCCATGCACTATGAGAGATCTAGGTATGAGAGTAGACTAGAGGATTAGGGAGGACTGAGTGACACCGATTTGACCTATTGCTGAGAGATCAGGGTAGGCAACTCCTTGGTAGTGGTAGGGTGTTGTCCTGTAATGTATCGAATGCACCATAGAGATATGGGCCTAGATGCATGAGCCTTAGAGATAAGGTCTTGTAAGCTGCACCCGGAGTGCACGGAAGCACATACCCTATCACATATACACCCACATCTATGTACAAGTTCGCTTAGCATTCCCAAGAGAAAACCATCACAAGTCTAGCAACCCATACAACCCTAGGTCATCCAATTAGAGAGTTCAACCCCCTCAACCTTCTGTTTATCTACCACTCCAATCTTTAGATTAGTTTAGTTTAGCAACCTCTTCCTCTTATTGATCGACTGACTTTACCAAGCAACTTAGTAGGTTGGTGTCCACCTAAACTTAGTAAGCCTTCCCTGCGGATTCGACCCGATACTCACCGGAACTTATTACTTGTGACCACGTATGCTTGCGTGCGGAGGCTTGAGTGTTTGCACTCGAGTTTCTGGGAAAACAATACCATAGATGCAGCATTACATGAACGCCTCCCCTACCCCGTTTACCCCTTTGGACTCTAGGAGGCACATTAGGTATGAGAGTAATTTCATATGGCACCCATTCCCATATCCTCATCATAACGGCGAGACAGTGCGGGATTCTAGGCATTCCGCGGGACCTGACGTGTTGGATCTTTATACTATGGTATATGTGATATGCCTCCGCTGTGCCATCCTTCCACTTCGGTGTAATGGAGATTTTTATGGGGAACCTTATAATCCACACAGCTTTGGGCGTTAGTTCGGATATGACCAATATTGTCCGGCTTATGTTGCCATTCCCAGGAGGGATTTATCTCTCAGTGTTCTTGCGGGTTACTAGCATCACTTTTCCTATCAGAGGACTTTCAGCTTGTTCTACATCGTTGAGCGTGATAGGAGCGGGAGACTTGTATTACTCTTTGCACAAAAATGGTTCAAGAATGTCCAAGCCTTCTTCCATCAAGACATCACATTATTAATTCGGGAGGATTTTGGTGATAGAAGAATTATCATAAGGAATAGGGAGCGAGGTCAAGCTCCAAAGAGCCCCCAATTTATCAATGAAAACATATTAGTTAGCCATGTTGATCCCTCTGCCGATCTACTTGCTCCAGCAAAGCGGCAACGAACCCAAGGTATGTCGATCAATTGTTTTCAAATATATATATATATATATATATATATATATATATATATATATATATATTTAAAGGATCACTTCAAAAATTTCTTTGATTCAGTCAGGTCACGACTCCCTTTTTTTATTCAGGTCCGGTTTTTTTTTTTTTTTGTAATATCTTGTTTTGTGAGGACCTCTTCAAAAGTTTATTTATTAAAACCCATCAATTCCAATTTGACTCGAGGTCTTTGATTTGCAGGCATACAAATTGATGATACTCCATCAGAAAACCTCGGATTACTTATAATTCCCCAATTGGTATCAAAGAAGTTTTTTTTTAATTTATTTATTTTGGAATTGGCCCTTAATATTTTTGAACAACCCCAAGAATTGATGATGCTCTTCTACTAGACTTGAGGATTCCTCAGAACTCTCTTTTTGGTAAGGAAACATATCTCTGACCAATTGTTTATACATCTTAATGGATTTAATGAGAAATTTTAATTTCAGGTCTCGCAAACCCATAAGACTTTAATGTCGTAGCTGAAGAAGCTCTTTGTGATCCACCACAAGGTTTTTTTTTTAACCAATTCTATTTTTAGGTGATATACGAATTACTGCAGAGGATGAACCACCACATAATTTGCCAGTGATTGCTGTGGAGAATGAACCACCACATAACTTGCCAGTAATCCAAGAAGGTTTTTTTTTTTTTTTTGACAAAAATTTCTATTTGAAACCTAGTTGGTCAAGAGAATGATAGTACTTTATCTTTTCGGCAAATTCCTTCAGCAAAATTTATAAGGGATGCCCCTTACTCCATGGAGAGCGATGGTGCTAATGCTAATACCGAAAGTGGATCTCTAGCAAGGCAAATTGAAGGTTTCTTCCTTTCTTTTCTTCCTTTATTATTATTATTATTATTAATATTATTCCTTCCTTTTAGGCACAAACATTTTTTTTAAGCTGTCCAAGAGATTGCCAAGGATACTCATACTCCCATAGAGAAATTGGAGAGTGGTGGTTCCAACGCTGATGTCGGAGTTGCAACTTCACCAAAGCTGGGCAAAGTAGTTTTTTTTGTTTTTTGAAAGAGAGATATGAATGTTGACAACTTTTCTTTGAAAACTAGTTGCTCGAAAAGATGACAACTCTCCATCTTTGAGGCAAACTTCTTCAAAAGAAAATGTCGGGGGTGCTCCTAAACTTGTTAGTACCGATGCCGGACCTGCAACATTGCCAGAGCAAGACCAAGGTTTTTTTTTCTTTAAATGAATGTTGACAACTTTTCTTTAAAAACTAGTTGTCTGAAAAGATAATAGCCCTCTATCTTCGAGACAAAGTCCTCCAAAAGAAATTTTGGGGGATGCTCCTACCCCTGTTTAAGAATTGGATGGTAATGGCGTTATTGCCGATACCGGACTTGCAACTTCGCCAAATCAAGATAAAGGTTTTTTTTTTTAAGTTTGATATTATTCTTATCATTATTTACTCATCCCTTGCATAGTTTGAGGAATATACCAAAGGCTATGTTAGCCGAGCGAGATGAGGTGATAGATGGCATCAAGTCTATCAATTATCGCAATTATCGAAGCATTATTGACAAAGTAAAAAGATCAAATTCACTTCTTGAATCTTTTGCCATCAGCTTGATTGGTCTTGAACCCTTTCTAGGACGAATTTCTAAGTGTGCAACATATGCCCGAGAATCCTCAGAGGATCCTAGTGTCCAAGCTCATATCCATAATCAAGAAGCCAAAACATGTGCGCTAAAGAGAACCTCGGCATTTGAACATTTCAACAAACGCAAGATGGACCGGGCTAATGACATAAATATGAAGAAGGAGGAGTATCGAGAGCTTGCTACGAGATATCATCAGATTCAAACTGAGCTTGGCAAGCTCCAAATTGAACTTGGCGAAGTTTCATATAGGATGAAAGCTTTGGATGAAGAGATAACAACTTCAATAAACCTCTTTGAAAATTCTGAGAATACAAGAGTAGATGTTCAAGTTGCATTGGATGAGGCTAAAGCAAAGCGTGTTGAGGACCGAGGAGATTGCTCAAATACTCCCCATGTTGGTGTTTTCACCAAATGGCTCAAAGAGTTGGAGAAAGCAAAGGATTCATTGTTGCAATTTATCGGGCATTGAAGACCTCTTCTCTTCTTTTTACTTTATTAGTTTATCTAGTCTTTGGTAGCTAGTTTTGAGACATTTGTCATGAACATTTGACTTGAATAAGATTTTTAATTTTATTTTTTTTATTAGACCATAGTTATTTACTTTCTCCCATGAAGTAAATACAGTAAAATTAATCTCCAAATATCAAGGACCAAATAAGATAAAATCCATTGAGTCAATGGAATCCATTAAAGCTCCATGTTTATGGTGCTATGCAAATCTCCCAATTTTAAAGCTTTTGAAAGCAGGGCCATTATCTGAAATAATTCTCCTTGGAGTCCCGAATCTATATAAGATGTTCTCCCTGAAGAATTTGATGATATTTTCAGTTTTCACTTCTCTCAGCGGAATAGCTTCTGCCCACCTGGAGAAGTAGTCTGTAGCAGCCAATATGAATCGATGTCCCAAAGATGATGGAGGTTCAATGGGACCAACTAGATCTGTTCCCCATATCTCAATGGGCCATGAAGAGACTGTAGGGTGTAGAGGATTTGGATGCTGCTGAATAAAATCACCGTGTATTTGGCATAGATGGCATCTTCTAGCGTAATCGATGCAATCTCTAACCATAGTTAGCCAATAGTATCCCATGCGTTTAATCTTAAGTCACATCTTGGGTCAAGACTAGTGTGCACAACATATTCCGGAGTGTACATCATGCATAACTTCTTTTGCTTCTTCATATGAAAGGCATCGCAAGAGTAGTTGATCGTACGACCTGCGGTACAATGTATCATTTATGAGGGTATATCTTAAGGCTCTTTGTTTTATCTGAAGACCTTCTGATTTGTTCCCTGGAAGTTTATCATATTTGAGATATTCCATGAATGACTGCCTCCAATCTTCCTCTGCATTTCGAGGGTAAAGACTTCTGCTTTGCCCATAGTACTTTCCTCTTCAACATCATCAAGGATCGTACTTTTGGGCCTTCTATTTCTTGTAGTGATATGGATTTCTTCATAGTTGGGATTCACCAGCTCCTTTGCTACTCTTGCCAAAGAATCAACTTCTCCATTTTCTAATCTTAAAACACTTCTCAACTGTACTTGGGGGATTTTCCTCATAAGATTTTGACTTTCTTATAATATTTAAGAAGTTCAGGCTTATATATCTTGTAGTCTCCTTCGACTTACTTGATAATAAGTTGTGAGTCTCCAAATATATGAATGTGTTGGATTCCCATTTTGATTGCCAATTCCAAACCAGCTATGAGAGTTTCATATTCTGCCTAATTGTTTGTGCATGGCTCTGTAAGGGAGACTGCATATCTAAGAATTCCCCTTTTCGGCGTGACAAACACAAGCCCTATCCTAGCTTTGATTTGTGGAATCATGGCCCTGAGTGCCGGCTTTGTAGATGGCGCCCCATCATAATATAATCGGCACTTTGCTTCTTTCACTACAAGTTTCTCCTCATCAGGGAGATCATAAATGAGTTGTGAATTATCTGGGAGAGGATGTGCTGCCAGGAAGTCTACTAACGCCTGCCCTTTAATAGCCTTCTGTGGAGTATATGTTATATCAACCTCCATCAGAATCAGCGCCCACTTTACAAGTCTTCTCGTAAGCAACGGCCTTGTCATGAGATACTTAAGTGGATCAATCTTTGATATGAGGATGACTTTATGTTCCAGAAAGTAGTGTCTTAGCTTCTTGACTGCAAACACAAAGGCTAGACAGTGCGTTTCACTTGGTGTATATTTACTCTCAGCGCCTATCAACATCTTGCTGAGGTAATAAAGTGAATTTTCTTTGCCTTCTTTATTGTTCTGGGCCAGCATAGCTCCTAATGACCCTTCTAATGGAGTAGTATATAGAATTAGTGGCTTTCTATGGATCGGGGCTGCCAATACCGGTGGATTCAACAAGTATTGCTTGATATCTTCAAAATCTTTCTGACATTCATCATCCCATTTAAAAGACATGTTCTTCTAGACCAACTTGGAGAAAGGTTTATATCTTCTGGATAAATTGGAGATGAATCTTCTGCTATATGCTAAACGCCCTTGAAAAGATCGCAGCTGCTTTAGTGTTTGGGGAGGCGGCATTTCTAGGATTGCCTTTATCTTGGAGGGATCTATCTCTATCCTACGATGCCTTACAATAAAGCCTAAAAAACTTCTTAGATAGGACTCCAAAGGCGCACTTCATGGGGTTCATTTTCAACTTGTATTCTCTGAGGCGTGTGAAAATTGTCCTCAGATCATCAAGATGCTTCTCTTTGGAATTTGTTTTGACCACAAGATAGTCCACAAAGCATTCGACGACTTTAAAAATCAGGTCATCAAATATTCTGGTCATGACTCTTTGATATGTTGCCTCCATATTTTTTAGACCAAATGACATTACTCTATAGCAGAATATACCCATAGGTATCCGGAAGGCTGTATGTTCTTCATTATATGGATGCATTTTGATTTGATTATATCCCAAATATCCGTCCATAAAGGAGAAAATCTCGTACCCTGAAGTGTTGTCTATCATGATCTCCATAACGGGTAAGGAAAAGACATCTTTGGGATATGCCTTGTTCAAGTCTCTGAAATCTACTCATATCCTTATCTGCCCATTCATTTTCTTCACAGGCACTATACTGGCTACCGAATCAGGGTATTTCCCCTCTCTGATGAAATTTGCTTCAATCAGCTTCTTTGTTTTTTCTTTCACTCTTTCCTCTAGATCAAATTTCATCTTCCTTGGCGCCTGTTTGATTGGAGTAACACTTGGATCGATAGTCAATCTATGAACAACTACCCATTGTCTAACCCTGGCATTTCATTATAGTTTCAGGCAAAGCAGTCGATATGCTCTTTCAAAAGAGCTGTAAAGGATGCATTTTCTTCTTCCGACAATTGTGTACTTTGGAAGGTCGGCCTCCGGTCTTCATCGCTTCCCAAGTTGACTTCAACCAACTCATCAATTGTCGCCTGCCCCCCGTACGTCTTCTAGTTCAGGTGGTGCATTCTTCATTTTAATATCTTCTTCTTCATTGGATGTCATCATATAACACGAGTACCTGGAAGGTTCAGAATAACCTATTCCTCTCTTATTCACATGTGCAGGATTCCATAGTCGATAAAAGCTCTGATATGACTTCCTTGACCATTTCATTTTGCCCCCAAACCTCTCGACTACTGTCTTGAGTTCACTGGGGTAATAGCTAGGGAAGTTTATGAGTTACATTTCATCGTCCTCTAATTCCTCAATATTTATGATATCATCATTTGAAATTTTATTGCTTTTAGCTTTATAGAAGAGGATGAGTACTCTCTCCTTTTCTTGTCGAACTGGGACGTAAAATGTCTTCAAATGCTCAACTGTGTTAATATTCAAATAATCCAAGGATTTGTAGAGCCTATCAAGAATCTTTGTGATATGAAATGTGCCTTCTTGGGCAGACTCTTTAACTTGGGCTTTACTTTGGTGTGTATCTTCGTCACTTTCGTCTTCTAATGACTCAGTATCACTACCAAAGTGAGGCAATATTTAGTCTTTCTCCTTTGATGCAGGGGCAGACTTAGGTGCCTTCACCAGAGACTCTACCTTTGGGCTTGGGGACTTATCCCCATTGAAGGGACCATTTGATTTTCATAGATCCATAGCCTTCCCAAGAGGGCTTTGTAAGAGGCATCTGCGTCGATCACATGAAATTTCACATTAGACGTTATCTTTCCAAATTTAATTTGGAGAGTGATAGACCCCAATGCCTTTTGGCTATGCTGATTAAAACCCTGAATAACCATCTTCTCCTGAGATAAGTGGCATATTTTGAGAGCCAATTCTCGGAGAGTGTTGATGGTCATTAGGTTCATAGAGGACCCTGGTGATCAATCAAAACTCGGTTGATTTTTATCCCATCACAAGAACCCGTCACATATAACGGTCTGTTGTGTTCTATAGTTCCTTGCAGCAAATCTTCATGTGTGAAGGAAATTGAAGGTATATGAAATGAATATAGAGCTTCTTTCATATTGACCTCAACAAAGTAGGCCTGATACTCCTCAGAATTTGGTAGGGCATATATTAGAGATTCCCTGACTTCTGTTGACATTATCTGTGCATCATACATACTGAGAAGCGCTGGGACTTTCTTCAAGTCTGAGAAGATGTTATAATCCGACCTCTTTGATGGTTTATTTGGTGAGATGTTTCCTTCTTCAATCATGTTTCCTTTATTTTTGTCATTGGAGCTAGAAGCCTGTCTTGGCTAAAGTACTTTCCCAGCTCTGAGCTGCATCTGATGTACATGTATGGTATCTTATCTTCTTCATCTGGGAAGTTCAACTTATCCTCAAAATCTTCCTGAGAGGCTATGGCGCGACATTCACCTTTTCCCTCAAAATAGTCATGTGTGAGTATCAAATTTCTTATGGAAACTTGTCTTTGTAGCCATTTTTTGGAAATTTTGGAATTCCTCTATGGTGTGACCTACAAGCCGGTGATATGGATAGTAATTTGGGTAACTGTCAAGATACATCAGGCATGGCCTTTTGGGTTTAGGTAATTCCAACCCCTTTTCCATGGCTTGATCAAAAAGCTCCTTTCACTTGTCTTTCTTGATTTTGATATCTTGAAAGATGGATTTTCCCTTAGCATTTGTTGCTTTTGTAAGGGGTGTAGGCTCCACGACCTCTAAAACAAAATTTTGACCTGATGCTTCTGGAGGGTATCTTCCAGACTCATCCGATCCAGTATCTTCAATATGTAACTGCAGTAGCCTGTTAGCAGACTCTTCTGTTACTCTTTTAATGAAAGCAGGGATTTCTTCAGCAGGCATAACCTTCTTCAAGATATTATATTTTGGGGTATTTGGGGTTTAGTATGGTTTCTTTGGACTTTTTGGTTGATGTGGTTCCAAGAGTGTGGTGCTTTCCTTCTTCACACTTTCCCTAAATGCCATCTTCTTCTTCTGCTCCTTGTTAATATAGGGTCGGCTGTGACGATTATACGACTCTTCTAGCTCAAAAAAGATATCATTATCATCATCATCATCTGGGTTATACAAAGGGTATTCTCCTATAGAAATAACCCTGTAAGTTTCTACTTGCATACTTTCATCATCTTTATCAATTAATTCCCCGAGTAATTCTTCGACCTCCTCGGGAGAATAGTCTCAAAGAGTAATCAAGACCTTTTCGTTCTGCTCATATTCATCAAGGACTCGATATACTCTTCTTCTTCGTTTGTTTTATTGGTAGCCCTTTAGGGGGTTCTTGGGAACATCTCCACGTAAGCCCTGGGAGCTTAGCCAACTTTTTTAGTATCTTCTTCGACTTCTTGGATATAAACACCTCCTAAAATTCTTCTAGCACAGCAGGAGGTTTGATATCTCCTGTTATTGGGAGTATCACTTTATTGCCCATCACTGTGACTTCCCCTCGGGATGATTCCTCATGGTCTAGCGAATATGCTCAGCCGGTTGCTCCACCAAAACATTCTTCGAGAGTGTAATCTTGCCCTCTTGGTATTATTGTTCAACCCAATCCTTGAAAGCATAATAGTCTTCAATCATATGCCCAATACACTATGGTATGGGCAGTAACTAGGATGATCTTTCTTGTTCTGCTCTTCTGGTCTCTTGCATTCAGGGAGTTGCAAACCTTCTTTCATAGCATCTTTAAAGATCTTCAATACCTTATCTCTTATAAAAGAGTATTTCTTATTCATCATTTCGTTTAAAGAAGGGAGAGGCTTTGATTCGTTACCAGCAGCACCTAAGGATGGTGGCTTGACTTGTTCCATCTTATGAGACTCTATAATACCTTTTCCTTTAAATTTAAACTTATGGTCTTATCCTGTCGGGAGGTTAATGGGTTATGATTTCTCGGGGAGGAAAGGTTGATCTCATGGACAGGGGATTCCCTCTCACGAGAGGATAAAAAGACTGCGGACCTTCTGTGAGAAAGGCCATTGAGGAGAAAGCAGAATGTTTTTAAAGAGAGAGAAGAAAGGGAGAAATTCAAGGTATTCCTTATTATGATATATATATATATATATATATATATATATATATATATATATATATATATATTCAATTATATCTATATTATATATCATATATACTAGATATTATATGAAGAAGGAGAAGGATGCCTCCCCTACTTTTGTTTGTTGACGACCGCCAGCCTCCTTGTTTTCTGATTGCCACCACTAGAGGAGTAATACTATATATATTATATATATTGATGATGCCAAAAACTGGTTCGCCTCACGTTTTAGTTGCTGTTGCCTCATGATCTGGTCTCAGCCTTTGACAAACGGTTGAAATTTGTAATTGATGTGGACGCTTACTTCAGGTTTCGAACATTGGATGCCTAGGAATGCCGGGTGTTCTGGAGGAATATGTGGAGGCGATCGGATCGATGAGGATGATCGCAATTATCACCTTTTGGTTTCTGGTTACTTGGGTGAATCTGTAAAAAGGAGAGGGAAGTGATCGGAATTGGGCCTTTCTGCCCGGATTTCACTCCGATGATTAAGTCAGAAATCTTGTGAGAAAGAAGAGGGTTTGGTTAACTTTTAGACTTCTTGGGCACAGGTTAGTTGATTGTTCAAATCCTCCTTTCTTACTATAGTTGTTCTTCTTTTATAAAAAAGTTGAAGGCGGTTTAGGAAAATATCTGGAAAGGCGGTTATGGAAATATCTCGTGAGGCGGTGCGAAAATATCTCGTGAGGCGGTGAGAAAATATCTGCCCACAGTAGAGGTAAGTGGAAAATATCTACTTACTGTAGAGGCGTTAGATATTTTCTTCCTTAGGAAATTATGTGGCCATGAGCACCTCAGGTTTCGGATAAGAAGGTTTGGGTTTGCTTAATTCTGATCGGATTTGTTTGTAGAGCTGAAAATAGTTGAAAGATAGCAAACGCCTCATTCTCAATTACCGAGAGGAATTTCGCTAGAAAAGCAGTAACAGAAGATTTAATGTTAGGTGGTATTGCCACGTGGCCAAAGAGATGTGGCCCCGTGCTTAACACGTGGCCATTTGGGTAGGTGACACGTGTTTTGCCAAATATTTCCGTAACATTAGTCCCCCCCAAAGTGTACTTGTTCAAAAAATCTGAGTGAGGAGTGAGCTAGGCGCACTTTTCGCCTTGTTCGAGAACAAGTATTTTCCTTAGTTGGCAAGTCTATATAGGTGTAGATATCTGTCTCTAGGATGGTAAGGCGCACGTGCTTTTAATAGGCGACTGACACTTGTTTCTTTTAGCCAATTTCTGTGTTGTCTTTTCATTGTTTTGAATCGAGGTATGAATACACTGAATCTTTCTCCGGAGTTTTCGCCTATAGTGTCAGTAGGTTTTTCTATTTAAGGAGCTTGTATGGATAGTGTTCTTTATTCATTCTGTTCTTATCTTTGTACAATGGCTCTTCCTCTGCGTTTATCTTTTTTCAAGTTTTTCACTTTCACTCTTTCTACTCGTCATTTGCGAATTCCAGTTTCTTTTTATGAACACCTAGAGGGATCGAGGACTGGAGTTGTTCACTTGGTGAGTCCGAACGGCTGTTTATGGCAGTCTCTTTTGGTTATTGATGAGGACACAGGTGAGATCTGTTTTGAGGATGGGTGGGAGATCTTTCATGTTGATCACGATGTTGAGGCGGGAGATCTTTTAGTCATTACCTATGCAGGGGGCACACGTTTCGAATTTGAAATATTCGGAAGTGACTCCTGCTGTAAAGAAGTGGACCCTAATCTTCGCCCACGCGTTTTGCCGGGGTTTCCTAGTGATGACGAGGATAGCGATGGTTGTGGAAGTCCGTGCATCTCTTCCGAATTTTGTCCGAGCGAGTCATCGGATAGGTCCATTGGATCCATTAACTAGGAAAATTCTGATGGATAATAGTGTTTGTTATGGTTCGGGTTTAATGTAACTGTTTTTGTCATGAATAAATAAAGTTCGTCGTTTTGTTTATAAACTCTTTGATTTCTTCAAGAAATGATCGCTAGTAATCCTATGTTGGGATGTGTGTTTTGTCTTTTATGGTATTAGCTCTATTTTTTATATTGTACAGCGCCTATTGTTCCCTGGGGAGACACGTGTTTTTCACACTGTTTCGTATTTAAAGGGAGAAGGTGGCGTGACATGTGCGGCGTGCGCTTTGTCAACATCTTGATGGGCGCGGCTACCCATGTGTGTCAGGTGGCGTTTGGTATGCTGTGTTTGGTATGCTGACGTTTAAGATGGAAATTTGAATCGTTTAAGGAGAAATAATGATGGTCATCTGAACAGTTCAGATTTGGGGACTTTTGGTTCAACAGTCCGATCGGGATATAGTTTTGGGATCTAACGGGCAGGGGTTCATCTCCCTTTTATATAACAAGGCGGAGAAGGTTTATTTCGAAATAGTGCCTTCTTCAAACTCTCTTCTTTTCCGGCAAGCTCTGTTCTTAAATTTTCTGTGTTTTTTCACCTCTTTTTCTTCTAAGGTAATGGCTAGTGATTCTAGTGCATCTTCTACCACTAGTTCTTCTCATGAATCTACTACTTCCCAACCACCTTCGATCCCTTCTCCGTCTGAACCCATAGTCTCTGTCGCGATTTCCGGCGGGTCTGGGGATGTTCCGGTCCAGGGTTTCATCCCGCTTCTAAAGCGATGGGTAGAGGGTCTGACACCTTCATAAGCCTCCTTGAGCAGAAGGATGTTGATAGTTTGGTAGATAAGTATGAAATAAATCGTTCTTTGTTTGAGATTAGGGTTCCATGTTCTGGGGAGAGGGCAAGTTCTCCTAGGGAGGGGGAGATAGCCATCTACCAAGATGCGCTGTTGGGTAGTCTTAGAATTCCTTTTTCTAATTTTGCCAAGGCTATTTTAGAAGAATATCGTTTGTGTCCTTCGCAATTAACTCCGAATTCTTGGAGATTGCTCAATGGCTTTGTTATTGTGTTTAATAATTATGGCGTAAATCCGACTGTTCGTTGGTTCCGTATGTTATTCAGTCTACACCTAGAGTCTAATGCCGACTGGTATTACTTCTCGGCACGTTCCGGGAGGAAGTTTTTAGGTAAAGTCCCTACTTCCATTAAACGATGGAAGAGTAAGTTTTTCTTTGTCAAAAGTAAATCCGAGTGGGATGTCCGAACCAAGTGGGAGGTTCCCCGAACGGATATTGCTTGTGAGGAGGTGACAAAAGAAGAGGAAGTTCTTTTTAAAATCAATGGCGGGGATTTCTAGGGTTTACATGGATACTTTCTTGACAAAGGAAAATCTCCTTAGGTGTCGTTTAATAGTAGCTACTGGTAGGGTTTATTTATGCATCTAACTTAGTTTAGTCTTGAGTCGTGATATCTAACATGCTTCGGAATTTATCCTTGTAGAAAATCCGATGGATGATGATTTGGATCTTGCTAGGGGCATCTTGGCCTCTCTCGAGAATGATGTTCATCCGCGCTTGCCTCGTGGGCGAAAAAAGAAGGAAGTAGAGTCCAGCAAAGCTGCTGATACTTCCAAGGAAGAAAAAAAGAAGAGGAGGAGACAAGATGTCAATCCTCCGAAGAAGAGTGTTAAAGGCGACACCGTCATAGGGTCCTCCCAGGAGAGGAGGACGAAGAGAAAGAATTGCGAGGACGCGTCAGGTCCGGGAATTATGGGAGAACAGGTGAATTCGCCTCATCAAGGGATTCTCTCGGCTTTAGCTCCAATTCCAGAGGACCTCTCTCCTAATCGGCCAGAGGATATCCTCCTTAGGGAGGTGAGGGTATACTTCTTAAGGTTATATATTGTTTCATTAAGAATTTTTGACTTAGTTTTGTTCTATAGGTGGAGGCAGGAGAAGTGGTTCTTCTGAACAAGCTAAGGGAAGTAGATTTGGTTCTCAAAGGACCGACAACTCAACGGAAGGAATTGCCTTCAGAGGATATCCCTTTTCGGGATGCCGCGTCAGTGAGGAATGTTCTGATGGCCATGAGGCCTGAACAACTCTCTACTAAACTTCGAGAGGCTGGAAGGGAAGAGGCTACTCGCCAGCTTTTCCGTTCGGCTATGATGGTAAAAACTATACTTGTACTTCTTTTACTCCCTTGTTCATTATTATCGCCTATAATTCATTTTTTATTTATGTAGACTGGTCAATGGGCGGACCAAGTTAGCAATCTTTGTCAAGAAGACTTGACTAAGATGGAGGCGAGTAGGGCAGAGGTTGCCCAACTAAGCTCTAGGGTGGCAGTATTAGAGGAAAAAGAGAAGAAACAACTTGCTATTATTCGCGCCCATGAGCAAGATAAGGTAGAGAGGCTTCAACAGTTGGTTGCTATGGAGAAAGAGAAGAATGATTTAGTGGCTAAGCTTGTTAATTCCGAGGGCTCTCTTCGTGCTGCTGAAGGGAACATCAAGAAATTACAAGATGAATCCAGCAGTTTGAAAGAGGAACTTAAATCCGCTCAAGCTGAGCAAGCTGAAGCCCGATGGGAGTTAAAGTTGAAGATTGCTAATCTTACTGCCATCCAGACTGAGCTGGAGGAAGTTAAAGGGGAGCGTGACTCGCTAAAGGAAGACCTAGCTTCCAGACAAAAGGCTCCTAAATCCGACTCGCAAGAAATGAAAGATTTAAGAGAACGAGCGGACAAGTTGGAGAAGGAGGTCACTCGGCTTAGGGCGCGAGCGAAAGAGGGGGCCACACGTGTATATTCATTAGTGCAACAGGTGGGTCACCATGTTCCTCCTGTGGAAGTTTTATCGATGGGGCTTGCTGGAGTTTTAAAGAAGTTTACAGAACTAAAGGAGCAGCAAATTATAAAGGCTCGAGAGGCCCCCGCCCCATCATCTGAAATTCCGACTCAAACTTCCCAAGAAGCAGTTGAACATCAAGATCCTTCTTTAAGTAAAGATATAGAAGGTCCTAGTACTTAGGGATTTTTATGAGATGTTTTTGTGACTATCCAAGTGTTTTGAATGTAACTTCTATTTACGGAAATGAAATACAAACCTTTATTTTGGTGAAGATTTATTTCCGAGTCATGGTTACCTTTAACTATTTAAGAAATCCTTCGCAAAGCCCTTCTTCTTTTTCCATTTGGTTTGTAAGTTAAGCTTTATGACAAGTTCTTATCTTCTGAGTCCAATCGTGGGACTTTGATTTGCTAAATAAGATCCTTGTCTTTGTGAATGAGATTGTTGCCTCATATGTCGATCGGGATTTTTGCCCCATGCTCTAGATGAGAATTGTCTCTTATCCTTGTAGGATAATTTTATCTGTCTCATCTTATAGGGACGAGAGATTTTTCTTTTGTCTCATCTTTTAGGGATGGGTTTTTCACCTCATCTTCATTTGGAATTTCTTAACAGAAATTTAGGTTTTATTTCATGAAACATTTAGGAGACTGCTTCAGAATTCATTGATAGTAGCGTCGCAGGTGTTCAGCATGAAATGGACACTTGAGCGTTTTCCCTTCCATATTAACGAGATAATAAGTGCTCGCTCGAACAATCTTATGTACGTAAGGGCCTTCCCAGTTAGGAGTTAGCTTCCTTGTTCGGCTTTTGTTTCCCTGGAATTCATTTTCTCTTAAGACCAGATCGCCGATTTGGAAGAAGACCCTTTTTACCCTTGTGTCGTAGAACCTTTTTACTCTTTGGCGATAGATTGCTGCCTTTGTTTCTGCAACTTCTCTTTGCTCTTCATGTAGGTCAAGTTTCGCTCGGAGATTCTTCTCATTTTCTTCTGATGAAAAAGTTTGTTGTGTCCGTAAGGTAGGCATTCCTATTTCTGCAGGGATGACTGCCTCTGCCCCATAAGTAAGAGAGAATGGAGTTTCCCCTGTGGGAGTTCTTGTAGTTGTTCGATAAGCCCAAAGAGCGCTCGGAATTTCCTCAACCCAATTAGTTCCATTTTTGGACACCCGGGTTTTAAGAGCTTGGAGCAAGGTGCGATTCGTTACTTCTACTTGGCCGTTGGCTTGAGGATGCGTCACAAAAGTTAGTCTGGATTCAATTCCGAGCTCGGAACAAAAACTTTTAAAAGCCTTGTTATCAAATTGTCGCCCATTATAAAAAATGAAGGCGACCGGAATTCCGAATCGGTAGATAACAGTTCACCATAAGAATCCTTAACAAGCCTTCTCCGTGATCTTGGCCAAGGGCTCAACTTCTACCCATTTAGTGAAATAATCAATAGCAACTATCAAAAATTTCATTTGTCGAGTCGAGGTAGGAAATGACCCTAGAAGATCAACTCCCCAAATAGCAAACGGTCGAGGACTGACATTTGGCGTAGGCAGTGTTGGCGGTCGTTTTTGTATCTTGGAATGCCGTTGGCAGGCATCACATTTTCGAGCGAACGCCACCGCATCTTGAGTTAAGGTTGGCCAATAATAGCCTTGTCGAAGGACTTTATAACTCAAGGCCTTGCCTACTATATGATCTCCTCCATTGCCTTCATGAATTTCTTGAAAGATATAATTGGCTTCGGTGGGGCGTAAGCATCGCAAAAAGGGTTGTGTATAGGACCGTTTATTCAGATATTCGCCAATCATATTGTATTGAGCGGCTTTGTAAGAAATCCGTCTGGCTTCTATCTTGATGGATGGTGCAGGTCCACCTTGCAGGTAGTTTCTGCTGAGATCAATCTAACATGACTCTTCTTCTAAATTGTGTACTTCTCCCACCAGCCCCTCAATAGTTTTTGCTGGAAGGTACTGTAGATTGAAAGAGAGTTTTGTATCTCCATTAGGTGTGGTGGCTTTCTTAGATAAAGCGTCCGCCTCTTCATTTTGTGCCTGACGGATTTTTTCAATCTGGAAATGAGTGAAGTATGGAACTATTCTCTTTACTACTGCCTGATACTTGACCATATTCTCCTCCTTTGTTTCAAAACTACCCAGTGTATGGCCAACGACTAGTTGTGAGTCGGAATATACATGTAGATGCTGAATTCCGAGCCCCCGGGCCAAATGTAACCCTGCGATGAGGGCTTCATATTCAGCCTCATTGTTAGTCGCTCGGAATTGGAACTTAAGAACTGTTGAAATTTTCCACTTGGAGGGAGAATAAAAGACGAAACCTGCACCTGATTTTTCTTCTGTTGGTGATCCGTCGACATATAAAGACCATGGGGCAATAGAGCTTTCTTCTGGATCCTGTGTCGGGACTACATCTCCATTCATGGGAATGGTTAATTCCGCGATGAAATCTGCTAGTACTTGAGCCTTGATCGCCGTTCGTGGCTTATAAGTGAGATCAAACTCACCCAATTCTATTACCCACTTGGCTAAGCGTCCGGAATTTTCAGGTTTATGAAGAACTTGTTTTAGGGGCTGGTCAGTCAACATAATAACTTTGTGAGCTTGAAAATAAGGCCTCAATCTCCGTGCGGATGTGATAAGGGCGAAAGCTAGCTTTTCGAGTAGCAGATACCTTGACTCAGCGTCGTTAAGGATCTTACTGGTATAATAGACAGGCTTCTGAATTCCCTTATCTTCTCTTAACAGAACTGCACTAACCGCTCGAGGAGCAGCGGTTAAATAGATATAAAGCTCCTCTCATGCTTGCGGTTTGGCTAGCAACTTGGGCGATCGGAGATAATCTTTAAGCCCCCGGAAGGCTTTTTCACATTCTTCTGTCCACTCCATCTTTGGCGCTTTACGCAAGGCTTGGAAGAGTGGAAGGTTTTTCTCTCAGACTTTAGAGATAAATCTTCTGAGAGCTGCTAGGCGCCCATTAAGCCGTTGTACTTCTTTAAGACTTTTGGGTGATCCCATGTCAAGAATGGCTTTGATCTTTTCTGAATTTGCTTCTATTCCTCTTTGAGTCAGTATAAATCCTAGAAATTTTCCTAATCGGACACCAAATGCACACTTGTTCGGATTTAGGCGCATATTGTAAGTCCGAAGTGACTGAAAGGCTTCCTGTAAATCTGATAGATGATCTTCGGTTTTTCGACTCTTTACCAAGATGTCATCTACATAGGCTTCGATATTTCTACCAATTTGTTCTTTGAATACTGTACTTATGAGCCTTTGGAAAGTGGCTTCGGCATTCTTTAGACCAAACGGCATCACCTTATAGCAATAAGTTCCCTTGCTAGTAATAAAGGACGTTTTTTCTTCGATGCCTTTGGCCATTCGGATTTGATTGTAGCCTGAGAAGGCATCTAAGAAACTTAGCATTTCATGCCCTGCAGTAGAGTCAACCAAGTCATCAATTGAAGGTAGAGGAAATGAATCTTTCGGATAAGCTTTATTTAGGTCCGTAAAATCCACGCACATTCTCCATTTCCCGGACGGCTTTTCGACCAGAACCACATTAGCCACCCAGTCTGGATAGTTCACCTCTCGGATAAATCCTGCCTTCAAAAGGGTTAACACTTCTTCTTCTACAGTGTTCTGCCTTTGTGGGGTGGAATTTCTCCTTTTCTGTTTAACAGGTTTGAACGACTGATCTATGCTGAGGTGGTGTTCAATGACATCACGTTTTACGCCCGGCATGTCCTCTGAGGACCAGGCAAAAAGATCAGAATTCGTCCTTAGTATTGCCATGAGGTTCTTTTGCTGTACTGTTGTCAAATCTGCACCCATCCGCACGGTACGCTCCAATCTAGTTGTATCCAGAGGAATGATAAGCAATTCCTCAACTGGGGTTGGTCGGAGTTCTTTATCTTCTTGTTCTGCTATTCTGTTAACCAACATGGCCTATGAAGCTCTTGTTTTGCCTCTATTTTGAGTTGTTCCTTTGAGGGTTGAGGCGTAACATTGTCGTGCCAAGGGTTGATCCCCTCTTACTTCTCCACTGCCACTCTCGGTCGGAAATTTTAGGAGAAGATGATAAGTAGAAATTACTGCCTTTAAGGCGTTGAGGGTTGGCCTACCAAGAATCACATTGTAACTTGATGCACAGCGTACAACTAGAAAATTTGTTGTCACTGTTGATGATCTTGGCGAATTTCCTACCGTAACTGGTAAGGAGATCATTCCTTCTGGTTGTACCACTCCTCCAGAAAATCCCACTAAAGATGATTTTACGGGGAGTAAGTTGTCCGCATCGTACCTCATTTTTTCAAAGGCGCTCCAAAAGAGTATATCCACTGAACTTCCACTGTCTATCAAGACTCTTTTCATTTGGAAGCTGGAGACCATGATGGCAATGACTAAGGCGTCGTCATGAGGATGGCAAATGCTGCTGACATCATTATCATAAAAAATGATAGGAGCCATAGGCCGAGACCTTCTTTGTGAGACTCCTGTCTCTTGTGCAACTACTACCATTCGGGCATAGCTTTTCCGAGAGGTGGAACTTTCACCACCACAACCAGGACCACCACTAATAAACCAGACCATCTCCCCTTTTTCTCCTTCAGGTTGTGAAGTTTCAGGTCTCTCTTGAATATCAAGGTTAATGTATTGCTCCAGTTGTCCCCTTCTAACGACATCTTCTATAGCGTTCATCAAATGAGTACACTTTTCTGTGTCATGTCCTCTAGCTTGATGAAACTTGCAATATCTCTTACTATTCTTTTGTCGTTCGGGATTCTTTGCAGGTTCTGGCCTTGTCAAGATTTTTTGATCCTGGATTTGTATAAGGATATGGCTTCTGGTTTGGTTTAGTGGGGTATGGTGATCATATCTGACTATTTTCCCTTTTTTGGGGATTCTCTAGGCTGTAGCATGTGTCGCTGAGGACGTGTTGAAGATTCCAGACCTCTATTTTCACTTTTATTATCCCTACGTGATCCTCCTGCCCTTCGGAATTCTGTGGGCCTCCTGTTGAAACTCTGATGGTTTTTTTCTTTCTGGATTTCCGTGGGGATGTGTCGAGCCTCTTCATCCCAACCCGTATAAATTTCATCAGAATTGATATACTTTTGGGCGTGGATCATGAGGGCAGGGATGGTTTTTAGTGGATCCAAAGTGAGGGAAAAACGGAAAGGAGAGTCTAGCAAACCCTCCATCAAGAAGGTTACGGCCATTCGTGGAACAAGGTCCGCAACATTTGGCGCTTCATCTATGAAACGATTGAGGTAGGTTTGGAGTGTTTCACCCCCTCGTTGCTTAGCGCGCAGAAGGGTAGATGGGGTTTTCTTTTGCTTTGAATAATTAGCAAAATAAGCTAGAAAGCGGTCTGCTAAAACTTGAAAAGAAGAAATTGTGCTAGATGGAAGATCAACAAACCAGTCTTGCGCTTTTCCCTCTAAGGTAGCTGGAAAAGCTCGGCACATACGGGCATCAGTGATTCCAGAGAGCAGCATCTTTGATCGGAAAGACTTCAGGTGACAGGACGGATCGGTTTTGCCCTCATATGCAGTCATAGAAAGTGGTCGAAAACTGTCAGGAACTTGCTCATCCAGTATTTCCTTGATAAAAGTAGAGTGTATATTGAGAACATGCCGTTCAGACTTCTGGTTTCCTCGAGAGGGGCCCTGTCGCTGTGTTCTTCTGTCGACAGTTGGAACAGATGGACTATTCCGTTCTGTTCTTGTGGTAGCTTGCTCTCGACGTCGAGCGGAGGGAGGTTCCGAACTGGCGGAGAAGGCGGTCCTCTCTCTTCTTTCTTCATGGGTGCGGGTCCTTGTCCTCCCTCTGCTTTCGGAATTAGCTAATGGAACATGGCATATTTGGTGGAATTTGTGTGGGTGGGGGTGGTGGATGGGCCAAAGTGTGAACAGCTTGAGCCAACTGCTCTAATTGTTTCTGCATATTGAGATAAAATTCTGGGATGGGACCCTGGGATAAGATGGGTGGATTTTCCGATGAAGGTAAGATGGTTGGATTTTCCGGTGAATTCCCCTCATTCCTCCGAACTTCCCTAGGTATTTCGATATTACCAGGCGTTCCTTGTTCTTGGATTCGTTTAGATTTTCTGGTAGTAATCATTTAGCTTTTTGTAAGGGTCCCCACGGACGGCGCCAAACTGTTGATGTCAAAAACTGGTTCGCCTCACGTTTTGGTTGCTGTTGCCTCGTGATCTGGTCTCAGCCTTTGACAAACGGTTGAAATTTGTAATTGATGTGGACGCTTACTTCAGGTTTCGAACATTGGATGCTTAGGAATGCCGGGTGTTCTAGAGGAATATGTGGAGGGGATCGGATCGATGAGGATGATCAGAATTGTCACCTTTTGGTTTCTGGTTACTTGGGTGAATCTGTAAAAAGGAGAGGGAAGCGATCGGAATTGGGCCTTTCTGCCCGGATTTAACTCCGATGATTAAGTCGGAAATCTTGCAAGAAAGAAGAGGGTTAGGTGAACTTTTAAACTTCTTGGGCACAGGTTAGTTGATTGTTCAAATCCTCCTTTCTTACTATAGTTGTTCTTCTTTTATAAAAAAGTTGAAGGCGGTTTAGGAAAATATTTGGAAAGGCGGTTGTGGAAATATCTCGTGAGGCGGTGAGAAAATATCTTCCTATTGTGTAGGTAAGTAGAAAATATCTGCCCACTATAGAGGCAAGTGGATAATATCTACTTACTGTAGAGGCGTCAGATATTTTCTTCCTTAGGAAATTATGTGGCCATGAGCACCTCAGGTTTCGGATAAGAATGTTTTGGGTTTGCTTAATTTCGATCGGATTTGTTTCTAGAGCTGAAAATAGTTGAAAGATAGCACACGCCTCATTCTCAATTACCGAGCGGAATTTCGCTAGAAAAGCAGTAACAGAAGATTTAATGTTAGGTGGTATTGCCACGTGGCCAGAGGGATGTGGCCCCGTGCTTAACACGTGGCCATTTGGGTAGGTGACACGTGTTTTGCCAAATATTTCTGTAACATATATATATATGAAGACCTCGCCGCCATCATATTTGCGTCGCCAAGCCTCCGAGGCATTGCCATTGATGATATACTGTACATATTATATAAAGAAGAAGGGCCTTCTCTATACCTTCGCATTGCCATCAAGTCCAGCTCATCGACACAGCCGAGTCGTTGGAGAAGAAGCCTTGGAGGGTTATACAATAATAGATATATATATACTGTACCGCTGAGCCACAAGAAGTCTACTTCCGCTTTGCCTCCGAGTTGTCGAAGCCTGGTGCCGCTGCTGAAAAAAACATATATAATATATATATTACAAGAAGCCGAAGCCCAACGGCACCACCCAAGTAGGAGGCAGATGAAGCCATCTTCTGTTCTGCGCTTCATCGACGAGCTTCTAGTTTCTGATGTTGTCGCCTGCTTACTGTCACCGCCGTGTCACCAGAGACGAAAGTAAGAGACGCCGTAGATAGAAGCTGCTCACTGGATAATTATAGTATTAATATATATATATATATGTGTGTGTGTGTGTGTGTGTGTGTGTGTGTGTATTCTAAAAAAAGGGAGAAGAACAAGAGGAAGATAGCCCCCTTTTGCTCGAGTACCTCTGCGTCCTCATCGTTGCCCAACGCTGTTGCGGCCGAAGATGAAATCAAAAGCCCAAGCCCTCTGCCGGACTTCCATCGCCATTTGAGAAGGAAGCTTTATACTTATAAATATATTATATAGTCTTCACCACGCTCCCATGCTGCCGCTGGAGATGGAATCAATGAATCAATAGCCTCAAGCCCTATGCTGAGTCTCTGCTTGCCGCCACCGAAGAAGGAAGGAGAGAACCAGAAACCTGAAGCCTATCAAGCTCCTCCACCGCTACTGCCTAGATTCCAAACGAAGTCTGGATCACGGCCCAGTTCATGCAAACTCATTCCAGGATTTTTAACTGTCGATGACCCATCGCCGGAGAAGGAACCTTGAAGTATTATATTATAATATATAAATATATGTGTTCTAAAGTAAAAGCAGAAAGAGCCATACCTCTGTCTTGATCCCTCTGCTGTCGAAGCTCTGACTAACTTCCTTATAGGAGAAAATCGCCGTCATCTATGTATAAATACTATATGTTATATATTATGCTCTAAGAGAGCAAGACTTCCCTACCCCTTCTTCACTTTTGTTGGGCATGAGGCATCGGAAGGACGATCGCCCACGAGTATGGCAATCGGGCATGAGGCATTGGAAAGAAGAATGGTCACCCACAAGCATGGTCGTCCCAATTCAAATCTGTTGGCCCCCTCTTCTTTCTTCATCAACAAAGCCCATTGGCATTTGATCACAAGCTCGTAGCCCAAGCAAAGGAATTATAGGGCTTACAGTCTCATGAAGGAAGAGATAAGGTTTCAAAATTATTTCTTGCCTTGGGAGATGCATGTTGATGAAGATCAAGAAATACAATTTTTTGTTAACTTTGAGTTGATGTGTGGAAGTGGATGATTGTAAAAAAAATTTCTGAAGGATATTCCAAAACATACTCTAAATATTTATTTTTGTAAGGTGCCTTTAAATTGTTTGATGAAATGCTAGAAACAATTCTTTGCATTATTGGGAAGAAAGAGTCGTCTAAACCAAGTCAATTTTAGAACCATGCTCTGGACAATTTCAGTAAACTAAGGAGATTTCAGATGCAGAAAGAAGAGATTGACTATGTACATTCAAAAGCCCAACTTGAAGTATAGCATCAAGTTCCAAGATACAAGATTTCAAGATGCTGAAACTCAAAGGAAAGGGAACATTAAGGGAACAATTTGCTATCAATAACCTAAACAATATGGAAGTACTAGCTCCGAGAGGTACAAATTTAGATAAGAAATGAGAGCAGAGATATCATCTGAGTTGAAACAGTTGAGAGTGCAACTAGTTAGTCTCTGACTTCAGGAAAGCACTAGGAATATTAAACTCCAAAATTCAAAGTCTTGAAGCTATAAAGAGAGTTGCAAAAATGGCTACTATCACAGGAGGAAGCAATTGTTGAGACCAAGATTAAAGATCTATGTAGACTTTGGCTAGTATTATAATGACCCTTTGTTCATGTTTCCTTGGAAACTTATTTGTCTCCAGTATGTCATGCAAAAAAAATATATATAATAATAAAAGCAAAATATATGTTCATAAATTTCCTTACATGGTGATAAGTGTTCATTTTAGCATAATTTTATATAATATTCTTATATGCTTGGCATATAATTTTGAAGAATTATAACCCTCCGGTTCTTAAAAAACTTCATATTCTATAAATAGGGCATTGGAGAGCCTGAAAAATTAAAAGGAAGAAATTCTACATCATTTGAGGAGAAAAAGGAAGCAACTATAGAAAACTGCAGCAGTCCTAAAAGAGCAGCAAAGATCAGAAATTTTTTACAAGATCTACAGGACTCTAAATAAAATCTCCACGATTCAGATTGGAGATAAACAAGTTAGGAACACTCGGTTAAAATTTCAGGTCAATCCGACAAGAATTGGTCATATGATCGAGCGCTCGATGAAGACTGCACGATGTAGATCCAACCATACGTGATTCTATATGACCTGATATACAGTCCGTATGAAGGGGCCTGAAAGCTATATAGGCTGTTATACAGCCTGTATACAGGCCCGTATGAAGGGGCCTGAAAGCTATATGGGATGTTATACAGCCCGTATACATGCCCGTATGAAGGGGCCTGAAAGCTATACGGGCTGTTATACAGCCAATATATGGGCTCATATGGACCTATTTCTGAGCCCGATCTGCACCCGATTTTCACATGATTTGGCTCCACACGAACCCTAAACGGGTGAGATACTTTACAATGGCCTTTACCCCTATAAATACGAACCTTCTAGGGTTATGAAGGCATCTTTTGGCCTTTGGCCACCTTTTGGGCCGTCTTGGAGATCTTGGAGTTCATTGATGGCTAGGGTTTGAAGGGATCCTCTTGGGAACGAGCTAGGGCTTGAAGGGAGATTCATCAACGATCCAATCATCACACCAACAATGGAGGGAACATCGAAGGGAGTTTATTTGTGTTTATTTTGATGCTTTCTCCTTTATTTGTATTGGATTTGTGTTCCCCTTTCATGGGGAACTAATATTTTAGGTATTTGGGCATGTTGAACACTTGGGTTATATATGAACTTTGATTTTGATTGTTATTGATTATCTAGTTGTTTTCCATGATTGAGATCTATTGGATGTTTTAATGTAAGTTAATCCCTCTACGTTGCGAGAGCCCAAAAGGATTTTCCTAGTCCATATGAGGGAAGAAGCGAACACCTCCCCGTGTGTAGACCATCTCCAATAGAGGGGATTGTGAGTATACTGGGAACCCGGGTATTAAGGAGAGCGAGTCCTTTAGATGTATTATTCTCATAATCCCTCCAAGAATTAGGTTCCCTAGAACATCATCGGTAAGACACTAGGATTAGTAATTCACCTCGAGAGAGGGAGTGAAAGCACCTTAGGAACCCTTGGTCCAATCGATAGCAACTAATGATCTTCATATTCATTATCTATCTTTATTAGATCCCGAGGGGGATTCATTGCCCGAATACCCCCTTCCTATTATTAATTAACCCCAAGATTCATTCATGTCATTAGTGATATCCAATTTTTAGATTTTCTTAGTTTAGATTAGTTCAAACCACCACCAATATTTGTTCAGACTAGATAATAGATGACTAGTTAGTACTAATACTTCTCGGTCCCTGAGGTTCGATACCAGACTTTTCAAGAGTCCACTTTATTACTTGATACGACCCATACACTTGCAGATTTTACGCATCACATGGTTTAAGAGGGCGTTGAGCAATTTGGAAGCAAAATATATATAATAATAATTAGGGGTAAAGCAATTTTTGGTCCCTGAAAACGGGACCAATGTTCATTTCCATCCCAAAATTCAAAATTTGTTCAATGTAGTCCCCATGTATTGCATATTTTGACATTTTGGGTCCCTATATATTCCGTATTTTGGCATTTTTGGTCCCTATTGCTGACTTGGCGGTCATGTGGAATACCAATAAAATGCATATAATCTTTTTATTATTATGTTTAGGTCGTTATTTTGCTGATGTGGAGTGATAAGTGGTAGTATATGCTGATGTGGACCGTATTGAACAAATTTTAAATTTTTAGGATAGAAATGACCATTGGCCCTGTTTTCAGGGACCAAAAATGACTTTAACCCTAATAATTATTATAATTATTGGAAATTAGCCCTTTGGTTTTCTTCCCAAAAGATATATATATATATATATATATATATATATATATATATATATATATATATATATATATATATATCATTGAACTCTTTGAATTTTGAAGAAGCATATAGGGAGGGGTGATGATGGCAAAAAGGGGGTTGGTGATATTGAACCTACTTATTCTATCTCATGATATTCGTGCTTCTTGCTCAATGATAATGGTGGAGATGAGTTAGGTGTATACAAATTATAAAAAAAATAATAAAATAACTAATATGGATTTTAAAATGATAAGGTATGTACCCTAAAGCACAAATCCCGATGGCTATGCAGTACGCATCTCGATGCATGACGGTGCACATGTTGAAGTGATAGTGGAACACTCATCTTGAGGTGGCTGATAAAATCCAAATCTCAAAGTGACATGTGACAAAATAACACACATATCAGAGCATCCAATATGAATCTAAATTCTAAAGTGGCACGCATTTCAAGGTGACGAGGACACACATTGAGGTGGTTAAAATACAAATTTCAAAGGGATGTAAATTTCAAGGGGGCGAAGAAATACGCATATTGAAGAGGCCGGTGAAATACAAAGTGGCGAGGCAAACGTCTCAATACGGAGGGCAGCGTCATATATATATATATATATATATATATATATATATTAAAAAAATTTATAGATAAATACTAATGGATATATATAGTTAAAATAAAATTTTATATATATATATATATATATATATATATTGTTGATGCCAAAAACTGATCCACCTCACTCTTTGGCTACTGTGGCCTCGTGATCTGGTCTCAGCCCTTGACAAACGGTTAATATTTATAGTTGGTGTGGACGCTTACTTCTGCTTGCGAACAAGGAGACGGGGAGGGCACTCAGCAGCAATTCCGTCCGGAATTATCCACTGATAGACCTGTGAAGAGGAGGAGAAGTAATCGGAATTGGGCCTTTCTGCCCGGATTTAACTCCGATGCTTAAGTCAGAAATCAGGGTAAGAAGTTTAAGGAAATGCTTGTGTAATGTGTAGTGAGTGTTTTTCGGTCCCTTTCCTTGTTGTCCTTCCTCTCCTTTTATAACAAGTAAGAGGCGGTTTAAGCAAATATCTTGCAAGGCGGTGGGGTAAGGCGGTGGGCTAGGTAAATATCTTCTAAGGCGGTAGGAAAATATCTGCCTAGCGTGTAGGTGCTCTGTAGGCAAGTAGGGTAAATATCTGCCCACTGTAGTAAGTGGATAAGGCCTACTTACTGTAGAGGCGTTAGATATTTTACTTCTCTCCTTCCACCCCACGCCTTGTATAAGAGGGATGTTATAATCATAATTTCGACGGACTTATTCGCAGGATTTTATTCCTCACGTTATTGCCGAACGGAATTGTGCAAGGTTATTTGGTGATATTGCCACGTGGCCAAAGATGCTACGTGGCTGAGAAAACACGGTCCTGTGTGTGACAGGTGGTCCCTAGGTCACTGACATCTGTCTTACCAAATATATCCGTAACACTAGTCCCCCCTAAAATGTACTTTGTTCGAAGAATCTGAGCGAGAGGTGAGCTAATCGCACGTTTCGCTTGGTTCGAGAACAAGTATTCTTCTTAGTTGGCACGTCTATGTAGGGGTGGGCTTCGTCTATGGCTATGGTATACGTGTTTTTAGTAGGTGACCGACGGTTACTGTGTTCTCTTTGCATTGTTATCGAAGTAGATTTTTCTCCGAAATTCTCGCCTATTTTTCTACTTAAGGGCTTGTATGGGTAACGTTCATAGTCAGAAATCTTTTGTATCATGGCTCAACGTTTGTCTTTTTATAAATTCTTCACTTTTAGCCAATGCTCTCGCCACTTGCGAATTCCTAGCTCCTTTCACGAACATCTCAGAGGAATTAAGGACTGGGTTTATCCACCTAGTAAGTCCGAACGGCTGTGTGTGGCCAGGCGTTCTATTGGTTAACGGGGACCCAGGTGAGATATGTATCGATGCAGGGTGGGAGGCTTTTCATGTTGATCATGGCATGGAGGCGGGGGACCTTTTAGTTGTCACTTATGCAGGGGGTGTACGTTTCGAATTTGAGATGTTTGGAGACGACTCCTGTCGTAGAGAAGTGGGTCCCTACCTTCGCCCCCGTGCTGATCCAGGTTCTCCTAGTGGGAACGAGGATAGTGACGGTTGCGGGAGTCCGTGCATTTCCTCCGTGTCTCATTCGAGCGTGGCTTCGGACGAATCCGCGGATATTTAACTTTAGTCCGTCGGATAACATGTTTTTGTTATTTTTGCTTTGTTTGTATGTAACCTGAATAAATGACGTTTGTCGTTTTGTTTGTAAATCCTTTGGCATTTTTATGGCCTTCACTGGCGATCCTATGTTGGAATATGGCCTTCACTGGCGATCCTATGTTGGAATGTGTGTTTTGTTTTTGTTTTTTTTTTATGGTGTTGGTTCTATGGTATTGTGCTCATTATTTCTTTGAGGGACACGTGTCTTTGGCACTGTTTCATATTAAAAGGGGTGATATTGCGTGATATGCGCGGTGTGCGTTTTGTCAATACCATGATGGGCGTGATTACCAATATGTGTCAGGCGGCGTTTGGTATGCTGACGTGGACGGATTTCTTGGAGGAGTAATAATGGCCTATTTGAACGGTCAGGATTTGGGGGCCTTGGTTCAACGGTTTTGATTGGAATGTAACATCGAGATCGAGCGGCGGGGATTCGTTGCTTTTCATATATATGCTAAAATCGCATGTGCCAAAAAGGGTTTATTTCGAAAGTTGAATCGTGTCTTCTTCCTAAGGTTTCTTCTTATTCTCCGGCGAGCTCTTGTTTCGAGTTTTCTGTGTTTGTGTTATCTTTTTCTTTCCTAAGGTAATGGCTAGCGCCACTTCTAGCGCTACTTCTTCCTCCTCTAGTTCTTCTCATGAGCCCTTGGTCCCTTCTCCGTCCAACCCTGTGGTTTCTGTTGCGATCCCGGCGATTCCGGGTGAACTTGGAGGCGTCCCGGTTCAGGGTTCGCGGGTTCATCCTGCTTCTAGGGCAACGGGTAGGGGGTCGGACACATTCATAAGTCTTCTTGGACAAAAGGAAGTAGATAGCCTGGTAGCGAAGTATGAGATAAATTTGTCCCTGTTTGAGGTTAGGGTTCCCTGTTCTGGGGAGAGGGCAAGTTCTCCTAGGGAAGGGGAGATAGCCATCTATCAAGATGCGCTATTGGGTGGCCTTAGGCTTCCTTTTTCTGACTTCGCTAAGGCAATACTAGAAGAGTATCATTTGTGTCCCTCACAGTTGGCCCCAAATTCTTGGAGACTTTTGAACTGATTTGTTATTGTTTTCAAGCATTACGGAATAAGTCCGACCGTCCGTTGGTTCCGTATGCTTTTTAGCTATGCCTAGAGTCTAACGCCGATTGGTATTACTTTTCGGCTCGTTCTGGGAGGAAATTTTTAGGGAAAGTTCCTTCTTCCATTAAGCGATGGAAGAGTAAATTCTTCTTTGTCAAAAGTAAGTCCGAGTGGGATGTCCGAACAAAGTGGGAGGTTCCCCGAATAGACATCGCTTGTGAGGAAATGACGGGAGAAGAGGAGGTTCTTCTTAAGTCAATGACAGGGCTATCCAAAGTGTACATGGATGAGTTCTTGACAAAGGAAAACCTTGTTAAATATCATTTAATAGTGTCACCCGATAGGCATTATTCGTGTATCTTACATGTCTGATTTTTAACTACGGTAATTGACTTATTTTGGCTCTTGTTTTGTAGGAAATCCGATGGAGGATGAGGACCTAAGCTATGTTAAGGGTCTTTTGGCCTCTTTCGAGGGCGAAGTTCACCCGCCCTTGCCTCGCGGGCGGAAGAAGAAGGAAGTGGTACTTGGCCAAGGGCCGATATCTCCAAGGAGGAAAAAGAAGAGGAAGAGAAAGGAGACGGATTCTTCCAAGAAGGGTCCAGGTCCTCACGGGAGAGGAGGACCAAGAGAAAGAATTCGAGGACGACAGTCCCGGAATTCTGAGAAGAGCAGTGGGGTGCCTCAGGAAGAGGTTCGTGCGGAAGAGGTCCGCCCGGCATTGTCCCCAATTTCCGAGGGTCCTTCTTCTAGCCGGCCGGAGGACATCCTTCTCATAAAGGTGAGAATTTCTATATATATTTTTTCTAAGGGTAGAATTTTTAACTTAGGTTCTATTTTATAGGCGGAGGCGGGAGAAGTAAGTGTTCAAATGAGCATATTTACTTATCAATTATGCACATGTTCTCATATCAAATGCATTGATTTATAGCCTGTAGGTACTTAAAATGCTTTATATTTTGTAAACAGGGCATTGGAGAGCCTTAAGAATAAAAAGGAAGAAATTCTACATTATTTGAGGCGAAAAGGGGAGAAAATAGAGAAAACTGCAGCAGTCCTGAAAGAGCAGCAAAGATCATAAATTTATTACAAGAATTATAGGACTCTAAATCGAATCTCCACTGTTCAGATTAAAGAAAAACAAGTTTGGAACGCTCGGTTAAAATTTCAGGTCAATCCGACAAGAATTGGTGATCCGATCGAGCGCTTGATGAAGACTGCGCGATGCAGAAAACCTAAACGGGATGATGAACCGCCGTTCAATTGGCGGTTCAGAGCAACCTGTGAGCTGAACCGACTGATGAACCGCCAGTTGACCTGCCCGTTCAGAGCAACCTGTGTTCTGAACGGGCTGATGAACAGCCCGTTCACGGGCCCGTATAGCCTATTTTTGGGCCAGACCTGCATCCGATTTTTTACATGATTTAGCCCCACACAAACCCTAATATTGAAAACCCCTATAAATACCAATGTTTGAGGGTTAATGAGGTATCTCGGGGCCTTTGGCCACCTTCTTGGCCGACTTAGATATCTAGGGTTTGGTCTTGAGCAACATTGAAGATCTTTGGGAGACCTCGACAGCTAGGGCTTGAAGGAGGAACATCTTGGAGGACATCAATCATTCGGAAGAGGGGAGATCCGTTGGAGATTCACCATCGGAGCATTGTGGAGACTAGAGGGGAGTTTTCATTGTTTATTTTCATGTCTCTACTTTGTCATTGCTTGGATTTTTGTTCCTCTTCCATGAGGAACTAACTTGTTAAGTACTTGGGTGTGATGAACCCTTAGATTATGCATTAATGTCATGTTGATTTCTATGTTTGATTGATTGGATGTATGTTCGATTGTCTAATGAATGTTATGTATTGATTGTAATTTCATTACTAGAAATTACTTGTGTGCAATACAAGGGCTAGAGCTAGCGCCTCCTTGTATTAGGAACCTGCTTCATTAGAGAGTTTCATGAGTATACCGAGGAATCAGGTACTAGAAGGGCGAACGACTCTTTCATACGAATTCACCCCCATGATTCTTCCAATACACATAAATTTCCTTGAGCTTCATATCAAGTCCTAGGAGACTAGTTATCCAACCACCTTGGAAGAGGGATTGGATATAATTTAGGGATTATTGGCACAAACATCACTAATCATCAACATAGGGATTTTCATGTATCTTTAGAATACAACTGTGGGGATTCACTACCCGAGTACCCTCTTTCTATGATTGGTCCACCCCAAGATTTAATCCCGCCATTAGCGATACCCTATTATTAGGTTTTCTTATCCTTATTGTTAGGAATTAGATTCAAACCACCAACTATCTTTATTTAGACTAGATAATAGATTGATAGTTTGTACTAGTGTCTCTTGGTCCTTGTGGGTTCGACATCCGACTTTCATAGTCCACTTTATTAGTTGATCACGACCCGTATACTTGCGGAAACAAACCAGTCATCAAGTTTTTGGCGCCGTTGCCGGGGACCAAGACTACTAGGAACACTAGAGGTTTATTAATCTAGTCATTAGTTTTAGTTTATATTTTTCTTTGATTTATATAAATAAAAAAAAATCTTTGACTTATCTCTTTTGATCTCTTTTGTGCAAGGTACAATGTTCCGTACAAGGTCAGATTTAGGAGTCAGTGAATTGATGCTCTTGTAGAAAGGGTGGACAAGCTTTTAAGTGACCAAACAATTCAAAGAAGCCCATTCAACAATGTTTACGATCCATATGTAGAGGGACAACCAAACTATCCAAGCTATCAATATGAAACTCAATAGATCTGTCCTCAACAAGGGTTTCCTTCTTCTCCCCCGCATCAAGAGCAGTGGCATGAGTTTCCTCCAAGTTCTTCCCAATGGGGAGGGCAACCAAGCTATTCAAGTCATCAACAACAATGGGGATGCCCTCCACAAGGGCTAAATTTATACTCAACCTTCACAACAATGGCTCGACTATCCTGCGTGTTTTCAGCCACCACCTTCACAAAAATGGCTCGACTATCCTCCAAGCTTTCAGTACACATCAAAAACACAAGAAAGGGGACAAACCTTGGAGGAGTCTATGTTACAATTTGCACAGAACATGCTGGACATAAGTGCAAGCTTGCGAGCCTCTTCTCAAAAGATTAAGAACCGGGTGGAAGCAGCTTCTCTCAAAATTTCTAACGAACAATGGAGTTATGGACAAGTAGAAGAAGTTCTACCGGCAACATCACTGCAGTAAGAAGAAGAGGCAAAAGAGTGGTCGATTTTCCACTATTACAAGAGGGAGTCTCGCATTCATGGAGGAGTTGGCACAATTTACAATCGCAAGCGAAGTTGAATTTGAAGCCGTTGGTGCCAATTTCTAATATGGAAACCTCACTTCACAAGCTTGAAAACCACATTGGAGAACCTCTTGAGATGAATTCTTATGAACAAGAGGTGGAAGAATATTTTGGTGAAGATAAGGATGAAGAGGTAGAAAGGGCACGGCTGAAAACACTTGAAGAAATCTACCTCGAAGCTGACCTACACATAAAGCACAGAGGAGACATATCCGGGATAATAATAGAAGCGAGGAGGATGATTCAATCCAAGGATCCGCACAAGCCAAAATTGAACAATTCCCGGCCCAAATTATTCCCATGGAGGCCTAAAGGTAACTGTACTGAAACCTCCATCACAAGACAACCCCGGCAGATATGTTTTTCATTTTCTGGGAGTAGCTATGCAAGGTGCAGCCGGGAGGAATATACCCTTTTCAAGCCTCCATGAGGTAAGAACAAGGTACGTCAAGCTAGTGACGTAAAACAAGCACTTCTTGGGAGGCAACCCAAGGTCCTTAGAAAAAAATGTCTTATTTTCGCATCTTAGTCGGTTTTAGTTTGTTTTAGTGTATTCAATAAAATGATGGTGCTCTCGAGCTCTTTTGGTCCCTTCAGGTCTTGCAGGATTTAGAGCATGAACATATTGGTCGTCAAGAATACCAACCCCGAATTCAAATCAAAATTGGAATCATCATCAATGAATCGGGGAAGTTTCAGTTTGCCCATCTCCTTGTTTTTATTGCATATTATATACTTTTCATGTTTTATTGTGTACATTGAGGACAATGTACAATTTTAAGTGTGGGGATGAGTAGCTTCCTATCCATTTATGAAGTTATTGCAAAATTTTAAGTGTGGGGATAGGAAGCTAGTTATTGAAAGTTTTTAACATTCATTGCAAATCTTTCTATACATGAGCATGTTTGGCATATACCTATTATGGCATTGTTAGAGAATGTATTGATGCACTCTATTCATAGTACACCATCATAGTACCCAAATTTTTTTCAAATTCTCCTATGACACACCATGGACATCTAGAGAACATCTTTGTGAAATTCAAAATATCTAGTGACAATAGATAACCCATGCCATGTTTTGTTGACTTTAATTGCTAAGCATTACTCTCAATGTCTCCAAGAGGATTCGTGGCACTAGTTTAGCTTCTAACCCTTCATAATTCAACTTAGTGGACAAGTAAGAGAAAAATAAAATAGTATGTACATAGTAGTTGAGTCATTAGAGCAATAAAGACAGTGCTCCGCTACTTGTTGTGATGAAGTAGTTTGGGGTCCTGGCCCCTAATCAGGGTGTTCCTTAATTCGAAAAGTCACTTCTAAGTATGAGCACATCTAGGTAGAGTTGTAACCCTCTAAGTACCCGGGTGTTCTGGTGCCTAAACAGCATGTGCATCCTGAAGAAAAGAGGACCTACACTCTACACTGATCTTTAGCACGAGAAAGTCGGATCTATTAGAGATGCCCTACCCGGAAAAAAAAAAAAATGTATAGTTGAAGCCTCTTGAACTTGTCCACCATTTTCTCAATAGAGGGTTGGGTGTCTTAAAACTTAGGGCCTCAAGGATCCTCTAGAGTCCATTGAGGGAATGCTTGTCTTGCTAAGACTTTAGAGCATGGTATGTGGAGTGAAAATATTCATCTAGAGTTGTGATGAAACATGACAAAAGATTAATCTAAGTCCCGGTGTGGAAATGGGAGAATGCACATTTTGATGGTGAACTTATGATAGAGTAGAATCATTATTATTATTGCCGGAGGTTGAATACTTATCATTTTTTTTACTTGTACTTTCATTGTCTTGTTTGCTTGAGGACAAGCAAATACTTAAGTGTGGGATATTTGATAAGTGTTCAAATGAGCATATTTACTTATCAATTATGCACATGTTCTCATATCAAATGCATTGATTTATAGCCTGTAGGTACTTAAAATGCTTCATATTTTGTAAACAGGGCATTGGAGAGCCTTAAGAATAAAAAGGAAGAAATTCTACATTATTTGAGGCGAAAAGGGGAGAAAATAGAGAAAACTGCAGCAGTCCTGAAATAGCAGCAAAGATCATAAATTTTATTACAAAAATTATAGGACTCTAAATCGAATCTCCACCGTTCAGATTAAAGATAAACAAGTTAGGAACGCTCGGTTAAAATTTCAGGTCAATCCGACAAGAATTGGTCATCCGATCGAGCGCTTGATGAAGACTGCGCGATGTAGAAAACCTAAACGGGATGATGAACCGCCGTTCAATTGCCGGTTCAGAGCAACCTGTGAGCTGAACCGGCTGATGAACCGCCAATTGAACTGCCTGCTCAGAGCAACTCAATGTTCTAAACGGGCTGATGAACAGCCCGTTCACGGGCCCGTACAGCCTATTTCTGGGCCAGACCTGCATCCGATTTTTACATGATTTAGCCCCACACAAACCCTAATGTTGAAAACCCCTATAAATACCAATGTTTGAGGGTTAATGAGGTATCTCGGGGCCTTTGGCCACCTTCTTGGCCGACTTGGAGATCTAGGGTTTGGTCTTGAGCAACATTGAAGATCTTTGGGAGACCTCGGCCTAGGGCTTGAAGGAGGAACATCTTGGAGGACATCAATCATTCGGAAGAGGGGAGATCCGTTGGAGATTCACCATCGGAGCATTGTGGAGACTAGAGGGGAGTTTTCATTGTTTATTTTCATGTCTCTACTTTGTCATTGCTTGGATTTTTGTTCCTCTTCCATGAGGAACTAACTTGTTAAGTACTTGGGTGTGATGAACCCTTAGATTATTCATTAATGTCATGTTGATTTCTATGTTTGATTGATTGGATGTATGTTTGATTGTCTAATGAATGTTATGTATTGATTGTAATTTCATTACTAGAAATTACTTGTGTGCAATACAAGGGCTAGAGCTAGCGCCTCCTTGTATTAGGAACCTGCTTCATTAGAGAGTTTCATGAGTATACCGAGGAATCAGGTACTAGAAGGGCTTAACGACTCTTTCATACTAATTCACCCCATGATTCTTCCAATACACATAAATTTCCTTGAGCTTCATATCAAGTCCTAGGAGACTAGTTATCCAACCACCTTGGAAGAGGGATTGGATATAATTTAGGGATTATTGGCACAAACATCACTAATCATCAACATAGGGATTTTCATGTATCTTTAGAATACAATCTGTGGGGGATTCACTACCCGAGTACCCTCTTTCTATGATTGGTCCACCCCAAGATTTAATCCCGCCATTAGCGATACCCTATTATTAGGTTTTCTTATCCTTATTGTTAGGAATTAGATTCAAACCACCAACTATCTTTATTTAGACTAGATAATAGATTGATAGTTTGTACTAGTGTCTCTTGGTCCTTGTGGGTTCGACATCCGACTTTCATAGTCCACTTTATTACTTGATCACGACCCGTATACTTGCGGAAACAAACTAGTCATCACGGCCCTTTTAGATAAATTAAAAGTGGCGGATTCAGTTTTAAAGGGATCTGCCACTAAGCAAAAGGAGTTATCTTCTGAGGATACTCCTTTTTAGCACCTTAATCGGGTCCGTAAAGGACGTTTTGATGGCCATGAGGCCCGAGCAGCTCTCCACGAAACTCCGGAGGGCTGGGAGGGAAGAGGCCACTTATCAACTATTCCGCTCGGCTATGCTAGTAAGGGTTGTTCTCACATTTCCTTTTACTTCTAAACTTGGCGCGTTTTTTACGAGTGTCTTGTTATCTCGTAGAGACCGCATTGCGGGCGGACTGAAGTCGGCAATCTTTGCCAAGAAGATTTGGCAAAGATGGAAATGAATAGGGCAGACATTGCCCAGTTAAGCTCTAGGGTGGCGGCCTTGGAAGAGAAGGAGAAAGAACAGCTTGATGCTATCCGGGCCCTTGAGCGAGATAAGTCCGAGCGATTGCGGCAGCTGGCTGCTATGGAAAAGGAGAAGGCCGATTTAGAGGCCCAATTATCTGCTTCTAACTGTTCTCTTCTTATTGCTGAGGAGGCTATCAAAGGGTTACAAAATGAATCCAGCAGTTTGAAGAAGGAACTTCAATCGACTCAGGATGAGCGAGCGGCCGCTCGATGGGACCTAAAGATGAAGGCTGCTGAGCTCACCGCCGTCTGGTGAGTTGGCGGAAATAAAGGGGGAGCGTGACATACTGAAAGAAGATTTGGCTTCCCGCTTGAAGGCTCCTAAATCCGACTCGCAAGAAATTAAGGATTTAGTAGAGCGAGCGGATAAATTAGAGAAGGAGGTTGCCCGGCTTAGGGCGAAAGTTAGAGATGGAGCCACTCGTATATATTCCGTGGTGCAACAAGTGGGCCATCACGTTCCTCCTACGGAAGTTTTGTCTATGGGGCTGGCTGGAGTTTTGAAGAAGTTCACGGAGCTGAAAGAGCAACAAGTTATCAAGACTCCAGAGGCTCCTGTCCCCGCTACCTTGGAGCCTTCTACCCAAGTCCCTTCAGAAGCAGGTGGCTGCCCTGGGGGCCCTAGCTCTTAGGATTTTTTCTTTTATGAACGGTTTTGTAAAGTCTCAATCACTTGGAAATGTAATTTCTATTCATATGAATGAAATGCAAACCTTTATTTTGGTGAAGATTTATTTCCGAGTGATGGTTGTCTTTAAACCATGTAAGAAATTCGCGAACTTCTTTATTCTTCCTTTGGCTTGTAAACTTCGTAACGAGTCCTTAGTCCAATCATGGGACTTTGTTGAGTGAGGTACTCGCCTTCATGAGTGAGATTGTTGCCTCATACTTCGATCGGGATTTTTGTCTTTTGAGAGTTGTCGTTTATCTGTGTAAGATAATTCACTCGCTCTTTTAGGAATGGGAATTTCACCACATTTTAGTAGAATGGGAATTTCACCACATTTTAGTAGAATGGGAATTTCACCGTATTTTAGTAGAATGGGAATTTCACCGCATTTTAGTAGAGAATGGAAAAGACCTGAACTTTACTCCATGAATTTTAAGAGACAGCTACAGAACTTATTGATAGTAGCGTCGTAAGTGTTCAGCATGGAATGGACGCTTGAGCGTTTTTCCGTCCATATTTACTAGATAATAGGTGTCAGCTCGGACGATTCTTTGCACAACATAAGGGCCTTCCCAGTTAGGAGTTAGCTTCCCCGTTCGGCTTTTATTTCCTTGGAATTCATTTTCTCTTAGGACTAGATCACCGATTTGGAAGAAGACTCTTTTTACCCTTGTGTCGTAGAACCTTTTGATTCTTTGGCGATAGACAGCGGCCTTTACTTCTGCCATTTATCTTCGTTCTTCAAGTAGGTCTAGTTCCGCTCGGAGATTTTTCTCATTTTCTTCTAACGAAAACTTCTGCTGTGTTCGCAAAGTAGGCATTCCTATTTCTGCGGGAATGACGGCTTCGGCCCCGTAAGTAAGAGAAAATGGACTCTCCCCTGTGGGAGTTCTGGTAGTTGTCCTGTAGGCCCAAAGGGCGCTCGGAATTTCTTCCACCCAATTGGTTCCATTTTTGGATACCCAGGTTTTCAGAGTCTGGAGTAAGGTACGGTTTGTCACTTCTACCTGGCCGTTGGCTTGGGGATGTGTTACGTAAGTCAATCTGGATTCAATTCGAGTTCGTAAGAAACTCACGAAAGCACGGTTATCAAGCGCCGCCCATTATCGGAGATGAAGGCGACTGGAATTCCGAATCGGCAGATGACCGTTCGCCATAAGAATCCCTGGCAAGCTTTCTCCGTGATTTTGGCTAAGGGCTCAACTTCCACCCATTTGGTGAAGTAGTCGATAGCGACTATTAGGAATTTCAGTTGTCGGATCGAAGTAGGGAATGGCCCTAAAAGATCAACCCCCCAAATAGCAAACGGTCGCGGACTGATAATTGGCGTAAGTGGTGCCGGTGGTCGTCTCTGAATTTTAGAATGCCGCTGGCAGGCATCACATTTCCGAGCGAACGCTATTGCATCTTGAGTTAGCGTTGGCCAGTAATAACCTTGCCGCAAGACTTTGTAACTCAAGGCTTTGCCTCCTATGTGACCACCGCCGATGCCCTCATGAATTTCTTGAAGGATATAGCTAGCTTCTGTAGGATGTAAGCATCGCAAGAAAGGTTGTGTGTAGGACCTTTTGTACAGGCTTTCTTTGATGATGGTGTACATAGCGGATTTGTAAGCGATCCGTCGGGCCTCCACTTTGTTGGGTGGCGCAGGCCCACCTTGTAGGAAACTTTTTATGGGATCCATCCAACTTGGCTCTTCGGCCACACTTTGTACCTCTCCTTCCAGTCTATCGATTGTTGCATGTTAAGGTAAAACTCCGGAATGGACCCTTGGGGTTGGACGGACGGATTTTCTGATGCGGGTAAAATGGGTGGATTGTCCGATCGGATTTCTTCATGTCTTTGGGCTTCGCCAAGTTTGATAGGTTCTTCAGGGCTAGCAGGCGCTCCTTGTCCTTGGATTCGTTTTGATCTTCTGGTAGTGGTTATTTGGCTTTTCGTAAGGGTCCCCACGGACGGCGCCAAACTGTTGATGCCAAAAACTGATCCACCTCACTCTTTGGCTATTGTGGCCTCGTGATCTGGTCTCAGCCCTTGACAAACGGTTAATATTTATAGTTGGTGTGGACTCTTATTTCTGCTTGCGAACAAGGAGACGCGGAGGGCACCCAGCAGCAATTCCGTCAGGAATTATCCACTGATAGACCTGTGAAGAGGAGGAGAAGTAATCGGAATTGGGCCTTTCTGCCCGGATTTAACTCCGATGCTTAAGTCAGAAATCAGGGTAAGAAGTTCTAGGAAATGCTTTGTGTAATGTGTAGTGAGTGTTTTTCGGTCCCTTTCCTTATTGTCCTTCCTCTCCTTTTATAACAAGTGAGAGGCGGTTTAAGCAAATATCTTGCAAGGCGGTGGGGTAAGGCGGTGGGCTAGGTGAATATCTTCTAAGGCGGTAGGAAAATATCTGCCTAGCGTGTAGGTGCTCTGTAAGCAAGTAGGGTAAATATCTGCCCACTGTAGTAAGTGGATAAGGCCTACTTACTGTAGAGGCGTTAGATATTTTACTTCTCTCCTTCCACCCCACGCCTTGTATAAGAGGGCTGTTTTAATCATAATTCCGACGGACTTATTCGCAGGATTTTATTCCTCATGTTATTGCCGAACGGAATTGTGCAAGGTTATTTGGTGATATTGCCACGTGGCCAAAGATGCTACGTGGCTGAGAAAACACGGTCCTGTGTGTGACAGGTGGTCCCTAGGTCACTGACATCTGTCTTACCAAATATATCCGTAACATATATCATGATAGGGTTGTGATACAATGGGGCAACCGGATGTCCGGCCGACCCCAATGGATCATAACCCTATATATATATATATATATATATATATATATATATGTATTCTGATGATAAGATAATATAATAACTATCTATATATATATAAAATAATTATAAAAAATTTATAAAAATACTAATAGATATATATAGTTAATATAAAATTTTAAATATATATATATATATATATATATATATATATATATATATATATATAATAAATTATCTTGTTTAGCAATAAATGAGTTCTTTTTTTTCATTGTCTCTACTTGTATGTTTGCTGTTAATCTGAGGTTCCCAAGACACTGTCTGGGGTAATTAATAATAGAGGCTTGCCTTGTTAGGAATTGAAGAACCCACAATAACTAAACAAATATGACATTTGTGATTCAATGTATCACCTGGTGTCTCTTCATAGACACGATGCCAGGCGAGTATTTTAGATCGCACAAATTCTGGCACGCCCTATGGGGACTCATTCCACCTCCCATCTTTGAGGCAAAACTATCAGTAGAGGCATTGTTCCTATATCCTATGAAAGAAAACTAACATTGTTGATTTTCTTATTGCAAAGGAAATGGCATTCAAGAACTTAACTGCACCAGGAAGCCCAAAGCTCACTATCTTCCTCGGGGAAGGAACCGATATTCAATTGCCCAACTACACTTTCAATACTAGAGCTGCTGGAGCTGAACTGTGGTTTGGAACAATCTCTGAGTCTATGTAATTTGTGAGGAGGCCTTCATCCTCGGAGGAGAACCTGACGATCCCGCGTCTTCTATCCAGGGGCTGTCGCGCGAATGTGATTGTCTTGAAGAACGATGAAGACATTGTTGTTAAAGAGCCCCGAGGGTTTCTGCTTTTAAGAGGCTATCTCACCCTAAAAGGGTAGTGTCTCTGAATGATGAAGAAGATGACGAGCCTCTGTAATAGGGACAGAAAGGGGGATATTTCAATCTGATGAGGATACACCTAAGAAGAAGAGTGTGTTCTCAAGACTCACACCGAGAAAGATGAAAGTTCCAAAGCAGAAGCTGGACTTTGTGTCCTTTCAAGAACACAAGAATAATCAAATGGGTTCCTTCAATAACTCATTTAAACCAGTTAAACTGGTGAAGAAGAATTCAACTACTACAGAGCTACATCCTTAGCCAAATGAAAATAAAGGTGGCAGACCCCAAAATCCCATCATAAGGACTCTTTTAGCAAAAATCTCTAAAAGATTTACACATCATCAAGGAAGCTGCAGTCAAAGAAAATGATGCCAAGAGAGTTCTACCAAAAGAAGAAGAAGCTAGTATCAAAAGCACACAAGACAGTTTTTGATCGAATAGCTTCTGCACAAAATCAAGCCATAACCTCTCGCTCAAAGTTTCAATAGAGGAGAGAAATGAAAGATGAAGAAATGTCTGATGTGGATGTGGAAATATAGACTATTCGAATTGTCACTGAAACTCGAGGAGATCCAGCACCAGAACAAGAACAACTAGGAGTGTTCACAACGACAAGGGACAAGGGATAGGGACTAGCCTCCCAGTATTTCGTTCTCTACCAAGGAACAACAAGGAAGTAAACCCTCCAAATGAAGGTAATGAGAATGAACCTACCTTTGCATATAATGACGATGATATTACAAGGAGAGTCTAGCAAATGGAAAGACGTCGACAAATGAAAAATCGAGAAGCTGAATATCAATGGCTCAATAAAAATATGATGATGTTGATGGAGTCAATACTAAAGATGCAGAGACAAATGGATACCTTAATGGAAAATCAAGCTGAAAAGCACAAAGGTCGACAAGTCCAATTCCACAACCAAGAGAAACCCCTAGACCAGCAGAGCAAGGGAGGACCTCTCCACAACCAAGAAAAGTCCCTTGGCAAGGAGAGCAAGAGGGAACTTCATATGCTCCTATAAGAGAAGTCTCTAGGCCAGGAAAGTAAGGGGGAACTTCATATGCTCCTATAAGAGAAATCCCTAAGCCAGGAGAGCAAGGGAGAACCACATATGCTCCTAATGCTCCTATTCGAGAGAAGTCGGCTATAATAACTCGGGAGGAGATACAACGGATGGTGGCGGTTGAATTGAAGCAAGCCAAAGGAAGCAAGATAATGATCGACGAAGATAAACCTTATCCCAACTATCATGACTTGGTACCTTATCCCAAAGGATATAATATATCTAAATTCGAGCAATTTAGTGGGATTGGCAATCTTGATCAACACTTAGCTCACTTTGTGACAGCCTGTGGAGACACAAGTGCAAAGCCTTCACTCCTTCTCAAGCAGTTTTCTTCAAGCCTCCAAGAGTGGCATTTGAGTGGTATGCCAGCTTGCAACCCGAGTCAATTCAAACATGGCGGCAATTGAAAGATATATTTCGGGTACGATTCGGGGGCGTAAGTGACAAAACCACGATTGTCGACCTCGCCGCTACTCGTCAAAATAAAGATAAGAAAGTGGTTAATTACATTATGAGATGGAGAAACCTGAGCATCAAATGTGAACAACCCCTTGATCAACAACCGGCGGTGGGTTTATTGCTTGGGAATATTGATAGTTGGATGGCGCCCTTTTTTAGTACATCTGGCATCAATACATTCAAAGAATTGATTTCACAAGCTAAGAAATTAGAAAGGACAAGCCCAAAGGTGTTTTCGAATTTTCAAACTCCAAGGAATGATAGAGAAAAGTCTAAAAGGATAGAAGGTGTTAACCCCCAATCCCAACCCCCTTTTTTTGAATTATTTATTTTTTTAATATATATATTTTTATCGCCTCGGGATGTGGTTTGGACCATCTCGAAATTTATATATTAGATTACCTCGAAATATGTTCTCAGGCTATCCTAAGATTTATATTGCCTTGAGATACGCTCTCGGGCTATCTTGGGATTTAGATTTCCTCGAGATATGCTCTCGGGCTATCATGGGAATTGTATTCTTGGCCTGTCTCGGGATTTATATCCTTGGCCCACCATGGGATAATCTTATATTTGTATCTTTATCTATTTATTTATTTTATCAAATCTTCATTTGGTCAAGATTATGATGGATTTAAATTTATTAAGATTAGAATTTTAATTCTAATAGAATTGAGATATATTATTTTTTATATATAAATGCTTAGGTCACCAACATTGTTCGACCAAGCAACCCAAACCTGCACGAGTTGGAGGCGCTAAAAATAGAGCTACAACAAGCCATTGATATAACCAACAAATGCGTGAAGAACAATGACATATTAGAGCTGACCTAGATCACATTCTCGCCATCCTCAACGCATGAACCTCCGCCCCGGAACTCCCTCCGGGCTCCACTCCTCCCCTGTCCCAGAACTCTACCCGCAGTACCCTTCCAACCCCGCCTAAGGAGCACAAATGCCAGATCGATGACATTTCATTTTGTTAACTTTCATTGGCAAAGGCTTACCCCACCACTCTACTTAGGCTTCTTTTGTATTAGTGATCGAGGGCTTATCCCCATTGCATTACCTTACTTAGATCTTGTACAAATGAGCAAGGGCTTACCTTACTCAACTTAAATAAACATCGTACTTTTCTATTATGTGGTTGTGTCTTTTGATCTCCCTTTATGCTTGAAGGATTATTAAAAGAATGTTGTATGATGAACAACACTACAACTTCACCTTAGTTTTACTCACATCATGGAATCATCACCATTTAACCGGGGAAGTTTTAGCTTACCCTCTCCAACTCTCCAAATTCTCTCATTACATCTATTATAAATTCTATGCTTGATTGTTTGCATTGAGGACAATGCAAAATTTTAAGTGTGGGGATGGCCGGGTAAACATGTATAGTTTTTGAAGTTCATTGACTATCTTTATAAATTAATTCATTCCAAATCTTTAAGTGTGGGGATAATATCCAATTAATTGATTGAAATCTTTTATGTAAGATACATGCTTAGTGAACACCAATGATGGTGAAAAATTATATTCAATTTTGTTTTACTCTTACTTTGCACCATTTGAGAAAAAATTTTCAATTTTTCCCATGAAACACCTTGGACACTTAGTTAAAATCTTATGGCTATTATATATTCTCTAGTGACATTTAATAACCCATGACCATGTTTATTTGATTTACATTGTTAAGTATTATCTTCAATGGCTCCTATAGTTTTCGTGCACTAGTCAAAGTTCTAGCCCTTGTAAGTAGAGTTGTAAATAGTGAAAAAGTTTTGTGCATAGAGAATATAAAAATAAGAACCAAGATAGTGCTCCTCTACTCGTAGTAATGAAGTAAGCTTGGGTTTTTGGCTCCTAATCAAAGTGTCTCACAAGCTGAAAAGTTCTTTATAAGCATGAGTGCGTATATGTAGAGTTGTAATCTTCTAAGTAGTTGGGTGTTTCGCTGCCTGGCCAGCATGTGCATCCCTCGGAAAGGGAGATCTACACTCTATGTTAATCTTTGGTCCCCTGGAAAGTCGGATCCACTAAGGATGCTCTAAAGGAATATATATGAAAAGAAAAAGAGAAAAGTGAAAAGTTGAAAAGAAAAGAACAAAAAGAAAGTTTATTTTTTCTTAAAGGGCTAGTTGTTTTGTACTTAGGACCTCAAGGAGTCTCTAGAGTCCATTGAGGGTATGCTTGCCACTCTAAGACTTGGGAACATGATAAGTGGAGTGAAACTCTCATCTAGACCTATACTAAATTATATCGTGGGATTGATCTAAGTCTGAGGGATTGAAATATGAAAATGCAAATATCAATGTTGAATACTTTAAGTAAAATAAAATGCAAGTACTTTATAGCTTGAGGTTGAACGCTTCTCATGTTTTGAAACTTTATTTGTTTGTTGGCTTGAGGACAAGCAAAGACTTAAATATGGGGATAATTTGATCAGCGTCCAAATGATCATATTGTTCTATCACTTTCTTATATACTATGCATGTGATTCCGAGTAATTTTAGCCCATTAGTACCTAATTTGTGTTAGTTTTTATTAGAGGGCATTGGAGAGCCTCGAGAGCAAAATGGAAGCAATGCGGCACAGTTTGAGGCTAAATACCAAGTTTACTGAAGCCGCGTACGCCCGTATGCACACGTAAGGAAAAGGAAGCGCCTACGCGCCCGCCGCATACCGCATGGACGCTCGTGAGCGCATACGCAGATTTTTGCAGAGAGTGCGGCGACGATTGTGCGATGACCTAAAGCGCACAGACCTGGAGATACCGTGTGCAAGAGACCGTGCGCCCTTACGACCACCCGCAGGACTCATGATTCAGACGTGACCTGACTTATTTTTGTGGTAGATTTGAATCTGGGCTAACCCGATTCGGACACCATTTATTTGAAATTCACCTAGACCCTATAAATAGCAGATTTTGGGTTTGTAGAAAGACTTTGGAGATTCTTTTGGCTCATCATCTCTCTTGGAGCTCCTATCCCTTCTCCATCTTGGAGACTCGGGTTTCATTGAAGACCTTGGGGCAAGAAGGTGACGGCAAGTATCAAAGGGGCATCTTTGTTGCAAATCTACACATCCCGCCAACGGTGGAGGGAAGGGTTTTTCATACTATGTTTCATTTCTTTTTCTTAAATATTTTGTTGGATTTGTGTTTCCCTTTGATGGGGAACTAATTTGCTAGATAGTTGGGCAAGATGAACTTCCGGATTAGTACTTAACTTTGCTTGTATGGATTTCTATATTTGAATAAATGTTTAATGTTTTGAGAACCTATTGAATGTGATGTATGGTATTGATATTCTAGATTACGACAACTCTGAGTGTCAATAGGATTCATATGGGCGTAGATAGCGAACGGCTCCCCATATGTCGATCTACTTCAATAGGTTGGAGTTGTAAATACGCTAAGAGATCAGGTATTTAGGTGAGAGACTCCTTTAGATGTATTATTCCCACAACTCTTCCAAGATATAGGTTCCCTAGAATACTAATGCAATAAGGGTGTTAGGTTTGTAACTCGCCTCGAAGAAGGGTGTGAAACCATTGCAGGAACTCTTGGTCCATAATATAACATTCTTCAAGTAGAAAGTTGTACTTGCCATTACTTACAAATATTTGGAGGGGATTCAATACCCGATCGAGTATCTCCCCGTTGTAATTGATTGCCATAACTATTCTCATCAATTTGATTTCGAGTCATTTTCAATTTAGCAACTTGATGCAATGCAACAGCAAGTAAATGGGTTGTAACAAGTAATAAAATGTACTCAGAAGTCGGGTTATCAATCCTCAGAGATAAGAAAGTACTAGTACCCACTAATTATCTATTATCTAGTCGATCAAGAAATGAGTGGTTGTAAACTAATTCTAAAATCAGGAAATTAAAACACAAGCTATAGGCTCAAATTACTCTTGATGACAATCAATCATAAAAAAAGGGATACTTGGGTGATTGAATTCCCCTTATATTTCTAAAAGATTGATGAGACCCTCTATGTTAATACTTGATGAATTCTCGGCCAAAAATTCCTAATGTGTTTTCACTCCCTCTCTTAAGTTAAATTACTAGTCCTAGTGCCCTTACCGATGATGTACTAGGAAACCTAATTGTTAGAAGGATTATGAGAATAATATATCTAAAAGACTCGCTCTCCTTAGTACCTGGACTCCCAGTATACTCACAACCCCCTCTATTGAAGATGGTCTATACATGGGGAGACACTCTCTTCTTCCCCCATATTGACTATTAAAATCCCTCCGGGCTCTTGCAACGTAGAGGGATTAACACACATTAAACATCAAATAGACATATACATTCAATCAAGAATACATATATAGAGAATAATCATCAATTAAAACATAACCAAGAGTTCATCAACACCCAAGTATCTACAAAATTAGCTCTCCATGAAAGGAGAGCAACAATCCAAAGCAAAGATAAGGGAAATAAAAAGGTTCAAGATTAGAAAGGCTATTACATACACCGTTGGTGGATCCCTTGATTTCTCCTCCAAGCTCTTGCCCCTTCTTCTTCGTTCTAGGGTTGCTAATGATAATCCCCAAGGCCCTAATCAAGATCTCTTCTCCCCAAGCTAGCTCTCCCTCTAAAGCCCTAATCCCTCGGATCATATATCCCCTTTTAGGGTTTTAGAGAGTCGTTTACATTTCTACCCCTGCCCAGGTCAGCAGATTGCTAGAAACTTATGAAATACGGGCATGTATACGGGCCGTCTAAGACCCATATAGATTTCAGGTAGACCTATATGCCCATATGTCAGATTGTATGAGAGCCCGTATAGCCTTATATAGGGTGATGTACAGCTCTAGGAGATTGACTGCGAGGCTCTGATTCTCCAGGTCCATAGGAGTCGTATGGAAGCTTGTATACCTTGGTACATTCTCCAGAAATACTCAATTTTGGCCTAAATTTTTCTTGAAAAGCTGTCTTTCTCTTAGGGACTCGAAATCTTGCCATGCTTATCAAAATTAACACTTTTTAAGTACCGGTGGGCCAAAATTCCTCAAAACCACAAGAAAAACATACATGAGTATGCTATATAATTATGCTCAAATGAACACTTATCACATATCTCCACACTTAAAGGTTTACTTGTCCTCAAGCAAATAAAAGAATTAACAAAAGAAATGATAAGTGATCATACCGGCCATAGAATTCATGACTCAACTCTATTTCAAGTTCACCATCAAAGTGTTTGTTCTCCTATTTCCACACTAGGGCTGAGATAGATCTCATGAATTTTGTCAATATAGCTCTAGACAAAGTTTGTTCACTCCACATGCCATACTCCAAAATCTTTGCAAGACAATCATATCCTCAATGGACTCTAGAGAATCCTTGAGGCCCAACGATCAAAGAAACTCCCCTATATTAGATAAATGGTGGACAAGCTGGGAGGAGTCTAAGTTAGTTAGTTTTTTTTTATTTGGGTAGGGAATCCCTTATGGATCCGACTTTCCAGTATTGAAGATTATTGTAGATTGTAGTTTCTCCTCTTCGCAAGGTGCTCATTCTTATTAGCCACGGCTGCACTTAGCTACTAAGATGGTTATAACTCTACATAGTTATGCCGTACTAAGTGGTGACTTTTAGAGTTAAGGAACACTCTGATTAGGAGCCAGAACCTTAATCGATGTATGCTAGTCAGGAATAAAGATTTGCAATGAATTTCACTAATAGCTACCTATCTCCACACTTTAGAATTTGCCATAGATGCATAAAGTGATAGGGAACCACCCATCTTCACACTTAAAAATGTACATTGTCCCCAAATTAAATCCACAATTAAATTAGCATGGAGAAAGATAAACTAAAATTTCCCCTATTAATTTATTGTGCCGCTTGATTTCCATGAATTGATCGCTTGGCAAATACCAAGGAATGTTGATTCATGTTCCAAATCTGCAAGAGAAGTAAATCATCATAACTCCACAAAAACAAAAAAAGTAGTAAATCAAGAGAATCCACGGAAAGTAAAAATAAAGATAAGTTTAGCGGGGCGGTGCTATTGTTAACTAATACAACGGTGCACAAATACAAGAAATAAGTCCACATGACACCTAAAAACAAATAAAAGCAACACATGAAAGTAAAGAACACATGTAAACAAAAACGAGATATGTCTTAGTTCTCAGAGAACCTGATCATCTTCTAGTGCCTGGGGTGGTGCAACGGCGGGTAGCTGAGATGGAGGAAGTGTAAATGGTGCATGTCCCCTAATGAAGAGGGAGAGCTCAGTGAACTGGTCCCTCAACTGACACTGCTCCTCAAGGATCCAGGTCTGCATCTCGTACTGCTCAGCAAGAATATTATCCTGGATTGGGAGGACCTCATATATCTACTCCTCCAAACTCGCAAAGTGACTTCTGGAGGCGGAGGGAAGTCCGGCCAGCCGATGATGGTGGATCAGAGAAGTCAGATCCGGACTCATGCACATCGGAGCTATCTAATGCCTAGACGATGAGTGTGTAGCGGTTGCCTGAGTGTTGGACGAGCCCCATCTGACAAAGGGTGTTCATCCCAAGAGTAGTGACAAGCTGCACCCGCGGTGTGCCCTTTGTCTTGTGCTCGAGTCCCATACCTATGATCAGGCGGGTGATGTAAAGTCCTACAATGATGGCCTTGAGATGGGAGCTTTATCCTTGACGCGCCAAGTAGTCGACGAGCACATATCCCAAATGGATAGGTACTCGCTCAAATATGCTATAGAGGAGGAAGCGATCAGTGATGGTGACTACTCTGGTGTTATCATCGTGAGCCGCAATCGTGCGACTAATAAGGGCATGGATATACCGATACACGGGGTCGGTTATCAGGGACGCCTTATTGTTACCGTTGCACCCGCCAAGCTTTAGCCAAAAACGCATGGAGGAGATGGTGTGCTCCAGGAAGAAGGTGAGAAGCTCGCTATACACGCGACTAAAGATGTGATCACGATCATAAAATCCTATGTAAAGCACGAACTGTGTGTAGCTCATTGTCTGTCGTTCCCCGTAAAGCTAAAATGAGATGTCCGTGAGGCTCTGCACTGCCATGGCACTCCTATCGGCATTGAAGGTGCACAACATTTCCAATATAGGCTCCCTAAATCGGTTTAGGGAGAACACTCTGTCCCATCCACCGAAAGAGATCATCTCCCGGACGCGATCAGCTAACCTAAGCTAACTGAGGATGCTTCAATAAATAATGCATGTGCGGTCGAACGGTCGGGTGGCGAGGCATGTGTATCGGTGGAAGAAACACTCCTTCGTAAACTAGGGGGCACCGGAGGATGAACCCTCTCTTGTGCGGTGCATTTTAGGCACGGAGGAGGTCTTCCTTTTAGGCATGTTTGCAAAAGAATTAAAAATGGTGTTAGTGCAATTGAAAATATTGGGAAATGAAAGAAGAATGTGCACTATGGCTCCTGATTGGCCCTAAACGGGCTCTCATACGGGCTGTTAAACGGCCCGTATAACCCCACCTGGGTGCCATACTAGCATGCATACGGTCCGTATGCGCCTAGTCCGCGGGTGCCAAAGGGAATGGCGATTTCTTGCCCCCAAATACATCCAAATCACACCCATTTCATACCCTAAACTCTATACACGCCTTTAATTAAGTATTGCGACAAAAACTTGGCACAAAATCATACATTCATTGCTCATTCATTCAAAATTCATCCAATCAAAGCCCTAGGGTTCTAAACATGATGAAAATCGATTCAATCGACAAATCAAGCAAATAGGAACATACATAGGGAAGAAGGAGGCCCAAAATAAAAAAGAGTGGGGTCGGCTAGGGTTTAAAAAGAGGTTAAGGGGCACATTTTATAATGCCCAAATTTTTGTAATTGACATACGGGCCCGTATATGGGCCGTATACAAGCTCGTATAATATTTTGGCGGGGTCATACGACCATATATCAGCCCATATGGTACCATGTATACACTTGAATTTGGCTTATGCAACCAATCCTGGAGGCCATTTGTGACCTCCTTGCGCGACCTAACAAAAATTATCAATCTAGGACTTATAAACTAAGAACATCTAGCATGATGATACAAGATAATGTGAAAATGGACATGAAACATATAATTCATTTATTCCAAACGCATAATTTAACTAATCAAAAGAAAATTACAAAAAGAAAAAGAAATCTTTCAAGAGCTTGGGTTGCCTCCCAAGAAGCGACTGTTTAATGTCACTAGCCTGACATACCTTCAGCTTACCTAACGAGGGCTCAAATACCTTGAAGTTCTCATTGGCTATTCCCTTAAAATATTGTCCAAACAAATACATGCCCAGGTTAGCATAGATAGAAGAATTATTCTCTTTCATACCTAGGCCTTCCTCCAAATGTTGTGAGCCGAAGAAATGCTGTTTACCCCTTCCTCCTTTACCTTCTTCCAACGTTTCGTGGGAAGGATGAATTTCTGCTTTTTCTTCACTTTCTCTATCTCGGCTCCTTGATCGATCTTTGGTGAAGTAGAATCCTTTTGAACCTCTTCCAAATCCTCCTTAGTATCTTTCAAACAATCATGTAGTGGATCTACCATCAAGAGGTCTTCTATGCATTCGTAGGTGATCATGACAACATCATCAACACTGTATGAAGTGTCATCTTGAGCCATAGTGTGTCGCATGGCATCGGGTAGCTTGAAAACTACCTTTTGATCTCCTACCCTTAATGCTAGCTTGCCATATGCATGGAAAGGGCACCCAAGAGTGATTGGAACATCAACATCATCATCAACATCTAAGAGTACAAAATCGGCCGAGAAGACAAATTGATTGATTTGGATAAGCACATCCTCAACTAATCCCTTAGGCCGCCTCATAGATCAGTCAGCAAGTTGAAATGTCATTCCCATTGGCTTCGGTGCCTCAAGACCAAACTTCATGTACAACCTATACGACATTACATTGATGCTCGCCCTGTAATCCGCCAATGCTTTCTTTGTAATCCCTTCACCAAGTACACAACAGATCTTTCAACTTCTTTAGCATAGTTTGTTACAAAATGGCCGAGCATTGGGCATTCAATATGACAGCAACTGCATCCTCCAATTTCCTTTTAATGGATAGAATTTCTTTCATGAACTTTGCATACTTGGGCATTTGAGACAAAACTTTTACCAATGACAAATTTATGTGCAATTGTAACATACTTGTAAACTTTGCGAATTGAGCATCTTTCTTATCTTTTTCAACCTTGACGGATATGGTACTTTACATTGGTAAGGGGGTATAGTGATGTCTTTATGTTGTTCCCCTGAGGATAATATAGTCTTTGTAATTCGCCCCAATTGATTCTCTAAGTTCTGAACTGTAGCTTGGAGGTTCCTTATTGTAGTATCATTGTTTTGCATATACTTCAATATGAGTTCCTCCATATTGAGCTTTATTTCCTGTGGCTTTTGAGGGTGTTGGAAACCTGGAGGATATTGTCGTGCTTGTTGATTCCCGTAAGATAATATCGGATGGTTCCATTTAGGGGCATATGCGCTATATTGACCATCCGGTTGCCTTTGTGCATTTCCCATGTATTGCATTTGCTCTATAGGAACCATTTTCGTGCTTACAATGGGACAATTGGATACTTCATATCCCCCTCCACATGTATTGCAAAACATGGCTAGAGCTGGCCTCGGATTATTGTTTGATGTGAGTAGCTCAATCTTCTTTGTCAGCATGTCCAACTTTTCACCTAGAATAGCATCTATAATTATGGGTTCATCCAATGACCGAACTATCTTTACTTGTTTCCCTCTTGTGGACCAATGGGATTCATTATCTGCAATGTCTTCAAAGATTTGCTCTGCATCTTCCGGATATTTGTTTCCTAATGACCCACCGTCGGCGGCATCCACAAATTGCCTTGTATTGTTGTCCAACCCGTTATAGAATGTTCGGATCTTGACATAAGGGTCTAGACCATGTTGAGGACAATGCCGAAGCAAGTCTTTATACCTCTCATAGGCTTCAAAGAATGTCTCGGTAGCGCCTTGCTTCATGGCGGAGATATTCAATCTTAGCTTTACGGCCTTACTTGGTGGGAAATATCAGCAAAGAAACTTATCAAGCATCTCTGCCCAAGTACAAATAGAGCCGGAAGGATGTGAAGCCACCTATAGGCTCCCTCCCTCAAACTGAACGGGAAGAGTCTTAGTCGAATGTCATCGTCGGAAGCTCCATTTATCTTGAATATGTTGCATATTTGAAAAAACTTTGTTAGGTGAGTATGGGGGTCTTCATCGAGCCTCCCATCAAACTGAGCTAAATTTTTAATCATGGTCATTGTGCTTGCCTTGATCTCAAAATTGTTCATGCTTACATTTGGAGGATGGATATTAAATTCCTCCCTTGCGTAGTGAGTTCTCTCGTACTCGAACAATGTTTGTCTTCTTTAAGCCATGATGGGCACTTCTCTTACTTAACTACTAGCTTCAGTAGGTATAAAATTTTTTGATTCTGAAGAGGACCTCGGAATCAATCCTTCCCCTTCTCTCAACCTTCGGTGTAGTGTCCTTTCAATCTCACTATTCGCTTCAATTAATCCCTTAGAGTTTTTACGGGTCATGCATCAACACCTCTCAACAAGGTATAATGAGAAAGATTAGAAAGCATTCAATAAATTGAAAAAAAAGTAAACAAACAAAGAAAATAAAATGACTAAAGTAATAAACTCCTAGCTTTCCTAGTAGTCCTAGTCTCCACGGTAACGGCGCCAAAAACTTAATGCAATGCAAACGCAAGTGTACGGGTCGTAACAAGCAATAAAGTAGACTCAGAAGTCTGGTTATCGATCCTCAGGGAGATCGAAGTACTAGTCCATCAAAAAATGAGTGGTTGTAAACTAATTCTAAAATCAAGAAATTAAAACACAAGCTATGGGATTGAATTAGTCTTGATGACAATCAATCAGAAAAAGGGGATACTTAGGTGATTGAATCCCCCTTTGATTTCTAAAAGATGTATGAGCCTCTCTATATTAACACTTTATGAATTCTTCGCCAAAGTTTCCTAATGTGTTTTAACTCCCTCTCTTGAGGTGAATTCCTAATCCTAGTGCCCTTACCGATGATGTTCTAGGGAACCTAATTCTTGGAAGGTTTATGGGAATAATACATCTAAAGGACTCGCTCACCTTAGTACCCGGGTTCCCAGTATACTCACAACACCCTCTATTGGAGATGGTCTATACATGGGGAGGCACTCACTTCTTGCCCCATATCGACTACGAAAATCCCTCCTAGCTCTCGCCTCTCACAACATAGAGGGATTAACACACATTAAAATATCCAATAGATACATACATTCATTCAAGCATTCATACATAGAGAATAATTATTAATTAAACCATATCCAAGGGTTCATCAACACACAAGTATCTACAAAATTAGCTCTCCATAAAAGAAGCGCAACAATCCAAAGAAAAGATAAGAGAAATTAAAAGGTTCATGATTAGAAAGGCTATTACATACACCGTTGGTGGATCCCTTGATTTCTTCTCCAAGCTCTTGCCCCTTCTTCTTCCTCCTAGGGTTGGTTATGAGAATCCCCAAAACCCCAACTTCTTTCCCAAGCTAGCTCTCCCTCTAAAGCCCTAATCCCTCGGATTATATATCCCAGGGTTTTAGAGAGTCATTTACATTTCTGCCCTGCCTAAGTCGGCAGATTGCTAGAATCTTATGACATACTGGCCCATATACGAGCCATATATGGGCCCGTATAGATTTCAGGTGGACCTATACGCTCGTATATCAGACCGTACGAGAGTCCGTATAACCTTATACATAGTAATGTACGGCCCTAGGAGATTGACTGTAGAGGCTCTGTTTCTCCAGGTCCATACGGGCCGTATGAAAGCCCGTATGCCTTGGTACTTCCCCAAAAAACACTCCATTTTGGCCACAATTTCCCTTGAAAAGCTTCTTTTCTCCCGTGGTCTCGATATCTTGCCATATTTATCAAAATAAACACTTTTTACGTACGAATAGGCCAAAAGTCCTCAAAAGCACATGAAAAACATACATGGGTATGGTATAGAATTATGCTCAAATGAACACTTATCACAACTAGACTAGAATTTCTTCCAAATTTTGGCTAGGCTAGGTAGCAGACAATTAGATAAGATTAGTGACATAGGTTCTTGTGGGTTTAATATCCGACTTTCATAGTCCACTTTACTACTTAATACAACATGTGCAATTGCGGTATAAGCATAAGCGTTAGGCTCAATCATTAATCAAGCTCTTGGAAGGATTACGGGAATAAGGCGTATGAAGGAGTAGCTCTCCTTAGTGCTCGATGTCTTAGTGTACTCATAATCCTCTCTATTGAGGTATGCCTGCACACTGAGAAGCGTTCGCTTCTTCCCCCGGTGCGTCGGATTGGATAATCTGGGTTGTCACTATGTAGACTACCCAATTTCAATAAATGACACTAAATAGATCATAATTATAGAAGAAGCTACTAATTAACCATTAACATTCAAAATCAAATTTAATACATGACACGAGGGTTCATGAATGCCCAAATGCTTACAAAATTAGTTCCCCGTCAAAAGGGAACAACAATCCATTGTAATAATGAAGGAAAGGAAACACATATGAAAATTATACATTATTGCCTCCATCATTAGTGAGGACAGTTGACAAAACTCTCCTCAAACCTCCGCCGTCGAGCGACCCTCCTTCAATAAATTGATACCCTAGAGTGTTGGTAGATGATGAGGATCGTCCAAGGGTGGGTAATGGAATTAGAAGCTTCTTTCAAAACCCTAGCCCCTGGTATTTATAGTCCCCCATGTATTTAAGAGGGCCTGGTCCGAAATGGGTGCTGTAAGAATGCAAATTGCATGAAAATTAAGTCAAACTATGCAGAAATCCCAACCCACATTGGTGACCACACGGGTACGTGAGCACCTGTGTATATCCCCGAAAAGTCTATGCGGTTGCTTACGTGGGCGTCTAAGCACTCGCGTGCTCCTCGGAAGAATTAGACTGGCAATGCCATGGGCAGGTAACCGCCCATATAATCTGAGGAAAAGCCAGACGGTTCATCCCACTGGCGCTTGAGCGCCCGTATACTTCCCGGTTTAGCTAAACAGAGTGAGCCGCTGGCGTATGTCCACCCGTGAAATATAGGTATTTATCTTCTGATGTCATACGAGTGCGCGCACCCGTAGACGAAGAAGTAATAATGGACTAAGAAGTCGGGTATCTAATCTGTTGATGCCAAAAACTGGTCTACCTCACGCTTTGGCACGCTTTGGCTACTGTGGCCTCGTGATCTGGTCTCAGCCTTCAACAAACAGTTGAAATTTAAAGTTGGTGTGGACGCTTACTTCAACTTCTGAACGGGGAACACGAAGAATGCTTTGGAAATCCGCTCGGAATTACCCTATGAAAATCCGCTCGGAATTACCCTAGCTTTCCTTTTGGATGAATCTGTAAGAGGGAGAAAAGAGTGATCGAAATTGGGCCTTTCTGCCCGGATTCAGCTCCGATGCTTAAGTCAGAAAACTTGTAAGAAGGCAGTCTTAGACATGAGTTAGCTCTTTGTGTGATGATTTTTCCGATCCTCCTTTTTTTCTATTATCGCTCTTCTTTTATAGCAACTTAAAGGCGGTTTAGGAAAGGCGGTGGAGTAAGGCGGTGAATGAGAGAATATCGTCTAAGGCGGTAAGAAAATATCTTCTAAGGCGGTAAAAAAATATCTGCCTACTGTGTAGGTGCTACGTAGGTAAGTAGAAAATATCTACCTACTGTGTAGGTACTACGTGTGTAAGTAGAAAATATCTGCCTACTGTAGAGGCAAGTGGATAAGATCTACTTACTGTAGAGGCGTTAGATACGCTCTTACCCAGATGGCTATCACCTTCTTGCTTCTTGTATAATTCCGACGGACTTTTTGTAGGGGTGAGCCCTCCTTATTTGCCGGACGGAATTTATGCTAATGAATTTGGTGGTGACTGACTGTCTTGTGGCCAAAAGAAATGTAGCCCTGTGTATGACAGGTGGCTATTTAGGCAGGCGACACGTGTTTTACCAAATATTTCCGTAACACTAGTCCCCCCCAGAGTGTACTTGTTCGAAAAATCTGAGCGAGGAGTGAGTCAAATTGCACTTTTCGCTTGGTTCGAGAACAAGTATCTTCCTTAGCTGGCGTGTCTATGTGGGTGTAGGTTTCTTTCTAGATACATGTGTTTTAATAGGTAACCGACACTTGTTGTGTTGTCTTTTCGTTGTCTTGAATCGAGGTAGATTTTTCTCCGGAATTTTCGTCTATAGTGTCACCAAGTTTTGCTATTTAAGGAGCTAGCATGGATAGTGTTTTTATCCATTCTGCTGCTATCTTTGCGTTTTGGTAAAATGGCTCAGCGTTTGTCCTTTTTTAAGTTTTTTACTTTTACCCAGTGTTCTCGTCACTTACGAATTCCAAGTTCGTTTCACGAACATTTATCGGAATTGAGGACTGGGGTTATCCAATTGGTAAGTCCGAACGGCTGTGTATGGCCATTAATGCTGGTTGTTGATAGGGGATTGGGTGAGATAAGCATTGAGGAAGGGTGGGAAAGCTTCCATGTTGACCATGACGTAGAGGCGGGGGATCTTCTAATTATCACTTTAGCTATTACTTATGCAGGGGATGTGCGCTTTGAAGTTGAAATGTTTGGGAGCGACTCCTGCCTTAGAGAAGTGGGCCCCCATCTTCGCCCACGCGCTTTGCCGGGATTTCCTAGCGATAACAAGGACAGCGACGGTTGTGGAAGTCCGTGCATCTCCTCCGAATCTTATCTGAGTGGGTCCTCGGACGGATCTGTGGATTGTTAACTAAGGAATTCCGACGGAGAATATGTTTACCAGGGTTTGCCATGTTGCTTTGTTTGTGTGCTTTTTAATACTACTGTCGTTGTAACATGAATAAAGTTTATTAATTTGCTCATAAAGTCTTTGATTTCTTCAAGAAGAAATGATCACTGGTGATCCTATGTTGGGATATGTGTGCTTTGTCTCTTATGATGCGGGCTTTACACAACGTCTGTTATTCCCTGAGACGACACGTGTCTCCCCTACTATTTAGCATTAAAGGGAGATAGTGGCGCGATGTGCGCGGCGTGCGCGTTTGTCAACATCATGATAAGCGCGGTTTTCTATGTGTCAGGCGGCGTTTGGTATGCTGACGTGGACGGAATTTTGATTTGTTTGAGGAAAAGTGATAATGGATATCTGAACGGTCCAGATTTAGGAACCCTTGGTTAAACGGTTCGATTGGGATGTAGCTCCGGGATCTAACGGCCAGGGATTTATCTCCTTTACATATAAGCGGAATCGTACAGGCAAAAAGGGTTTTATTTCAAAAGTCGAATTGCGTCTTTTGAAAACTTCTTCTTCTCCGGCGAGACCTGGTCTTAAGCTTTCTGTGTCTTTTTCTTGTCCTTTTCTCTTCTAAGGTAATGGCTAGTGCTACATCTTCTTCCTCTAGTTCTTCTCACGGGTCTTTGATCCCTTCTCCATCCAACCCTACGGTCTCCGTCGCGATTCCAGGTGAAACTAGGGATATTCCATTCCAGGGTTCGCGGGTTCATCCTGCTTCTAGGGCAATGGGTAGGGGGTCTGGTACGTTCATAAGTCTTCTTGGGCAGAAGGATGTAGATGGCCTGGTAGAGAAATATGAGATAGATCCCTCTCTGTTTGAGGTTAGGGTTCCCTGTTCTGGGGGGAGGGCGAGTTCTCCCAGGGAAGGAGAGATAGCTATCTATCAAGATGCGTTATCGGGTGGCCTTAGGCTTCCTTTTTCTGATTTTGCTAAAGCAATTCTAGAGGAGTATCATCTGTGTCCTTCACAGCTGACTTCGAATTCCTGGAGATTACTGAACGGCTTCGTCATTGTTTTCAAAAATTACGGAGTAAGTCCGACCGTCCGTTGGTTCCGTATGTTGTTTAGCCTATGTTTAGAGTCTAATGCCGATTGGTATTACTTCTCGGCTCGTTCCGGAAGAAAGTTTTTAGGGAAAGTTCCTTCTTCCATTAAGCGGTGGAAGAGTAAATTTTTCTTTTTCAAAAATAAATCCTAGTGGGATGTCCGAACCAAGTGGGAGGCTCCCCGAACGGATATTGTTTGTGAGGAAATGACGAAAGAAGAGGAGGTTCTTCTTAAGTCAATGACGGGGCTATCCAAAGTTTATATGGATGAGTTCTTGACCAAGGAAAACCTCGTTAAATGTCGTTTAATAGTATCTGCTGGTAGGATTTATTCGTATATCTATCTTAGTTTGATCTTGAATCGCGATGTCTAACATGATTTGGAATTTTATTTTGCAGAATGTCCGATGAAGGATGAAGACTTGAGCTACGTTAAGGGCCTCCTGGCTTCCTATGAAGGTGAAGTTCATCGGCCCTTACCATGTGGGCGGAAGAAGAAGGAAGCAGCCTCTAGTAAAGGTGTTGACACCTCCAAGGAGGAGAAAAAGAAGAGGAAGAGAAAGGAGGTCGACTCTTCCAAGAAAGGGGGCAAAAGCGACCCCGCTACAGGGTCCTCACGGGAGAGGAGGACGAAGAGGAAGAACTCCGAGGATGCATCGAGTCCCGGAATTATGATTGAACAGGTGAGTTCACCTGTGGAAGAGGCTCGCCCGGCTTTATCGCCAATTTCCGAAGGGCCCTCTTCTAGTCAAGTAGAAGATATCCTCCTCAAGGAGGTAAGGATTTACTTCTTAAGGGTATCATTGTTCTGCAATAATTTTTTAACTTAGGTTTTGTTTTACAGGCGGAGGCGGGAGAAGCGGCTCTCTTGGATAAACTGAGGGTGGCAGACTCAGTTTTAAGAGGACCGGCAACTCAAGGGAAGGAGTTGCCCTCTGAAGACATCCCTTTTCGGGATGCTGCTTCTGTGAAAAATATTTTGATGGCCATGCGGCCCGAACAGCTCTCCACTAAGCTATGGAGAGCTGGGAGGGAAAGGCCACTTGCCAGCTTTTCCGATCGGCCATGCTGGTAAGGACCGTTCTCACATTTCTTTTGTTCCTAAACTTGGTATCGTCTATAACTCCTTTGTTATTTCGTAGATCAGCATTGGGCGGATCGAGTGGCAATCTTTGTCAAGAGGACTTGGCAAAGATGGAAGCAAGTAGGGCGAGAATTTGCCCTAAACTCTAAGGTGGAGGCCTTGGAGGAAAAAGAAAAGAAGCGACTTCGCTATTATATATACTTTTGAGAAGGATAAAGCCGGCGGCTTCTGATTAGCCGCTACAAAAAAAAGAGAAAAATGACTTAGCGACCAAGCTAGCGAGTTCCGAGGGCTCTCTTCGCATCGCTAAGGAGGATATCGAAGACTTCTGGGGCGACTCTAGCAGTTTGAAGAAGGAACTTAAATCTGCTCAAGATGAGCGTACTGACGCCCAATGGAGTCTAAAGTTGAAGGTTGCGGAACTCGCCGCCATTCAGGTTGAGTTAGAGGAACTCAAGGGGGAGCGTGATACACTCAAGGAAGACTTGGCTTCCAGACAGAGGACTCCTAAATCCGACTCGCAAGAGATGAAAGACCTAATTGAACGAGCGGATAAATTGGAGAAAGAGGTCGCTCGGCTTAGGGCGAAAGCCAAAGAAGGGGCCACCCGTATTTATTCTGTAGTGCAGCAGGTGGGCCACCATGTTGCTCCTGCGGACGTTTTATCTATGGAGCTTGCTGGAGTCTTGAAGAAATTTATGGAGCTAAAAGAGTTGTAATATAAGCGTTCAAGTGAGCATATTTACATACCATATATATACTTATTTTCATGTCAAATGCAATGATTTGTAGCCCGCCGGTACTTAAAATGCTTCATATTTTGTAAACAGGGCATAAATAGGCCACCCCGACGAAAAGGAAGCATTTCTCAACAAAATGAAGAACAAACGAAGATATTTTGAAGTAAATAGGGGGTGAACGGCCTTGTGAACGGCCGTTCACACCTGGGCACAAAGGCAGGCACAAAGAGAGTGTGAACGGCCTTGTGAATGGCCGTTCATCTGCCGGTTCAGAGCAAGCTGTGAGGTGAACCGGCTGATGAACCGCCAGTTCACCTGCCGGTTCAGAGCAAACTGTGAGGTGAACGGGGTGATGAACGGCCGGTTCAGAGCAGGCTGTGAGCTGAACGGACTGATGAACAGGCCGTTCACGAGGCCGTTCATCGTAACTTTTGCAGTTTCATGAGCCCAATCAAGGGCAATGTTGTAATTTTTTTTAGTGGAGCCCTAATTCATGGGTATAAATAGTTAAGTATGAGAGTTTAGAGAGGGGGTTGGCTTGGGAGAGAGGCTATAGGAGAGATTAGGACTTGGGGGTCATCACCCCCAAATCTTGAGAATAGAGAACCATTGGAGTTGCAAGCATTGGAGGTAATGGTGTCCTCTATTACCTTTTCTTTGGTTTGTAAGCTTTCCTATTTTGGTTTGAGTTCCCCATTTATGGGGAACTAATCTATTGGTACTTGGGTATGTTGAACTTTTGGATTGAGCATTAATAGCATTGAATGTTTATGATGATTTGTTGGTACTCTCTTGAATGTCTAATGAATGTTATGTATTGATTGTAATTTCATTACTAGAAATTACTTGTGTGTAATACAAGGGCTAGAGCTAGCGCCTCCTTGTATTAGGAACTTGCTTCATTAGAGAGTTTCATGAGTACACCGAGGAATCGGGTACCAGAAGGGCGAACGACTCCTTTATACGAATTCACCCCCATGATTCTTCCAATATACATGAATTTCCTTGAACTTCATATCAAGTCCTAGGAGACTAGTTATCCAACCACCTTGGAAGAGGGGTTGGATATAATTTAGGAATTACCCCTTGAACCTCATATCAAGTCCTAGGAGACTAGTTATCCAATCGCCTTGGAAGAGGGGTTGGATATAATTTTAGGGATTATTGGCACAAGAAGTATCAACCTTGATTCATAAACATCTTTGCTAATCTTTAGAATTGAAATCTAAAAGGGATACATACCCAAGTATCCTCTCTTGCTATTGATTTACCCCAGTCAACTCTTGATTTTCAGTTCTTACTTTCAATCCCTTTTTAGTTCTTTACTTCTGAAAACCAAAACCCCCCAATTTACTACTCGGACTAGGTTAGTAAAGCTTGGTTTACACTTAGCAATCTCTATTCCCTGTGGTTCGACATCCGACTTCCCATAGTCCACTTTATTACTTGATCACGACCCGTATACTTGCGGAAAACACACCCATCATGTAACTTATAAAGACTCCAGAGGTTCCTGTCCCAGCCCCTTCCGAACCTCCAACCCAAGTTCCTCCAGAAGCGGCTGACCGCCCTGAGGGCCCTAGTTCTTAGGGATTTTTTAGGACATGTTCTTGTAAACACCTAGTTATTTTGGAATGTAATTTCAATTTATATGAATGAAACACAAACCTTTTTCTTTGGTGAAGATTTATTTCCGAGTGATGGTTTTAACCATTTTAAGAAGTCCTTCGCAAGGTCTTTTTTCCTTCATTTGGCTTGTAAGTCAAGCTTCATAGCAGGTTCTTCTCTTCTTAGTCCAATCTTGGGACTTTGATTTGTTGAGTAAGATCCTTGCTTTTGTAAATGAGATTGTTGCCTCATATTTCGATCGGGATTTTTGCCCCTTGTTTCTGGATGAGAGTTATCGTTTATCCTTGTAGGATAATTCCGACTCATCTTTTAGGAATGAGATTTTCACCTCATTTTTGTAGAATGAGATTTTCACCTCATTTTTGTAGAAAGGGCTTAAGCTTTATTCCATGGAACATTTAGGAGACGACTACAGGATTTACTGATAGTAGCGTCGCAAGTGTTCAGCATGAAATGGACGCTTGAGCATTTTTCCTTCCATATCTACCAGATAATAGGTGCCTGCTCAGACAATTTTCTGTATGACGTAAGGGCCTTCCCAATTAGGAGTTAGCTTCCCCGTTCGGCTTTTGTTTCCCTAGAACTCGTTTTCTCTTAGGACCAGGTCGCCGATTTGGAAGAAGACTCTTTTTACCCTTGTGTCATAGAACCTTTTTACTCTTTGGCGATAGATGGTTGCCTTTGTTTCCGCAGCTTCTCTTCGCTCTTCAAGTAAGTCAAGTTCCGCTCGTAGATTTTTCTCATTTTCTTTTGATGAGAAAATTTGTTGTGTCGGTAGAGTAGGCATTCCTATTTCCCCATAAGTGAGAGAGAATGGAGTTTCTCCTGTAGGGGTTCTTGTGGTTGTCCTGTAAGCCCAGAGAACGCTCGGAATTTCTTCAACCCAATTAGTTCCTTTTTTAGAGACCCGGGTTTTGAGAGCTTGGAGCAAGGTGCGATTGGTTACCTCTACCTGGCCGTTGGTTTGGGGATGTGTCACAGAAGTTAATCTGGATTCAATTACGAGCTCTGAACAAAAGCTTTTGAAAGCCTTGTTATCAAATTGTCGCCCATTATCAGAAATGAAGGCGACCGGAATTCCGAATCGACAGATAACCGTTCGCCATAAGAACCCCTGACAAGCTTTCTCCGTGATTTTGGCCAAGGGCTCAACTTCTACCAATTTGGTGAAGTAATCGATAGCCACTATCAAAAACTTCATTTGTCGAGTTGAAGTGGGAAATGGCCCCAGGAGATCAACTCCCCCGATAGCAAACGGGCGAGGGCTAATAATTTGCGTGAGCAGTGTTGGTGGTCGTCTTTGAATCTTGGAATGCCGCTATGTGCATTACATTTTCGCTTAACGCCATCGTATCTCGAAGTTAATGTTGGCGATGAATAGCCCCGCCGCAGACTTTGTAACTTAAGGCTTTGCCTCCTATATGTCCCCCTCCAATACCTTCATGAATTTCTTGAAGGATGTAGTTTGCTTCTGTGGGACGCAAGCACCGTAAGAAGGGTTGCGTATAGGACCTCTTGTATAGATTTTCGCCAATGATGGTGTATTGAGCGGATTTGTAAGAGATCCGTCTGGCTTCTGTCTTATTGGATGGTGTAGGTCCACCTTGCAAGTAGTTTCTAATGGGGCCCATCCAACTTGACTCTTCTGCTGTACTTTGTACTTCCCCTTCTAACCCCTAAAAAGTTTTTGTGGGAAGGTACTGTAGGTTGAAGGAAGATTCTGCATCGCCGTTGGGCACAGTGGCTTTTTTAGATAAAGCGTCTGCTTCTTCATTTTGTGCCCGACAAATTTTTTCAATCTGGAAATGAGCGAAGTGGGGGACTATCTTCTTTACCACTGTTTGGTATTTGACCATGTTCTCCTCCTTTGCTTCAAAGTGCCAATGTATGGCTAACGACCAGCTGTGAGTCGGAATATACATGTAGGCGTTGAATTCCGAGCCCTCGGGCAAAACGCAATCCTGCGATGAGGGCTTCATATTCGGCCTTGTTGTTGGTTGCTCGGAATTGGAACTTAAGAACTGTTGCAATTTTCCATTTGGAAGGAGAATAAAGGACGAAGCCGGCTCCTGACCTTTCTTCAGTTGCTGATCCATCAACATATAAGGACCATGGGATGCTAGGACTTTCTTCTGGATATTCTGGCTGGACTTCATCCTCATTTGCGGGAATGGTCAATTCCACAATAAAATCCGCCAGCACTTGAGCCTTGATTGTCGTTCGGGGTTTATAGGTGAGATCAAACTCACTCAACTCTATTACCCACTTGGCTAGACGTCCGGAATTTTCAGGCTTATAGAGGACTTGCTTTAAGGGCTGATCCGTTAGCACCGTAACTTTGTGCGCTTGAAAGTAAGGCCTTAATCTTCGTGCGGAGGTGATGAGAGCTAAAGCCAACTTTTCAAGTGGTAGATATCTTGATTCCACATCATTAAGGATCTTACTTGTGTAATAGACTGGCTTCTGAACTCCTTTGTCTTCCCTCAAAGTATCAGACCGACCGGCCGAGGAGCAAATGGCCAAGTAGATGTAGAGCTCTTCCCCTACTTGTGGCTTAGCTAGCAACTGAGGCGATCGGAGATAATCTTTAAGCTCTTGAAAGGCTTTCTCACATTCTTACATCCCACTCCATTTTTGGTGCTTTTCGCAAGGCTTGGAAGAGTGGGAGGTTTTTCTCTCCGGCTTTAGAGATAAATCTCCCCAGAGCTGCTAGGCGTCCGTTAAGCCGTTATATCTCTTGGAGGCTTTTGGGTGATCCCATATCAAGGATGGCTTTAACCTTTTCCGTATTCTCTTCTATTCCTCTTTGGGTCAGTATAAATCCGAGAAATTTCCCTGACCGGACACCAAAAGCACACTTGTTCGGATTTAAGCGCATAATGTAAATCTGATAGGTGTTCGTCGGCTTTTTGGCTCTTCACCAGGATGTCATCCACATAAGCTTCAACATTTATGCTAAGTTGTTCTTTGAAAACCGTATTCATGAGCCTCTGGAAGGTGGCTCCGGCGTTCTTTAAACCGAACGGCATTACCTTATAGCAATAAGTTCCTGTGCTTGTAATGAAGGATGTTTTTTCTTCGTCATCTTTGGCCATTCGGATTTGATTGTAGCCTGAAAAGGCATCTAAAAAACTCAGCATTTTGTGCCCCTCTGTGGAATCAACCAAGCCATCAATTGAAGGTAGAGGGAATGAATCCTTGGGACAAGCTTTATTTAGGTCCGTGAAATCTACACACATCCTCCATTTTCCGGATGGCTTTTTTACTAGAACCACATTGGCCAACTATTCTGGATAGTGCACTTCTCGGATAAACCCAGCCTTTAAAAGGGTTGATACTTCTTCTTACATTTGCCTTACGCCTCTGCAGTGCGGAATTTCTCCGCTTCGCTTGTGTGCTTGAACGACTGATCTATGTTGAGGCGGTGCTCAATGACATCACGCTTTACACCTGGCATATCTTTTGATGACCAGGCGAAGAGATTAGAATTGGTCCTTGATAAGTGTTCAAATGAGCATCGTTTATATATGGAATTCATGCATATTACTTTATGTTTTGGAGGAATGTTGGCCCGCCGGTGCTCAAAAAGGCTTTGTTTTTGTAAACAGGGCAGAAAACAGCAATCTCAAGAGAAAGGAAGCGTTTTCAAGAGAATGCGGGCCAAAGTAAGCGAAACTGAGCTGAAAGACAGTCCATACGGAGTCCCATACGGACCCGTATGGACCTGGAGATTTATACGGACACATGAAAGGACTGACAGAACCCCGTACACGAGGACATGAGAAGTATACGACACCGTATGATAGTCCGTATAAGTGTCCATATACGGGCCATATGGGGTCGTATGGAACACATACTGGGTCGTATATCGTAAAACTGCAGCTGCGATTTCGGCTGAATCAAGGGTAAAGTCGGGAAATACACCCAAAACCCTAGAGGGGGGTATAAATAGAAATGTTAATGAGGGTTTTGGGGCATCTTGGAGGAGGTGGAAGCCAAAGCATCAAGAGGGGAGGAAGCTATCATCATCTTCTCCATCACCAAGGAGGAGAGGGCTTGAGGAGTTTCCCCATCAAGAGGGCTCAAGAAGAAGAAGAAGGGGCTAGAGAGAAGCAAGAGATCCACCAACGGTCATCATCAAGGGGTTTTTATTTCATGAACTCTATGTTTGATTTCTCTCTTGGCATTGGTTGTTACTCTCCATTGATGGAGAGCTAAACTCTTGATACTTGGGTGTTGATGAACCTTTGGATTATGGTCAATTGATATTGTCTCTTCTATGTTGATTACTTGTTGAATGCATTGTAGTTTATTGAATGTATTGTATGGTGAAAGTATTAACCTCTCTACGTTGCGAGAGCCCGGAGAGGTTTCTCTAGTCCATGTGGGGGAAGAAGCGAGCGCACTCCCCGCGTGTAGACAAACTTCAATAGAGAGGGCTAGGAGTACACCGGGAGCCCGGGTACTAAGGCGAGCAACTCCTTTAGATGTCCTATTCCCTTAGTCCTTCCAAGAGATAGGTTCCCTAGAACTTAACTAGTGAGGGTACTAGGTTGAGTAATCACCCTCGAGCGAGGGGATGAAATCATATTAGGAACCCTTGGCCAATGATTCACCAAGACTCAACATAGAGAGCATCATCCACATCTAAGGAAATCCAAAGGGGATTCAATCGCCCAAGTATCCCCTTCATCAATTGAACATCTTCAAGATCAATTACACTTGTTAATTGGTATTGTTAGTTTTAGAATTAGGTTTTAGTATCATCAACCCAACCTGATTGACTAGATAATAGACAAATAGCTACTACTAGTACTTTCTTTCTCCCTGAGGATTCGATACCCAACTTTTCAATAGTCCACTCTACTACTTGATCCGACCTGTGCACTTGCGGATTTAACGCATCAGTCCTTAGTACCACCATGAGATTTTCTTGTTGCACTGTTGCTAGATCTGCACCAATCCGCACTGTGCGTTCCATCCTAGTTGTGTCTAGAGGAACCGTAAGTAATTCTTCAACTGGTGTGGGCCGAAGCTCTTCATCTTCCCGTTCGGCTATTTTGTTGATCAACATGGCTTCCGAAACTTTTGTTTTGCCTCTGTCTAAAGCTTTTCCCTTGAGGGTTGCAACATAACATTGCCGCGCCAAGGGTTGATCTCCTCTTACTTCTCCACTACCACTCTCCGTCGGAAATTTGAGGAGAAGATGGTAAGTAGAAATTACGGCCTTCAAGGCGTTGAGGGTTGGTCTGCCAAGAATAACGTTGTAACTTGAAGCACAGCGTACGACTAGAAAATTTGTTGTCACTGTTGATGATCTGGGTGACTTTCCTACAGTTACTGGCAAAGAGATCATTCCTTCTGGCTGTATCACTCCTCCGGAAGACCTTATTAAGGATGATTTTACGGGAAGCAAATTATCTGCATCATATCTCATTCGTTCGAAGGCTCCAAAAGAGAATGTCAACCGAACTTCCACTGTCTATCGGAACTCTCTTCATTTGGAAACTGGAAACCATGATGGCAATGACTAAGGCGTCATCATAGGGGTGGCGAACCCTGCTGACATCGTTATCATAAAAAATGATGAGAGCCGTAGGCCGTGATCTTCTTTGTGGCGTTTCTGTTTCCTGCGCAGCCCCCACCATTCGTGCATAGCTTTTCCGAGAGGCGGAGCTTTCACCACCACACCTAGGACCACCACTGATAAATCCGACCATCTCCCCTTTTTCTTCTTCTTCTGGCTGTGAAGTTTCGGGCTACTCTTGGATATCAATGTTGATATATTGCTCCAATTGTCCCCTTCTAACGACATCTTCAATGGCGTTCATCAAATGGGTACATTTTTCCGTGTCATGTCCTCTAGTTTGATGAAACTTACAATATCTTTTACTATTCTTTTGCCGCTCGGGATTCTTTGCAGGTTCTGGCCTTGTCAAGAGTTGTTGATCCTGGATTTGCATGAGAATATGGCTTCTGGTCTGATTTAGTGGGGTATGGTTGTCGTATCTGACAATTTTTCCTTCTTTTGAAGATTCTCTAGGTTGCAGCACATGTCGCTGAGGTCGTGTTGAGGTTTCCTGTCCTCCCTTACTGTCCCTGCGTGGCCCGCCTTCTTTTCGTATTTTCGGGGGCTTTCTGTTGACATTTTGATGGGCTTTTCCCTTCCGGAGTTCAACATGGGCGCGTCGAGCCTCTTCTTCCCAACCCGTATAAATTTCATCAGAATTGATGTACTTCTGGGCATGGATCATGAGGGCGGGGATGGTTTTTGGTGGATCCAAGGTGAGGGAAAAACGAAAAGGGGATTCTAGCAAACCCTCCATCAGGATGGTTACAGCCATGCGCGGAATAAGATTCGCAACGTTTGCTGCTTCATCTATGAAACGGTTTAAATAGGCTTGGAGTGTTTCCCCCCCCTCATTGCTTAACGCGTAGAAGGGTAGGTGGAGTTTTCTTTTGCTTTGAGTAATTAGCAAAATAAGCTAGAAAGCTATCTGCTAGAACTTGAAAGGAAGGAATTGTGCTAGATGGAAGATCAACAAACCAGTCTTGCGCTTTTCCCTCTAAAGTGGCGGGAAAAGCTCGGCACATACGAGCGTCGGTAATTCCAGAAAGAAGCATCTTCGATCGGAAAGACTTCAAGTGGCGAGACGGATCAGTTTTGCCCTCGTATGCAATCATTGCAGGTGGTTGAAAACTGTCAGGAACTTGCTCTTCCAATATTTCCTTGATGAAAGGCGAGCATATGTTAAAAACATGCCGTTCGGATTTCTTGTTTCCCCGTGAAGGATCCTGTCGCTGTGTTCTTCTGTCGACAGTTGGAACAGATGGGCTATTCCGTTCAGTCCTTGTCCGCTCCGTTCTTGTATGCCGTTCTGTTCTTGTGGCAGCTTGTTCTCGACGCCGAACGGAGGGGGGTTCCGAGCTAGCAGAGAAGGCAGTTCTCTCTCTTCTGTTTCCATGAGTGCGAGTCCTTGTCCTCCCTCTGCTTTCGGAATTGGCTGGTGGGGCTGTTGGCACACTTGGTGGAATTTGTGTGGGAGGAAGTAACGGATGAGTTAAAGTATGAACAGTTTGAGCTAACCGTTCCAATTGCTGCTGCATGTTAAGGTAAAACTCCAGGATGGGTTCTTGGGGTGGGGCGGAAGGATTTTTCGATGGAGGTAAGATAGGTGGATTATTCAACGGAATCTCCTCATGCCCTCGGACTTCGCCAGGTCCTTCAGGATTACTTGGTACTCCTTGTTCTTGGATCCGTTTTGACCTTCTGGTAGTAATCATTTGGCTTTTTGTAAGGGTCCCCACAGACGGCGCCAAACTGTTGATGCCAAAAACTGGTCCACCTCACGCTTTGGCTACTGTGGCCTCGTGATCTGGTCTCATCCTTCAACAAACAGTTGAAATTTATAGTTGGTGTGGACGCTTACTTCAACTTCTGAACGGGGAACACGGAGAATGCTTTGGAAATCCGCTCGGAATTACCCTATGAAAATCCGCTCGGAATTACCCTAGCTTTCCTTTGGGATGAATCTGTAAGAGGGAGAAAAGAGTGATCGGAATTGGGCTTTTCTGCCCGGATTCAGCTCCGATGCTTAAGTCAGAAAACTTGTAAGAAGGCAGTCTTAGACATGAGTTAGCTCTTTGTGTGATGATTTTTCCGATCCTCCTTTTTTTCTATTATCGCTCTTCTTTTATAGCAACTTAAAGGCGGTTTAGGAAAGGCGGTGGAGTAAGGCGGTGAATGAGAAAATATCGTCTAAGGCGGTAAGAAAATATCTTCTAAGGCGGTAAGAAAATATCTGCCTACTGTGTAGGTGCTAGGTAGGTAAGTAGAAAATATCTACCTACTGTGTAGGTACTACGTGTGTAAGTAGAAAATATCTGCCTACTGTAGAGGCAAGTGGATAAGATCTACTTACTGTAGAGGCGTTAGATACGCTCTTACCCAGATGGCTATCACCTTCTTGCTTCTTGTATAATTCCGAAGGACTTTTTGTAGGGGTGAGCCCTCCTTATTTGCCGGACGGAATTTATGCTGATGAATTTGGTGGTGACTGACTGTCTTGTGGCCAAAAGAAATGTAGCCCTGTGTATGACAGGTGGCCATTTAGGCAGGCGATACGTGTTTTACCAAATATTTCCGTAACATAATCCATAGGGACTTGTAAGAAGTACTAGTACTAGCTTTTTATCTACTATTTAAGCTAAACAGAGTTGTGAGGTTTACTAATCTAAGTGTTGAAATTAAGGAAGAGAAACCGGAGTCACTACGAAGTGAATAGCGGGATGAAATTTTAGGATAATCAGTTAGGAGAAGGGATACTCATGTATAAATCCCTCTTGGGTTCTTGACAAAGGATACAGACAATACCTCCTACTTGTTGATCAAATGGGATTGGACCAAGGGCTCCTATTTTGCTTTCACTCTAGCTGTCGTGGCCGAATTACTAACATTGAGTGGGGTTTTAGGGAACCTATTTCTTGGAACAAATACGGGAATAAGATATATAAAGGAGTTTCTCTCCTTAATGCCCGAGTTCTCGGTGCATTCATAGTCCTTTCTATTGAGGTAGTTCTAATACGAGGAGGTGTTCGCTTCTTCCCTTATATAAACCTATTGAATATTAGGGCTATCGCAACGTAAGCATTCAATAAAATGAATGAACTCAATAAATCTCAATCCACATCAATTAATCAAACAAGAAAGTGACATTATCATACATTAAACTTAACCCAAGAGTTCATCAATACCCAAGTATCTAAAGGGTTAGTTCCTCATTAAAGAGTAACACATAGCAAATACAATAATGACTACAGTAAAAGACATCGGATAGTGATACGCTATTCCAAACGCTCTTGGCGAGGACCATTGCGTATACTCCCCCGATGCTCCATTATTCTCTAGCAATGCTCCTTGCTCTGGTGTGCCCTTTCAAGATGGTTGATTCCTTCTCCGTGCTGGATGATGGTGATGGTGGGTGATGAGAGCCTCCAAGGGTGGTAAATGGAGTTTGAAAGCTCCTTCACAGAACCCTAATCTTAAATATTTATAGCCCTCAGCGCCATCAGGATTGGGATGCAATTTACGAGACGATTAGACTCAACATATTAACATTACTACCCTGAGGGCCCATTATAGACGGGACTGTCGTAAATTAGACGAGTCCGTCTATATCTTCAAAGTTGAATATAAATGAACGACCCCGTATACATCCCATACGACCCCATTGATAGCCCCGATGATGATCCATACGGAGACGTTTACAGAATTAGGTCTGGACCCTTTTTGTTCCATCTTCATTAGACGGTCTCGTCCGTGAGTTTGACAAGTCCGTCTAGAGTCTGAATTCAACTCCTTTACTACAAAAGGAGCCGCCTTTTACCGGGCGGGCCCGTCTAGTTCTCTTTTTTAACCTTCTTTGTTGAATCCGCTTCAAAACCCTAACTTTCTCATCGAGTTAACCTGGTCTGTCCTGATTCACAAAAATAATAGCCTCCAAATCATCATGCTCACATGCTAGGTGTATAGAATTATAATCAAATATAGCAATTTGAACACTTATTAGGCATCTCGGTACTCTCCTCATAATCGTGCGCCTTGCATCCCTAGGCCAGCGTCGCCGACTACTTTCTTGTCCAAAGTAATTCCAAGACGCACTCATTACATTGTTTAGGAGATGAACAAGCCTAATCTCGTTCCTGTAAGGCCTTGGTGGTATTTCAAGATGCTTACGAAGCAGTTTGATCTGGAAGTCACATGGATCTTCTTCCGATACTACCGGCTGCTCTTGGGGATGGTAACAACCTTAAGGGTTGCGCTTATCCCAGAGGCATCATTCGTCAGCGGGTCTATCGTCTAGTTCTTCTTTCCCCTCGCCATTAGTTGCTTTGCAAAGCTTTTTGCTCAAGTCCCAAAAGACGGCCCCAAATTGTTGATGGTCGGAATCAGAGGGGCTTCGAGATCCGCATTCCGATGAGATCAACTTAGAGAAATGTGGAAGTGAGGCCAAGGCTAGGTTACTTGGCTTCACTGGTGGCTTGTAGGATGAGAAAAAGAAGGGAAATCGGCTGCAACTAGCCTGACCTCAAGGATGTCTTCATCGTGAGAGGCGACAAAAGTCCTTCTGGGGAGCCTTCGGTCCCTATAAGGGAAGTCCGAGTGTTGAGCCCCATGGACTCTCCAATGATCAAGTTAGTGGATATTCAGGGAGGAGGAAATATGAGAGTACTTAGATTGATAGCTCAATAGCATGGTTATGTAGATGTAGAATGAGAGGGTTAGGTTGACAGGAAAGCGAGATAAGAGAGCCTAAGTTTCGAGACAGGTCTCCAAGGAGAGAGTTCAGCCAAAAAAGTCCCTCTCTTTCCTCCTTCTCATCCCTTTATACCTTCCAGATCCCGATTAGGCGGATAATCTCGCCTCTGACATCAGCGTAAGTATGTGTCCCCTGCTAACGGATCGTGGGGTGTCGCTCCTAACATTGGTGCAGGCTCTCCTGCCAACAGATCGAGGGGCGTCATCTCTGACACTGACGTAGGCGCACGTCCCCCTGCCATTGGATCGTTGGACATCACTTCTGACACTAACGTAGGTACGCGCCCTCCGGCCACTGAATGGTAGGGAAGCGGAGGTGCTTGCGCACTCCTCCTTGTGAGCAGGTCGTGGGAATCTCGTGCTCTACATGAGGAGTGGTCTTGAAGCCTCAGGATCGTGTCACGTGTAAGGTCCAATTTTTCCCGATAACGGTTTTCATGTTGAAACAAAAGCTATCAAATTTAGCGCATAATCTTAGACATGAGAAATTTTAAATGTAAATAGGTTATATTATTACTTAATTATATACAAAAGTCACTATATTATATCTATAAATATATCTTGTAAATTGCTTTTAATTTTTTAAACTAAGATCTTATTTATGTTTTTAATAGAAAATTTTTTAGTTTGACATGGATGATAAACCGAACAATAATTTTCAATTTATTTAGTTCCGGTTATTAGTTTATTTTGTACATTTAATTTGACTAATTTATAGACCAAAATTTATTTTTAAAAAAATTAATTATGTATATTTCATACCCTAGTAAACTGAGTGCAACAGCAAATGTTTGAGGTGACCTGGATAAAAATCTAGAAGAAGAATTTTTAAATTTCCAACAATGGCACTGAACTACAAAAAAAATACATGTCGAACCAACTTGAAAGGGGTGATGCAAAGGACAAAACTAATTGTTTTTTTTGGCAAAGGACAAAACTAATTGTTGGGAGGGTGGGGCGTTGTAATGCGGTACACCTACATAGTTACCGAACCTTTCTTGTGATCTTATTACATTGTTGGAGTCTTCCATCCCTGTCTCTCATACATGTATTCCACCCATCTCTTTCAATGGCTTTTCAGAGAATAAAAAAAAAAGAAAAAATATTAATGAAAGAGACACAACAAAAGAGAAAATAGAATTTTTTTAAAAAAACCAAGAGTTGTTTTTGGCTCTTGTTTGGAAGAGTAGTGGAGTGGGCTCAGTGGGGTAAACTGTTTGGATTAAAACAGCTTGGCAACCATTTTCACCATCTTTACTTTGTGTTTGGCACCACATGTTTTGGAATGTGCATTGTTTGTCATTCATTGAGGTGCCTCTATGAGACCTTGGGCCTTGGGTTGCCTTAAGTGCGATCGCACCCAAAATACATTAAACTGCACCTACCTCCCGCACCCAAAATACACTACCTTGCACCTTGTGTTTGGTTGGGAGTTATCTCCACTTGAATTAGGAATAAGTTTTGAAAAATTTTAAAATTTTTGAAGGAATATTTTAAAGTAAAGATATTAATGATAAGATAGTGATGTGTTGACTATATATTGGTGGGTTATATTTTTAAATCTTAATTAAAAATTTTGGCGGGAAAAATTTTTCATTGAAAAATGTGTTAGAGTTATCCCTCCTAACCAAACAAGGCCAAGTAAAATGCCTTGGGAACAGTACCCAAGGTATCTCAGAATTTACCATTCATGAATCACAATCAACTATTTACTTAATCAACTATTGTTTTTTTTTTTTTTTTGCTATATTTATATGTATGCTGTATGCTTACGATGACATCAGCGAGGGATATAAAGTGCACAAAATTAAGCTTCTTCCACCCCGTTCGTATTGCTTTTGTCTTATTTCTTCACATCAAAACTCTGTAGAAAGGAGGAAGAGACCGAGAAGGGCCCTTTTTTTTCATCAATCTTTTTTCCAAGGCTCGGAAAGATAAAAGAAAACTCAATGTTGGCCCGGGTTTTCATTTTGTGATTGAAGTAGCCACTGGGAGAAAGCATCTAAAGTCTTCATATCTGCTCGGTAGTGTTTCTGTGTGAACTCGAGCAATGCCTGCCATGTGAAGTCCGGGTAGATCCTTGGGTGGTTGACGTCGACGAGAACTCGTGGTGGCCGAACCACCTTGGTCATTTGGGGGCACAAGAAGAAAGCCAATGATTTCCGAGGCTCCTGGCTGTTCACTACTGCTCTGTGCAGGCAGCTCTTGTACCGGCCGTTAGACAAGGCCTGGGGGTACAGCAACAACATTGCATCAGTACTTAATTTAATTAGGAAAGCTATGAAAATTAAAATTAAATGAGTTGGGTTGAAAGGAGGAACCATGAATGTGTCGCCAATGTTAACAACAAAGGCATCGGATTTAGGGGTGATGGTGCGCCACTTCCCATCTGTGAAGACCTGGAGACCACCAACATGGTCCTGGTGGAGGATGGTGAGCGATGTTGGGTCGCAATGGGGCCCCGTACCGAGAGTGAGATCCGGCTTCTGACACGGCGGGTAGTAGTTCAACCTCATAATCGAGTCATTCCCTTCAAAGAAATTTCTGAAATCCTCTCTCCCAACACCCAAGCTCAACCCAAGAACCTCCATTATCTCCAGAGAGAGCTTGCTCATGGCCTCACAGTACTTCTGGTACACGGTCCTGGATAGTGACAGGAACCTTGAGAACTATCCATCTAACTATACATGAAGATTTAAAATAATAATAATAATAATAGTGATAATAACCAAGTTACATACCCGAAGTGGTGGAAGTCGTGACCGAGAGTGTGGAGGAAGTAGTCGGAGACGACGTTGGGCGAGAGAGGGGAGGAGGAAAAACGGAAGGAGAGGGTCTCCTTCCAAGGGAGTTTGGAGGAGAAGCGGCCGGTGAAGCTGCTGGCGTAGCCGCAGCTCTCGCCTGGGCGTCTCTGTGCCCTCTGCTTCTCGGCCAGTGGCATATTGAAGAATGTGTCAACATATCGGTGGGCTTCCTCGAGGAGCTCGGAAGGAACGCCGTGGTTCACTACCTGGAAGAAGCCGTGACGTGCGCATGCTTCGCCGACCATCGTCGACACTTTCAGCGCAGCGTCCTGCTCGCCGGAGAGGAAGTCGTGGAGGTCTATTAGTGGGACAGAGAGTTCCTCAGAGGAATCGGGGGTGGGCTTGTCTTCCTCCGGCCAGATGAATTGGATCGGTATGTCCTGTTGGTGGCTGAGGACAGCGGCGTCAAAGACCAGAAGAGGTGGTGGAGGTGGGGATTGTTTGGGTTTGTCGGCGGCGACGATTGGTGGAGCAACATGGAGCACCATGACTGAATGATTGATTGGTGGTTCAGTTTGAATGGAAGAGAAGGGAGAGAGTGAGTGACATATTCATTGGAAGGAAGAGAATTTTGCATTTTTATTGGCACTTTCGAGTATGGTTTTTGTTGGGGGGCATTAGCTATCATGACAAACAGCTTGATCCCAAGTTACATCGTGTCAATCTCCATTACAAGATTGTTTAGTTTGGTGGTGATCCCTTAATCAATAAACATGATGTTCCACATAAGAGTCTTAAATTGTCACCTGGTTATATAACAATTAGAAGAGATATTGCCACACATTCCGACCAACCAAAGGATGCCCCCATAACCAGCTTTGCCAACTCAACACCTACGAGCGGGTCCATCACAAAAAACAAACCAAATCCCAAATTGATACTTAGCAATCTAATAACTCAATATGGTGGGTGCATGATTGATTACTAACAGCTGATTCAAGAAGCCTACAAATACCAATAGATCTTAGGAGTGATAACAATCCTAAAAACAACACATCTCTAGTGATGGCTACGTGTACTAACAACAAAAAGACGAAAAATTATGCACTTGCTCATTAAATTAAAGAGAGATAGAGAGAGGAAAGAAAAAATTGGGGGGTTTGTTACTTGGTAGCACCATGTAGGGTTGTTTTTTATTGATCTGGTTGGGGAGAGTGGCGGTGGGGTCACGTGAGTTTGGATTTTTTATTTTTATGTTTTTTGGGGGCCTAAACTGTGAAATGGATAAGTTTCGAAAACATGGAAGGGGATAAGGGAGCTGGCTCTTTTTCCCAAATGCAGTATAACATTGTGATGATGGGTCATGGCCTTTCCTTCTCCTACTTGTTTCTGGTCTATTCCAACAATTGCTACTAAAATCAGTTCTAAACAGAGCTAGAGAAAGAACGAAAGAAGCCGTGTACTCCCATCCGAGGTTACAGGCTATAACAATCCCATAATGCAACAATGGTTCACCCACATAAAATAAAGTGAGTATGGGTTGAGGTCGATGACCACGATGATGATGCATTATGTATTTGCTTTACTATTGATGATGCAATGGTTTTTTTTTTTTGTTTTTTTTTTTTGAGGGTTAGTATGTATTGATCGGATAGAAGAAAAGGTAGGAAATTTGAAGCTATCGAATTGAACCAGCACCTATATTAAATTCATTATCAGAGAGAGAGATGAGCGTTTGTCTTCAATATAGTTCTGGTTTTCGATATAACTGATCTTATATGAAGATTTTCAAACAACCGTCAACATATAATATTTTAATATATATTTGATGAATTCATGTTTAATATTTATTTTTAAAATATATTTTATAATGTTAACATAAAAACCGGTTCCACTTGGGATCAACTCCAGTCAGGGCTAACGGATAAATCTTCTTAGGTTGAATGATGGATAAAAAATGTTATCTCCAGGAGTACACCTACAAATGGGACACAAATAGAACTATAAGAGGGGGGTGGGCGTTGGCACCTAGGTCCCGCTCTGACGATCAAGTCAGTGGGGAGATCGTCAGAGAAGAAGATGAGGCGAGAGTGGAGGAGTCCTTGTCCAACATAAGCTTACCTTTCCTTTTTTGAGGCCCTCCACTCTTTATACTCTTGGAGTGCCTTAGGATCCGGGGCATGTCCCATTGCCCCCTACCATCTTGTAGTTCATCATGACACAAGGCATGCGGACACCCCTTCTGCCTTGAGGTGGTCGAGATGAACCTCAGGTGATCTACCAGGGTGGCCGAGATTTGAGCTGGTAGGAAGGCCTTGGAAGATGAACTTCAGCGCGCTCTCGGGAGCGAATCGGGATGACAAAACTGATGTTCATGCCGACAAGAGATGATCCTGAGATGGGTCGTCTTAGGCGAGGGTAGTAATATGTTCATGACTTGTTCATCAGTGGTGTCAAGGTCGAGGTGTTAGGCCAGCGGTGACCGCGAAGGCGCTGTAGCTGGAATTGCTTATCTGTTTCGAGCGCTGTGGAACATTTATGAGTGGATGCGTCTTCTTGTCTTTTGAAGTGTTCTCCGAAAAGTTGAGATGGGTGCCTATTGGGGCAATGATAAGGGAAGCTTTAATGGGCCATGTGGCATCCTTTGCCGAGCTTACCGTTTTGAGAGTGGATCTGAGTCGTTGAAGCGATTCTCAAAACACTTTAAACACTGCCTCACATTAAGGTTTCCCTTTCGTCTCGTTCTTTTGCCTTCTCTGAGAATTTCCAGTGTCTTCTACTTCAAACTTTCAAGGGACCTTCACTCTCGCTTTTAAGGTACTGGAAACTATTCCGTTAGCTGTTAGGCCGGCGAAGGCCGAAGCCGGTCCTTCGACCATCATTCATAAAGGTGTAGGGATAGGAGATATAAGTAGTTCTCTAACTTCCAATGAGCTTCATCGGGTTGTTAGCCGTTTAATTAGTATTCCCTCCTCCATTCACCTGTAGGGTTCCTTCACCTTCCGAGAGAGCAAATTCTCCTAGGGATGGTGAAATCGCGATTTACTTAGATTGTATGGTTGTCGGTCATCATTTTCCTATTCATTTCTGTTCTAGGAGATCTTAATCAACTACAACTTGAGTCCAACCCTATTAACTCCTAACTTGTGCAAAGTTCTATATATGTGGGTTCGTCATGGTCTTCCAGCACTTCAATTACGAGCCAATGATTCATTGGTTTCGTCTCTGTTTTTTTCTTTGAGGTCCCACCCATCTCTGGGTTGGTATTTGATTAGTGTTCAAATTGCTATATTTGACTATTCTAATTTCTTGCACTTAGCATGGAATTCCGATGATTTGCAGGCCTCTAGTACTTAAAATATTATATTCTTGTGAATAAGGACAGACTAGGGTGATTCAATGAGGAAGTTAGGAATTTATAAAAGATTAAGTAGAAAAAGGTTGAGAAACCAGGTCCAGACAGACCTGTCTGATATAAAGATGACCCCGTCTCTAGCACAAGAAAGACATACTGTAACAACCCATGTTTCCATAGCACATATAATCGACTTTTTATTAAAGTCATACAGTACTAATTTTTAAATTATACATGCCGCAAGATCTTTAGTTTAGATGTTCAGAGATTAGGTACATTCCCATACTTAAAGCTGAAAATAAAATAGTTTTATTTATCAATTTTATAGTCCACATCTACTCAGAGCCAGCTATACACTTAACAGTCACGTCAATCTCTCCAGATCCGTACCACTCCAAGTCAATTAGGTCGGTTACCCTGATTTGTTCCTGTACACTAAAATGGAGGGCGTTGTGAGCTAAAACTCGCCCTGTGAGAGACTTACATGGCACCAGGTTTAATTACAAAAATATTAGCTTGTGTAACACATATATTTGTCAAAACATAAAAAAATTCATACCGGACATACGTGTATAAATCTTAACATAATCATGTCACAAAATTATGTAAATCACAAATATATCAATCTCACCTAGTCCGTATGCATCCAATCTCAACAGCACTACCCGTGCTCACAATTCCATTCACATAACCAGCCTCCCCGACTACATACATTAAACAGGGTGGTCCCACGGACCTAAGCCCCGACATAGGCATGTCTTAAGTGCACACGTGACATAGACATAGATTAATATATGTAACATGGAAAGTTGGCTCTACTAGGAGAAATGGGAAATGAATGAGTATTGTTGATGCCAAAAACTGGTCCACGTCACGCTTTGGCCACTGCTGCCTCGTGATCTGGCCTCAGCTCTCGATCAACGGTTAAAATTTATAGTTGGTGTGGACGCTTACTTCTGCTTACGAACAGGAAGCGCGGAGAACATTATGAAAACTCCGGTCGGAATTACCCATGAGCGAACCTGTAAAAAAGGAGAGGGTAGCGAGCGGAATTGGGCCTCTCTGCCCGGATTCAGCTCCGATGCTTAAGTCAGAAAACTTGAGTAAAGAGTCTTTAATTTAGGCAATTCTCTTTGTCACGAGTTTTTTTGGATCCCCTTTCTTCTATTAACGCTCTCCTTTTATAGCACCTTAGAGGCGGTTCAGGAAAGGCGGTGGAATGAGGCGGTGAGTTAGGTAAATATCTCTTAAGGCGGTAGGAAAATATCCGCCGCCTAGCGCGTAGATGCCACGCAGGTAAAACGGGGTAGATATCTGCCCACTGTAGCAAGTGGATAAGGCCTACTTACTATAGGGGCGTTAGATATTTCTCTCTCTCCCTCTCCCCACCCTGCGCCCTGAAGAGGGTTGTTACAATTCCGACGGACTTGTTCGCAGGATTGAATCCTCACGTTATTTGCCGAACGGAATTGTGTAAAGGTGGTGTTATTGCCATGTGGCCAAAGGAACAAGTGGTCCTTTAGGTTAATGACACCTGTCTTCACCAAATATACCCGTAACACTAGTCCCCCCCAAAGTGTACTTGTTCGAAAAATCTGAGCGAGGGGTGAGCTAACCGCACGTTTCGCTTGGTTCGAGAACAAGTATCGTTCTGAGTTGGCATGTCTATGTAGGTGCAGGCTTTGTGTACGGTTACTTACGTCTAAAGTACACGTGTGTTAATAGGCGACCGATGTTTACTGTGTTATCCTTTCGCTGTTATCGAGGTAGATTTTTTGCTCCTGAATTTTCGTCTATAGTGTTGATAGGTTTTCCTATTTAAGGGCTTGTATGAATGGCGAGTTTAGGCAGAAATCTTTTTTATCTTTGTATCATGGCTCAGCGCTTGTCTTTTTATAAGTTTTTTACTTTTTCTCAATGTTCTCGACACTTACGAATTCCCAGCTCTTTTTACGAGCATCTATCGGAATTAAGGACTGGAATAATCCACTTGGTAAGTCCGAACGGCTGTGTATGGCCGGCTATTCTGTTAATCGACAGGGGGGTTGGTGAGATGAGTATCGACGCTGGGTGGGAAGCTTTTCATGTCGATCATGATGTGGAAGCGGGGGACCTCTTAATTTTTACCTATGCAGGGGGTACGCGTTTCGAAGTTGAGATGTTCGGAGATGACTCCTGCCGCAGAGAGGTGGGCCCTCACCTTCGCCCCCGTGCCGAACCCGGTTCCCCTAGTAACAATGGGGACAAATGATGGTCATGAAGTCCGCGGCGCTTTCTCGAAGTCTTATCCGAGCGTGTCCTCGGACGGGTCTGCGGATATTTAACTTTAGTCCGTCAGACAACATGTTTTTGTTAGTTTTGTTTGCGTTCGCCATGTAACATGAATAAATGACGTTTGTCGTTTTGTTTCTAAATCTTTTGGCATTTTTATGAGGCCTTCACTAGCGATCCTATGTTGGAGTGTGTGCTTTGTCCCATACGGTACAGGCTCTACCTTCCACGTAATGTTCCTTGCTCCCTAAGATGACACGTGTCTCCTCTACTATTTAGCATTAAAGGGGATAGTGGCGCGACGTGCGCGGCGTGCGCGTTTGTCAACGTCATGATGGGTGATAAGCGTGGCTTTCCATGTGTGTCAGGCGGCGCTTGGTATTGCTGACGTGGGCAGAATTTTGAATTGCTTCGAGGAGGTGTAATGATGGTTATTTTGAACCGTTCAGATTTGTGGACCCTTGGTTCGACGGTTCTGATCGGAATACCATCCTGAGATCTAACGGCCACGAATTCGCTGCCTTTGTATATAAGAGCAAAAGGTTGTTTCGAAAATCGAGTCGCGTCTTCTTCTCCAGATTTCCTCTTCTCCGGCGAGCCCTGGTCTTGAGCTTTCTGCGTTTTTCTTGTCTTTTTCCTTTCTTAAGGTAATGGCTAGTGCTGCTTCTTCCTCCTCTAGTTCTTCTCATGAGCCCTCGATTCCTTCTCCGTCCAACCCCACGGTTTACAGCGATTCGGGTGAACTTGAGGCGCTTCCAGCCTGTGGTTCGCGGGTTCACCCTGCCTCTAGGACAATGGGTAGAGGGTCGGACACATTCATAAGCCTTCTAGGGCAAAAGGATGTAGATGACCTAGTAGAGAGATACGAGATAGACCTCTCTTTATTTGAGGTTAGGGTTCCTTGTTCAGGGGAGAGGGCGAGTGCCCCCAGGGAGGGGGAGATAGCTGTTTATCAGGACGCGTTGTTAGGTGGGCTTAGGCTTCCTTTCCCTGATTTTGCTAAGGCAATCCTAGAGGAATATCGTTTGTGTCCCTCGCAGTTAACTCCGAACTCTTGGAGGCTGCTCAACGGATTTGTCATGGTTTTTATGAATTATGGGGTAAATCCGACCGTCCCGCTGGTTCCTTTGTTGTTTAGCCTTTGCTTGGAGTCAAATGCCAATTGGTATTATTTCTCGGCTCGCCCTGGGAGAAAGTTTTTAGGGAAAGTTCCTTCTTCCATCAAACGATGGAAGAGCAAGTTTTTCTTTGTTAGATGTAAGTCCAAGTGGGATATCCCAACAAGGTGGGAGGTCCCCCGTGCGGACATTACTTGTGAGGAGATGTCAGAAGAAGAGGGAAATCTTCTTAAGTCAATGACGGGGCTATCCAAAGTCTATATGGATAGGTTTTTGACCAAGGAAAACCTCATTAAGTATCGTTTAATAGTGTCTACTGGTAGGATTCGCCGCTGCACTGATTTAGTTTGATTTTGATTTGTGATGTCTAACCTTATTTGGAATTTATTTTGCAGAAAGTCCGATGGAAGACGAAGACTTGAGCTATGTTAAGGGTCTTCTGGCTTCTTTCGAAGGTGAAGTTCATCCGCCCTTGGCTCGCGGGCGGAAAAAGAAAGAAGTGGTACCTAGCCAAGGTGCTGATACCTCCAAAGAGGAGAGAAAGAAGAGGAAGAGAAAAGAGACCGACTCTTCCAAAAAGGGGGCTAAAAGTGACCCCAATGCAGGGTCCTCACGGGAGAGGAGGACCAAGAGAAAGAATTCCGAGGACGTATCGGGTCCCGGAATTGTAGGAGAACAGGTGGTGGCGCCTCGGGAAGAGGTTCGTGCGGAAGAAATCCGCCCGGCTTTATCCCCAATTTCTGAAGGTCCTTCTTCCAGCCGGCCGGAGGATATCCTTCTTATAGAGGTGAGAGTTTCTACACACATATTTTCTATGGGTGCTTCGTGCTTCGTTCAGAACCTTTAACTTAGGTTATATTTTATAGGCGGAGGCAGGAGAAGCGGTTCTCCTGGATAAGTTGAGGGTGGCGGGCTCGGTTTTAAGGGGACCGGCATCTCAAGGCAAGGGGGTGTCCTCCGAAGACGTCCCTTTTCGGGATGCCGCTTCGGTAAAGACTGTTCTGATGGCCATGAGGCCCGAACAGCTCTCCTCCAAACTCCATAGAGCTGGGAGGGAAGAGGCCATTTCTCAGCTATTCCGTTCGGTTATGCTGGTGAGGATTATCCTCGTATTAGTTTTACTTTTTAGTTCGGTGTTAATGCTACTAACTTATTTGTTTGCTATTTCGTAGACTGCGCACTGGGCGGACCGAGTCGACAATCTTTGCCAAGATGATTCGACAAAGACGGAAGCGTTTAGGGCAAAAATCGCCCAATTGACTTCTAGGGTGGCGGTCCTGGAAGGGAAAAACAAAGAGCAGCTCGCCATTATCCATGCTCTTGAGAAGGATAAAGCCGAGTGGCTCCAACAACTGGCTGTCGCGGGAAAGGAGAAGGATGATTTGGCAGCCAAGTTGTCTATTTCTGAGGGTTCCCTCCTTACTGTTGAGGAGAATATAAGAAAGTTGCAGGAGAACTCTAGCAGCTTGAAGAAGGAACTCAAATCTACCCGAGAGGGGCAAGCTGAAGCACGATGGGAGCTGAAGCTGATAAAAGCTGAACTTGCTGCTGTTCAGGCGGGGTTAGAGGAGCTAAAGGGGGAGTACGACACACTTAAAGAAGACTTAGCTTCCCGACTGACAACTTCCAAATCCGACTCGCAAGAAATCAAGGATTTAGTAGAGCGAGCGGATAAATTAGAGAAGGAGGTCGCCCGGCTTAGGGCGAAAGCTAAAGAAGGGGCCACCCGCATTTATTCGGTGGTACAGCAGGTGGGCCGCCATATTCCTCCTACGGAAGTTTTGTCTATGGGGCTGGCTGGAGTTTTGAAGAAGTTCACAGAGCTCAAAGAGCAACAAGTTACCAAGACCCCAGAGGCTCCTGTCCCCGCCCCTTTGGAGCCTTCTACCCAAGTTCCTTCAGAAGCAGGTGGCTGCCCTGAGGGTCCTAGTTCTTAGGATGTTTTTCTTTTATGAACGTTCTTGTAAATTCTCAATTACTTGGAATGTAACTTCTATTCATATGAATGAAACGCAATCCTTTATTTTTGTGAAGCTTTATTTCCGAGTGATGGTTATCTTTAACCATGTAAGAAATTCGTTTGAGAAGTATTTTTGAAGTCTTTCGCAAACTTCTTCCTTCTTCATCTGGCTTGTAAGATAAGCTTCGTAACGAGTCCTTAGTCCAATCATGGGACTTTAAGTTGTTGAGTGAGGAACTCGCCTTCATGAATGAGATTGTTGCCTCATATTTCGATCGGGATTTTTGCCCCTTGTTTTTTTTTTTGATAAGAGTTGTCGTTTATCCTTATAGGATAATTCCGACTCATCTTCCAAGAATGAGAATTTCACCGCATCTTTGTAGGATGGGAATTTTACCGCATCTTTGTACGATGGGAATTTCACCGCATCTTTGTAGGATGGGAAAGACTTCAGCTTTATTCCATGAATTTTAAGAAAGCTATAGAATTTACTGATAGTAGCGTCGTAAATATTCAGCATGGAATGGACGCTTGAGCGCTTTTCCGTCCATGTTTACTAGATAATAGGTGCTTGCTTGGACGATTCTTTGTATGACGTAAGGGCCTTCCCAGTTAGGAGTTAGCTTTCCCGTTCGGCCTTTATTTCCATGAAACTCATTTTCCGTAGGACTAGATCACCGATTTGGAAGAAGACTCTTTTCACCCTTGTGTCATAGAACCTTTTCACTCTCTGACGATAGATGGCTGCCCTTGTTTCCACTTTTTCTCATTCTCTTCTGGCGAGAAGGTTTGCTGTGTCCGTAAGGTAGGCATTCCTATTTCTGCAGGGATGACAGCCTCCGCCCCATAAGTGAGAGAGAATGGGGTTTCTCCTGTAGGAGTTCTTGTTGTTGTCCTGTAGGCCCAATGGGCGCTCGGGATTTCTTCTACCCAGTTAGTTCCATTTTTGAATACCAGTGTTTTCAGTGTTTGAAGCAGGGTGCGGTTCGTCACTTCTACTTGGCCATTAGCTTGGGGATGTGTCACAGAAGTTAGTCTGGATTCAATTCCGAGCCCTGAACAAAAGCTTTTGAAAGCTTTGTTATCAAATTGTCGCCCATTATCAGAAATGAAGGCGACCTAATCTCAATAATGCACAATTGTTCGCCATAAGAATCCCTGACAAGCTTTCTCTGTGATTTTGGCCAAGGGTTCAACTTCCACCCATTTGGTGAAGTAGTCAATAGCGACTATCAGAAACTTCATTTGTCGAACTGAAGTGGGGAACGACCCTAGAAGACCGACTCCCCAGATGGCAAATGGTCGAGGGCTAATAATTGGCGTAAGCTATGCCGGTGGTCGCCTCTGATTCTTGGAATGCCACCGCGTGCATCACATTTCCGAGTTTAACGCTATTAAGGCCTTGAGTTAGTGTTGGCCAGTAATAACCTTGTCGTAGGACTTTGTAACTCAAGGCTTTGCCCCCTATGTGACCTCCTTCGATACCCTCGTGAATTTCCTGAAGGATATAGCTAGCTTCTGTTGGACGCAAGCATCGCAAGAAAGGTTGTGTATAAGATCTTCTATATAGGTTCTCATTGATGACGGTAATCGAGCGGATTTGTAGGAAATTCGTCTGGCCTCTGCTTTGTTGGGCGGTGCAGGTCCACCTTGTAGATAATTTCTGATGGGGTCCATCCAACTTGGCTCTTCAGCTACACTTTGTACCTCTTCCTCCAATTGCCGATGGTTTTGCGGGAAGATATCAGAGGTTAAAGGAAGACTCAGGCTCCGCTCGGCTGTGGCCTTTTTTAGATAGAGCGTCCGCCTCTTCATTTTGCACTCGACAAATTTTTTCAATTCGGAAGTAAGCGAAGTATGGAACTATTTTCTTTACCACTGCTTGGTATCTGATCATGTTCTCTTCCTTCGCTTCAAAGCTGCCCAAGGTGTGGCTCACAACTAATCATGCGAGTCGAATATACGCAGCAGATGTTGAATTCCGAGCCCCCGGGCTAGATGCAATCCTGCGATGAGGGCTTCGTAATCGGCCTCATTGTTGGTTGCTCGGAATTGGAACTTCATTACTGTCGCAATTTTCCATTTGGAAGGAGAATAAAGGACGAATCCTGCCCCTGACTTTTCTTCTGTTGCTGATCCGTCAACATATAAGGACCATGGATTGCTGGGACTTCATTCTGGACTTTGTGACGGGGGTTCGTCCCTAGTTGCGGGAAAAGTTAACTCGCTAACAAATCTACCAAGATTTCTGAGCCTTGATTGCCGTTCGGGGTTTATAGGTGAGATCGAACTCGCCTAACTCTATCACCCACTTGGCTAAGCGTCCAGAGTTTTCAGGCTTATGAAGAATTTGCTTTAACGGCTGATCAGTCAACACTGTGATCTTGTGGGCTTGAAAATATGACCTCAATCTCCGTGCGGATATGACAAGAGCGAAAGCCAACTTTTCAAGCGGCAGATATCTTGACTCCGCTTCGTTAAGGATTTTACTTGTGTAGTAGACTGGTTTTTGAACTCCGTTATCTTCTCTCAGAAGGACGGCGCTGACTGCATGCGGGGCGACCGCCAAGTAGATGTAGAGTTCTTCTCCCACTTGCGGCTTAGCTAGTAGCTGAGGCGATCGGAGATAATCTTTAAGCCCCTGAAAGGCTTTTTCACATTCTTCTGTCCACTCCATTTTCGGTGCTTTTCGTAGGGCTTGAAAGAGTGGGAGATTTTTCTCTCCGGCTTTGGAGATAAATCCGCTTGATGTGGCGTCCGTTAAGCGGTGAATTTCTTGAAGACTCTTGGGTGACCCCATGTCAAGAATAGCTCGATTTTTCTCGGATTTGCTTCTATTCCTCTTTGTGTCAAGATAAATCCTGTGAATTTTCCCGAGCTTAACGCTAAAAGAACATTTATTCGGGTTTAACTCAAGCATAGTATAAATCCGAAGAGACTGAAAAGCTTCTTGTAAGTCTGATAGGTGTTCATTGGCTTTTCGGCTTTTCACCAAGATATCATCCACATAGGCTTCAACATTTCTGCCAATTTGTTCTCTGAAGACTGTATTTATGAGCCTCTGGAAGGTGGCTCCGGCATTTTTTAGGCCGAACGGCATCACCTTATAGCAGTAAGTTCCCGTGCTCATAATGAAGGACGTTTTTTCTTCGTCGCCTTTGGCCATTCGGATTTGGTTGTAGCCTGAGAAGGCATCTAAGAAACTTAGCATCTCATGCCCCGTTGTAGAGTCAACCAAACTATCGATTGATGGTAAGGGGAAAGAATCTTTTGGACAAGCTTTGTTTAAGTCCGCGGAAATCAACGCGACATCCTCCACTTTCCTGACGGCTTTTTACTAGAACCACAATAGCCAAACAATCTGAATAATGCACATCTCGGATAAACTTAGCTTTCGTGGAGGTTTGATACTTCTTCCTCTGCGGCCTTACGCCTTTCTCAGTGTCAATTTCTCCTTTTCTCGCTTCAGAGGCTTAAACGATTGATCGATATTGAGGCGATTGCTTTCGATGATATCGCGTTTACGCCGGCATGTCTTCTGAAGACCAAGCGAAGAGGTCGGAATTTGCTTTCAATACTCTCATGAGATCTTCTCGCTGCTCGATTGTCAAATCTGCCCCAATCCGCACCGTGCGGTCTGCTCTGGTCGTGTCTAGGGGGACTGTTAGCAATTCTTCAACAGGTGTAGGTCGAAGCTCTTCATTTTCTCGTTCGGCTATTCTGCTGACTAGCATGGCTTCTGAAACCTTTGTCTTGTTGCTGTTGAGGGCTTTTCCTTTGAGGGTTGAGACATAACATTGCCGTGCCAGAGGCTAATCTCCTCTCACTTCTCCACTACCACTTTCTGTCGGGAATTTGAGGAGAAGGTGGTAGGTAGAGATTACGGCTTTCAAGGCGTTGAGAGTTGGCATGCCAAGGATCACGTTGTAACTTGAAGCACAAACCCACAACCAAGAAATTTGTTGTCACGGTTGATGATCTTGGCGAGTTCCCTACCTTAATTGGTAAGGAGATCATTCCTTCTGGCTGTACCACCCCTCCGGAGAATCCTATTAAGGATGATTTTACCGAAAGCAAGTCATCCGCGTCATATCTCATTCTTTCGAAAGCACTCCAAAAGAGGATATCAACTGAACTCCCACTGTCTATCAGAACTCTTTTCATCTGGAAACTGGAAACTTTGATAGCGATAACCAACGCGTCATCATGAGGGTGGCGAACTCCGCTGACGTCATTGTCATAAAAGATGATTGGAGCCGTAGGTCGAGATCGTCTCCATGGTGTTTCTATTTCCTGTGTGGTTCCCACCATTCGGGCATAACTTTTCCGAGAGGCGGAGCTTTCACCACCGCAACCAGGACCACCACTAATAAATCCCACCATTTCCCCCTTTTCTTCTTCAGGTTGTGAAACTTCAGGTCCCCCTTGAATTTCAAGGTTGATGTATCATCGCCCAATTGTCCTTTCCGAACGACATCTTCTATTGCGTTCATCAAGTGGGTACACTTTTCCGTATCATGTCCTTTGGATTGATGAAACTGGCAATATTTCTTACTATTCTTTTGTCGTTCGGCATTTCTTGCGGGTTCCGGCCATGTCAGAAGCTTTTGTTCTTTGATTTGCATAAGGATGTGGCTTCTGGTTTGATTCAGCGGGGTATGGTGATCATATCTGACAATTTTCCTTCCTTTGAAGGTTCTTTGGGTTGCAGCATACGTCGTTGGGGTTGTGTTGAGGTTTCCAGACCTCTGTTTGCACCTTTGTTATCCCTGTGCGATCCTTTTTCCTTTCGTACATCCGGGGGCCTTCTGTTGACGTTGTGGTGGGTTTTTCCCTTCTGGGTGTCCATAGGTCCACGCCTAGCCTCCTCTTCCCAACCCATATAAATTTCCTCGGAATTGATATATTTTTGGGCATGGATCATAAGGGCGGGAATGGTTTTTGGTGGATCCAGTGTGAGGGAAAAACGAAAGGGGGATTCTAATAGTCCTTCCATTAGAAAAGTCACGGCCATCCGCGGAGGGAGGTCCGCAACATTAGCTGTCTCGTCTATGTAACGGCTTAAATAGGCCTGGAGCGTTTCTCCCCCTCGCTGCTTAATGCGCAGGAGGGTAGACGGGGTTTTCTTTTGCTTTGAGTAATTGGCAAAGTAGGCTAGAAAGCGATCTGCTAAAATCTGAAAAGAAGTAATTGTACTAGATGGGAGATCGACAAACCAGACTTGGCGCTTTTCCCTCTAAGGTGGCGGGAAAAGCTCGCACATCTGGCCTCTGTGATTCCAGTGAGGAGCATCTTCGACCGGAAAGACTTCAGGTGTCGGGACGGATCGGTTTTGCCTTCATATGTGGTCATAACCGGCGGTCCGAAGCTATCAGGAACTTGTTCTCCCAATATTTCTTTGACAAAAGGCCAACACATACTGAGAATATGTCGCTCGGACTTTTCGTTTTCTTGAGAGAGGTCCTGTCGTCGAGTCCTTCTATCAACTGTTTGAACAGATGGACTATTCCGTTCCATTCTTGTCCGCTCGGTTCTTGTAGTGGCCTGCTGTCTGCGTCGAACAGAGGGGGGTTCTGAACTAGCGGAAAAGGCGGTCCTTTCTTTCCTCTCTTTATGGGTGCGGGTTCTCGTCCTTCCTCTGCTTTCAGAATTATCCAGTGGGGCTGTTGGTATGTTTGGTGCCGGAACTTGTGTAGGAGGAGGCGGAGGATGGGTCAAAGTATGAACAGCCTGGGTCAACCGTTCCAATTGTTGCTGTATGTTAAGGTAAAACTCTGGAACAGATTCTTGGGGTTGGACGGAAGGAATTTCTGATGGGGGTAAGATGGGCGGATTATCTACCCGGATTTCTCCATGTCTTCGGACTTCGCCAGGTCCTTCGGGATTACTTGGGGCTCCCTGTTCTTGGATTCGTTTTGATCTTCTGGTAGTGGTCATTTGGCTTTTCGTAAGGGTCCCCACGGACGGCGCCAAACTGTTGATGCCAAAAACTGGTCCACGTCACGCTTTGGCTACTGTTGCCTCGTGATCTGGCCTCAGCTCTCGATCAACGGTTAAAATTTATAGTTGGTGTGGACGCTTACTTCTGCTTACGAACAGGAAGCGCGGAGAACATTATGAAAACTCCGGTCGGAATTACCCATGAGCGAACCTGTAAAAAAAGAGAGGGTAGCGAGCGGAATTATGCCGCTCTGCCCGGATTCAGCTCCGATGCTTAAGTCAGAAAACTTGAGTAAAGAGTCTTTAATTTAGGCAATTCTCTGTGTCACGAGTTTTTTTGGATCCCCTTTCTTCTATTAACGCTCTCCTTTTATAGCACCTTAGAGGCGGTTCAGGAAAGGCGGTGGAATGAGGCGGTGAGTTAGGTAAATATCTCTTAAGGCGGTAGGAAAATATCTGCCGCCTAGCGCGTAGATGCCACGCAGGTAAAACGGGGTAGATATCTGCCCACTGTAGCAAGTGGATAAGGCCTGCTTACTGTAGGGGCGTTAGATATTTCTCTCTCTCTCTCTCCACCCTGCGCCCTGAAGAGGGTTGTTACAATTCCGACGGACTTGTTCGCAGGATTGAATCCTCACGTTATTTGCCGAACGGAATTGTGTAAAGGTGGTGTTATTGCCATGTGGCCAAAGGAACAAGTGGTCCTTTAGGTTAATGACACCTGTCTTCACCAAATATACCCGTAACAAGTATTATGTTTGAATGATGGGCCCGGAATTATACAACCCTCCAATGCATTGGGTAAGTTTATGTTTGAACAAAGCTTATGTGGAACAGTTTATGTTTGACTAAATGTTAAGTGGTATAATTTATGTTTAAACAGATATTAAGTTGTAAAGTTTATGTTACGTGGTAAAGTTCTGTTTGAACGAATGTTATATGATAAAATTATGTTTGAATAAAGGTTATGTGGTAAAGTTTATGTTCATGATATTTTTCCATGTTTGACCGCCAAGCCTATGTTTATAATGATTTCTTTTCTTATGTTTGATGCTTAAAGTGGGCATTGTCGCTAAGCCTATGTTCATATGTTTGATGTTTAATACGTTCAGGACTCATTCCTTTTGTTTGTTGCAACCCCAAGACCTATGAAAGAATAAAGGAAAGAAAAGATAAATAAGTGGAAGGTCAAAGACCTATGTCGCGCTTGACAATGCCATCTTAATTAAAACTATTTTAAGTATTTGGAAGTACCTAATCTCTGAACATCTAAACTCTTGGTCCTTTGGTTTGTATAATTTAATGATCATTACTATATGACTTAAATAATAAGTCAATTATATGTGCTATAAAAACCAAGGTCGTTAAAGTTGGTATCAGAGCCAAGTTTAGATAGTTTGGAGATTAGATCAGAACAACACAAGTGAAACGTTTTACGGTATACAAATTTTGAGGATGAAATTTTTTAAGGGGGGAATAATGTGATACCCGGATTTTTTGAATCAATAGAATAATGAAATAAATCAAAATAAAAATTTATGTTGGATTTAGTTAAAAAAATTGAAAAAAAATTATATAAAATAAATAAATAAGTAAATAAAAGGAAGCTTCATCCCACTTTCTTGTTATAAAATTAAAAAAAAATTTGCAACTTCGTAGAAGCACCCTTCCACTGCCTCACAAGGCTCTATAAATTAAGCCCATTTGTTGGAACAAAATAAAAAAAAATTAAAAGAGAGAGGAAGAGAAAGAGAGAAAGAAAGAGAGAGGAAGAGGGAAAAGAGGGAAAAAGATGCAGAGAGGGGAGAAAAAAAAGGGGGAGAGGAAAGAGAGAAAGAAGAGAAAAGAAAAGGAGAGGAGAAAAGGAAAAAAGAAGAAGAGGAAAAGAAAGGGAACGACCAGAGAAAAGTAAAGAAAGAAAGAGAGAGGAAAAGGGGAGAAATAAAAGAAAGAAGAGAGAGAGGAAATATGACTAGAGAATTAAAAAAAAAGAGAGAGATATAGAGAGAAAGTAAGATTTTAGTTTTTTTTTTTAAATCTTGTTGGCAATTAGCATAGAGGAAACTCTGTCCAATCACTATAGCATCTATAGTAGTGGAGAGTTTGCCGTGTGAGTTGATGGTAGATGAACTTCAGTATTTTTCCAGTTATTTGCCGAATGTTTTATTGATGTTTTTATCGATGAATCCTAAATTTCTGAATTTTTTATGAATATCCCCATAAAAAGGGAAATATGTTTATGTCCCCAGAAAAGGGAAATATGTTATGTTTCCAGAAATGAGAAATATGGTTATGTAAGGGAAAATATGTTTATGTCCGTAGTAAGGGGAAATATCTTTATGTCCCCAGAAAGGGGAAATTTGTTTATGTCCCCAGAAAGGGGAAATATGTTTTTGTCCTCGGGACGGGGAAATATGTTTATGTCCCCAGGAAGGGGAAATATGCTTATGTCCCCCAAAAAGGAAAATATGTTTTCTCCAGAAAGGAGAAATGAAAGAGTATTATGTTGACTAATGGGCCCAGAATTATACAACCCTCCAATGCATTGGGTAAGTTAATGTTTGAAGGAAGTTTATGTGGTAAAGTTTATGTTTGACTAAATGTTAAGTGGTATAGTTTATGTTTGTATAGATATTAAGTGGTAAAGTTTATGTTATGTGATAAAATTATGTTTGAATGAATGTTATGTGGTAAAGTTTATATTTATGATATTTTCCCATGTTTGACCGCCAAGCCTATGTTTATGATATCTTTTCTTATGTTTGATAATTAAAGTGGGCGTTGTCGCTAAGCTTATGTTCATATTTTTTATTTTTAATACGTTCAGGACTCATTCCTTTTGTTTGTTGCAACCCCGGGACCTATGAAAGAATAAAGGAAAGAAAAGATAAATAAGTGGAAGGTCAAAGACCTATGCCATGCTTGACAATGTCATCTTAAAACTATTTTAAGTGTTTGGAAGTACCTAATCTCTGAGCATCTGAACTTTTGGTCCTCGGTTTGTATAATTTAATGATCATTACTATATGACTTAAATAATAAGTTAATTATATGTGCTATAGAAACCTGGGTCGTTACATAGACAGCTCCGTCCAGTCGCAGATAAGACCGTCTATACCAGATAGACAGTTAGGGTTTGAACTTGACTTGGTAAATGGCCCCGTACAAATCTCATACAAGGTCAATAAGGGGGTCGTCCCATTCATATACGGGTTGTTTGTCCAATTAGAAGAGGAAACTAGGATATCTAGACGACCCTGTCTACTCATAGACTGGACCGTCTAAACCGGAGGACTCAGACCTAAACCCTAAACGACCCCGTCCAATTCTTATACAAGGTCAGTAACGGGGTCGTCCACTTCACAATCACGCCGTTCATGAGATCTAGAAGGCCTCTTCTTCTATAAAACATGTTCGTCTATAATGGACCCTCGGGAGCAGTAAGTGTGATATGTTGCTCTAAGCGCCTCGTAAACTGTATTTCGATTCTGATGACACTTAGGGCTATAAATATCAAAGCTTATGGCTAAGAGAGCAGCTTTTCAATTCCATTCATCATCTTTGGAGGCTCCAATCATAATTACCATTATCCACCATTGGGAAGAAGGCAGCTAACTGGCTAGATCTTGGAGCATCATCAGAAGAAAAAAGAATATTAACGGAGTACTTGCAACGGTCCTCGCTGATATCATTAGAATAGTGTATTACTTTCTTATGTTTTCATTAGCACTTATCATTATATTTGCTATGTGTTCCTCTGCCATAAGGAACTAACTCTTTTGATACTTGGGTATAGATGAACTTTTGGGTTGGTTTTAATGTATGACTATTTCTCTTAATTGCATGATTGATTAATGTGGATTAAGATCTATTGAGTGTTATTCCATTTATTGAATGCTTACGTTGCGACAACCCTAGCATCTCAATAGGTTAATAAGTGAACGCCTCCTTATATTAGAGCTACCTCAATAGAGAGGACTGTGAATGCACCGAGAACCCGGGCATTAAGGAGAGCAACTCTTTCATATCTCTTATTCCCACAATCCTTCTAAGAAACAGATTCCCTAGAGCCCAATTCCATATCAATAACTTTGCCGCGACAGCGGGAGTGAATGCGATATAGGAATTCTTAGTCCAATCCCTATCAGTCATTAATTACGAGGTATTGTTTGTATCTTTAGTTGAGAACCCAAGAGGGAATCCTACCCGAGTATCCATTCTCCATATTGACATTCCCTTGATTTCATACCAGTCTTCACTTCATAGTGATTCCAATCTCTTTTCTTTAATTTCAATAATTAGATTAGTAACCTCATCATCACTCTATTAGGTTAGATAGTAGACAAATAGCTAGTCCTAGTATCCCTACAATACCTGAGGATTCGATACCGAACTTCTTATAGTCCACTTTATTACTTCCACGACCCATGCACTTGCAGTATTAAGCATGAGCATTTGGCTTCATCAAGTTTTTGATGCCATTGCCGGGGACTAGTTAAATTGCTAGGATAGCCAGGAGTTTACTACTTTAGCCATTAGTTTAGATTTTATTTTTTATTTTCCACTATTTCAATCTATATTGTTTCTTGTTTCTTGAGTCAATTATTTCTCAGACTAATCACTTTCTCTATCTGTGTTTCGAGGAACCTGTGCATGACTCAAGCAAGACCAACAAGTCTTGTGGAGGAAGATAGTGAATTTGAGAGAACGCTGCACAAAAGACTCAGGGAGACGGAGGAGCCAATAGAGCAAAGGTCCTCCGAGGGTGAGAACCCTACGCCAACAGAGATACGAATTGAATTTACCTATCAACCAGTCATGGCAGAAAGACAAAGAAGACTGTCTGAATATGAGAGAAAAGAATATACAGGCAAAGAATTCAGCATTCAACCGCCAACAGTTAATATGAATGATTCGAAATTAAATCTAGTGCCATGAATTTACTCAAGAACCAATTCAAGTTTGAAGGCAGGTCAGATGAAGATCCACATGCACACTTGGCGCGATTTGTCCAAATTTGTAATATGTGCAGGATGAATAGAGTATCAGATGATGCTATCTAACTAAGGATGTTCCCGTTCATTGTAAGGGACAAAGCATTAGATTGGCGGACATCACTACCAGCAGGAAGCATTAGAACATGGCGAGACATGCTCGATAAGTTTCTTGGAAAATATTTTCCACCATGCAAGGCTGCACAGATTCGAGTAGAGATAATTGCATTTAAGCAAGGGGACACTGAGTCAATATCCAAAGCTTATGTGAGATTTAAGGCCCTAGTACGCCGCTGCCCTCATCACGGATTAGAACCAGGATCAAAGGTTCAGTCTTTTTACAATAGCCTTAACACTCATAAAAGGCAGCTTGTGAATGCGACCACTAGAGGGTCACTCGCATCCAAATTCCCAAATAAAGTTGAACAAATTTTTGAGCACATGGCTAGTGATGATTCCCTCTGGTCTTCTAGGAAGAAGGATGTCATGAATCTTGGAGCTGTTGCCAAGGGCACAGAGTATCTAGGAAGGTTGATCGCTTAGCAGCTAGTAGCAATTCAGCATCTATGGCTGCCATCTCTTGTGGTAATTGTGGAAGTGGGCATGACACATCTCAATGCACTATTTGCAGCAACGATATGCCACCAGAAGAGGAGGTACAATATGTGCGTAATCCACCAAGGCCCCAAGGAACCCAATTCAAATCTTATATTCCCAGTTGGAGTCACCTTGGTCTATCTTATGGAACCACTCAAGGATCTGCAACACCACCGGGATTTCACCCACAACCTTTATGACCTCCAGTTCCCAGATACAATGTTGATGATGTACTTGCTAGATATATGGTCAGTAATGATGCTAAAGTTGAAGCCCTCAACGCTAAATGAGGAAGCATCTATGCAAGGACTGGAAAAACAAATGGGTCAAATAGGAAGAAGATGCTCTTAGACAAACCTCAGGGTAGCCTCCCGAGTAATACTGAACCAAATCCTCGGGAGCAATGTAAAGTTGTAACCCTAAGGAGTGGAAGAGAGATCAAACTTTTGGTGAAAGCACCTCAAAAAGAAGTTGGTGAAAGCTCTTGTAAGAATGATATCCCAGCTGAGCTTGAGAAAACTGCTGGAGCGAATACAACAATACAACCACCATCCCTACCTTAGTATCAACCAAAAAATCCATATCCAGAGAGACCGAAAAATGACAAGGAGGATACTTAGTTTAAAAAATTTCTAGAAACGATCAAACAGTTGCATGTCAGTTTACCCTTGGTAGAAGCTCTCGCCTAAATGTCGAAGTATGCCAAGTATATGAAGGAACTTCTCACCAACAAAAGGAAATTGGGGGAAATTGCAGCTGTGAGTCTCAATGAACAGTATTCTGCAATCTGTCAGTCCAGATTACCAAAGAAACTTAAGGATACTAGGAGCATGGTTATCCTAGAGGAAAGTACCTTGGCTGATTCCGGAGCCAGCATTAATGTTATGCCCTATAAGCTTTTCATGATGCTTAGGCTAGGGGAACCCCAAGATACCCGATAACCATAAAATTGGCTGACAGATCAGTGAAACGACCGAGAGGAGGTGCACAAGATATCCTGGTTAGAGTTGATAGATTTGTATTCCTTGCTGACTTTGTACTCCAGGATGTAGACGATGATGTGGAGGTGTCCATTATTCTTGGTAGACCATTCTTGGAAACTGCAAGGGCTCTTCACGACTATGAGACAAGAAAAATGTCACTGAGGGTTGGAGATAGTGAAGTCATTTTTTAGGTTCTATCGGCCATGCGCCTAACAATGAGTCATGATAATACTTCCTATTCCATGGATGATATTGATCTTATCACTTCTGATTGTATGTAGGAAGCAATTGTAATTGATTTACTTAACGAAATCTTAGAGCCACTGGAAGGAGGACCAGAAGAAACAATCAAGGCACCACCAACTAAGTAGAAAAGAAATGAAATTACTGGCACACTGTACTTCTGGAAGAAGAAAGTTAAGGGGAGGAACTGAATGAAAGTTGCTCCCCCAAACAAGATAGGATGCTGTGCAAGTGTCCAACATGATGAGTCTTTTGTTTACTCTAGCCTTGCATTCTCTTTATTTAGTAACTGTTTTAAGGGGAAGGCTTGAGATGTTCCATACATCATTGATTTACTATGAACGTTAATCAGGTATGTCAAGCTAATGATATTAAACGAGCGCTGCTTGGGAGGTACCCTAAGATTTAAAATTCTCTTCAATTTTTTTATTGTCATTTAGTTAAATGTAGGAGGTAATAAGAAACATGACATGGTTGATCCCTTACCTCGGATCCCTCTTATCCCACCGACTGATGATCCACCAGAGGATGAGGAGTAGTGCTTTTATGTTGATCAGGACATGTCAATTTTGCATCAATGAGCAAGGGCTTATCCCTGCTCTTCTGATTTTCCTCCTATATTTTGTACTCGTTATTTCAGATTTTATATTACCTTTTCTTTTCTTGAGTTATATTGACTCCGTTCTATTCCACAAGACTTGTAATTGCTCCAATGTTGGCCCACACACACAAACAAACGTCTTCCCTGTATTCACAAATGCATCTTGGAATTCAGCTCAGCGAAATTGGGAAGTCTTAGTTTATCCTCCCCTTTGTTTTTCTTCTTTCTTTACTCTATTGTGCTCTACTATTTGCATTGAGGACAATGCAACTCTTTAAGTGTGGGGATGGGTAGCTGTAACTTTTGAATTCCATGAAAAACCTTAAGTGTGGGGATGGATGATTTCTTGAAAGAAAAATTTTCTTTTGTATAAAAACACTTGAAATTTTTTCTTTAGTATAAAAACACATGCATAGTGTAAACCGATAATTACATATATGGAATTTGTTTCAGATCTACTCTGCTCTTAGTGCACACCATACAGAAATTTATTTTTTTAGTTTCTTCTATGACACTTCTTGGACAATTAGAGAAAATTCATGTGACAACTATATTTGTTTAGAGATATCATATAACCCCATTGCCATGTTGTTTTTTTTTTATGATCTAGAGTGCTAAGTATTATTTCAATAACTTCAAGAGTTTTCGTGACACTAGTTCGTATTTCTAGCCTCTGTCAGTTAGTTTTAGAAAATAAATAGCACTGTATATAGAGACTGTGAGAATGAATGAAACCAAGATAGTGCTCCTCTACTCCGGGTATTGAAGTAAGCTCGGGTTTTTGGCTCCTAATCAGAGTATTTCCAAAGCCAAAAAATCCCATGTAAGCATGAGCACGTATATGTGGAGTTGTAATTTTCTAAGTAGTTGGGTGTTCCAGTGCCTGGCCAGCATGTACATCCCAGAAAGGAAAATCTACATTCTATGTTAATCTTTGGTTACCCGGAAAGTCAGATCCGTCATGGATGCCCTACCGGGATTAAAAAAAAGGAATGAAAAAGAAATGGAAAGAACAAACTAAGAGCTTATCTTTCATAATGGGCTAGTTATTTTGAACTTAGAGTCCCAAGGAACCTCTAGAGTTCATTGAGGATATGCTTGCCACTGTAGAACTTAGAAACATGGTATTTAGGGTGAATGAACTATGTCTAGAGCTTTATCGAATAAGTCACTGGATCAATCTAAGTCCTGAATTGAAATGGGAGAATACACATGTTGATGGTAAGCATTGAGTAGGGTCTAACTATTTCTTTTTTAGCAAGAGGTCGAACATTTATGACCTCTTTATTTTTATTTTTTATTTACATGAGGACAAGCAAACGCTTAAGTGTGTGGATATTTAATAAGTGTTCAAATTGCTATATTTGATTATTCTAATTTCTTGCACTTAGTATGGAATTCTGATGATTTGCAGGCCTCTAGTACTTAAAATAATCTTTTCTTGTGAATCAGGACAGACCAGAGCGATTCGATAAGGAAGTCAGGAATTTAAACAAGATTAAGTAGAAAAAGGTTGAGAAACTAGGTTCAGACGGACCTGTCTGATATCAAGACGACCCCGTCTCTAGCGCAAGAAAGACAGACAGCTCTGTCCAGTCGCAGATAGGACCGTCTAAACCAGATGGACAATTAGGGTTTGAACTTAACTTGGTAAACGGCTCCGTACAAATCTCATACAAGGTCAGTAACGAGGTCATCCCATTCATATACGGGTCGTTCCTTCAATTAGAAGAGGAAACTAGGATATCTAGATGACTCTGTCTACTTATAGACTGGACCGTCTAAACTGGAGGCCTCAGACCTAAATTCTAAACAACCCCGTCCAATTCTTATACAAGGTCAGTAACGGGGTCGTCCAATTCAAAAACGCGCTATTCATGAGATCCAGATGCCCCGGTCTTCTACAAAACAGGTCCGTTTGTAATGGACCCTCAGGAGCAGTGAGTGTGATCTGTTGCTCTAAGCCCCTCGTAAATTGTATTTTATTATGATGACTCGAAGGGCTATAAATATCAAAGATTAGGGCTAAGAGAGCAGCTTTTCAATTCCATTCATCATCTTTGGAGGCTCCCATCATCATCACCATCATCCACCATTGGGAAGAAGGCAACCAACTGGTTAGAGCTTGGAGCATCATCGGAGAAGAACAGAATATTAAGGGAGTACTTGCAACGGTCCTCATTGATAGCATTGGAATAGTGTATTACCTTCTGATGTTTTCATTAGTAGTTATCATTGTATTTGCTATGTGTTCCTCTGCCATGAGGAACTAACTGTTTTGATACTTGGGTATGGATAACTTTTTGGTTGGTTTTAATGTATGACTATTTCTCTTAATTGCATGATTGATTAATGTGGCTTGAGATCTATTGAGTGTTATTCCATTCATTGAATGCTTACGTTGTGACAATCCTAGCATCTCAATAGGTTCATATTAGGGAATAATAGAACGCCTCCTTGTATTAGAGCTACCTCAATAGAGAGGATAGTGAATGCACCGGGAACCTTAGTATTAAGGAGAGTAACTCTTTCACATCTCTTATTCCCACAGTCCTACTAAGAAACATATTCCCTAGAGCCTCATTCGATGTTAGTAACTTGGCCGCGACAGCGGTAGTGAACGTGACATAGGAATCCTTAGTCCAATCCCTATCAATCATCAATTAGGAGGTATTGTCTGTATCTTTAGTTGAGAACCCAAGAGGGAATCCTACCTGAGTATCCCTTCTCCTGATTGACATTCCCCTGATTTCATACCTGTCTTCACTTCACAGTGATTCCAATCTCTTTTCTTTAATTTCAGTAATTAGATTAGTAACATCATCATCACTTTTTTAGGTTAGATTGTAGACAAATAGCTAGTTATATTATCCCTACAGTCCCTCATGATTCGATTCTTGACTTCTTATAGTCGACTTTATTACTTGTACGACCCGTGGACTTGCAGTATTAAGCATGAGCATTTAGCTTCATCAGTATTATTTCTCCGCCCGAGGTGGCAAATCTTTCCTAGGTAATGTCATGCCCTCTATTTATGAATTGAAGGATAAATTTTTCTTTGCTTCTTACAACCATCCTTGGAGAGTCCCGACCTCTTGCGGGGCTTCCAAGCTAAATACCTCGTATGGGACCAAGAAGACAGCTTAGGAGATAGCCCAACTAGAGCTTCTCCAAGGTCTTTCCAAAGTTCCCCCATGAAAGGCTGATTACCTTAGAGAATCTTCGAGCCAGGACCTTTTCTTGGCTTTGGGTAGGATGTCGTCTATGTTCCATTCTCGAGATGAGTTTTAGTGGTGTTCTGATACATGCGGTATTTGTAGGTAAGAAAATGGAGCTAAACCAGCTTATAGATTACCTTCTGATTAAGAACGGTGTCGTTCCTCCGAGCTCATCTAGGAAGCATAAGACGAAGAAGATACAGGAGGTTTCAAGTAAGAGAGATATAGGAGAGTAACGTTTGCTGAAGAAGAGGGTGAGGGAACCTTCTCAAGTCTCCGCAAGGGGTGACCCTCTAGCTAAGGTGGAAGATCCATCACCGAACTTGGTTCCTTGGCCCCGACGTTCCTGACCTACAACCACTATAGCCGAGCCTGACGAGGACGTGATTTTGGTAAGTTCCTCTCTACAGTCGCTACCAGTTCCCAAGATCGCAGGTCGCACTAGGAGAAGGCTTCAATACCAAGATAGCAGTGGTCGAATGTATGGTTCAAGGGATAGTGATAACTGGGGTTTCAAGTCCTCGGAACATAGGGGGCAAGGATCAAAGCTCTCAAGGAGCTGAAAAGTCATCTTCAGCTCAAGCAGGAGCTACTACTTCTCAGAGCCCCAGGGCAGGCATCTCGGATTTCTCTATGATGTAGCAATTACTTCCAAGGCCTTCATTGTGATGCATTCAAACATCATCAAGGATAAGATGTTGGGCCTCAGCAAGGACGAATTGGCCAACAACCTCTCATCGCTTGCTCTAATGGTATCTCTCTATCATACTTTATGGTACTTTCTTCATGAATTTCTTTGGTCATACCTTTTGTCGCATCTCATCATATGTCAGCTTCTTCTTGGATCATACTGCATGGCGCTTTCTCAAGGAGGTGGCCAAGGCGAATCCGATTGGTGAGCTTTTGGAGAACCTTGAGGCCGAGGTCACCCTTTTGAAGAGGAAGGAACATGATCTCCAAGTGGCCTTGATGACTTCTGACCTGGACAAGGCCCACTATAAGGCGGGAGTAGGAGAAGAGCGTCGTTGCATTGGAGTCCTCGAAGAAATATGCCTACGAACTCTTAACGTTGATCGGATACCTCGAGGAGGAAAAAGAGAAACTCACCAAGAACCTCTGGTCGACTCTCGACCTATTGAAGACTGTGCAGAATGCATATGTTGACGAGGTGGCTTGGCGAGATGAGTAGAAGAATATAAGAAGGACTATAAGGAGTTAGTTGATTGGGACCAGGAACTTAAAAAGGCGATAGAGGACCACATTGATTCTAAAGAGTTCGGCACCTATCTCCCTTGGAAGCAACAAATGGTGGCGGAGAAGGCGCTAATTAATTTTTGTGGCGGCGAGGAATTCAAAGGCATTATCCGGAAGGGGGCGAAATACGAGTTTATCATCTTCCAGACGCTTTCCCGTGCCCGTCCCGACTTCAACCTCATTGATATTGATTACGTAGAAGCCATGGAGGTCTTCTTTAGGATAAGGGAAGAGTCAAGGGATGCTGAGATAAGCATCCCTAATGAGGCTGCAAGGGAGGTTGCTGAGCAGGGTGAAAACGAGATGGCAGAGGAGTCTTACATGGGTGGTCCTCGGCATTAAGCCATTTTCCCATTTGTCTTTTGTAACATGAACTACTCTAACTTATGTAATTTTTGTCAGAAGGCACTTTTCTATTGAAAAACTTTGTTATTTGATGTACCTTGATGTTTAATAAGCGTTCAAATAACCATAATTGTACATCACTTTTATGTACATTCTTGCATGCAATCCGGAGAAAATATGATCCATTGGTACTCAATTTGTGTTAATTTTCTTGTACAAGGAATTTGAAGGCCTCAGGAGCAAAATGGAAGAGTTCCGACATAAATTGAGGCAGATCAAGGACAAAGAAGGAGGTACACGAGAGCGCACACCATTTTATGCGCCTGTGCAAAATCACACAGGGCACCTGACCACGCGCATGAGCAGCCTTTTGACACTCCCGAGAAGTACACTTACGGACATGCGCCCATGGAGAATCCTATGCGAGCAACCCGAATGCTACATGGGAGCTCAGGCGCCCCGCATGAATAACCTTTTACACAAGCCACGGGCGCATGGGCGCCCACGCGCCCGTGAAGTCGCCCATGTAGGTCGAGACTCAGGCCCAACCAAACCTAAACTTTCTTGGGATTAGACTCAGGTGGAACCAGTTCGAGCCAAACCTTTGGAGAGGCTATAAAAACCTTCAATTAAGGTTTTGAAGGGGAGAACCATCTTGGGGGAAAGGATCGCCACTTGGATTAGGGATTGGAAGATTTCATCTACCAATCTCGGAGAGGGGAGGAAGCAACATTGAAGAACAAGTCACTCGCCATTAGTGTATGTAACAGCGTCTCCCATTATGGTTTTTGTGACTTGTAATATATTGGTAATAGATTGTTGTTCTGCTTAAATGGGGAACTGATTTTATAGATACTTTGGTGTGATGAACCTTTGGATTATGAGTTAATTAGATGTTGACCACTATGCTTGTTTTATTGGTTTATTGTTATGGGTCTATTGGATGTTTTAATGTTGTATTAATCTTTCTATGTTGCGAGAGCCCGGAGAGGTTATTGTAGTCTCTACGGGGGAAGAAACGAACACATCCCCGTGTCTAGATCTACTCCAATAGAGAGGATTGTGAGTACTCCGAGAGATCGTGTGCTAAGGAGAGTGAGCCCTTAATATGACTTATTCCCACTATCCTTCCAAGACATAGGTTCCCTAGAGCGGAATGCAATTGATAGAATTAGGTATTGATTGCCTCGAGAGAGGGATTTAATACACCTTAGGAACCCTTGGCCCAAACTTTACCAATCATCATCATAGAAATCTCCATCTATCTTTTAGAGGAAAATCCAAGGGGGATTCATTGCCCAAGTATTCCCTTCTCATGATTGATTGTCATCAAGTATGATTCCTATTTTTCGTAGCTTTGATTATTAGTATTCTTCAATTCTAGGTTTAATTCACAATCATTCACCTTTAGATCGACTAATTAATATAGGAATAGTTAGTACTAGTACTTTCTTGTCCCTGAGGTTCGATACCCGACTTCATAGAGTCTACTATATTTCTTGTTCAGCTCATACACTTGCAGTAGTTAGGATATGCGCGATCATGTTTTTGGTGCCGTTGCCGGGGCAAGTATCAATGTAATGCCCTACACGCTTTACATGAGGTTAGGCCTTGATGAACCAAGACCGACAGGGATGACACTGCAACTCGCCGAAAGGTCGGTGAGACGGCCTAAAGGAATGGTTTAAGATGTACTTATTCAGATAAACAAGCTTGTTTTTCCAGCAGATTTTGTACTTTTAGCTGTGGATGAAGATGTCGATATTCCCATCATACTTGGCCTACCCTTCCTCGCTACTGCCCAAGCCTTGGCATAAGGAAAATTGGCACTAAGGGTTGGTGATTAGGAGGTAGTATTCAAGCTACCTAAGGCTATAAGACACACCATGGACCATGATGACACCTCGTACAGTCTAGATGATGTCGACTTGATTACATTGGAGTGTATGGAGGAGTTGCTTGCCATAGACCCACTGAAGCAACAACTGGAAGAGTTTGATAGTAATCCTTGAATGATTCAAGAAGTTTATGTTGTAGTAAACAGTACTCTAGTGAGCGAGAAGAAAGTGGTGAAGAAGAGACTCAAACTTTTAGCTAAGTGAGTGTTTGGAAGAAGGTGGACAAAGGAGGAAGCAATGATAATACCCCATCCCACAATAGGATAGATGAAAAACCGAGTACGCACAGAAACGAATGCTCCGTTTACTCTAACTTGGGTCTGTCTTTGTTTGGTAAATGTTTCAAGGGCAGGGCTGGAGAAAACTTTGATGTATATGAGCCTCCTTAAGGTAGGAACAAGGTACGTCAAGTTAGTGGCATTAAACAAGCGCTTCTTGGGAGGCAACCCATTAGCAAAGTTATGTTTCGTTTTGCACTTTTAGTAGTTACTATGTACACTTCTTCTTTTCATTATTCAAGTTGCGTTCTTTTAATCACCCTTCCTCCTTCGTAAGAATGAAAGCAATCTTTTTTCAGATACCCCAGGAATTCACCTCACCTTTAGACACATTTTGGAATCATATCGAACTGAGAATGTTTAGTTCACCTGTCTCCATGTTTATTCTTATCATTCTTATTTTTATTGAGCTTTATTGAGTACATTAGGGACAATGTACATCTTTAAGTGTTGAGATGGGTAACTTCCTATCTAATTGTAGATTCACCATAAATTTCTAAGTGTGGAGATAGGTAGCTACTAGATGGTATCCCAGTAATTCATTGAATTTTTTTTTTGTATGAAATGCATGCTTAGTGTACACCGACGATGGCTCGTTGATAAATTGTTTCAAGTTTTTTTTACTCTTAGTCTTCACCAATTGACCAAAGTTTTTTCAATTTTTTGTAAAACACCCTAGAAATTTAGAGAAAATCCTTGTTACTACCTTATTCTCTAGTGACATTAGATAACCCATTACCATGTTTCCTTGACTTCAATTGCTAAGTTTTACACTCAATGGCTCCAAGAGGGTTCATGGCACTAGTCAAACTCCTAGCCCTTTTAAGTAGAATTGTGAAAAATAAAATAAGTTTTATATATTGAAACTAGGAGAATAAGAACCAAGATAGTGCTCCTCTACTGTTAGTAACAAAGTAAGCTTGGGTTTCCGTCTCCTAATCGGAGTGTCTCTCAAGCCGAAAAGTCATCTATGAGCACGAGCGCATATATGTAGAGTTATAATTCTCTAAGTAGTTGTGTGTTCTGGTGCCCAATCAGCATGTGCATTCCTCAGAACAAAGAATCTACACTCTATGTTCATCTTTAGTCACCCGGAAAGTATGATCCATTAGGGATGCCCTACCAGAAAATATCTCAAAAGGAAAAAAAAAGCAAAAAGAAAAAGAGAAAGGAAGGAACTAAAAGATGTTTTTATTTTAAAAAAAGGGGCTAGCCATGTTGCACTTAGGGTCTCAAGGAGCCTCTAGAGTCCATTGAGAGTATGCTTGTCATTTTTAAAACTTGGAAAAATGGTATATCGAGTGAAAATTTTAATCTAGAGCTGTATCGAATAAAGTCACGGGATCATTCTATCCTCAGGAGGGTTTAGTAATGGGGAATGCATATATCATTGGTGAAGCTTAGAGTGAAGTAAAATTGAAATTACTTTATAGCCTGAGGTGAACGCTTATCAATTCTTTAATATTTCTTTTTGTTTGCTTGCAGACAAGCAAAAGCTTAAGTATGGAGATGTTTGATAAGCGTTCAAATTACTGTAATTGTATATCACTTTCATGTATATTCTAGCATACAATTTGGAGAAAGTATAACCCATTGGTACTCAATTTGTGTTAATTTTCATGTATAGGGCATTTGAAGGCCTCAAGAGGAAAATGGAAGAGTTTCAACATCAATTGATGCAAATCAAGGACAAAGAAGGAGGTATACGGGCGCGCACACCATTTCATGGGCATGTACAAAATCACATAGGGCGCATGAGAGACCGCGTGAACAGCCATTGGCACTCCTTAGAAGTACACTTGCTGACATGCACCCCTGGAGAATCACGTGTGAGCAACCCAAGCGCTACATGGGCGCTCAGGCATCCTGCATTTATAACCATTTACACAAGCCTCGGGCATATGGGCGCCTACGTGCCCGTGTAGGTCGAGACTCGTGACCAACCAGGTATAAAATTTCTTGGGATTGCATTCAGGTGGAACTGGTTCGAGCCAGACCTTTGGAGAGGCTATAAATACTTTCAATTAGGGTTTTTTAAGGGGAGAACCATCTTGGGGGAAAGATGATCACTTGTATTAGGGATTGTAGGATTGCATCTACCAATCTTGGAGAAGGGAGGAAGCAACATTGAAGAACAAGTCACTCGCCAACAATGTATGTAATAGTGTCTCCAATTATTGCTTTTGTGACTTGTAATCTCTTTTGTAATGGATTGTTGTTCTCCTTTAATGGAGAAATAATTTTGTAGATACTTTGGTGTGATGAACCCTTTAATTATGAGTTAATTAGATGTTAATCTCTTTTCTTGTTTAATTGGTTTATTGTTATGGGTCTATTGAATGTTTTAATGTTGTATTAATCTTTCTATGTTGCGAAAGCCCGGAGAGGTTATTGTAGTTCATACGGGGGAAGAAACAAACGCCTCCTCGTGTGTAGACCTACTCCAATAGAGAGGATTATGAGTACTAAGAGAGATCGGGTGTTAAGGAGAGTGAGCCCTTAATATGACTTATTCCCCTTATCCTTCCAAGACATAGGTTTTCTGGAGCGTAATGCAATTGATGAAATTAGGTATTGATCGCCTCAAGAGAGGGTTTTAATACACGTTAGGAACCCTTGGCCCAAACCTTACCAATCATCATCATAGAAGTCTCTATCTATCTTTTAGAGGAAAATCCAAGGGGGATTCATTGCCCAAGTATCCCCTTCTCATGATTGATTGTCATCAAGTGTGATTCAAATTTTCCATAGCTTTGATTATTAGTATTCTTGAATTCTAGGTTTTATTCATAATCATTCACCTTTAGATTGACTAATTAATAGAGGAATAGTTAATACTAGTACTTTCTTGTCCCTGAGGTTCGATACCCGACTTCATAGAGTCCACTATATTACTTGTTTGGCCCGTGCATTTGTGCTAGTGAGGATACACATGATCAATTTTTTTGATATAAGTCGCTGATTTGTTGCTAGCTCGCAAGTGCAAGAGGTCACTCAAGTAGTACACTAAGGGTAGGATAGTCGAATCCACAAGGAACGACAGAGCTAGTACTAATTTATCTTCTATTATCTACCCTAAAATATTTTTGGTGTATTTGTGATCCTAACTAAGTAATCTAAAGAAGAAATAAAACTAAAGTGAAAAGTTGGAAAATCTAGGGTAATTAGTTAAGAAGACATAACACCCCGGATCTCTATTCCCCCTAAGAATCCCTTGTTGACTAGTTTCCTAATACTGGATATCTAATTGATGTATTCTTGGACTGTGGAGACCCCTAAATTAGGTTTACCCAGATCTCTCGTGCAGTCAAACCCTAGTCCCATACAACGACTTCGCCATACAACTGCATTCTCATTATTTAGTGTTTTGTGGTTCTCACTATTAGGGTTTATCCTAATCCGGAGAGTTTATTGTGAAATCATCGTTGTCACCCGATCTCTCTACGTGCGCGCACCCCTATTATCTATGCCCAGATCTAGCTTGACTGAGATTTCTCTTTATGTATCAAGCAACTCAGATATGTGATCAGCGCATTCGCACTAACCATAAGCATTAAGTATGCATATACAATTCACAAGAATAAAAAAAACCTAGTATTAAAGAAAGAAAAAGAGTCACAAGTTCATCTAGGGTTCAAGGACTCAAGGCACCACAGAAGGTTTAGTCTCTCATGCTATGGGTACCCCTAACAAGATCTAAAGAAGAAGACATAATAAAAGAATATATACTCCCTCGATCATGGTTTTCTTCCATCTTCAATCTCCTATCTGAAACCTTAACCGATGACACAAGAATCACCCAATATCGATCCACCAAAAGTCCCCTCAAAATGTTGATGTGGACGAACATTTATAGACTTCAAAAATCATGAAGCACGAGCGTACAAATCTAAGCACGCCGGTGTTCTGTTCTGAAAATTAAGTTTTCCAAAATCCAAGAGTTGCACAAGCATCAGCAAGCCCATGCTTTCGACAGTGCACTTTTGGATTAAAGCAAGTTTTGGTCCTTGTACTTTGACCTAATATTCATTTTCGTCCCTGTACTTTAAAAATCTTCGATAAAGTCCCTGTACTTTAGGGTTTTCGTTCGAATACATCCCTAGTGCTGATGCGGCAGCACGTGTTTAGTATTTCTAACGTGGCGGCTTACATGGTAGGGTTTGGATGATGTGGCATGCTGACATGGCATGATAAAATGAATTTTGAATAAAATATTTTTTTTTAAATGATGACGTGGCATGCTGATGTAGCATGCCACCTGTAATAAAAAATTAACCATATTCAGTTTGTATGTCACCTGTGCTGCCATGTCAGCACCAGGGACGTATTCGAACAAAACCATTAAAGTATAGGGACCATATCAAAGATTTTTAAAGTACAAGGAATAAAATAAGCATTTGATCAAAGTACAAGGACCAAAAATGGCTTTAATCCTGCACTTTTTCAACTCTGTGTTGTCTTCATCAAACGTTTGATTGAATGACCATTTAAGCTCAGTTGACCTGAGATTTTTTAACTTGTGTTCCTAAGTCCTAGTTCTGCAATATTAATGGTGGAGATCAGCTTTGGAGTCTTGTAGCTCATATAATATGTTGATCCAAAAATCGGGGGAAATACTAATTCCGAATCAACAATTGAGTTTATAGTTGAGCAGGGGACCAATTAGAGAGAAATCAAAAGGAAATCAAGTGAAGGAGAAGAGAAGACACAGATTTACATGGAAAACCCTAAATTAGAGAAAAACCACAGAGATCAAGAGATCAAATCCACTAATCAGTGAAGAGATTATAAGATACATCTCAATGGAGTAAAGAAGAATAGGGGAAATAAGTTTTCAAAGTGGTAGAGCTTCGCTACTATAGACCTCTCCCCTTTTCGAATAAATGGGTTCCCTATTTATAGACATTCAGAAGGGAGGGAAAATTGAGCCGCAAGCTGCTACTTGTTTAGTTACGTGTGTGCTAGGTAAACACTAGCTCAGTGCCAACTTAGTGACAGCTTGGTTCGAGCTCATTCTTCTTCTAGAGGATTCTAGATGCCAGCTAGGTTCCAGCTGATACTTCTTCTAGAAGGATAATGTAAACCTTCGATAACATCTTCTGACTTTGTCTCTACTTAACGGTTCGGTATGATGGGTTGTGGTTTGGTAGGTGGGGTTTTGTATGCTATCCGCGGAATTCTGAAAGAGGACTTCTGTGATTATTTGGAGAAGGTGTGCCTTTTTCGAGCCGAAGAGATAGTGTACCCATTTCGAGCCGAAGAGATCAATAATATCTTCTTCAGTTCCGAAGAGAGGTTGATAGGAACCAAAGAGGGAGTAAGTTATCCCCTGAGGGGGTTTTGTGTTTTAGCTGAAGAGATTATTGGCTGGGATCTCTCCACATGTCAGGCCTATTTGTTTCCACATAGCTTTCCATTTTTCCCTTATCATCTGTCCCCCCTTAAGTATGCTTGCATTGAGCTAGGCATATAATAGTTTGGTTGCAATGTGAAGCGGTGAATGTTGACTTTCTGCTGGTTCCTTGAAATATGCCGAAGAATTGTAAGAGGCCAATCTGGAATGGATAGGAGGAGCTAATGTGTTCTGGGATCCGAATAGTTTCTCTTTGGTTTATTTCCCTTAGGGATTCTTGTTCCACAAGCTAGGTACAAGTAGTGGGGCCCATGACCATTTAAGGCAGTAAGGCACATTGATTGCTTTGAGCAATTTTTGTTTTTTGGTGTTATTTCCCAAAAGCGTTGTTCGAAAAAAGAGTTGGAGTGAGAGGATATTGATAATGATGGGAGCGTTTATTGGTGCTCCACGTAGCTATCGTCTGTTCGGGCTTTTATTGTGCTTAAATCTGAGCCGTTGAACATCGGTCCATGTGTTCAGATGTGATGAGGCATCGTCTGGCGAATTAATCTGGGCGGTTAAGAGATTGTGCTTGTTCGGTTACCATATAAGCGATTGGACTGCCAATGATTCTTTGTTTAAAAGAGGATTTTCTGTTGAACGGCTGCATTCTATCATCTTCCCCACTCTTTGGTGTTGTATGCTTGGTGGTTCTTCTCAACGCTTCCTAATCTTGATCCTTGCTTCATGTATGGAGTCTCCTTCTTCTCTTGTTCTTTCTTCTCCTTGAGCGTGTCTAGAGCCTTCTGCCTCGTCAAGTCACTATTCTGATGAGTTCCCAAAAATATTCCTGAGGATGAAACTATTGATAACATAGCCGTAGAATATATGATTTCCTGGACTCCATCATCTTTGTCTTACAGAATCCCAAAACCTACATAGCGCACGAGTTCTCCCTCAAATGAGAACGAGATTGCTGTGTATCATGATGCGCTTATAGGAGGTCTTAGGCTGCCTTTTCCTCCTCTCTTCTTAGAAATTTTTAGGGAATTTGATGTCTGTCCTTCCAAATTGTCTCTGAATTCCTGGAGGTGTTTGTGTGGGTTCGAGATTGTTTCTCTTTATTGTGGGGTAGAACCTACTGCTTCCTTACTTAAAATTTTCTTTGGCTTGAGTCGTGAGCGGCTCGGAGACTGGTATTTTATTGGTGCTGGATCGGGTAGGCGTTTCCTTGTCTTCTATCAAGGAATGGAAGAGTAAATTCTTCTTCATTTCGAGTAGTGGAGTTTTAGGTGTCCGAACCCAATAGGGCACTCCTAAAATTCTTCGGTCGAAGAAGGAATTATCAGGAGAGGAAAGGGTATACTCAAGAAGCTTCAGGAGTGTTCTTCTTTTGTTGTTGATAAGTATTTGACTCATGAAATTCTCCAGCAAAGCGGGTTATTCCCGATTCGGGGTAGGGCTTCTTCTAGTTTTTCTTTATGGTTGTTTGTTGATTGGCTCATGATTAATTAATGTTTCCTTCTTCATGTTGATAGGTCAAGGAATGGATATTAAGGCGGCTACTCAAGTCTTGTTGGCCTGTCAAAGGATGGCTGAGTCAAAGGTGACGGTGGGCAAACTTGAGTGGAAGCAGAAGAGAGATGCCAGGTGAGAGAAGAAGAAAGGGGCGGGTTCTTCCCAATAGGTTGAGCATGTTTCTTCTGACCCCCATACTGTCAATGAGATTGCCGAGGAGCTGGTAAGTGAGGCCTCTGTAGAGCAAACTGAGGTTGTTCTCCCGATGAGAGATAGGTAAGTTACCGCACCCGATGATGGTGGTTCTTCTCAGAAGAGGGAAAAGACGGCGAAGAAAGGTTTTTTGAGGAATAGACAGGTCTTCGATTCTTTTACTTCCATTGCTCCTCAGTTATTGGAAGAGTCACCTTCTCCGGTTTCGGAGGTAGAAGAAGTCAATTATACTATGTTTAAGGGAGTAAGTTCTAAAGTCGTTCTTCCTCCGATTGGTGAAAACTCAGTTCTCGAGACTGGAGAGGTACCTCGGGGCGGAGGTGAACTAGGAGGGGGTGCTGAAACTATTGCAATTCCTGAGGGTTCAGGGCAGGACCTTCTTCAGAAACTGAGAGACCTCTTGCTCAGGTACTCCAGAAATTGAACACTTCCAGTATCGTTGAAATTGGTCAACCGAGTAGGGTCGTGAAGATGAGTAGTTCAGTGAAGATTGACCCATCGTATGGGATTTTTGTTTATGATCCCGTGGTTGCAACTATATCCATTGAGACCATTAGTACTGAGGAGGTGGAAACAAAGGTTAATTGGTTCTATAAGACAAATTTAGTTGAACTTCTGCGTCTCCAGAGTATTTTTGTATGTATCTTTGTATCTATAGTAATTTTTTGAAGCCCACTTTGACAACATAGGAATTAATTTGTAGTTTCTATGTAGTCTTTTTTCTTAGCGCATCGGGCCGCTGAGCTGTTGGAGAAGTTTGACGGCTCCGGAGTTGAATGGCAAACAAAAATGAATGCCGAACTCAAGGGATTACAAGACTCTGCCGCTCGGTTAAAGGGCGATTTAAACTGCGTTACCGAAGAGAATGAGCTTGCTCTTGCGGAGAATAAGAGAATTACCGATTCCTTGAACTCTTCGGGCTCCAAATGCCAAGGTATTAATAACAAAAACCGTAATTTGGAGGGTAGAATTGCTTCTCTTAATGAACAGATCCGAGGACTGAGCGCTGCTAAAGAGGAGATCAAAAAGGCCATTAGAGATAAATACTCGTCGGTTGAGGAAGAATGCTCAGGTTTAAAGAAAAAGGTCGATGAGACCTCTGCGGAACTTGTATTTGCTAAAGAGTTGATTGGCTTGTTGGAGAAAGATAAGTCCCACCTCATCAAAGATTTAGACGTCAAGGATGAGATTCTCGAGTCCGCCAATGCTAAGGTTATTGTTACGAAAGAGGAGAGGGATAAGCTTGCTGAAGCTATAAAAGAAAAGACCCGCCTCTTCGGTTTGGCTAACTACAAGAGGGACGCTGCAATAGAGGAGAAGAAGAAGGCTTTGGTTGACGCAGCTTCTCTCAAACTGTGCGATAGGCGGATAGAGGAATTCGAAAGGGCCTACTCGGCAACTAAAGAGAAGGACGGTGGGTATAGTAGCGGCTTTCATCAGGGAAGTCTTGAGGCTTTCCGGGTTCTTCGGGAATTGGTATTACAGGTAGTTCCCGAAGAAGTATTAAAAACGCTTTTTGTTGATTTCAGTGCTCTGAACTGCAAGAAAGGTCTCAAAATTTTGGCTAGGGAGGATCCGAATATTTAATTTGGGAGATGAGTTTCTGGAACCCTCCTCTACTGATTCTAAAGAAGGTGAAGAGGCTTTGTCTACGAACAGTTTATGGGACGGTTGAGGCTAGAAAGGGTTCATCCATTCCCTTAGTCATTCTCGACGTTGTTCCTCCTCCTTGTGAATCTTAATTTTATGCAAATGGGTTGTCGTTTGAGTTCTCCTTGTAATTCATTGTTTGGACCAATAGTGTCGAATGATAATTTTTCTTTATCCTTCTGGAATTTGTAGTATTGCTTCTTTGAATGAAATATTTTTGACTTAGCCTAACTCTTCTCGTGGGTGGGAGTGTTTTGTTGTCGATGAAAACTTTCTTGAATAAAATCCCGTGGTAAGTGATACTTCCGAAGATAGTGAGTGGTACTTTAAAAGAGGATGGATCGCATCTTTGGAGAGGGCGGTTCCACGTGGGAGAAGTATTTCTTCAGAAGAAGGTAGTTACTTCTCGAAGAGGGTGGTTTTTCATGGGAGAAGTATTTCTTCCAAAGAGGGTGGTTACTTCTTAGAGGGGAACGTATATCTTCGAAGAGGGGAGTTACCTCTTGAAGAGGGTGGTTCTCACGAAGAGAAGCAATACCTCCGAAGGTGGGAGTTACCTCTCGAAGATGGTGGTTTTAACTAAGAGAAGCAATACCTCCGAAGGAAGGTGTAACCTCTCGGAGAGGGTGGTTCTCACAAGAGAAGCATTACCTCGGAAGGGGGGTGTAACCTCTTGGTGATGGTGGTTCTCGCAAGAGAAGCATTACCCAAAGCATTTAATTGATTATGTTGCAAAGAAGACCAAAATTATGGAAATGAGATGCTCAGTTTTATTGATAGCACCTCCGTATATGCTCAAAATGATATGGGAGTTTAAGTTTCTTCCCATCCATTTTCGCGAGCCAATAGGTGCCTAGCCTTACAATTCCTTTTATGATGTATGGTCCTTCCCAATTAGAGGTTAATTTCCCTACTCGACTTTTATTGCCTCGAAATTTGTTTTCCCGCAGGACCAAATCACTAACTTGAAAAGCAAACTCTTTCAATTTTAAATTATCGAAGCGCTGATGCGATGCAACCGCAAGTGTACGGGTCGTAACAAGTAATAGAGTGGACTTGAAAGTCGGTTTAGCGATCCTCAAGGAGGTGGAAGTACTAGTACCCACTATTACTAGTCTATCCAAAGGTGGTTGATTATACTAATTCTAAACTAATCAATTAAAAACACAAACAAGGGAATCGAGTTGCTCTTAAGGTTAAATAATCATAAAAGGGCGATGCTCGGACAATTGAATCTCCCTTGGACTTCTAAAAGATGAATGCTACTCTTTATCTTAACATTTGGTTGATCTTTGGCCAAGGGTTCCTATGGTGCTTTCACTACCTCTCTCGAGGCGAGTTACTAATCCAAGTGCCCTTACCGATGATGTTCTAGGGAACCTAGTTCTTGGAGGGATTATGGGAATAATACATCTAAAGGACTCGCTCTACTTAGTACCCGGGTTCCCGGTATACTCACAATCCCCTCTATTGGAGATGGTCTACACACGGGGAGGCGTTCGCTTCTTCCCCCAAATAGACTAGGAAAATCCCTCCGGGCACTCGCAACGTACAGGGACTAACTTACATTAAAACATCCAATAGACTCAATAAGATTCAACCAAACAATCAAAGATATAGAGATAACATTAATTAAAACATGTCCAAGGGTTCATCAATCATCCAAACATCTACTATATTAGCCCTCCATGAATGGGGGGCAACAATCCAAAGCAAAGATGAAAGCAAACAAGGAAATCATAATGAATGACACTAATGAATGCACCGTTGATTGCTTCCTTGATCCTCTTCCAATAATTCTCCTTCTTCTTGCTTCAATATCTTCAAGATGACAATCTCCAAGCTTTCCCCAAGATTAGACTCTCTCTCCAAGCTCCTTCCCCCTTTCCTAAACCCTCATTAGTCGGCTTTTATACCTCTAGGGTTTTAGGGGTGAGATTTACCAATTTGCCCCCTTCCTAGGTCTGCAAATTAGCTGAACTTTACGATATTCGGGCCTGTATACGGGTGTATATCAGCCCGTATATGGGCCAACCACCTCCATACGGTCTATCATACGGGCCGTATATCAGCCCGTATACGTGCCAGCTACATCCATACCGTCTATCATACGGGACGTATACAGGCCAGTATTCCTTTTAGGTGCCAGTATACGGCCGTATGTCAGCCTGTATAAATACCAGTATGGGGTTTTCTGGGTGCTCTAAGGTCTGGGTTTCTCTCAAAATGCTTTCTTTCCTTCGGGGTCCTGTTATTCTGCCCTGTTGATCAGAATGAATACATTTTAAGTATCTGTGGGCAAAAAGTCTTCAAAATTACATGCCAAGCATATAAGAATATGATATAAAATTATTCTTAAATGAACACTTATCAAATATCTCCACACTTGAATGGTTGCTTGTCCCCAAGCAAAGAAAAGAAATCAACAAAAGAAGATATAAGTGTTCATCCTCTTTGTCATGAAATGTATGGCTCAACTCTTTTCAAGTTCACCACCCATGTGCTTCGTTCTCCCATTTCCACACCAGGGATTAAATAGATCTCATGCAAGATATCATTATAGTTTTAAACAAAGCTTATTCACTCCACATGCCATGTTCTAAAAAAAAACTTTGCAAGACAAATACATCCTTAATGGACTCTAGAGGGTTTTTTAGGCCCTACGATCAGTGAGATCCCCTCAGATTAGATAAGTGGCGGACAAATAGGAAGACACAAACTTTTATTATTATTATTATTTGGCAGGGCATCCCTAATGGATCCTACTTTCCTGTATTAAAGACCAATGTAGAGTGTAGTTTCTCCTCTTCACAGAGTGCTCATGCTAATTAGGCACCGGGGCACTTAGCTACCAAGATGGTTACAACTCCGCATGGTTGTGTTTATGTTAAGTAATGATTTTTTGAATTGAGGGACACTCTTATAGGGAGCCGGAACCCCAAACTACTTCATGAAAAAAAACAGCGGAACACTATCCTTATTTTTTTGTGACTATTATGTACAACTATTTTATTCTCTCCCTACTTGTCCACTAGGTCATATTATGAGGGGTTAATAAATTGAATTAGTGCCACTAGATCTCTTGGAGCCATTGAAAAATGTGTTTAGCTAATAAAGTACAAAGAACATGGCAATGGGTTATCTATTGTCTCTAAAGACCATAAGTGTCACAGAGATGTTCTTTAAATACCCATGGCGTTTCATAGGAGAGTTTAACAAAATTATGTGCCAAGATGGTGCCCTAGAAATAGAGTGTGCCAACATGTTTCCTTAAGGCCTTTGTCGAGGCATGCTAGTTATGAAAAAAATTTTAAAATTTGCAATGAATTTCACTAATAGCTACCTATCTCCACACTTAAAGTTTTGCTATGAATGTACAAAGATAAAGAATAGGTAGCTACCCATCTCCACACTTGAAATTGTACATTGTCCTCAATGTACGCAATAATTCCAAAATTAAATATGCATGGAGAAAGGTGAACTAAAACTTCCCCGATTAATTTGGTGTGCCAATCGGTTTCCATGAAGTTAGTGCTTGACGACTATCGTAGAATATTAATACAAGTTCCGCCTTTGCAAATCAAGGGGAAGATCATTATAACTCCATGGAAAAGAATGGGAAAACAACGGAGTCTATAGAGAATAAACAGAAGGATAAGTGTAACAGGGTGATGCCCTTGCTAGCCATACACGGTGCAAGGAAATAAGATCATAAGTCCAACAAACACGAAATATAAAATGTGCACAAGAAAATAAAGTCTCATCAACACAATGAAAAAGAAATGTCCAAGTCCTTAAGCTGCCAAGTCATCTGCTGGTGACTCGGGTGCTGCTTTGGGAGGTCCCTGTGCTGGAGGAGGAGCGAATGTTGGATGCCCGCGGATGAAGGGATAGCTCCATGAACTGGTCGCCGAAGAGACGCTGTTCCGTGAGAATTGTATCCTGGGTGGCGCGAATGTCCAAGATCTGCTCCTCCAGCCGCTCGAATCGGCTCTTGCTCGCTGAAGATGGGAGCTCGCCTGCTGGAGATGGGATGTCGAAGTCCTCTAAGTCGGACTCCTCGTCATCCTCAGAGTTGTCGGCGCTCTGGCCAACCACTGTGTAGCAGCTGCTGGAGTGCTTGACAAGCTCCATCTGGCATAAACTACTCATCCCCAAGCTGGTCTTGAGGTGGAGTCTCTCCATGCCCTCCGTCTTCTCCTCGAGGCCCATTCCAATGATGAGGCGGGTAATGTAGGGCCCCGCAGTGATGGTCTTCAATTGGGTATGGGTCCCCTGGTGCACCAAGTAGTCGGTGAGTACATACCCTAAATGGATAGGTATCCGCTCGAAAATACTGTAGAGAATGAAAAGGTCACTGATGGTGACCTTCCCGATGTTGTCATCTCACCCCGCGATGGAGCAGCTGACTAGGGCATGGATGAAGAGGTGGACCGGATCACTCATGCAGGATGCATTTTGGTTCCCATGGCATCCTCCGAGTTGGAGCCAGTAGTGCGTGGGTGTGATGATGTCCTTAGGGAAAGAAGTGAGGAGACGAGTGTGGAAGGCATCCCTATCGTAGAATCCCATGAGCATCGAGAAGCGGGTGTAGCTCATGGTCTTTTTCTCCCCGAAAAGCTGAAAGGAAATGGCCGTGAGGGAGTGCTCCTGGATGGCACTCCGGTTGGCCTTAAATGTGCTCAGGACCTCAAGAGTCGCCTCGCGGAAGGTCTCGTGATTGATGGAGAACACCCTGTCCCATCCACCAACAGTGAACATGCTCTGCACTCGGTCCGTGATCCCAAGCTTGGTGGCCACTCCCCAATCGATGTACCGCGTTCGCCTAAAGGGCTCAACGGCTAGCCTTTGGTAGCGGTGGAAGAAGCGCTCCTCTTCGAATTGTGGTGTGGTGGAGGAGCCTTCCCCGGTCCTTTGCCTCTTGGACGCTGTTACTTTCCTCGGCATGTCTACAAAACAATTGAAGGGGGTGTTAGTGCGAATGGGAGTATTGAAGAGATTAATCAAACAAAAATTTGCGCACTACGGCCCTTGATGGGCCCTATACGGGCATCCATACGGGCGGGTATACGGCCCGTATGACCCCACCTGGGAGCCATATGGGGTTCCATACGGGCTATATATCAACTCGTATAGGTACACCTGAGGGCCATACGGGCTGCTATACAGCCCGTATGCGCCTGGGGGCGGCGGTGGTGACCCCCAACGACGTGTACACCCTTATTTACAAGCCATTCATCTCTATTTCTCTTCCTAAACTCTAAACATGTCTTAAATCAACACATTCCCATAGAAATTTGACACAAAAAGGCATATAATCATCTCAAATCCATTCAAAATACATTCATACAATCCCTAGGGTTCTAAACATGGTGATGATGGATCAAATCAATCAATTAAAGCATTAGAGATCATACCCAGAGAGAATGAGTGCCCAAATCAAGAGTATACGTTGCTTTGATGAAGAGAGGACTCGAATCGACGTGGAGGAGAGTGGGGTCGGCTAGGGTTTGAAAAAGAAATGGAAAAATCGCACTTTATAACGCCCAAATCCTGCCGTATATGGGCTGTATATCAGCCCGTATACTCCTCTGGCCGAGTCATACGACCCTATATACGGGCCGTATGACAGCCCGTATACCCCACTGGAGGGGCCATACGGCCGTATGATAGGCCGTATGACACCCCGTATAGGCATGGGTTTGGCTTACCCAGCCAATCTAGGACACCATTTGAATCCTCCTCATGCTACCTAATGACAATTATGAATCTAGGGCAATGAATGGATCGACAACCAGCAAGATGGTACAATGTACTATGAAAACGGACATGAAACATCTGATTCATTTATTTCAAAACACATACAATCTAACTAATCAAAAGAAATTGTAACTAAAGAAAATTTCTAGGACTTGGGTTGCCTCCCAAGAAGCGTTTGTTTAACGTCACTAGCTTGACGTACCATCACCTTACTTCATGGGGGTTCAAATACCTTAAAGCTTTTATTGGCTCCTCCCTTAAAGCATTGTCCGAATAAAAACATTCCAAAGTTGGCATAAATTGATCTATTGTTATTCTTCATACCTGGGCTTCCTTTGGAAGTGCTCTGAGCTGATGGTTTCATGCTTACCCCCTTTTCTTGCACTTTCTTCCAGCATATTGTAGGTGAAATGAATTTTTGCTTCTTTCCCTTGTCTTTCACCGTTGCTACCCTTGATGAAATGGAATTCCCTTGCATTTCCTTCGAGTATCCCTCTTGTTCTCCCAAATAGGGGTATAGTGGATCCACTATTACCAAATCTTCTATACACTCGGAAGTGATTTCATCCACCTCGTCAATGCAATACGAGGTGTCATCTTGGTCCATTGAGTGCCGCATTGCATCGGGCAATTGAGATACGACCTCTTGATCTCCCACCCTCAAAGCAAGCTTACCTTGTGCATGATCCTCCAAGGCTTGAGCGGTGGCGAGGAAAGGTCGCCCAACAATGATAGGTACGTCGACCTCATCATCAACATCTAAAAGTACAAAATCGACCTGGAAAAAAAAATTGGTTGATCTGAACAAGCACATCTTCAGCTATTCCTTTCGGTCTCCTCACAGATCGGTCAGCCAACTGCAATGTCATCCCGTAGGCTTAGGCTCTTCGAGGCCGAGCTTCATGTACAATTTATAGGGCATTACATTGATACTTGCCCCAGAATCCGCCAATGCCTTCTTTGTGACCCCTTCTCCAAGGATGCAAAGGACCACAAAGCTACCTGGATCCTTCAACTTCTTCGGCATAGCTTGTTGGATAACGGCCGAGCATTGAGCATTGAGTGTTACAGCACCCACATCATCCAATTTCTTCTTGTTGGAGAGGAGATCCTTCATAAATTTTGCATATTTAGGCATTTGGGTTAGAACCTCTACCAACGGCATATTGATGTGTAGTTGTTTCAACATACCCTTGAACTTCATCAATTGGGCATCCTCCATGTCTTTGTTAAACCTCGTCGGGTAAGGAACGTGAGGTTGGTATAGAGGTACGGGTGATGTCTCCAAGGGTTTCTCCTTTCCCTTCTCCACTTCTTCGGAGTTAACTACAGGTTTGGAATCCTTGATCTCTATGGGAGTATTTACTTGAGGCTTTAGAACCGGAAGTTTCACCTCCTTTCCAATTCTCAAAGTGATGGCCTTACAATGCTCTTCCAGAGGGTTCTCCTCCGTGTTGCCCGACAAACTACCTTTGGGTCTCTAGGCTAGAGATTTTGTAATTTGCCCAATTTGATTCTCCAAGTTGTGGACTGTGGCTTGTAGATTCCGAATTGTAGTGTCATTATTTTGCATATATTTCACGATCATCTCCTCCAAGTTAAACTTCTTCTCCTGAGGCTTTGGAGGGTGTTGAAAGCCGGGAGGGTATTGTCCCGCTTGTGGATTTTCACAAGACAAAGCCGAATGGGTCCATTTAGGAGCATATGGTCGACATTGACTATCTGGTTTCCTTGGAGTATTCCCCATGTGTTGTACTTGCTCCATGGGAATTATTTCAGTGCTTGCTATGGGACAATTTGATGCTTCATGCCCTCCTCCACAAGTATTGCAATACATCACCGTGGCCGACCTTGAGCTATTACCTGTTGTCAATAACTCAATTTTGTCAAAATATCCAACTTTTCACCAAGAATTGGATTAGAAATTACTGCTTCATCCACGAACCCAACCTTTTTAACTTGCTTATCTCTTGTAGAACAATGGGCTTCGTTACTAGCCATGTCTTCAAAAATTTGTTCGGTATCCTCCGGGTATTTGTTCCCCAATAACCCGCCGGCGAAGACATCCAATAATTGTCTAGTCGAGTTGTCCAACCCATTGTAGAATGTTCTCACCTTGGTACAGGGGTCTATACCATGTTGTGGACAACGCCGGAGCAAATCTTTGTGTCTCTTATAAGCTTCAAAAAATGTTTCAGCGGGGCCTTGTTTAAAGGCGGAGATGTCCAACCATAGCTTTGCGACCTTGCTTGGTGGAAAGTAGCGGCCCAAGAATTTGTCTAGCATCTCAGCCCAAGTACGGATAGAACTGGCGGGTAATGAAGTAAGCCATCTATATGCACCTTCCCGCAAACTGAATGGAAAAAGTCTCAACCGAATTGCATTATCAGAGGCTCCATTAATCTTGAACATGTTGCAAATCTGGATAAACTTTGCTAGATGTGGATGAGGATCTTCATCGGGTCTCTCATCAAATTGAGCTGTGTTCTGAATCATGCTCATTGTGCTTAGCTTGATCTCAAAATTGTTCATATTGACATTAGGAGGGTGAACACTGAACTCCTCCCCAATGTAATGAGACCTCTCATATTCGGCCAATGTTTGCCTTCTCTCGGCCATAATTGGTACTTCCCTTGCTTCACTAATGACTTCGGTTGGAGTGAAATTTTCCGACTCCGAAGAGGATCCCGGAAGTGCTCCTTCAATCTCTCTCAATCTCCTGTGCAAGGTTCTCTCAATCTCACTATCAACTTCAAGCAATCCTTTAGAGTTCTTGCGGGTCATGCAATTTATACCTCGCAAGATATCCAGAAAGTGAAGATTAGTATCCAAAATTTCAATGAAATGAAAAATAAAACAAAGAAAGAAAGTAAAGAAATAAAAAAAATGACTAAAGTTGTAAATTCCTAGCTTTCCTAGTAATCCAATTCTCCCCGGCAACGGCGCCAAAAACTTGATGTGATGCAATCGCAAGTGTATGGGTCATAACAAGTAATAGAGTGGACTTGAAAGTTGGGTTATCGATCCTCAGGGAGATGGAATACTAGTACCCACTATTTGTCCACTATCTAGTCTATCCAAAGGTGGTTGATTATATTAATTCTAAACTAATCAATAGAAAACACAAACAAGGGAATCGAGTTGCTCTTAAGGTTAAACAATCATAAAAAGGGGATGCTCGGACAATTGAATCCCCTTGGACTTCTAAAAGATGAATGCTACTCTTTATCTCGACATTTGGTTGATCCTTGGCCAAGGGTTCCTATGGTGCTTCACTCCCTCTCTCGAGGCGAGTTAATGATCCTAGTGCCCTTACCGATGATATTCTAGGGAACCTAATTATTGGAGGGATTATGGGAATAATACATCTAAAGGACTCACTCTACTTAGTACCCGGGTTCCCGGTATACTCACAATCCCCTCTATTGGAGATGGTCTACACACGGGGAGGCATTGGCTTCTTCCGCCATATGGACTAGGAAAATCCCTCCGAGCTCTCACAACGCAGAGGGATTAACTTACATTAAAACATCCTATAGACTCAATGAGATTCAACCAAACAATCAAAGATCGAGAGATAACCTTAATTAAAACATGTCCAAGGGTTCATCAATCATCCAAGCATCTACAAAATTAGCTCTCCATGAAATGGGGGCAACAATCCAAAGCAAAGATAAAAGCAAACAAGGAAATCACAATGAATGACACTAATGAATGCACCGTTGATTGCTTCCTTGATCCTCTTCCAATGATTCCCCTTCTTCTTGCTCCAATAGCTTCTAGATGACAATCTCCAAGCTTTCCCCAAGATTAGACTCTCTCTCTCCAAACTCCTTCCCCCTTTCCTAAACCCTCATTAGTCGGCTTTTATACCTCTAGGGTTTTAGGGGTGAGATTTACCAATTTGCCCCTTTCCTAGGTCTGCAGATTCGCTGAACTTTACGATATACGGGCCCGTATACTAGCATATATCAGCCCGTATACGGGCCAACCACCTCCATACGGTCTATCATACAGGCCATATATCAGCCCGTATACATGTCAGCCACAACCATACGGTCTATCATACGGGTTGTATACTGGCTCGTATTTCCTTTAGGTGCCAGTATACGGCCATATGTCCGCCCATATAAATGCCCGTATGGGCCCTTCTGGGTGCTCTAAGGTCCCGGTTTCTCTTGAAATACTTTCTTTCCCTTGGGGTCCTAGTATTCTACCCTGTTGATCAGAATGAATACATTTTAAGTATCAGTGGGCAAAAATTCTTCAAAATTACATGCCAAATATATCAAATGAATACTTATCAAGCGCTTTACTTTCTTGCAGTAGGCGGATGGTCGGGAATTGGCTTCATCCTTTTTTTTCTTCTAAAAGGTCGAGTTCAGTGGGTATTCTACTGGTGGTTTGGTATGCCCATAAGGTTCCTTGGATTTCATCCACCTAGCTAGACCCGTTTAGAAGAACCCTAGTGTTCAAACTATGGAGGAGAGTTCTGTTAGTCACTTCAACTTGACCGTTCACTTGGGGATGAGTGACCGAAGTCAGTCTATGCTCTATCCAGAATCCTTCACAAAAATATTGAAAGGTAGAGTTAGCGAATTGGTGGCCATTATCGGTTATGAAAGCTAATGGTATCCCGAACCGACAGATAACAGATTTCCACAGTAAACTCTAACAAGGTTTTTCTATAATAGATGCCAATGGTTCGGCTTCTACCCACTTAGTGAAGTAGTCGATAGCTATGATCAAAAACTTCATCCACCGAACAACCACTTGGAAAAGGCCAAGGATATACACTCCCCAAAAAGCGAATGGTCTTGTACTTACAACAAGAGTAAGTTGAGCACTGGTACGTCGCTGGATATTTGAGTGGCGTTGACAAGCATCACATTTCTTGGTGAATTCTTTGGCATCTTTAGCCAGGGTAGGCCAATAATATCCTTACCTAATAACCTTGTGACTAAGGGCTCTACCTCTAAGATGGTCTCTTGCTATCCCTTCATAAGTTTTCCGAAGAACATAATCTGCTTTGGTAGGGCACAAACACCATAGTAAGGGAAGGGTATAGGATCTTTTATAGAGCTTCTCATCTATTATGCTGTAGCGTGCGGATTTGATCATAACCTGACGAGCCTACTTCGGATCGATTCGGAGGAAGCCATCTTGGAGATACTTCAAGATGGGATCGGTCCAACATGGCTCTTATTCGATTTCAAGCAGTTTTTCCATTGGTCGGCATTCAATGGTTTTTGCAGTTAGATATTGAATATTTAAAGCCTCCTTGATCTTAGCATCCGAAGAGGAGAGCTTCGATAAAAGATCAGCTTCTTGGTTCTGAGCTCTAGGGATTTTAGTGATGTGGATGTTCCCAAAGCTTGTAGTAAGCTTCTATAGCATAGTCTTGTATTTCATCATATTTTCTTCCCCTGCTTTAAATTCTTCAGTAATGTGTCCGACTATTATCTGTGAGTCGGTATTTGCTTGTAAGTCTTGGACTCCAAGGCCTCGGGCAAGTATAAACCAGCGATCATGGCTTCATATTCAACCTCGTTGTTTGTTTCTTTCAAACTGAACTTGAGGATAGTTAAAGTATTTCAGCCTGAGGGGGATCACAATACTATTCCTGCTTCAAAATTTTCACTAGCGACCGAACCGTCTGTGTGTAGAACCCATTGTGAAGAAGTGATTTGGGTTCCAATTGATTCTGCCAGAGAGGCATCTTCATCATCTGTTATTGTTAGCTCGACAATAAAGTCAGTAAGCACTTGAGCCTTAAAATTGTACACGGCTCAAAACTGATATTATATTCCCCGAGCTCTATCACCCATTTAGTCAATCGACGTGATATGTCGGGTCGATAAAACACCTATTTTAGAGGTTGATCAGTGGGTACCTTGATCTTGTGAGACTGAAAATATGGCCGAAGCTTTTGGGCAGAAATGATGAGGGCAAATGCCAACTTTTCCAAGGGGAGGTATCTTGATTCAGTATCTGAAAGAACCTTGCTTGTGTAGTAGACTGGTTTCTGAACTCCGTCTTCTTCTTTCAGGAGAACTGAACTAACTACTACATCGATTGCAGCTAAGTAGATGAAGAGTTTCTCTCCGAGTTTGGGCTTGGCCAGTAAAGTGAAGGACTGGAGATATTCCTTTAGTTGAGTGAGGCTTTTTCACAGTCCTCTATCTATTCAATTTTTGGACCTTTTCGAAGAGCTTGAAAGAAAGGTAAATTCTTCGCTCCGGACCTTGAGATGAATCGTCTGAGAGCTGCAAGTATGCCATTGAGGCTTTGTATTTCCTTAATACTCCTTAGAGATCTTGTCTCCAAAATCGCTCAGCTTTTCTTTGGGTTGGCTTCGATACCCCTCTGTGTGAGTATGAAGCTGAGGAATTTCCTAGAGGGAATAATGAATGCATACTTGTTCGGATTGAGGCTCATACCGTGGGCCTGAAGAGCATCAAATGTTTCTCGAAGATCAGCGACATGTTGTTCGGCTTTTTCACTTCTTACTAGGATGTCATCCACATAGCCCTCGACATCCTCCTAATTTGTTTTTTGAAAACTTTGTTCACTAGCCTTTGAAAGGTTGCTCCAACATTTTTTAGTCTGAAAGGCATAACTTTATACCAATATGTTCCTCGACCAATTATAAAGGAATTTTTTTCTTCATCTGATTTTACTATACGGACTTGGTTATAACCTGAGAATGAATCTAAAAAGCTGAGCATCATGTAACAAGAAGTGTATTCAACTAGATTGACTATCAGAGGTAGGGGGTAGCAATCTTTGGGGCAAGCTTTATTGAGATTAGTAAAGTCTACACGCATCCGCCACTTACCTGTGGACTTTTTCAATAAGACAACATTAGAAAGCTAGTTTTTGTATTGCACTTCCCTAATAAAATCAACCTTCAGAAGCTTGTCCACTTCTTTTTTGGCAGCTTTCAGACGTTCGGGGGCAAGATTCCTCCTCTTCTACAGTACTGGTGCGAATGTCGGATCCACATTGAGTTGATGTTCCATTACTTCTCGTGGGACCCCAAAAATTTCTTTGGCTGACCAAGCAAAGACATCCGAATTATCCTTTAAGAGTTTCATCATTCCTCTCTGTGTGTAGGAATAAGTTCTGCCCCAAGTTGACAATGCGTTAGGGTTTCGCTTCGTCAAGAGGTAGTGCCTTTAGCTCTTCGATAGGAGGTTGTCGGCGAGCTCCTCTCTTTTCATCTTCTTCTAGAAGCTTTTCAATGGCTAGAGTATCTGAGGATTTGTTGTATTCCCCTCCTTGATTTTTTAGGGAGGTGACATAACATTCCCGAGAAGTCGGTTGGTCCCTTTTTATCTCCCCACAGCCACCTTATGTTTGAAACTTCAGCACTGTATGGTAAGTGGAGGGAACTGCTCCTAGGATATTGAGAGAGGACCTTCCTATTATTGCATTGTAACTGGAGGAGCATCGGACAAATAGAAAATTGACCATCGCAATGACTGACCGAGGCGGTCTACCAAGGGCAAGTGGAAGAGTAATTACTCCTTCGGGACGAAGAGGGCTCCAATTAAACCCAACCAAGGGTGACTTCATCAGCCTTAGGTTATCAGTGCCTAATTGCATCTTCTCAAAAGCTTCCTAGAAGATAATGTCGACTGAGCTTCTAGTATCGACCAAAACTCGGTATATATCAAAGATCCCCACCTCGATGGTGACAACTAGAATGTCATCGTGTGGGTGTGAGACGCCTCAGAGATCTTCTTTTGAAAAGCAGATTGGAAGGGGTTCTCTTTTCCTTTTCAGAGGTGAGGTTTGCCGGACTGAGCCCAATATGATGGCGTAGCTCTTCGGTGATGATGAGCTTTTACCACCACATCCTGGACCTCTAGCAATGAAATGAATTGGTAATTTGACTTCTGGGATCTTCTGCCTTGGAGAGGAGGTATTTTCCCTCTGATTCTCATGGAGGAATTGAGTAAGTTTCCCTCTTAGAACAAGGTCTTCAATTGCGTCTTTGAGTTGAATGCACTCCTCCGTGGTGTGACCTTTGCCTTGGTGGAAGGCACAGAACTTGTTGCTACGCTTCTTCGATGCAGTCTCCTTCATGAGCTCGGGTTTTTAAGGATCTTCTGATCTTGGATATGCATTAGAATGTTCTCTCGTAAAGTATTAAGATAAGTGTTGTTGTCATACCTCCTCGAAAATCGAGGCCTCCTCGGTTCTTATGGCCTCATGTTAACTGGCGGAAGGGGCCTTTCAGCTTCTTTACGGGATCTTTCTCTCTTCGAATCCCCTCTTCAGGAATCTTTATAATCATCTTGTTGGAGAAATGCTCTTTGGAATTCCATTTCTTTCTGTAAGGCTTCTTCTCTCCATCCCGGTTTCATCTCTTTCGAACAGATGAAGCCTTCGGCCATGGTAAGAAGTTCAGGGAAATCTCTTGGGGCCCTTTGTGAAAGGGCTTCCTGGAATGGATATTCTTTGAGGCATTTTATAATAGCCCCAACAACTATGACAAATTCTAAATCAGACATACCAGTCATCTCCTCGTTATAGCAGTGAAGGAAATCCGAAGGTTTTCCCCTTCCCTTTGTTTGCATCTTAAAAGGGTGACCGCGCTCTTCCTGGCCCTCCTGCTGCTGGCAAAGCGACGAAAGAAGAGTTCAGATAATTGCCTGAAACTGGAGATGGTTCTTGATGGCAAGTTCTGGAACCAATCATATGCGGTCTCAATAAGCGTTCGAGGGAACGCATGACACATGACTACTTCGTTTATGCCATTGACCATCATTTCTAATATATACCTCACCACATATTCGTGAGGATTGGTGGTACCATCATAATAGCGAACATTCGGGACCCTGAAATGTTTTTGAAAGGGGGCCTCCCAAATCTCCCGAATGAACGGTGAGCGAATCTAAGGGATATGCCTCATGACTCGCTCTCTGTCGGAGACGAGTCTGTGATGGCGAGAGTGATGTCGATTAGAGTGATGTCTGGGAGAATGATGCTGGGGAGAGTACCGTTGGGATGAATAATGTGGAGGGGAGTAGCACTGAGGAGAGCAGTGCCAAAGAGAATGATGTCGAGGCGAATGATGTCGCTAGCGTGGCAGAGGAGGGACGGGGCTGCCTGATCGAGAGAAAGTCAATCTTCTTCAACTTCGGGTTCTCTCCTCAGGTTGTGGATTATGCCCTTGCCTCAAGTAACATGACATGGAACTGCCAGAGGAAGAGGTTATGCTTCGGCTCCTCCTTGGTGAGCGTTCTCTGCGTCTGGGGGAACGGGCAGTTGGTCGTCCATGGATTCTAGAAGGTCGTGGAGTAGGATCGCGAACCGTTGCCTATGAAATATGGCATTCGCTCCATTGAACTGGACCAATCATCTGGGGCTCTAGTATCTTGATCATGAACCGGTGGACCTTCTCTAGCGGCAAGAGAGACCGCTCCCGAAATCAGGGGTTCTTCTCTAGCACCTGAGAAGACCGGTGGTCCAACGTCTTTCTGCTCTTGTGCTTCATTCCTCTTAGATTTCCTTATAGCTGCCACGACTCTTTTGTTGGCTCTCCACAGAAGGCGCCAAACTGTTGATCCAAAAAATCGGGGGAAACCCTAATTTCAAATCAACAATTGAATTTATAATTGAACATGCGACCAAATTAGAGAGAAATCAAAAGGAAATCAAGTGAAGGAGAAGATAAGACACAGATTTATGTGGAAAATCCTAAATCAGGGAAAAACCACAAAGATCAAGAGATCAAATCCACTAATCGGTGAAAAGATTACAAGATACATCTCAGTGGAGTGAAGAAGAAGAGGGAAACTGAGTTTTCAGAGTGGCAGAGCTTCGCTACTATAGACCTCTCCCCTTTTCGAATGAACGGACAACCCAATTTATAGCCATTGAGAGGGGAGGGAAACTTGGGCGGCAAGCTTCTTCTTATTTAATCACGTATGTGCCAGGTAAGAGCCAACTCAGTGCCAGCTCAGTGATAGCTTGGCTCCAGCTCATTCTTCTTCTAAACGATTCTCGATGCCAGGTAGGTTCCAGCTGATACTTCTCCTAGAAGGATAATGTGAACCTTCGGTAACATCTTCAGACTTTGTCTCTACTAAACTGTTCGGTATGATGGGGTGTGGTTCTGGGGGTAGAGCTTTGTATGCTCTCCGCGGAATTCTAAGAGAGGACTTCTGTGATTATTTGGAGAAGGTGTGCCTTTTTCGAGCTGAAGAGATGGATAATATCTTCTTCGGCTCCAAAGAGAGGTTGATAGGAACCGAAGAGGGAGTAAGTTATCCCCGAAGGGGGTTTTAGGTTTTAGTTAAACAAATTATTTTCTAGGATCCCTCCACATATCAGGCCGATCTGTTTCCACGTAGCTCTCCATTTTTCCCTTATCATAATATATTCTTGACCTTTGCAGCTTTTCATAATGCCCACAACCCTATCTCCTTCTCTCTTTTTGCTCCTTTGTCATAGAACACCCCTTCGGATTTCAACTTGATCAATACTAACTTTGTCACCATCCTTGAGTGCTAATGGTTTTTTTTAAAATAAGTCTTTTAAACTCTTGTTGCTTCGTATTGATCGATTTCTACTTCTTTCGTCCCAATTGTCTGTTTTCCTATTCAATCACAACAAAATACCCAACATAGCACAAAAATAGAAAAAACCATGCGAAAAGTCAAGTAGAGTACATTCAAATATCTTATGAAAATATGTATAATTATGCACTCATAATAATATCTACACACTTGACTTTTGAGTTGTAGAACCTTTAAACCCTGTGTCGGTAGGCAACGGCTCTAATAGAAATAGTTTACCTCTTTTCTTTATAGAGATCGAGCTCAGCCAGGGGCATCTCATCATTCATCTCCTGATTGAACTTCTAGGTATGAGGTATCGGCAATCTTATCTCCACTAGGTTGACGGCCTCTACGCCTAATATCAAGATCAAGGGGGTCTCTCCTGTAGCCGTTCAACTAGTAGTGTAGTATGCCCATAAGGTGCTATGGAGCTCGTCCACCCAGCTGGATCCAGCCTGCGTCACCCGGGTCTTCAACCCTTGTAAAATGGTCCGGTTAGTGACTTTCACTTGACTATTGCCTTGAGGATGTGTCACGGATGTCTGCCTGACATCGATACGTAGCTCAGTGCAAAAACTTTTGAAGTCTCGGCTATCAAACTGGCGGTCATTATTGGTAATGAGTGTAATTGGTATCCCAAACCTAGATATAGCCGATTCCCATACAAACTTCAGACATGCCCTCTTAGTGATCATTGCCAGCGGCTCAGCCTTCAACTACTTGGTGAAATAGTCGACGGTGATGATAAGAAATTTTGTTGTCGGGCCACCAATGGGAAAATACCCAAGATATCAATCGGCTACATTACAAATGGAGTCAGGCTGACTATAGTCATTAGTTGAGCGGTCGGTCGTAGTTGGATCTTGGAGTTGTGTTGATATAGTTCACACTTCTCGGTCATTGCCATGGCATCTTTGGTCAGAGTCGGCCAGAAGTATCCTTGCCTAAGGATTTTGTAACTAAGAACTTTTCCTCCAATATGGTCCCTGTAAATTCCTCCATGCACTTATCGGAGGACATAATCTACTTCGGATGGATGAAGATATCTTTGATACGACAGGATATATGACCTCTTGTATAGGTGCTCTCCCATGAGGACTAATCACGACGGCTTGCTGATCACCTTTTGAACCTCTTAAGGATCCTCTAGCAAGGTTCCATCTTGAGGATACTGTCGGATGGGATCGATCCAACTGGGCTTCCCTTGAATCTCCTAAACATTTGGTTCTTGGGGGTCTCGATACTTTTGCTACTCAAGTCCTAAAGATTGGAGGGCTGGTTAATATAAATATTTGAAGAAGACACGTGCTTTGACAAAGAGTCGATCGCTTGCCGGAATCTTGATGCCAGCCTTTCTACTACAGTCTTCTACTTGGCTACATTCTCCTCTTGGGCTTCGAACTCCCCCTTGAAGTGCCCGGCGACTAGTTGGGAGTTAGTATGGACTTGCAAATTTTGAACTTCAAGACCCCGAGCTAGCTACAAACCAGCAATCAAGGCCTTGTATTTCTCCTTATTGTTCATAGCTTTGAATATGAACTTAAATGCAACCAAGGTCTTCCATTCGGAGGGGGACTGTTAGGTAAGTCCAGCTCTAGAACCCTTCTCGGTTGCCGATCCATCTATATATAGAATCCACAGATCAGGAATTGGGATGACACCATCTATCCTCAGAGGTCCTTCGAGGGCATAATTCCTGTTGTTGACTATCTCAAAGATGAAGTCGACCAAGATCTGGGCTTTTACTTTCATCCAAGGTTAATAATCAATTTTGTGTTCCCTGAGTTCGATCACCCACTTCAGCAATCTTCCAAATATCTTAGGTTGCTACAAAATTTGCTTTGAAGGTTGGTCACTGAAGACCGTAATCTTGTGTGCCTGAAAATAGGGCTTCAGATGTCCAGCCGAGGTAACGAGAGTATATGCAAGATTTTTTACGAGCATGTATAGCGAAGCAGTGTTAGTCAGTACCTTGCTGGTATAGTAGATGGGTTTCTTGTCTCCACCATCTTCCCACAGGAGTACTGAGCTGACCGCAAAGTGACTTGCCACCAAATATAAGTAAAGCTCATCCCTGAGTTGAGGCTTGACTAGCATGAGAGGTGAGTTTAGATACTGATTCAGTTGTTTGAAAGCCTCTGTGTATTCTTCGATCTACTCTATCTTTTATGCCTTCCGGAGGGTACGGAAGAATGACAAGTTATTTTCTCCTATCCTGGATATAAATCGCTCGAGGGCAGCTAACCATCCATTTAATATCTGGATCTCATTGATGGTCCTCGGGGAGCTAATCTTCTGTATCGCCCTGAATATCTCGGGGTTAGCCGCAATGCCTCACTGGTAACCATGAATCACAAGAACTTGCCGAACTGGACCCCAAAGGCACACTTCTTAGGGTTGAGTCGCATCTCATAAGCTTGGAGCACATAAAACGTCTCTTGCAGGACCGTCACAAGTTGATCAACCCTTTTGATCTTCACGAGGATGTCGTCTATATATTCTTCGACATTCCTCCCGGGCTGTCTCTTATAGACTCTAGTCATAAGTCTTTGGAAGGTTGCACCTATATTTTTCAAACCAAAAAACATTACTTTGTAGCAGTATGTACCTTTAGTCCTAATAAAACAGGTCTTCTTCTTGTCAAATTTCGCCATCTTGACTTGATTATATCCGGAGAAGGCATATAAAAAACGCAGCATTTCATGACTTGAGGTGGTGTCGACGAGCTCATCGATCAAGGGGAGAGTGTAGTAGTCCTTAAGGAAAGCTTTATTAAAGTTGGTAAAGTCAATACACATTCGCCATTTTCCCGAGGTCTTCTTTACAAGTACTATACTCTAGAGCTACTCGGGATAAAAGACTTCTTTGATGAACCCTGCCCTAAGGAGCTTCTCTACTTCTTCATCTACAGCCTGCTTGCACTCCTGAGCAAAGTGTCATCATTTCTGGATCATGTGCTTGGCCTTAAGGTCAGCTGAGGTGATGCTCGATATTTTTGGTTTACTCTGGTCATGTCGTCGGGGGTCCAGGAAAAGATATCCTTGTTGCTTCGTAGGCAGCACATCATTTCTTCCTGAGAATCAGACAACAGATTTGATTCGACATGTATCATCTTCTCGGGAGAGTCTTCGGTCAACGAGATCCCCACTAGGTCTTCAATTGGGGTCGCTTGCTCTCCCTGCTTCTCGGCTTCAAGTTGGCCTTTGATGGCTAGCGTCTCCGTAGTCTTGTCCTTGAGAAGGGTGACGTAGAATTCTCAAGCCATAGACTGGTCGATCTTCCCTTAGCTCTCCACACCCGTTCCCAATGGAAATTTCATTAGTAGGTGGTAGGTGGAGACTATTACCCTCAAAGCATTTAGTGTTGGCCTTCCCAGGATAATATTGTAGATGGAGGCGCATAGGACCGCCACGAAGTTGGTTATGATAATTACATGGCGTATATGGCTTCCTACAGTAATGGGAAGGGCGACCATTCCCTCGGGTTGCACCATGTTTCCCAAGAACTCGACCAATCTAGTTCTCACAGGTCGTAAACCTGGGGATTAGAGATCCATCTGCTCATAATCATTCCTGAAAATCATATTGACAGAGAGATCCCACTATCGATGAGGATTCTTCTGACCTCAGATTCTGTTAGGTCACAATGATGACTTGTGCGCCGTCATGAGGATGGAAGGCCTCTTCAAGGTCTTTGTTCGAGATGGAAATTAGTGGTTCAACCTTGGATTTCTTCCTCGGTGGCTCTGCTTAGGCCAACATCCGGGCTTGGGATTTACGAGAGCCATTGTGTTGTCGCCTCCACCTCTCGGACCTCTCACTATAAAATTAATGATGCGGGCGGGAGGCAAGCCCTGCTTCGAGGCAGACGTACCATCTTCTTGCAGTTGTGCTTGAGATATTGGTCGAGATGCCCCTTCCCCTTCCGGATCTGATCCTCCTTTCCATCCGTGAGTATCCAGCACTCCTCGATGTCGTGTCCATGTTTATAGTTAAAGAAGCAATATTTGCTACTGTCTTTCCGACTATAGGAGTTCTTGGTCTTGGTGGTCCACTTCAGGATCCTTTGGCTCAGTACTTGCATGAGGATATTGGCCCTAGTGTCGTTGAGGAGGGCCAAATTCTGATATCTCATCGGCTCTTCTGCCCTAGGGGCTCCCATGGTTGGGAGGAACCTTGGCCTCTTATCTGTATGGGGGCCGGTCTTGCGGGCTCCTTTGGCTCTTTTCCTTCAATGGATGGCCTTCCCTTCTTGTCCTCTCTCCATCCCTGTTGGATCTCTTCTGTGTTGATGTATTTCTTTGCCCGAGCGAGAAGCTCGGAGAGGTCTTCTATGTATTTCTTGACCACGGAGAACTTGGATGGTACCTCATGCAACTCTTCCATGATCACCGTAACATTAATAGACTGGTTGAGGCTCAGGATGGTATGCGTTTCCCTGGAGAAATGGTGTATGTATCTGTGGAGGTTCTCTTCCTCTTGCTGTTTAACGTTCATCAAAGTGGCCGAGGTTTTTTTTTTTGCCTCTTACCACCAACAAAGTGATTGACAAAGAGGTCGGAGGTCTCATCAAATGAGGCAACAGTACCGGGGGGAGGGGGGAGGAGGAGAGGATTTTGAAACATAACCTTATTACCGCTTCTCCTCACAATGTTGGTGGGAAGAGCCTGCACATCACAGCGTCAGCGGATTCATGAATGAGCATCAACATCTGGAAGGCTTAAGTGGTTGTCGGATCTGTTGTGCCATCATATATCTCCATGGATGGCATTTTGAGGTTTCGGGGGAGAGATACCTCCAAGATTTCCCCCATGAAGGGAGATGATGGGCAGTGACTGCATCTCGAGTCTTCTCTCATCGAGTCTTCTTTTCTACCTGAGGAGAAAGTATCATGTCGCAATAACGACAATGTTTTTGATGGCTATCGGGACGGTGGTGATCCGGAACTGTTCGCTTCTGGAGAAGCCAGATTCTTGCCCTTTCTCGACCTCCCGACGGACTTCATCGTACGACCATATGACCACTGCCTCTTTCCCGATGATTTTGGGAGGGGGTTCTGAGGTGCTGAGGTCTGTGAGACCTGCTTGTCGATTCTGTGTAGGACTTGTGTCAAGACCTCCATCTTCTGCTCCAGGGCAAGGTAGCGTGCCTCCTAGACATCAGTTTCAAGGTGATGGTCTTGGTCGGGGCTTGCAATGTCCTGGGTATTGGGATCCCCTATTGGTGCTTTATTGGTTCCTTGGACTTAACTGCGAGTTGCTCTTTTTATGGTATACATGGGTTACTATTCGTGTCCCCATGGATGGCGCCAATCTGTTAACGCAAAAACCGGTTCTACTTGGTGTTAATTCTTGTCCGAGCTAACGGATAAATCTTCTTAGGTTGAATGTTGGATCAAAGATGTTATCTCCATGAGTGCACCTACAAAAGGGACACAAAGAAAACTATAGGAGGGGGGAAGGGGGAGGGGGAGGAGGAGGGGGGGAGGGGGGGGGGGTGCGTTGGTTCTCAAGTCCTGCTCCGATGGTCAAGTCAGTGGGGAGATCGCTAGAAAAGAAGATAAGTCGAGAGTGGAGGAGTCCTTGTCTAGAATGAGCTTACATTCCCTTTGTCGAGATCCTCCTCTCTTTGTTCTCTTTGAACGCCTTGGGATCCGGGCCTTGTCCCATTACCCCTGCCATCCTATTATACATCATGATAGAAGGCGTGCAAATACCCCTACTATCTCTGAGATGATGGGGACCTTATCCTGCTCTAAGGATGTGTTTGGTTGGGGGTTATCCCACTTGGGGACAATAATAAATTTTGAAAAAATTTGAATTTTGTTTGGAGGAAATTTTTAAACCAAATATATTAATAATAAGATAGTGATGTGTCTTTTATGCATTTCTGGGTTATATTTTTAACTCTTAATTAAAAGTTCGGTGGAAAAAACTTTTTTATAAGAAATTGTGTTGGAAGTAACCTTTTAGGATAATCTCCAACTAAACACAATCTAAGGATGATAAGGTAATTTCTTAAAATCTGTGCCACCTTTATAGGAAGTGTGGATGTACGGAAATGTGTTTGGTGGGATTTTAGCTGTATCATATACATATGGTATCTTTTCATGAGAAACTTACATTTATATTAATAAAGTTTATATAATAACATTTCCGATTTGATACGAGTATGGAGGTTCTATATCGCTGTCACCACAACACGTGGCTGGATTCTCTTATGCAATAATCTCTTCTAAGCATAATAAAATTAATATTATATTGTTTGCTTAAGTGAGTATTTTGTGGAAACATTTAAGGCCACTTGGGATTAATGATGTGCCTGTTTTAGTGGGTTGAAGCTTTATGGCCCACTATTATAAATTCTTGTACTGATTCGGAGTCATTAATACACAAGTTACTAAACATTAGCCTTCTTTTAATATCCTCTTGAAATCGAAGTTTTGTTTGATCGAGAAGCCGGCTAAAAATGGGTGCCTTGTCAAGGTGTCAAACGGGCGGGCGGCCCGCGCACGGCGACCGGCCGCGGCTTGGCAGCCGTGCATCAGAGCACCGGGCCGGGCTAACTTGTAGCTTTGGGCGACGCATGGCCAGCGGGCAGGCTCATCCGCTGGCGGCCAAGGCGCATCCCGGCTCAAGTGGATGATCCAGCCATTCATTCAATTGGATGATCGGATCATTCAATTTGGCGGATCCAATGGGGATGATCCAAATACCCAAACCAACCGTTGGGCTCCATTCTAAAAGTTGGAGTCCAACGGTTGGTTTTTTTATTTTTTATTTTTTAAATTTGTTTTTTGAACTTCTGTTTTTTTTTTTTTAAATGTGTTTAAATTTTTTTCTTTGTTTTTAAAGTTGGAAAAGTCATTTGTTACCCCTATAACAACTATAAAATGGCTATCATTGGGGGTATTTATATCTTTTTGATGAAATGACATTTTTACCCTCCCCAACAATTATAAATGGCTAGTTTATGAGGGCATTTTGGGTAATGAAAAATTAATGTTAAATCTATAAAAAGCCTTCTACTCCCTTAAAATATTTTCCCACCAAGAAAGCTCATTGTTATCAAATTCTCAATTCTCATTCTCAACCTCTAGCAACTTCTTCAAGTTCAAGATTTCTAAGTGCTTTGTTTTATTAATCAAGGATCAAGACAAGTTTGTTGAAGATTTGGAGGGTTTGATCAAGTTCCGGCTTCCAACCTTTGAACCACAATTTGACAACTTGGAGTGATTCTTCTTTCAATTTTTTTTCCCGGTTTTCTTCTATTCTCCATCAAATAATCGAGGTAATTCGAAAAATCTTAATTTTAGTAGTTTAATGGCCGATTTTTCGGATTTCTCTTCCGATAATACTCCTTTTAATTTTAATGAAAACGAACCCCTAAGTGTTGATGACTCCAATGGCGGTACCGATGTCGGACCATCTTCGGGTGCTAATGCGAGTGCCGCCATTAGGAAGAGAACATCGGGGGTTTGAGTATTTTTTTTGATATTGTTGAAATTGCAAATAAAGGCCCTCGGGCTATTTGTAAAAAATGCAAAAAGGATTTTACATGCCAATCTTCCGGCGGCACCGGCCACCTTAAAAGGCATGCCGGTCGGCATGCTATAACTCAAAATGACCCTACACAAACTCAATTAAATATTTCCAATTCTAATTTTGAAACTTATCATTATACTAATGAACTTGGAAAAAAATTAGTAGCTAAATATATTATTCATAATGAAGAACCCTTTAGTCTTTCCGATAATAAGAGATTTAATAATTTGATCCTTGGTTTTCGTCCGGAATATAAAAATGTTTCTAGAAATACTACAAAGAAAATGGCATTTTCAATTTACAATGAATATAAAGATAAATTAATTAATGAATTAGCTAATATTTCTTCTAAAATTTCTATTACTTCCGATATTTGGACTTCCAAATCTCAAGATAGTTATATTTGTGTTACCGCACACTATATTGATAATGATTGGATTTTACAAAAGCGTATTTTAAGTTTTAATGAATTAGAATTTAGGCACACTAGTGGTATCATTGCTACATGTATTATGAACACATTGTTTAAGTATAAAATTACAAAGTCTATTTTTTCTATTACTTTGGATAATGCGTCAAGTAATACCGGTGCAATTGAAATTTTAAAACACCAATTAAAACCTATATTTTCCGGAAAATTTTTCCATCTTAGATGTGCATGTCATATTTTAAATTTATGTGTACAAGATGGTTTGAAAATAATAGAACCTCACCTTAAGAAAATTAGAAATTGTATTTTATTTATTAAAAGTTCATCAAATAGAAGACAAGAATTTAAAAGATTTTGTCTTTTACGTAATAAAAAATTTAAAAAATTTGTATTGGATGTTGAGCATAGATGGAATTCTACATATTTAATGCTAGATTGTGTTTATGAATATAGAGATGTTATCAATGTCTTTTGTAATGAATTTTTTAGAGAAAATGAATTAACCGAATATGATTGGGATGTAGCAAACATGATTAAAGATTGTTTAGAAGGTTTGTATGGGGCAACAAAGTTATGTTGCTGTGTTTATTAGCCTACTACTTCTTTAATTTTGCCACAATTATATTATATTAGTGAACTTTTCATAAATATAGATATATTGAGGGATTTTGTACTATTGTTGGTTCAATGGAATTAAAATTTAAAAAATATTTTGCAAAAGTAGAACCAATTTATGTTTTGGCTTATATGTTAGATCCTAGGTTTAAACTTGAAGGTGCTTTTTTTTGTTGGACTCACATGATGAATTTATGGGTTTACATAATAGTTGTTTAAAAGAAGATTATAAAGCTTTATTTTATGATATGTATACTACTTATCATCAATTTTATGGTGCCAAAACAATAAACCAAGATGAAATATTTGATGTTGAAAATACTTCACAAAGAAAAAATAAAAGTAAAATGGGTTTACACATATTAAGTTTGATGAAAAAGAAACATGTTGATGGTACTTCTTCCTCCTCTTCTACTTCTACTAGTTCTACTAATTATAGTGAAATTAATATGTATTTAAATACTAATTTTAATCATTTTCTCACCCATGAGGAAATTAATGATTTTAATGTTTTGACATGGTGGAAACAACAAGAAAATAATTATCCGGTTTTGTCCGCCATGGCACGTGATCTACTAACGCCCCCGGTGTCCACAGTAGCATCGGAGTCTTGTTTTAGTGCAGGGAACAGGGTACTTGATGATAAAAGGAGCCGGTTGGCTCCATCTTCCTTGGAGATGTGCATCTTATTGAAGGATTGGTTTGATGCCGAAGAAAGATCACAAGATCAAGGAGAGAATGAGTCAAATAGCGACACCGGAGAAGATACGACAACCGACAGATCGGACCGGGAATAAATATTCCTAATTTACAATAAACTTAGATAAATCAATTTATTAAATCTCTCTCTATTAATTAGTTCCCCCAACCGGAACCCTAACCCAAATCCTCCCCTCCCCCTGAGTCCCCTCCCCTTACAGCCTACCTCCCCCCCCTCTCCCAGTCTCCGGCGAGCGACCGCAACCCTCAAGACCTCAGCCACGCTCTTTACCTCCTCGGCGGCTCCCTCAATGTTATCCCCTCATCCGCCGTCCAAGTCTTCGACGCCACCACCAGCCAATGGTCACTCGGCCCTCCTATCTCCACTGCCCGCGAGTTCTCCGCTACCGCCGTGCTCACCGGCCAGATCTACTCCTCGGGAAGATGCCCCCGTTGGGAGATGGTGCCCAGCCCGAAGAAGGTACACACACCTCCGAAGCTCCCTCCTTTTCTCTTCAATTTCTTTCATTGGATCTAAGCTTTCTTTTGAATCGATGGGATGTCATCTGGTGATGAGGCCTTCAAAGACGCTTTCGAGAGATCCACCGAGAGTCGGAATTCTTTGGGCGAGAGATGTGATGGTCCTTCGTCGATAAGTTATTTTAAAGGTGGAGCAGCGAAACCACCCAAAGGTTCATCGGTGGGTCATGTAGGCCTTCTTTGTGAGTTTCTTCTTTTTGTTTGTGCCTCCCAAATGAAAAACAATGTGATCATTTTGTCATTTTTATGGTTATGGTTATAGAATTTTAGAAGGGGCCAGAATAGCAGGGGCTTCGAGGATAATTGGAATTGATGTGAATCCCAGAAGATTCATTGAAGGTTTATCTTGTTCATGTTAAATAAGATTGTTTTGATTAGTGATGAAATCTTTAGCCTAGTATGTTTAGCTAACTAGTTCTCATGTTTGTAAACCAGCCAAAAAGTTTGGTGTCACTGAGTGATTGGTGGTTTTCTCAATTAGATCAAGAGTTGGATGCTGCGGTTGTGGCTAATTTCAGAAGGGAGGTTCTTGAGCTCATTCTGGGGCTCATGGAGTGCAAGTGATGCTAATTCTTTGATTTTGGAGCTACTGAGAGGCACTACTTGATGCAAATAGGTAAACTAAACCTCCTAGTCTTCTGTTTCTACTTGTTCTTTATCTTAATAATGTTCTTGATCTTGATTGATGGATATGTATGAATAGTTACTTGTTTATTTCCTTCATAGACCTAGATGGATCTTTTCTTGTTCTTCTTTTTCATTTCCATCTGAAGGTGAGCTAGTGAGTTTCATACTTTCTGGTGGTGTTCTTTAATAGGATTGATGAGGGTGTGCAGGAAATGTGATTGTGATGCTTTGGATTTGCTTCATTGTGTACAATCTTCTTTTTGCGTGAATTTAGGTCCTTAGGACTTCTTTTTAGTGTGGTTCTTGGATGGGTGTTGCTTATACTTGTAAATCAATGAGAAGTAGAGAGTTGCATGCTTTATTGTAGCCTAGCAAAAGATTCAGTAAAGTATCATCCTTATACAAATTTGTGGAAAATTTTATCCTTGCATCTTCTTTCATTTGATTATTCATCTCATTTTCTTTAGTTAACACATGAATAAATTTCCTCTTTTTTCTTATAGCATTTTATCCTTGCAGAGAATCTCTTCAGAAGTATATTATGCTTTGGATAATCGACCTGTTTTTATAAGACTTAAAGGGCTTGTAAGTTGCCTCTTTTTAACTTTTGCTTCTGTCCTTTGATACATTTCTTTTGAAGATTAATTTCAAGATTCAGTCTTGGTTATATGATATTTTTTGTAGAGGGCTTTTATATATGCCACTGTAAATGGCCAACAAGCAAGGAGGAACCTCAAAGGCAAGGATATCATGAAAGAGATGAAAGGAGAGTGATTCTGATCCATTTCATTCCCACTGGATGGAACTATACATTGTAGAGAAGAAGAAGAAAAGACAACTCAATTTAAAGAGTCTCCATCTTCAAGTATAACATCAATATTGTGACAATCCCAATTGTGAATTACTATTGAGCTTAGAATGAAATGAGAGGAAAGGTCTCATCCTCTTCTTCAAAACATGTATGTAAGGTGTTTGAATAATTTTTGAATGAAATGTTTGTTTTTTTTCTCTTAAAAACATGTATGCAAGGTGTTTGAATAATTTTTTAATGAAATGTTTGATTTTTTCTTAAAAACATGTATGCAAGGTGTTTGAATATTTTTTGAATGAAATGTTTGAATAAAATATTTGCTTTTTTTTTCTTAAAATCAAATCATGTAATGCAAGGTCAAGGTTAAATTTAAACTTACCCCTCCTTGAAAAGTTTTAATCTTTTTTCATAGTTTATACAATTTTCCCCCCCTTTTTTAGATTTTTTTTTAGTAATTTTCATGTATTTTTTCCTTCTTTTTCCTGATTTTTTTATAAAATTTTAACATGGTTTTTAAATAAAAAAGAAAAAAAAGGCAGCCCGCGGGCCGGCACGGCCCGGCCCATGCTATAGCGGGCCGTGCCCGCGGCCGGGCCTCGGCGGCTGCCGCGTGCCGCATGGCACGCTTAGAGCCCGTCGCTAGCCGCAGACGCTTTAAGGTGGTACGCTGGCCCGCGTCGCCCGTTTGACAACTTAAGTGCCTTGTTTTGCCATCTGATATCATTTGTACTTTTTCTCCACTTTAATAAAGATACTAATTGTGGGCACATGTTTACTTTGGCAATAAGCTTTCCCTGCACAGTTTATTACACATTTTATATGAATTTATATTTTCCTTTCTGTTTATTTTTATATTTATTTTACTATGTCTGCAGATTGATATTTGAACAACTGCGGATGAATAAATTCAGGTAGTTTAAAGCTATCACTCCTTTTGGACTAACTTTGCATTTTTTTTTTATAATTTAGTTAAATAAATTAATATATTTATTAGTCACTCATTTGAAATATAATATAAAAATAAAATTTAATTTTTAGTTAAAAAATTACTTTTATTAAAATTATTTATTTTAATTAAATGAAATTTTATTCAAATAAATATTTTTATCCAACATTATTTTAAGATTTAGAGGGACAAGAGGAAGAACCAAACAGTCAATACATATTAATTTTTCAAAACTAGACCATGCACTTCATCTTTTCAAAATACGAATTCCTTTATTCAAAACATCAGTAGTTAATTACTCATTTGGAAGTGCGCCTTTTTATATATGATGTAGAGCCCGGACACATGACGGGCGGCCAAAAATACCCTGTAATAATGGACAGCCTGCTGTCCTAGTTGCCTCCCAAATTTCAAATTTTCTCGGACTTGTCCACGTTAACAAAACCAAACATGGCAATATGTTAGCCGCGTCACTTTATTGAGGAGCTAGGGTACCCTTCAGCAATCAAGGAGCCGAAGATTTCTGATCTGGCTGGACCACCATGTGCCTGTACGGACTCTAAACTCACTCTATCACTGGCTATAAAAGAGACATTGTACTCGGAATATAGTCTAATAATAATAACCAAAAGCAATGGACCTTTGTGTGTCTTCTTATGTTTTGAAAGCCTAAGACACGCTCACAACAGCTGTTTTCAAACCAGAGATTAAACTATCCAATGATAGGGGATATCATTTGCAATCATTCCTCTCATGGATGTTTAAAGATATAACTCCATTTCGTTTTTTGCTATTCTAGGGTGAGGACATTGCCTATTTTTGTAATTCATTGTCTCTCAAAGGGTTATAGAGAGGTCAGCTACTTGTGAAGCAGCATGGTGGGACAGGAGTTCTTAGTTTTCTAAAACAACTATAGATAGGTTCCTACCGGGGGCATGCTCCTTCATATTCTTCTATGTTTGTTGGCCGGTTGATGCCCATAATCCATCCAAATCGATGGAAAGAGAACACAGAATGAAAAATAAAGTCATGTGTTAATGTCAAAAACTGGTCCACCTCACTGTTGCCTCGTGATCTGGTCTCAGCCTTTGACAAACGGTTGAGATTTATAGTTGATGTGGACGCTTACAAGGATTCTGAACAGGAGATACTCTGGAATACCGATTGGAATTGTCTGCTTTGCTTTGGGAGGGATCTGTAAAAGGGAGAGGGGGGTGATCGGAATTGGGCCTTTCTGCCCGGATTTAACTCCGATGTTTAAATCAAAAAACTTGAGAGAGAAGTTTTAGACATAAGTTAGTTCTTTTATAATTTTTCCGGATCTTTTTTCTTCTATCATTGTTCTTCTTTTATAGCAAATTAAAGGCGGTGTAGGAAAATAGCCTCAAAGGCGGTGGGAAAGGCGGTGATTAAGGCGGTGAATAAATATCTCATGAGGCGGTAAGAAAATATCTGCCTTGTGTACCTACTGTGTAGGTACTATGTAGGTAAGTAAAAAATATCTGCTCACTGTAGAGGCAAGTGGATAAGATGTACTTACTGTAGAGGTGTTAGATATTTTCTTCCCTAGGTGGCTATGAGACAGTTTCTGTAGGAAAGGGTTGCTATAATTCCGTCGGATTTGTTGGCAGGTTGAATCCTCATTCCTATTTGCCGAACGGAATTTCTAGAGAAGATTTGGTGATACTGCCACGTGGCCAGAGGGATGTGGCCCTGTGCGTGAGACAAGTGGCCCTTTAGGTAGGTTACACATGTTTTACCAAATATCTCCGTAACACTAGTCCTCCAAAAGAGTATTTGTTTGAAAAAATCTGAGCGAGGAGTGAGCTAATCGCACTTTTCGCTTAGTTCGACAACAAGTATCTTCCTTAGTTGGCATGTCTATGTGGGTCTAGATTTTGTCTTTAGGATGATAAGGCACATGTGCTATTAATAGGCGACTGACACTTGTTGTGTTGTCTTTTCGTTGTTTGAATCGAGATAGATTTTTCTCCGGAATTTCCGCCTATAGTGTCAATAGGTTTTTCTATTTAAGGAGCTTGTATAGATAGTGTTTTTATCCACTCTGTTGTTATCTTTGTTTCTTTGTATGATGGCTCAGCGTTTGTCCTTCTTCAAAATTTTCACTTTCACCCAGTCCTCCCGTCATTTGCGAATTCCAACCTCTTTTTATGAACATTTAGAGGGCTTGAGGACTGGAGTCATTCATTTGATAAGTCCGAACGGCTGCGTATGGCAGTCTCTTTTGGCTGTTGACACGGATTTAGGTGAAATCTGTTTTGAGGAAGGGTGGGAAATTTTTCATGTCGATCATGATGTTGAGGCGGGGGATCTTCTAGTTTTTAAGTATGCAGGGGGCATGCGCTTCGAAGTGGAAATATTCGGAGGCGATTCATGCCGCAAAGAAGTGGACCCCAATCTTCGCCCACGTGCTTTGCCGGGGTTTCCTAGTGATGAGGACAAATGACGGCTATGAAGTCCGTGCATCTCCTCTGAGTCTTATCCGAGCGAGTCCTCGGATGGATCCGTGGACTGTTAACTAGGGAATTCCGACGGAGAATAATGTTTGCTAGGACTTGTTGCGTTGTTTGTTTTTTTTTTGTGTGTTTTTTGTTTGTAACTATCTTTGTAACATAAATGAATAAAGGTTGTCGTTTAGCTTATAAATTCTTTGGTATCTTCCTGAAATAATCACTGGTGATCCTATGTTAGGGCATGTGTTTTGTCTTCTATGGTATGGGCTCTACTTTTTATACAATGCCTGTTATTCCCTGAGAAGACACGTGTCTCTCCTACTGTTTAGCATTAAAGGGAGATGGTGGCGCGACGTGCATGGCGTGCGCGTTTGTCAACATCATGATGGGCGCGGCTACCCATGTGTGTTAGGCGGCGTTTGGTATGCTGACGTGGATGGAATTTTGAATCGTTTAAGGAGAAGTGATGATGGCTATCTGAACGGCCTGGACTTGGGGACCTTTGGTTCAATGGTCCAATCGAGGCGTAGTGTTGAGATCTAACGGCCAGGAATTTGTTTCCCTCTCATATAATAACCCGTAAAGGTGGAGAAGGCTTTATTGCGAAAATCGAAAATCGCGAGTGTCTTCTTCTCCGGCGAGCTCTGTCTTAAAGTTCCTGCGTTCTTTCACCTTTTTTTTCTTCTAAGGTATGGCTAGTGATTCTAGTGCGTCTTCTTCTTCTGGTTCTTCTCATAAATCTCATAAACCTGCTGCTTCTCAACCCCTTTCGATCTCTTTTCCGTCCGAACCCATAGTCTCCATCGCCATTCCAGGAGGGTCTAGGGATGTTCCGGTTCAGGATTTGCGGATTCATCCCGCCTCTAGGGCGATGGGTAGGGGGTCTGACACCTTCATAAGCCTCCTTGGGCAGAAGGATATCGATGACTTGGTAGAGAAGTATGGGATAGATTTGTCTTTGTTTGAGGTTAGGGCTCCATATTTTGGGGAGATGGCAAGTTCTCCTAGGGAGGGTGAGATTGCCATCTATCAGGATGCATTGTTGGGTAGCCTTAGGATTCCTTTTTCTAGTTTTGCTAAGGCGATTCTGGAAGAATATCGCTTGTGTCCTTCACAGTTAACTACGAACTCTTGGAGGTTGCTCAACGGTTTTGTTATCATTTTTAAGAACTATGGGGTAAATCCAACAGTCCGTTGGTTTCGTATGTTATTTAGTCTGTGTTTAGAGTCTAATGCCGATTGGTACTATTTCTCGGCTATTTCCGGGAGAAAGTTTCTAGGGAAAGTCCCTTCTTCTATTAAGTGATGGAAGAGTAAATTTTTCTTTGTCAAAAATAAGTCCGGGTGGGATGTCCGAACCAAGTGGGAGGTTCCTCGAATGGATATTGTTTGTGAGGAGATGACAAAGGAAGAGGAGGTTCTTCTTAAGTCAATGACGGGAATGTCCAAGGTTTACATAGATGCCTTCTTAACTAAGGAAAATCTCCTTAGGTGTCGTTTAATAGGAACTACTGGTAGGACTTGTTTGTGCGTCTAACTTAATTTAATCTTGAATCATGATGTCTAACTCACTTCGGAATTTATTCTTGCAGAAAAACCGATGGAGGACGAAGATTTATGTTACGTTAAGGGCATCCTGGCCTCCTTCGAAGGTGAAGTTCATCCACCCTTACCTCATGGGCTAAAGAAGAAGGAGGTAGCGCCCAGCAAAGGTGCTGATGCTTCCAAGGAGGAGAAGAAGAAAAGGAAGAGAAAAGACGTTGACTCTTCCAAGAAGAGGGTCAAGGGTGACCCTGCTGCTGGGTCCTCGCAGGAGAGGAGGACAAAAAGGAAGAATTCCGAGGACACATCGGGTTCTGGAATTACAAGAGAACAGGCGAATTCGCCTCAACAAGAGGTTCGCCCGGCTTTATCGCCAATTTCAGAGGGCCCCTCTTCTAGTCGATCAAAGGATATTCTCCTTAGGGAGGTGAGAGTCTACTTCTTAGGGCTATCTATTGTTTCATTAAGCATTTTTGATTTAGGTTTATTTATAGGTGGAAGCGGGAGAAGCAGCTTTCCTGGACAAATTGAGGGTGGCGGACTCAGTCCTGAAAGGACCAGCCACTCAGCAGAAAGAATTATCTTTCAAGGATATTACTTTTCGAGACGCTGCGTCAGTGAAGGACTTTTTGATGGCTATGAGGCCCGAACAGCTCTCCAATAAACTCTGAAGGGCTGGAAGGGAAGAGGCCACTTGCCAACTTTTCCGCTCGGCTATGTTGGTAAAATTTATTCTTGTAATTCTTTTACTTCCTAATTTGGTACTATCGCCCCTAACTCATTTGTTATTCTGGAGACTGCTCAATGGGAGGATCGAGTCAGCAACCTATGTCAAGAAGACTTGGCAAAGATGGAAGCGAGTGGGGCAGAAATTGCCGAATTAAGTTTTAGGGTGGCGGCTTTAGAGGGAAAGGAGAAGGAGCAACTCGCTGTTATCCATGCTCTTGAGCGAGATAAGGTCGAGAGGCTTCAACAGCTGGCTGCTATGGAAAAAGAGAAAAATGATCTAGCGGCCAAGCTAGTTATTTCTGAGGGCTCTCTTCATACTGCTGAGGAGAATATCAACAAATTACAAGATGAATCCAGCAGTTTGAAGAAGGAACTTACATCCGCTCAAACTGAGCGAGCTGAAGCCCGATGGGAGCTAAAACTGAAGGTTGGTGAAATTGCCGCCATTCAGGCTGAGTTTGAGGAAATTAAAGGGGAGCGTGACGTACTCAAGGAAGACTTAGCTTCCAGACAAAAAGCTCCTAAATCCGACTCGCAGGAAATAAAAGATTTAGCAGAACGAGCGGATAAGTTAGAAAAAGAGGTCGCTCGGCTTAGGGCGAAAGCGAAAGAGGGGGCCACCCGTATATATTCAGTATTGCAGCAGGTGGGCCATCATGTTCCTCCTGCAGAAGTGTTAGCGATGGGGCTTGCTGGAGTCTTAAAGAGGTTTACGGAATTGAAGGAGCAGCAGATTATAAAGACTTCAGAGACCCCTGCTCCAACCTCCTCTGTACCTCCGACTCAAATTCCTCCAGAAGCAGCTACCCACCCGGAAGGCCCTAGCTCTTAGGGATTTTTGTTTTATGGAATGTTTTTGTGAAGACTTAGGCTTTTTGAATGTAAATTTTACTTATATGAATGAAACACAAACCTTTATTTTGGTGAAGATTTATTTCCGAGTCGTGGTTATCTTTAACCATTTAAGAAGTCCTTTGCAAAGTCTTTCTTTCTTCATTTGGCTTGTAAAGCTTCGTAGCGAGTTCTTCTCTTCTTAGTCCAGTCATGGGACTTTGATTTGTTGAGTAAGACCCTTGCCTTTGTAAATGAGATTGTTGCCTCATATTTCGATCGGGATTTTTGCCGCTTGATTCTGGATGAGGATTGTCTTTTATCCTTGTAGGATAATTTTCGACTCATCTTTTGGGAATGAGATTTTCACCTCATCTTTGTGGGATGGGATTTTCACCTCATTTTTATCGAGAATTTCTAAACAGAACTTGAAGTTTTATTTCACAAAACATTTAGGAGACTGCTACAACATTCATTGATAGTAGCGTCGTAAGTGTTCAGCATGAAATGGGCGTTTGAGTGCCTTCCCTTCTATGTTAACGAGATAATAAGTACCCATGCGGACAATCTTCTGTATGACGTAAGGGCCTTCCCAGTTAGGAGTTAGCTTCCCCGTTCGGCTTTTGTTTCCCTGGAACTCATTTTCTCTTAAGACCAGATCACCGATTTGGAAGAAGACTCGTTTTATCCTTGTGTCGTAGAACCTTTTTACCCTTTGGCGATATATCGCTGCCCTTGTTTCTGCAACTTCTCTTCGCTCTTCAAGTAGATCAAGCTCCGCTCGAAGATTCTTCTCATTTTCTTCTGATGAGAAAGTTTGTTGTGTCCGCAAGGTAGGCATTCCTATTTCCGCAGGGATGACTGCTTCTGCCCCGTAAGTAAGAGAGAATGGAGTTTCTCCTGTGGGGGTTCTTGTGGTTGTTCGGTAAGCCCAGAGAGCGCTCGGAATTTCCTCAACCCAATTAGTTCCATTTTTAGACACTCGGGTTTTAAGAGTCTGGAGCAGGGTGCGATTTGTCACTTTGACTTGGCCGTTGGCTTGAGGATGTGTTACTGAAGTTAATTTGGATTCAATTCCGAGCTCGGAACAAAAGCTTTTGAAAGCCTTGTTGTCAAATTGTCGCCCATTATCAGAGATGAAGGCGACCGGAATTCCGAACTGACAAATAACCGTTCGCCATAAAAATCCTTGACAAGCCTTTTCCGTAATCTTGGCCAAGGGCTCAACTTCTACCCATTTGGTAAAATAGTCGATAGCAACTATCAGAAATTTCATTTGTCGAGTCGAGGTTGGAAATGGTCCTAGAAGATCAATTCCCCAAACTGCAAATGGTCGAGGACTGATAATTGGCGTGAGCATTGTTGGCGGTCGTCTTTGGATCTTGGAATACCGTTGGCAGACGTCACATTTTCGAGCGAACGCCACCGCATCTTGAGTTAATGTTGGCCAATAGTAGCCTTGTCGCAGGACTTTGTAACTCAAGGCCTTGCCTTCTATATGACCTCCTCCGATGCCTTCATGAATTTCTTGAAGGACGTAGTTGGCTTCTGTTGGATTTAAGCATCTTAAGAAGGGTTGCGTGTAGGACCGCTTGTATAGGTGTTCACCAATCATACTGTACTGGGTGGCTTTGTAAGAAATCCGTCTGGCTTCTGTCTTGTTGATTGGTGCAGGTCCACCTTATAGGTAGTTTCTGATGGGATCAATCCAACATGGCTCTTCTTCTGTACTTTGTACTTCTCCTACTAGCTCTTCAATAGTTTTTGCTGGAAGGTACTGTAGGTTGAAAGAGGGTTCTGTATCTCCACTAGGTGCAGTTGCTTTCTTAGATAAAGTGTCTGCCTCTTCATTTTGTGTTCGACAGATTTTTTCAATCTTGAAGTGAGCGAAGCATGGAACTATTTTCTTCACTACTGCCTGGTATTTGACCATGTTCTCCTCCTTTGCTTCAAAACTGCCCAATGTATGGCCAACGACTAACTGTGAGTTGGAATATACATGTAGATGTTGAATTCCGAGCCCCCTGGCCAAATGCAATCCTGCGATGAGGGCTTCATATTCGGCCTCGTTGTTGGTCGCTCGGAATTGAAACTTAAGAACTGTTGCAATTTTCCATTTAGAAGGAGAATAAAGGACGAAGCATGCCTCTGACTTTTCTTCAGTTGCTGATCCGTCGACATATAAGGACCATGGGATGGCATGGTTTTCTTTTGGATCTTGTGATGAGATTTCCGTCGGAATGGTTAATTCCGCGATAAAATCTGCTAGCACTTGAGCCTTGATTGCCGTTCGGGGCTTATAAGTGAGATCGAACTCACCCAATTCTATTACCCACTTGGCTAGACGTCCGGAATTTTCAGGCTTATGGAGAACTTGCTTTAAGGGCTGGTCAGTCAACACAGTAACTTTGTGAGCTTGAAAATAAGGTCTCAATCTCCGTGCGGATGTGATAAGGGCGAAGGCTAACTTTTCGAGCGGTAGATACCTTGACTCCGCGTCGTTAAGGATCTTGCTTGTATAGTAGACAGGCTTCTGAACTCCCTTATCTTCTCTTAATAGAACTGCACTTACTGCTCGAGGAGCAGCGGCCAGATAGATATAGAGTTCTTCTCCTACCTGCGGCTTGGCTAGCAACTGAGGTGATCGGAGATAATCTTTAAGCCCCTGGAAGGCTTTTTCACACTCTTCTGTCCACTCCATCTTTGGTGCTTTACGCAAGGCTTGGAAGAGTGGGAGATTTTTCTCTCCGGCTTTAGAGATAAATCTTCCAAGAGTTGCGAGGCGTCCATTAAGCCGTTGTACTTCTTGAAGAGTTTTGGGTGATCTCATGTCAAGAATGGCTTTGACCTTTTCTGGATTTGCTTCTTTTCCTCTTTGAGTCAATATAAATCCTAGAAATTTTCCTGATCGGACACCAAAGGCACACTTGCTCGGATTTAGACGCATGTTGTAAGTCCGAAGTGATTGAAAGGCCTCCTGTAAATCCAAAAGGTGCTCGTCGGCTTTGCGACTTTTAACCAAGATGTCATCCACATAGGCTTCGACATTTCTGCCAATTTGTTCTTTGAAGACTGTGCTTATGAGTCTTTGAAAGGTGGCTCCAGCATTCTTTAGACCAAACGGCATCACCTTGTAGCAATAAGTTCCTTTGCTAGTAATAAAGGATGTCTTTTCTTCATCATCTTTGGCCATTCGGATTTGATTGTAGCCTGAGAAGGCATCTAAGAAACTCAGTATTTCATGTCCCGCCGTGGAGTCAACCAAATCATCAATGGAAGGTAGAGGGAACGAATCTTTCGGACAAGCTTTATTTAAGTCCGTAAAATCTACGCACATTCTCCATTTTCCGGACGGCTTTTTGACCAGAACCACATTAGCGAACCAGTCTTGATAGTTCACCTCTCGAATAAATCCTGCCTTCAGAAGGGTTGATATTTCTTCTTCTGCAGCCTTCTGCCTTTTTGGGGCGGAATTCCTCCTTTTCTGTTTGACAGGTTTGAACGACTGATCTATGCTAAGGCGGTGTTCAATGACATCCCGTTTTACGCCTGGCATGTCCTCTGATGACCAGGCGAAGAGATTAGAATTGGTCCTCAGTACCACCATGAGGTTTTCTTGCTGTGCTGTTGTCAAATCCGCTCCAATCCGTACAGTACGTTGCAATCTAGTTGTGTCTAGAGGAACTATAAGCAATTCTTCAACTGGTGTGGGTCGGAGTTCTTCATCTTCCCGTTCTGCTATTCTGTTGATCAACATGGCCTCTGAAGCTCTCGTTTTGCCTTTATTTTGAGTTGTTCCTTTGAGAGTTGAGGCATAACATTGTCGTGCCAAGGGTTGATCTCCTCTTACTTCTCCACTACCACTCTCGGTCGGAAATTTGAGGAGAAGATGATAAGTAGAAATTATTGCTTTTAAGGCGTTGAGGGTTGGCCTACCAAGAATCACGTTGTAACTTGATGCACAACGCACAACAAGAAAATTTGTTGTCACTGTTGATGATCTTGGCGAATTTCCTACTGTAACTGGTAATGTGATCATGCCTTCCGGTTGTATCACTCCTCCGAAAAATCCTATCAAGGATGATTTTACGGGGAGTAAGTTGTCTGCATCATATCTCATTCTTTCAAAGGCGCTCAAAAAGAGAATATCTACTGAACTTCCACTGTCTATCAAGACCCGTTTCATTTGGAAGCTAGAGACCATGATGGCAATGACTAAGGCGTCGTCATGAGGGTGGCGAACCCTGTTGACATCATTATCATAAAAAATGATGGGAGTCATAGGCCGAGACCTTCTTTGTGGCACTTCCGCCTCCTGTGCCACTCCCACCATTCGAGCATAGCTTTTTCGAGAGGCGGAACTTTCACCACCACAACCAGGGCCGCCGCTAATAAATCCGACCATCTCTCCTTTCGCTCCTTCAGGCTGTGAAGTCTCAGGTTTCTCTTGAACATCAAGGTTGATATACTGCTCCAGTTGTCCCCTTCTAACGACATCTTCTATAGCGTTCATCAAATGGGTACACTTTTCTATGTCATGTCCTCTAGCTTGATGAAATTTGCAATATCGCTTGTTATTTTTTTGTCGTTCGGGATTTCTTGCAGGCTCTGGCCACGTCAAAATTTTTTGATCATGAATTTGCATAAGGATATGGCTTCGGGTTTGATTTAGTGGGGTGTGATGGTCATATCTGATTATTTTTCCTTCTTTTGGGGGTTCTCTAGGCTGCAGCCTATGTCGTTAAGGACGTGTTGAAGATTCCAGACCTTTACCTTCACTTTTATGGTCTCTGCGTGATCCTCCTTCCCTTTGGATTTCTGTAGACCTCCTGCTAAAACTTTGATATTTTCTGTCTTTCGGGATCTCCGTAGGGATACAGCGAGCCTCTTCATCCCAACCCGCATAAATTTCGTCAGAATTAATGTACTTTTGGGCGTGGATCATAAGGGCGAGGATGGTTTTTGGTGGGTCTAAAGTGAGGGAAAAACGAAAAGGAGAGTCTAGCAAACCCTCCATCAAAAAGGTTACGGCCATTCGTGGAATAAGGTCCGCAACATTTGTCGCTTCATCTATGTAACGGTTGAGGTAGGCTTGAAGTGTTTCACCGCCTCGTTGTTTAACATGCAGAAGGGTAGATGGGGTTTTCTTTTGCTTCCAGTAATTAGCAAAATAAGCTAGAAAGCGATCTGCTGAAACTTGAAAAGAAGAAATGGTGCTAGACGGAAGATCAACAAACCAGTCTTGCGCTTTTCCCTCTAAAGTGGCGGGAAAAGCTCGGCACATACGAGCATCCGTAATTCCAGAGAGCAGCATCTTTGATCAGAAAGACTTCAAGTGACAGGACAGATCGGTTTTGCCTTCATATGCGATCATTGTAGGCGGTCGGAAACTGTCAGGGACGTATTCATGCAATATTTCTTTGATAAAAGGAGAGCGTGTAGTGAGAACACGTCGCTCGGACTTCTGGTTTCCCCGAGAGGGACCATGTTGCTGTGTTCTTCTGTCGACAGTTGGGACTGACGGACTATTCCGCTCTGTTCTTGTAGTAGCCTGTTCTCGACGTAGAATGGAGGGAGGTTCTGAACTGGCAGAAAAGGCGGTCTGCTCTCTTCTTTCCCCATGAGTACGGGTCCTTGTCCTCCCTCTACTTCCGGAATTGGCTAATGGGGCTGTCGGCACAGTTGGTGGAATTGATGTGAGCGGAAGCGATGGATGGGCCAAGGTGTGAACAGCCTGAGTTAACCACTCTAATTGTTGCTGCATGTTGAGATAAAATTCTGGGATGGGTTCTTGAGATAAAATGGCTGGATTTTTTCGATGGAGGTAAGATGGGTGGATTTTCCGACGGATTCTCCCCATCTCTCCAAACTTCGCCGGGTGTTTCGGTATTACTAGGTGCTCCTTGTTCTTGAATTCGTTTAGATCTTCTGGTAGTAATCATTTAGCTTTTTGTAAGTGTCCCCACGGACGGCGCCAAACTGTTGATGTCAAAAACTGGTCTACCTCACTGTTGCCTCGTGATCTGTTCTCAGCCTTCGACAAACGGTTGAGATTTATAGTTGATGTGGACGCTTACAAGGATTATGAACAGGAGATACTCTGGAATACCGATCGGAATTGTCTGCTTTGCTTTGGGAGGGATCTGTAAAAGGGAGAGGGAGGTATCCGGAATTGGGCCTTTCTGCCCGGATTTAACTCCGATGCTTAAGTCAAAAAACTTGAGAGAGAAGTCTTAGACATAAGTTAGTTCTTTTATAATTTTTCCAGATCCTTTTTCTTCTATCATTGTTCTTCTTTTATAGCAAATTAAAGGTGGTGTAGGAAAATAGCTTGAAAGGCGGTGGGAAAGGCGGTGAATAAATATCTCATGAGGCGGTAAGAAAATATCTGCCTTGTGTACCTACTGTGTAGGTACTATGTAGGTAAGTAGAAAATATCTGCCCACTGTAGAGGCAAGTGGATAAGATGTACTTACTGTAGAGGCGTTAGATATTTTCTTCCCTAGGTGGCTATGAGACAGTTTCTGTAGGAAAGGGTTGCTATAATTACGTCGGATTTGTTGGCAGGTTGAATCCTCATTCCTATTTGCCGAACGGAATTTCTAGAGAATATTTGGTGATATTGCCACGTGGCCAGAGGGATGTGGCCCTGTGCGTGAGACAAGTGGCCCTTTAGGTAGGTTACACATGTTTTACCAAATATCTCCGTAACATCATGGTTTTAAAATATGTTATGGGTGAAGTAAGGTTGTCTATGTGGCACGATCTGAATGGCTTGACGGGAAGCTACACGTGGTGACACCCTAGCCGCCCAAAGAGAAACTTGAAGATAGGGACGATTTTTACTGAATACCGGTAACTGTTAAACCTGAGAAAGGGGATGAAATGTCAATCGCTGGTGCTCGGAACTCTAACAAAGCCTCTAGAAGGCTCCGGCTAAGCTGGCGCTTACTTGGCTCCCAAACAAGAGGAAGCTTGGTTAGCAAACTACCGGTGACAAAGGGTGACAAAAATGTATAAAAGAGAAGGAGAAGGGTGTGAAAAAGGAGACCTCTCTCTCTCTCTCGAGCTCTCTCTTTCCCTCTCCTCCCCCTACCCCCCACCCCGCTTTATCCCCATTGATTCCTTTCGTTCTCTCTCTCTCTCTCTCTCTCTCTCTATCAGCTATGAAAACTCTCCCGATCCCTATAGTTTCCTTCTTTTCGGAGCTGATCGACTAACTTGACCGTCAGAGGGTTTGTGGAGGAGATCCCCAAACATCCATTATGCAGGCCGCTACTGAGGGAGAGGCCGCGCGTGTATCCACTGAGAAGAACTGATGACTTTGATGCTCTCGGCGACAATGGACCATCCGACAACCGAAGTCGCCAGAAGTCCTCCTCAACTACAAATTTTACTCACTGATCGAGGTCAACTTAGATCCCTAGGAGGAGCTGATTCTCGGCATCAACAGTTGGCGCCGTCTGTGGGGATGCCTTGATTGAAATGTTGCGGCATCTTGAAGATGACAATAGGAAGGAAGAATTCCGTCCCTCTCCGACCTACTAAATAGTCAACAGAGGAGGCGCAGAGCCCGCAGAGGACTTGACTCCTCTGGAGCAAGCCCCGGTCTTGGAAGAGGACCGCAGAGACCTCTGGATCCAGACGCTCCAAAAACAATTGGAGGTGCTTACCAAGGCCCTCCACATGCAAGATAGGTGACTCCTTGACAACCGAGGGGCTCCGAAGTCTAATCACCTGATGCGACGAGGGGGTCGATGTAGCGTACCCTCGGTAGACGAGCTCAAACGTGAAGGAAGATGAGAGTCTCTTCTCGAGCAACAATACTGGATCCATATGATCCTGAACTCATTCCGATGAGCCACCTCTCCACCCAAACAACTAAGGGATGTGAGAGGTGATGCGATACAACCGCAAGAATACAGGTCGTCACAGGTAATAAAGTGGACTTGAAAGTCGGGTTATCGATCCTTAGGGAGATGGAAATACTAGTACCCACTATTCATCTACTATCTAGTTGATCCAAAGGTGGTTGATTATGCTAATTCTAAACTAATCAATTGAAAACACAAACAAGGGAATCGAGTTGCTCTTAAGGTCAAACAATCATAAAAGGGGGATGCTCGGACAATTGAATCCCCCTTGGACTTCCAAAAGATGAATGCTATTCTCTATCTCGACACTTAGTTGATCCTTGGCCAAGGGTTCCTATGGTGTTTTCACTCCCTCTCTCGAGGCGAATTACTAATCCTGGTGCCCTTACTGATGATGATCTAGGGAACCTAAGTCTTGGAAGGGTTATGAGAATAATACGTCTAAAGGGCTCGCTCTCCTTAGTACCCGGGTCCCCAGTATACTCACAACCCCCTCTATTGGAGATGGTCTACACATGGGGAAGCGTTCGCTTTTTCCCCCATATAGACTAGGAAATTCCCTCTGGGCTCTCGCAACGTAGAGGGATTCACTTACATTGAAACATTCAATAGACTCAATGAAATTCAACCAAATCATCAAAGAAAGAGAAATAACATTAATTAAAACATGTCCAAGGGTTCATCAATCATCCAAGCATGTACAAGATTAGCCCTCCATAAAAGGGGGGCAACAATCTAAAACAAAGATGAAGACAAACAAAGAAATCATAAGGAATAATACTAATGCATACACCGTTGATGGCTTCCTTGATCCTCTTCCAATGATTTCCCCTCTTCTTGCTCAAATAGCTTCAAGATGAGAATCTCCAAGCTTTCCCCAAGATTAAGCTCTCTCCCCAAGTTGCTTTCCTCCCCCTAAACCCTCATTAGTCGGCTTTTGTACCTCTCGGGTTTTAGGGGTGAGATTTACAAATTTTGCCCTCTTCTAGGTCTGCAGATTCGTTGAAATCTTACGATGTACGGTCACTATATACGGGCGTATATCAGCTCGTATGACTAACAACCACCTCCATACGGCCTAGTATACGAGCCGTATGATGACCCGTATGCCTTTTAGGTGCCAGTATACGACCGTATGTCAGCCCGTATGGATGCCCGTATGGGCCCTTCTGGGTGCTTTGAGGTCCCGGTTTCTCTCGAAATGCTTCCTTTCTTCCGGGGTCCTGGTATTTTGCCTTGTTTATCAAAATGAATACATTTTAAGTATCGATGGGCAAAAAGTCTTCAAAATTACATGCCAAGTATATAAGAATATGATATAAAATTATGTTCAAATGAACACTTATCAAGTGGTATGCTCCCTACGCTGTCTCCCCGTTCGTTCCAAGTATTCTATAGGTTCCCCTGCACCAAGGGCTCCAAATTCCTCCAATAAAGAAATATAACAGGACCTTAGATCCCGTAGACCACCTAGAAGCTTTTAAAACGGTGATGCTCCTTTATGGGGCTAGATGGAAGATCATGTGCCGTACCTTCTAGGCTACACTGTGAAGACCTGGTTTTCTAGCTTTAGGCTAGAACCCATTTCGTCTTTCGAAGCCTTGAGTGAGCTTTTCATAAGCCACTTCGTGATCAGCAAAAGGCCGTAAAAGATCTCGACCATGCTCATAAGAATCTAACAACAGGAAGGGGGAAACCTTCGTGGTTACGTCCATAGGTTCAACTTGGAGTTATTGGAAATTCCCGCCGTGGAAAAGACATTCACTGTCATAGCATTCGCGGAAGGGTTACGAAGATCCTCTTTCCAATTCTCTCTGTTAAAGAGGCAGCCGAAAGACTTAGCGGACCTTCTCGCCCAAGTCGAGAAGTATGTTAATGTAGAGGAAGTCTAGGCTGTTAAACGAGAGGAAATTAAGTCTGCCAGAAATGGCCAAGTAAGAGAAAAATCCCATGCTAGAAAATAATTAGACGTTCGACAGGAAAAGGTTCCCCTCCACGGAAAATAATGACAAGTCAGGTATGATATACCACAAATATACACCCCTGAATGCCAGTCGGATGAGATCCTCATGAATATAGAAGACCTAAAAGTACTCAAATGGCTCGAGAAAATGAAGAGATGGCAAGACACAAACAAATGTATCCAGCTTCAAAGACAAGATAGAGAAACTGATCCGCAGTGATGCCTTACCCAGTATCTGAAGAAGAGATAGCAAGGAAAGGACTCCTCCTCTCCTCAAAAGAAATAGGATCCTATAGGGGTGATTCACGTGATCGCGGGAGGACCTGTGAGTGGAGGGGAGAGCAACTCGTCTCAAATCAAAAGTCCTATATCAACAAGAAATTTCTATATTATCCTTCTTCAACATATATTTTGCCTCCTGCGCATATTTAAGCTTAGGTATAGGGCTGCTTCGTTTGCCAATGATAATAACAAGCAGTTGCTCAACATAATAACCATATAAACAAGCTTGACACTTATGTTCTGATCCATAAGCACATCAAAATATTCTATATTCAACACTTAGAAAACTAAACGCTTTTGTTTTGATCCATCAGCACATCATATAATAGTTTTATTATTTCCCTATCTCTCCTCTCCATCTCACTAATGGTTGAGGCTTTCATTTTTTAGTCGATCTTAACTTGGTTAGGTTATATTGATTAGTGGTATATATACTTGGCCCGGCTTGTGATTATGATATGATGATCATTTATATATATGTTTGCCAATGATAATCACAGGCAGTCGATATGAACCTGGTTAGGTTATGTTGATTAGTAGTATATATAGGACCACAAAGAAGTATTCTTTTTTTTTTAATAAATAGGACACGGTTAGGTCATATATATGACTTGGTTAGGTCATATATACCAGACCACAAAAAAGTCTTTTTTTTTTTATAAATAGGACAAACCACTAGAACTACTCAAATATAGATTGATGGGATAAATGATTTCTTAGGATTGTGGACTCCTATTGTAATGTAAAAAGAAAGTAGGGTGAATAGATTGAGTCAGTTATATTATATATACTAGCATAGACATCATTCGGTCCTTGAACCTAATGATAGTTTTAGGTAATTGATATCAGTGCCTTATAGACAATGTAGAGTGAAACTCAACAAGGAAGACTGTCACGCCCCGAACCACGGCTCAGGCGCGTAGACAACCGGCCGCACCCAAACAGGGACTAGTCCCCATTCAGGCGCAAGGCCTTAAGAACTCTTATACAATAAGTATTCAGAGTTAATAATAACAGCGGAATCATAGCTAAAAGATGAAGGGAGTTCGTACAACTCCATACAGTACAATATCGGGTTTACACAACCCAAGACTAGGATCCAGTCCGGTCACCCCTAGAAATCCATACAACAAAGAAATCTAAATTACAAGTCTCACACAGAATAAAAGAGTTACGCAGACCTCAAGACAAATAGAAGTAGCCGAGTCAGCAACTCGGTATATCCCCGCCTAAGCTCGATCCTACTCCTCCTCGTCCGAACTTGAGTAATACACGAATAAAGTGCAAGAGCCTAAAGAATAGGCCCAGTAGGATCGCATAAACAATAAAAGAGGCGAAGGCCATAAACAAGGAACAGAATAAAGTAAGTACAATTATACAAATACAACAACAACACAGCAAGCAACAAGTAGCTGGAATGCGGATAAAATCTACAGATGTACTCAATCTCTGGCATATGTGATACTAAGATGTCTACGACATCTACGACACCATCGATATCGTCTTCGGCCTAAGCCGGACTAAGCTATAGCATACATGTGCACATGGTCAGAAAATGCCGCTCTCTAACTGAGTTAAGTGGCCAGATATTATACACCCTCTGCCAGGGTCTCCGTCCGATGGCGCCCCAAGTGCTCGTGTCCAGATATTATACGCCCTCTGCTTAGGGGCCCGGTGGCCGATATTATACACCCTCGCCCGTGGTCTCCGTCCGATGTTTCATGCACGAAAGTAAGAGATTGATAGTACTAATACCTAACAGGTATAAAAATATATATATCCAAGGCAGCAACATCCTGAATATACAATGATCGGTAACCTCATCGAGATCGGGAGTCAATACGTATTTAAGAAGTAAACTCTACTCAAATACGCATAAGAAGAAAAATGATAGCAACAATCCCCTCGAGATATAAAACCAACACATATGAGGAAAACCATCTCAAATATACATTGGGAACCTCTCGAGGAAATAAGAGTACAAAATCAAAGTGGGGTAGGAGGAAGGAATACTCACAAACCTTCCGTGCGAGAGCCTACCTGATCTGGAGAGAAATCCTCTAATCCTCGTCGCGTCTCACGCGTCCGGGTTAGGATCTAGTAAATAGCATACACCCTAGTTAATTATACTTGATGTTCACAATCATGCATAATTAAATGGTTTAAGTGGGCATACTAGGTCCCTACAAAACTCCGTATTTTTACTCTAGCGCAGTCACCGAGAACTGCCAATAACTTTCAATCCGCAAGTCGGATTTCCCCGATTTAGCTCTCATTAGAAAGTACTCTTTCCCCTATTTCTAACGACATGCTAATCGTGTCGATTGGAGTATCATTGCTGCCCCGAACTGTACCCTGAAGGGGCAGCCCGGAACCGATTTTGAACGAAAATCGGACAGCACCTCCCCTGATTATCGGCTCCCGATAATCTACAAACATTCACACAATAACATCCAATACACTTGGATTTCCACCAATTTACCCTCTAATAACCATTAATGCGACCATAGGTTTAATTCATTCATTAATTAGGTTCTCCCCCCTCCAAATTAAGGTTAGGTGTTCACCGTCGTCGCCGATCAGCGGGGATGTACGTGCAGGGGTGCTGACGGGCTGCAGGCCCACAGATCTGAGCGCGTAGGGCTGCTGGACGCGCGGAGGGCGGCGGGCTGGTGGCGTAGAGGCGTGCCGCTGCTGGGGCCAGGGCGGACGGCGCGGCATGCGGCGCAAGTGCGTGGAAGCGCTTGAGGCGGGCTGCTGCGGCCGACGGTGGCTGGGAAGGCTGCGTGAGGAGTGGGGAAAAGAGGCGCCGGCGCGGGGTGCGGTCGTGGCGGGCCGAGGGGCTCTAGCAGTGGGGAACGCGGGCCGGCGAGCGGCGGGCGGCGGCCGACGGCACAGCTGTGGCGTGAGTGTTGAGGCAGGTAATGCTCGCCTGGCTGGAAGGCTGGCAGAGGCTGCTGACGGGAGGGACGGACGCGGGAGGGCGTGGAGCAAGGGCGCTTGGCAAGAAGAAGGGAGAGGCAGAGAGAGGGAGAGAGATATTTCATTCTCTCTCTCCTCTCTGGTCAAATATAAAACATACATATTTATTTATTTATTTATTTATTTATTTACTTTTTCTCAAGTCACATGTGTCAACTATTCCTCCACATGAGCACTATGCATTCACGGGTAAGTGAGCTATTTCTTGTCGGGGCCCACTGTGATAATTCTCTTGTCCTCATGCCCGACCCAGATCCGCGAATCTCAGGTCAATGGTCCCCGTGGCACAAGTGTACTGTAGTATCACGGGATTTGTCTCTCGTCGGATCAGATCCGGAAATATCGGCTTTCGGTCAAATCCTTGGTCACTGGCGCACTGTGGCATCACGGGGTTGTCGCTGTCCCCGACCAGATCCACTTTTCCCAGGGACTCTAACTTGTTTCCTCAAGTAATTAATTACCCGAATTAATATACCGTTAAATAGTTTCCATTAATTAACAATTAATAAACTCCTCGAATTTAATAAATAAAAGTCTTTATTTATTTCGGGGCAGGCATTACAATCTCCCCCCCTTATAGGAGTTTAGTCCCTAAACTCACATCAGAGATTACTCAAACAGATCTGGGTAACGCTTCTTCATGTCGGCTTCGCGTTCCCAGGTAGCTTCACCACCAGTGTGGTTGTTCCATCTTACCTTGACTAAAGGAATGCTCCGATTCCTTAGTTGTTGCTCCTTGTAGTCAAGTATCTCTACGGGTAACTCCTCGTAAGTCAAATCCTGCTGAAGTTCCACTGGCTCATACTCAATGACTTGAGACGGGTCGGTCAAGCATTTCCTCAGCATGGAGACGTGGAAGACATTGTGAACTTGAGCCAAGTCCGGAGGTAGGGCCAACCGATATGCCACTACTCCAACTCGCCCCAATACCTCAAAAGGTCCAATGTACCACGGGCTAAGCTTCCCGCGCTGTCCAAATCTCATCACACCCTTCATTGGTGATACTTTTAAAAGCACTTTGTCGCCCACCTAGAACTCCAGTACAGAGCGGCGTTTGTCAGCATAGCTCTTCTGACGACTCTGAGCTATCTTCAACCTTTCCCTGATAACTTTTACTACTTGCTTCGCATTTTGCACTTCCTCGGGTCCTTCGAAAGCCCGTTCTCCTACGTCATTCCAGAATATAGGAGATCGGCAGGGTCGCCCGTACAGGGCTTCGTATGGTGCCATTTGGATGCTCGCCTGATAACTGTTGTTGTAGGCAAACTCCGCCATCGCCAAGTGCTCGTCCCAAGAATCTGAGAAGTCTAGGGCACATGCCCTCAGCATGTCCTCTAAAATCTGGATTGTTCTCTCTGATTGACCATCCGTCGGTGGATGAAAGGCGGTGCCAAATGTCAATCGAGTACCCAAGGCCTCATGTAGACTTTCCCAGAATCTTGAGACGAATCTAGGATCTCTGTCGGATGTGATCGTCACTGGTATGCCATGTAAACAGACAATCTTGTCCATGTAAAACCTGGCGAGTCGTGCCAAGCCCATCTTACGTGTCAATGCCAGAAAGTGCGCCGACTTGGTCAGCCGGTCGACGATTACCCACACTGCCTCATTTCCTTTTTGTGACCGAGGTAAGCCAGTCACGAAGTCCATTGTGATGTGCTCCCACTTCCACTCTGGTATTGGCAGGGGTTGTAGCTTCCCTGCTGGCTTGTGGTGCTCTGCCTTCACTCGCTGGCAGGTAAGGCAATGGGCCACAAAATCAGCTATCTCCTTCTTCATGGCGTTCCACCAGAAGTAGTTCTTCAATCCACGATACATTTTGGTACCCCCGGGATGCATCGCGTAGCTCGAGTAGTGTGCTTCTTCCATAATGTCTCTCTTGAGCTCTGGTATATTGGGTACACATATCCGATCTCCAAATCTAATTGTGCCATCCTCGTGGATCCGGAACTGTGTTGGCAAGCCTTGTTCCATCTTGTTCAAAATATCCACAATCCTACTATCTTGTCTCTGGTTATCCCGAATCCTATCCAATATGGTAGGCCGTATGCATAGAGTAGCCATGCTCACTTCCGAGCTCGGCTCAATCACCTCTAGCTCAAGCCTCCTCATCTCCTCCAGAAGAGGTATCTGATCAGTAAGGTTTGCAGCAGTTCCGTAATTGACTTTCCTGCTCAAAGCATCAGCCACCACATTAGCCTTGCCTGGGTGGTAGTGAATGCTGAGGTCATAGTCTTTGATCAGTTCCAGCCAGCGTCTCTGCCTCATGTTCAGCTCCTTCTGTGTGAATATGTATTTCAGACTTTTATGGTCTGTATACACCTCACAAGGCACGCCGTACAGGAAGTGGCGCCAAATTTTCATGGCAAATACTACTACTACCAACTCTAGGTCATGTGTGGGGTAGTTCTCTTCATGCGACATCAATTGCCTTGAAGCATAGGCAATGACTCGCCCATTCTGTATAAGGACGCACCCAAAACCTGTCTTGCAAGCATCACTATAGATTACGTACCCGCACCCGCTCTCTGGTAGGGCCAAGACAGGTGCAGATACCAATCGATTCTTCAGTTCTATGAAGCTCTGCTCGCAGTCCACCGTCCAGATGTAAGGAGTACCCTTCCAAGTCAGCCTGGTCATGGGTAATGCTATACAGGAGAATCCCTCTACAAACCTCCTGTAGTAGCCAGCTAATCCCAGGAAGCTCCTGATCCCTCTGACGGTGCTCGGTCTACTCCAGTCTACTACTGCTTCAATTTTCTTGGGATCCACAGAAGCGCCATCTTCGCTGATGACGTGTCCCAGGAAAGCCACGCTACTTAGCCAAAAGTCACATTTGGAGAACTTGGCGTACAGCTCTTCATGCCTCAGCGCCTCCAGCACTAGCCTCAAATGTTTTGCATGTAACTTCTTGTTCTTTGAGTATATCAGAATATCGTCAATGAAGATGACTACAAACCGATCCAAGTATCGTCTGAATATACTGTTCATCAAATCCATGAACACCGCCGGGGCATTGGTAAGCCCAAACGGCATCACTAGAAACTCATAGTGCCCATAACTCGTGCGAAAGGCACTCTTCGGGACATCCTCGCCCCGAATCCGTACTTGATGGTACCCAGACCTCAAGTCTATCTTGGAGAACACCTGTGCTCCTTGTAGCTGATCCATCAGATCATCGATTCTCGGCAGAGGGTATTTGTTCTTGATTGTCACCTTGTTGAGCTCACGGTAATCGATACATAATCTCATGGATCCGTCTTTCTTCTTGACGAACAGTACCGGGGCTCCCCAAGGTGACATGCTCGGCCGAATGAAGCCTTTCTCCAGGAGTTCTTCAAGTTGTTGCTTCAGTTCCTTCAACTCTGCAGGGGCCATTCGGTAGGGGGCTCTGGATATGGATGCCGTTCCTGGGGCTAGGTCGATGCCAAATTCCACTTCTCTCTCTTGGGGTAGTCCCGGCAAGTCATCTGGAAATACATCCGGAAAATCGCGGACTACTTGAATTTGTGCCACCGTATATTGTGCATCCCTTGACTCAGTGATCGATGCCAGAAACCCAGCACAACCACTGTTGATCAGCTTCCGGGCCCGAAGTGCAGATATCTCCCGAGCTAGTGTGTAACCCTTACTGCCTTTGAAAACGAACTCCTCGGCACCTGGAAATCGAAAGTGCACTCTCTTCCTTCTGCAGTCCAACACCGCGTAAGCTGAAGAGAGCCAATCCATGCCGAGGATCACGTCGTAGTCGCGCATCTCCATCAGGTGTAGGTCGGCAATGAGTTCATGACCCTCGATCACGACTGAGCATTGAGGTGCCAACCTATCCACGATCTTTGCCGTTCCCACTGGGGTATCGACGCGCAGGTCGTGTGATAGTTTAATTACATACAAACTATTTCTCCGGGCAAATGAAGTAGACACGAAAGAATGTGTCGCCCTGGGATCAAACAGTGCACAAGCATAGTAAGGCAAACGGTGATAGTACCTGTAACCACCTCATGAGAGGCTCGGGCATCCTCCTGGGTCAGGTTGTAAACCCGACCCTGAGCAACTGGCCGACTAGAAGAAGAAGGGGAACCTGCTGCCTTCCCCCTCCCCTTCCCGCCTCTGGATCCTCCTCTCTGACCTCGGTCTCCCGTGGCCTGCTGTCGTGAACCTCCATGTGTGCGTGGGGTGCATGCAGTGCTTTATGCAGGACCCATCTCTCCTCCTGGCGACCCGGCCTGCTCGAGGGGACAATCGATTCTGAAATTCTCGGTGCTACCACATCGGAAGCACATATCTGCCTGGTGCCAACACTGCTCTCTAGTATGTGAGCCCCCACAACGGGTGCAATGAGGATGTGGGCTCCTCCCTGACGATCCCCTGCCTCTGGACCCGGACGACGAGGAAGATCTGGTAAAGAGGCTGGGACTGCGCCACTCGAGCGCCGAATCAGGCTGCCAGGAAGACTCACTCTTCCTGGAGCTCTTTCCTTTGTCACTGCTTGCTCTCGTTTGCGTGGCTCTTGTGTTTCTTGCCAGGCCAGCTCAGCGTCCTTGGCTATCTCCACCAACTCGTGGAAGGGACATCTCAAAGATGGCGTCACGGAACGCCGGAGGTTGGGCCTCAGGCCACTAACAAACTGGCGGGCCTTGAACAATGTGTCAGCCACAAGGGTAGAGGCAAACCTGGATAGCCGCTCAAACTCGGCCTCATACTCGTTGACAGTCCTAGTCCCTTGTTACAAGGTCAAAAACTGCTGAGTCATCAAAGCCTGTCTGCTCGCTGAAAAATACTTGTCGAAGAAGGCGGTTCTGAACTCTTTCCAAGACTCAAAGCCTTTTTCACCTCACATTCTTTACTTGATCTTGTACCAACTTACGGCGCTGCCCTTCAAAGCATGTAGGCAGCCTAGTCTCACCATGTCTTCTTAGGGCTCTGCATAGCACGGAAGGTAGCCTCAATCTCATCTATCCACCGCTCGCCACGCGTCGGCCGGTACCTCCCTCAAAGGGTGGGGGTCCATGCCTCCGAAACAATGCTAGAGAACTACTACCACCGCATCAGGCCAAAGACTACCGCCTTCCGTGGAGGCTGCAGGGGGAGTGTGTAGGTGGGGTGCCATCGCCGCTTTGCCGCCACGCCATCGCTGCTCCCGCCACTGCTGCCGCCTGCCCAGTCACGCATCATCCTCGTCATCTCCTGCACCAGGCCTGACATCGCGGTCGGATCTGGATAGGCCCCTGGTGCAGGACCAGGGTGTCCTCCTGGCGCGGGACCAGGATACGCTCCGGTAGACGGGCCAGGGTACCCACCGGCTGCTGGTCCGGGATATCCCCCTACTGGAAAACTGGGGTATCCTCCTGCGGGGTAGCCGGGGTAGCCGGGATAACCGGGGTAGCTGGGGTAGCCTCCGGTGGGATAGCCAGGATGACCCCCTGTCATGGGGTCTGTACCGGTCTCAGGGGCACCAGTCTCAGGGGCCGGCGCCTGCGGGGCCTCCGTATCTAAACCGACTGGAACTTCCTCCTGCCAGTGCATGGGCTCCGGGGGTGGGCTCACTGCCCGCTTGCTTGGCCGCCCTCGTCTCGGAGGCATGACTTCTGCAAGATAGAAAAGTTCCAGTTGTCAATACACTGCCCAACCCACTCTCTCAACAAAATAAAGACTCAACTCCTAAGTTGCTGAGATAACTAGGGTGACTTGGATTAGATTTCGATACCATATTAATTGTCACGCCTCAACCACGGCTCAAAGCGTGAGACAACCGGCCGCACCCAAACAGGGACTAGTCCCCATTCAGGCGCAAGGCCTTAAGAACTCTTATACAATAAGTATTCCGAGTTAATAATAACAGCGGAATCATAGCTAAAAGATGAAGAGAGTTCGTACAACTCCATATAGTACAATATCGGGTTTACACAACCCAAGACTAGGATCCAGTCCGGTCACCCCTAGAAATCCATACAACAAAGAAATCTAAATTACAAGTCTCACAAAGAATAAAAGAGGTACGCAGACCTCAAGACAAATAGAAGTAGCCGAGTCAGCAACTCGGTATATCCCCGCCTAAGCTCGATCCTACTCCTCCTCGTCCGAACCTGAGTAATACACGAATCAAGTGCATGAGCCTAAAGAATAGGCCCAGTAGGGTCGCATAAACAATAAAAGAGGCGAAGGCCATAAACAAGGAACAGAATAAAGTAAGTACAATTATACAAATACAACAACAACACAGCAAGCAACAAGTAGCTGGAATGCGGATAAAATCCACAGATGTACTCAATCTCTGGCATATGTGATACTAAGATGTCTACGACATCTACGACACCATCGGTATCGTCTTCGGCCTAAGCCGGACTAAGCTATAGCATACATGTGCACATGGTCAGAAAATGCCGCTCTCTGACTGAGCCAAGTGGCCAGATATTATACACCCTCTGCCAGGGTCTCCGTCCGATAGGGCATCAAGTTCTCGTGGCCAGATATTATACGCCCTCTGCCGGGGCCTGGTGGCCAGATATTATACACCCTCGGCCAGGGTCTCCGTCCGATGTTTCATGCCTGAAAGTAAGAGATTGATAGTACTAATACCTAACAACAGGTATAAAAATATATATATCCAAGGCAGCAACATCCTGAATATACAATGATCGGTAACCTCATCGAGATCGGGAGTCAATACGTATTTAAGAAGTAAACTCTACTCAAATACGCATAAGAAGAAAAATGATAGCAACAATCCCCTCGAGATATAAAACCAACACATATGAGGAAAACCATCTCAAATATACATTGGGAACCTCTCGAGGAAATAAGAGTACAAAATCAAAGTGGGGTAGGAGGAAGGAATACTCACAAACCTTCCGTGCGAGAGCCTACCTGATCTGGAGAGAAATCCTCTAATCCTCGTCGCGTCTCACGCGTCCGGGTTAGGATCTAGTAAATAGCATACACCCTAGTTAATTATACTTGATGTTCACAATCATGCATAATTAAATGGTTTAAGTGGGCACACTAGGTCCCTACAAAACTCCGTATTTTTACTCTAGCGCGCAGTCACCGAGAACTGCCAATAACTTTCAATCCGCAAGTCGGATTTCCCCGATTTAGCTCTCATTAGAAAGTACTCTTTCCCCCCTTTCTAACGACATGCTAATCGTGTCGATTGGAGTATCATTGCTGCCCCGAACTGTACCCTGAAGGGGCAGCCCGGAACCGATTTTGAACGAAAATCGGACAGCACCTCCCCTGATTATCGGCTCCCGATAATCTACAAACATTCACACAATAACATCCAATACACTTGGATTTCCACCAATTTACCCTCTAATAACCATTAATGCGACCATAGGTTTAATTCATTCATTAATTAGGTTCTCCCCCCTCCAAATTAAGGTTAGGTGTTCACCGTCGTCGCCGATCAGCGGGGATGTACGTGCAGGGTCTTGGCCGACGGGCCGCAGCCCACAGATCTGGCGTAGGGTCAGCTGGACGCTGAGGGCGCGAAGGCTGGTCGAGAGGCGTGCCGGCCAGGGCGCGCGACGGGCGCACGGCACGCGCGCTGCAAGCGTGGAGCGCGGGGTTGGGCGGCGGCTGCGCTCACGGACGGGCCGGGAAGGCCGCGCGAGGGGGAAAAGAGGCGCCGCGGGTGCGGTCGCGTGGCGGCCGAGGGCTCAATGGGGAACGGGCCGGGCGAAGCGGGCGTGCCGCCGGATGGGCAGCCTTGAGTGGGCGCGCTGGGTGCTGGACGCTGCAGGCACGCTGTCAGCTTCAGTGAGCGCGCTAGCGTGACGGGGAGCTCGACGGCGTGGAGGGCGCGGGCAAGGGCCAGGCGCGGCTGAAGAAGAAGGGAGAGGGAGAGAGAGGGAGAGAGATATTTCATTCTCTCTCTCCTCTCTGGTCAAATATAAAACATACATTTTTATTTATTTATTTATTTATTTATTTACTTTTTCTCAAGTCACATGTGTCAACTATTCCTCCACATGAGCACTATGCATTCACGGGTAAGTGAGCTATTTCTTGTCGGGGCCCACTGTGATAATTCTCTCGTCCTCATGCCCGACCCAGATCCGCGAATCTCGGGTCAATGGTCCCCGTGGCACAAGTGTACTGTAGTATCACGGGATTTGTCTCTCGTCGGATCAGATCCGGAAATATCGGCTTTCGGTCAAATCCTTCGTCACGGGCGCACTGTGGCATCATGGGGTTGTCGCTGTCCACGACCAGATCCACTTTTCCCGGGGACTCTAACTTGTTTCCTCCAGTAATTAATTACCCGAATTAATATACCGTTAAATAGTTTCCATTAATTAACAATTAATAAACTCCTCGAATTTAATAAATAAAAGTCTTTATTTATTTCGGGGCAGGCATTACAAAGACAGTGAGTGAGCATGAGTAGTTGTGGAATTCCAACCTCACTATTTCCTTTTTTTTTTCTTTTCCTACTAGTTCCCGAAACCCCTTTTACCAATTCACTGCACCACCAAGCAAGTCTTTAAAGTGATTTTTTGGTGCTGATAAAAGCTGTAGTAGGGGAGAAAGTTTGCCTTCTTTTTTATTTAATAATTTTGAAATTGAATTTGTTCGACTTATGTGATCTTTGAGTTTTTTTTTATAAGTACTGTCCAGGGTTTTGAATGTGTTCTTTGATTTCATAAGAAATCTCGAAGAATGCAGTACAACAAAACAACATAACATTCCTTTATTGAATATGTTTGAATCCATCTTTAGTGTTTGAGTTCACTTGTATGCTTGTAAGGTAGTTGTGTATAAATACAAGTCGATGGTTTAGGAACCTGTTCGGTCTACAAACAAGCGGAATCGATATAAATGTACTCTAGGGATCTAGGGCTGCCTCTCATAGGGTGGACAATACCCTACGGGGAGGATGGGATCTTGTCGTCATGGAAATCATCTGGAGCATTTGGAGTGAAATCCAAGACAAACATCGCGTTTGTTTAAGAATTATTCGCGATATCTCTTTTCTCACAATTTCTTAGTTGAATGCAGCCTCTTCGGCCAAGCGGCTAAAGCTGGAAGCGGCAGGGAACCTGGTGAAGCGCAACCTTGAATTCACCACTAACACGCCAGGGCGAGCTGACGAGGTGGTGATGCGTTCGAGGATGACCCTTCACCATCACCCCAGGGCATGACATGAGAGGCAAGGAGGATAGAGGGCATCTCAGGCAGTAGGGAATGCAATGAACGATGTATTTTTATTTCTCACTGCATGGGCTATGTAACGAACTCCTTTAAGTTAATTAATAAATAAATTGTGGTTTATCCACTTCATAAAAAAAAAACAACCTGATGGTTTTGAGCTTATATATTGCATCCATTTTTCGTGTTTGAATATTGTTTGCTTGATTTACATTTTAGAGTTTGGTCATGGAGATGCAGTTGATCTTATCTGTTAATTGTTCCATTATTTATGTCTGAGAAAAAGGTAAAGTTATTTGAAGTCTCTCTCACTACCTTTACCATGTTTATCTTTGCTTTGATTGGATAAAGTTGTGCCTAATGTATGTTAAGTCAAACAAATTTTTGTTTAGAATGAAATGTCAAAGAGGCCTCTAGGTGCTATGCTACTAGAGTGTGATTTCCTAGAGGTAGAGGTCTTCAGCTACAAGATTGCATAGAAATGTATTGGAAGCCTGCGGACAAATGGATGTATATTATTCAAGTTCCTGTCTATCTATCTATATTTCTATCACCCATCATTTACTGCAGCTGACCAAATGTTTATTTGGAATATTTTCACTGGCTCACTGTCTACGAATGCTAAACTTTGCTGATTAGTTTTACATTTTCATGTAAAAAGATTTTATTCATACTCCCGATTAAAATGATTAGGTATTAATAATGAACCATTATAGACACTGGATTACAACTTGACAGTGGTTAGAATGTGAACTTGGGCTGGCCAGTTGGAGCTTTTTTTTGCTAGAAGTTCACAAATCCCCATTTCTCTTGATTTCTTTTTTGGCTGCTCAAGAGCCAAGAAATGCTATTTGTTTATCTATTCAATTTTTATTTAGTTTTACTAATGTTTCATAGTATTTATCATAGTTAAAATAGAAAGATGCTAATCCTTATCATGAGAACTATGTTTAATTTGGATTTTTATGCATGTATGCAGGAGTGGCAGTGAGAGCAGGATGGCAATGGTTTGTGTCTTATATCAACTTGGGATGTTACTTAGTTTTTGGTCTTCCACTAGGGTTCTTCTTAGTTGTTTACATTGATTTGGGTGCTACACATATATATGATCACTTAAGTAGAATCAAGTAGGTTTTATTGTAAGTATTTAGATATGTTTGTGCATTTACAAGGGAATATGGAGTGGAATGCTAACAGAAATTCGTCTACAGGCTTTGATATTTGTTGTTGTCACAAGTATTTTGATTATTGCTTTGGAGTTTTTTTGGTAATGCAAATAGGAAATTGATTCTCTCTGTTGAATAGGATCTTAATTTGTTGCAATATGGAATGTAGGTGGGGGATCCCAACCAATTGTTTGATTGACTTCTGGTTGTATGAAGTGATTGATATGTTTTGCCTCTATCCCAAGCTTCAATTTTGCAGGGGCTCCCTCATTCCTTCCTGTCTAGTTTAATTCCAAGCTAATACAAAACTGATATATAGATAGATAGATAAATGGATAGATAGACCATTATGGATTCCTCCAAGTTGTAAGGAAGGGGCCCATGACTGAAAAGCTTGATTTATTTCTTTGTTATTTCACACACCACGAATTTAGCAAATGGTTTTAGCAAATGTGTGTAAAAAATAGAGTGAAAGAAATAGGACCAATGGTTTCTACAACTCATTATCTCTTTTGATCTGATTGAATTAAATTGAATTGAATTCTGTTTATCCAGATTTTTGTTGTTCATTCTCTCTTTCCTTCTCTTCCTTGTGATTACTTGCAAATATTACCTTTCCCTTACATTCTTTCTGTTAGAAAAATACACAAGAAAGCTCCAGTAAATAATTAGTATTGGCAGATAATGTTATGATCATGGTTTCCATTGTATGTTTATAGAGCTTTTGTGATTTTTTTTTCTCAACCACAATGACTTGGATGATCATGTGTTTGCATCTGGTTATTCTGTGTTTTCATATTTGAACAAATTTTATCAAGAAATGATTAACTCTCCAACAATTTAGCACTAACTAGATCTATGTCTACTTTTAGGTTGTGAGTAGAAGAATTAAATTAGCTAATTATTCTGGTGATAGCTTATTCCTTTTCTTCAACTTACAGAATGTGATTGGAGATTATAAATATCGTAAGACATGCTTATAATATGCTTATGTTTGTACTCTAATTTGATATCAAGAACTGCCAAACTTCATGGAGCCGAAAGTTTTGGATACAAAGTCATTGACAGAGCTGAAACTTCATGGTTGTACTCTAATTTTATCTTATGGTTTTATAAGGTTATAAGAGCTAAACAAATGCTAAATAGTTGTTGCAAAGGATAGCATCGAGCTTCTATCAAGGTACATCATTAAGATCTCTAGGTTGTTAGGATATGTGCTGCAGACTAAAGGTGAGGAAAATTAAGTAAACAAACATTAATTATGTTAAATTGATATGTTTCTAAAGTTGAAAGATGTATTGTTGTCAATGGAATATTCAATGGGTGTAGTGAAGGAGTTGATAAGCCAACTGCAAAGTGAGTTGCTTTGCAGAGCTTACTTTGATATATATCCGGGTGGTGAGCCTTTTGATAAGGAGGCTAAGGAGAAGTTTGGAGAATCACTGCTGTCACTCTTGTAAGCATAATTTTCAGATGGTTTGTTTTATCCATCTATGTGTTTGGGTGTGGCTCTGAGAGAGTGAAAATTTTCAGTTCCAAGATTTTGGAGCACCTAAAAAAAATATGTTTGCAGAACAATGTCAAATAGTAGAACATATCAGTTATTATAATAGTATTAAACATCCAAGTGAACTTGTTCAATGAGGGATTACTTGTTTCATTAATTGTATTTTTTTTTCAATATGCCTTTGTTGAATATTTATTTTTAAATTTATTCCAGATGCTTATGAATTTACAGTTACTATAGGGGATTCATAAATAAAAATATATATTGGTGGGAAATAACTATTATTGAGGGAATAGCAATGGAATAGAGAGGGAATAAATGTAAAAAAAATCAGCCCATGTAGCTAAGGAATAGTGAGGGAACATGTTCCCTGCTAAATAGCTACAGAAATCCGGTGAGGGAATATAGAATAGCAAGGGAACCTGTTCCCTCGCTAAATAGAGACAGAAAATAGAGAGTTTAGCGAGGACTAGCCACGGAATTTGTTGCTCTCGCCAAACTAGGGATGGGATCCGTTGCTAATCCCTTGCTAATATTTAGTGACGGATATTTCCCTAGCTATTTTCCAGTTTTCTTGTAGTGTCGATCATCTTGATCTGCTCTGGAGTGGCTGCGTGTGAGAGGAATTTTAGGAGAGGCAATGAGATTTGAATAATGGTGGTCGCGGGATCAATTTATAAAGCCCTAAACGCTATTTTGTCAAGTTGCAAACGAATTGAACACGCGCGTGTGTTGGCCGTTTCGAGCTCCTGCTGACTTCCATGGATCACGAGGCGGAATAAATACACTCGTACAAGGAGCTTTTGTCCTGTGTCGAAGCTTACACACCCTTTACACGGGCGTGTGGAAGGCCGTGCCACTCTTTATCTTTCATGAAGACACGAGATGGAGCCAACACGCTCGTATAAGGAGATCATGGCTCGTGTCAAGACTCACATGCCCTCTACATGGCTGTGTAGCGGCCGTGTATCTCTTTGTATTTCTCCTGACTCCGACCTTTGCTCTGTCTTTGCCTGCACTCATTTATTATTGACTCCAAAGATGAAAAAGTGATCGTTAAGCACCTTAGAAATAACTTAAGTACTAAAAAATCATCAAAGAAGCGATTTTACCACTAATGTATACCTAGATGCTAAACATAAAAGTGAAACTAACCTAAGAAGCTAACCAGAAATCGAACTAAACTAACTAAACATGGGTCGTCTCCAAAGAAACACTTGTTTTAAATCGATAGCTTGACGTACCATCTATGCTTACAGAGGTTCGAATAAGTGGAACCTCTTAGCTTCCCCGCCGAGAGGAAGACCGCCTAGCACATGTATACTTAAGTAGGAAATAAATTCACACTTACAAGATTGGCTCTCGCGTGACCCCAATGGTGATGTCACTGGTGAAGGGGAATCACTTCTCTTCTTTTGCTTTGGTTCCTCCACCACTTTTTTCTCTTCTTTGTGGGAAAAGCAAGCTCCGTGTTCTCTGGGCCTTATGCTTCTTTGTTCTCCTCCCAGGGTGGTAGTTCATGCTCAAAAAGGTCCTTTAGTTGATCCTTCAGTAGTTTATCCTGCACAAAATTAGAAACACAATTATCGATTTGATAAACAAAGTTACAAGAATCATCGAATTCCATGGGGTGACGCATGGATCCTTGGAGTTTGAACTCGACTTTCTTCTCTCCAACCCTGAGAACCCCATTCGACCGTCCTTGATGTCGAAACGCACTTTTGCAGTCTTGAAGAACGGTGCCCCAAGGATCAGGGGCACCTCTACTTGATTATCCAAATCCAAAATATTGACGTCCACCAGGAAGATAAACTTGTCCACCTTTACTAACACGTCTTCAATGATCCCTTGAGAGTGATGAATAGACCTATTTGCTTTCTAAAGGGTCACCTTGGTGGGTTTTGGCTCTCCAAGCCTTAATTTTTGGAGTATCTTGTATGGCATGAGGTTGATACTTGCTCCAATATCGGCTAATGTTTTCTCATCCACCAAAACTCCAATAGTGCAGGGGATTATAAAGCTCCCTGTATCCTTCTCCTTCCTTGGTAGTTTGTTGTTGAGAACAGTTGAGCACTCTTCACTTAGCGTTGTCATGGACACTTCCTCCAACTTCCTCTAGTTGGTAAGTAGCTCCTTCAAAAACTTGGTATACATTGGCATTTGTGAAAGGGCTTCCACGAACGGAATGTTGATGTGCAACGTCTTAACATCTCCAATAATTTCTTAAACTGCTCCACTAGTTGGTCCTTTCTCACCTTGGCAGGGTAAGGTAGTTTCAGTTGGTACTCACGCACCTTTGGAGCTTGCTTGTCCCTACCCTGCTCGAATCCTCCGTGATTTCTGACCTCTCCTCCTCAGACTTTCGCTCTCTTTCTTCTCATTTGTGGCATCTCTTTGATTTTTGGCTTGGGGTGGAGGCAACTTGGTCCCACTCCTGAGAATAATAGTTTTAAAAGATTCTCTTGGGATGACCTTTGTATTGCTGTGAAGGGTGCCCAGCGGTCATGCAGCCAGAGTCTTAGTGAACTGAACCACTTGATGTTCAAGGTTCTCCAACTACGCCTTTTAGATTCCCATTATCTCTTCGTGACTCTTAAAGCGTTTGTTATTAGTACGAATATATTATGCCATGCGCATGTCCAAATTTGAACATTTATTTTCCTGCGGGGGCTGCTTGAAACTTGGTGGCTGACTTGGTCTTAGCTGGCCTTGTCCATGCCTTGGGATGCTCCATGAAAAGCTTGGGTAATTCCTCCATCCGAGGTTATAGGTAGGACTGTACGGGTTGTTTTGATATCTTCTATGACTACCTACAAAGTCAACTTGATCGACATGCACTTCTAGGGGTGGACACACGGTATTCGATTGAGTTCCATATGTCTCACAATTCATTACTAGTTCCTGTTGCTGAATAGACATGCTTTCCAAGTGTTTTCTCATTGGATCAACCTTGGCTGCCAAGGTTGTCAGCATGTCCACTACATACATCCCTGCAGCTCTGCTAGGTTTGTTATTGTTCCTATCAGAACTCCATTGGTATCGATTGACCGCCATCTCCTCAATTAGTTCCATGGCTGGGTCGAGATCCTTGTTACATAGAGAGCCACTAGCTACTACATCTAGTCCACTATTCCGTGTTGCGGACACTTCCTGAGCAACTCCTTATATCTCTCCGTATCGTAAATCGTTTCTAACTCTAACTGTCTGATGGAAGAGATGTGACTCCTGAGCATTGTGATTTTTGCTGGTGGAAAGTATCTTATTAAAAAAAATTCGACGAATTGTGCCCATGAGGTGATGGAACCAAGAGGCAAGGAGTTGGGCCACTGCTTGGCTCGGCCTCTTACTTAGAACAAAAATAACCTGAGGTGAATTACGTCAGTAGGTTCTTTATTTATCGTGGTAGTGTCACTGATTTCCGAGAAACTTCTTAGATGAGTGTATGGGTCCTCATCTTGGAAACCATCAAACTGACATGTTTGTTGGAATATCTAAATTATGTGAGGTACCAACTCAAAATTATTTCTAATCATTGGTGAAGGGTTAATACTTGAGCCAATTCAATCGAGGCTCGACCTTGCAAAATCAGAAATAGATCAACTCAAAATTATGTCCATCAAGTAAACATTTGTGATGCCAAAGATCTAACTACTCAAGGGTGGCTTTCACGCTTCAGATGTGATAGCTCTTTCTACCATCTTTTCTATACCGATACGGCATCCCTAATGGATCCGACTTTAAGGTTGTTCCAGGCTTCCACAGGTTTAGTTTTTTTTTTTCTTTTTTTCCTCTTTTTCAAATAGCTAAAGCCTTCTTATGGTTAAACTAACTTGGATCCAAACCTGAGTAGTTAAGTAACACTAAAGTCGGGGTTTTTGCTCATAATTTCCTTGGGGTGTCGAGCAAGGTAAAACTAAATATATATGTTTTCAAAATTTGGCACCTAACGCTCAACCTAGACAATCAAAGAGGACTCCCATAATTTGTTCATGGAATATCCTAAATCATTCACAAATCATAAATAGTATAATCCTTTCAATGATAATCCATCCCTCATACTTAAATTATGCATTATCCCCAATGTACGCTAATTATGCACTAAAAGAAAAAAGAAAAAAAAATGACATATGATACAAGGGTTGGTTGAGTTGACATAACTTGTTTTGTGTTGTATAGTGTTTCGTCCTTTCCTGTGATTTTTCCTATGTGTTTTAATATATCCTCAAATCATTGAAGGTAAAGAAGAAAGTGAAGCTCATAGCATATTAAACGACTAAAAACCTTTTTAGGAACAAATTGACTCAAATAAAATATAAAAATGTACAAAAGTGGTCAAAAATAAAAGATAGTGACGGGGCTCAGATGAGGTAGTCCTCCACATCATCCCTGTTGGAGGAATCAATCGTATCTGCTGCGATGTCTGCATCCTGAGGATCTGCTCCGACCTCTGTTGTGGGAGGGGTTGGTTTCCAGGGTGGTCGTTGATATGTGATCCGCTGTTGCTGGAGTAGGTAGTCTACTTTGCCCATTAGCTAATGGAGTAGAGCTTGGTTGCCCTCTGTTAAAAATATGGTAGCTGGTGGTGGAGGAGGTGCTATGGTCAACGGTGGGGTGCTCTGCTGGGCCTTGTGGTCTCCAAGGGTAGTGCAGCTTTATATCTGTTGCCTTATGGGGTCCACCTCGGTTGTAACATCCCCATCGATCGCATAGTCTCTAGTGTGATCGCTGCAAACCTCCCGACTATCATCATCCGTGTACTGATGTGGTCCGGGAGAGCTCCTATCTTGCGTGGCAGACGAGTGATATAGTGGCCTACAAATAGGACCCTAATCCTAGTATCCGTCACCGGGTGCAACAGGAGCTCGGCTACAACCCATCCCAGGTGGATGGGGAATCCGTCGGCCATGCTCTGCAAGTACAAGAAGTCCCTCGAGCTGATGACGTCGGTGCTCAACCCTCTCTTAGAGATCGAATGGATATACTTGAGGGCCGGGGACCGGAGGGTGGACGCCATCGACAATCGGGGGTCGTACTTTGGGTCCTTGCTGAGCCATCTCCAGGCGGACCCTAGTGTCTCCTCCGCCGGTCTGTCAATCCTGAGTGCATGGTACTTAGGTGTGGTGGTGAACTCGAAGATCTTCTCCGAGCATGCATTATGGAACTCCCTAGGAGCTAGGATGAGAATTTGGGACTGTTGGAGTTTGCATATAAGAACAGTTACCAGACAAGTATTGGTATGCTACCGTACAAAGCATTATACGGCATAAGATGCAAGACTCCGTTATGCTGGGATGAGGAAGGTAAAAGAAAGATTCTAGGCCCAGAGCTGGTATAGGTCACCTCAGAGAAGGTCAAACTCATCTAGGAGCGCCTTAGGAAAGTTCAAGATAGGTAGAGAGGCTATGCCAATAACCACCGCAGGGATTTGGAGTTTGAAGTAGGAGACGAGGTGTTCCTTAAGGTATTCTGTATTCCCATGGAAGGGTGTACTTAGGTTCCAGAAGCGTGGGAAGTTGAGCCCACGATACATCGGGTAGTATAAGATAGTCGACAGGGTAGGTTATGTAGCTTATCGGCTTGTCTTACCAAACGAGCTGTCAAGGTCATATGATTCATTCATTTATCGGTGCTGCGGAAGTGCATCAAGGATCCAAATCAAGTTTTGACGGGACCAACCATAGAACTAGCCCCAGATTTATCCTCGACAAGAAGTAACAGGCATTGTGGAACAAGATAATACCTCTAGTGAAAGTGCTATAGAGTCATCACCAAGTGGAAAAAGCCACTTGGTAAAGAGAGGATCAGATGAGGGTGCAGTACCCTCAGTTGTTTTATTTACCTGTTGTAAGAAAATTTCGGTGAAGAAATTTCCTAAGGGTGGAAGAATTATAACATCCTGAATTTTTCTAAATAAATATTCAGTAAATTTTCAAATTTTAACTAATGTTAATTAGCTCAGAAAATAGAAAAATTATTCTAACCTTAAAGTTGAAGAAAATCGGGAATTAATGGACCCGAAGTCTGATAGCTCTCGAATTAGAGCTATCTTACTAGTATTTGTTGGGAAGTTTAGAGTAAAAACGAGAGTTTCTAATCGAATCAATTATATCTTTGCTCTAAAATATCTGCGGGTGTGAATGACCTGATATGCATTTTTTGATATTTTACACCTATTTGTGAAGATAAATACTAAAGTGAATGAAATGTGTTGCAACAGGTTTAACTGAGCATATCAAGGTTCAACATCGCGATGCCGAGGTTGTGACATCGCGATGTCTTGATGCATCTGCACGCTAAAACTCAAGGCCTATCAGATCGCGATGTTCTCTAGGAGCATCGCGATGTCACATCGCGATGTCATGAATATCACATCGCGATGTCTTCAGCAAGCTGGGTGCGTTTGGAAGCTCAAATATCAGATCGCGATGTTATTGGAAACATCGCGATATCGACTGCTGAACTATAAAAGAGGAGTAAAGGCTAGGGTTGTCAAGATCTAGGCTTGGGGAGCGGCTGAAAAGCGAAGCTTAGGTCCAGAAGGCGATTTCCAGCCCCTTGGAGCTGGAATGCGATCAATTAAAGGGGGGATCTTTGTTCCTTTGTTCTAAATGCTTTTAGATTTACTTGTAGTGCATATGGATGCTTGTTTAATAGCTTCCATTGTTGTTAATGTTTCAATGACAATGGTAGCTTAAACTCTTCATCTAGGGTTGTATTGGATGCTATGATTTGATATTAACTATCTTTGGATTGCTTTTATTTCATTGTATGGATGTGCCTTGGAATCTATTATTTGTATCCCTCAATTGTTGAAAGACATTGAGTATTCTTAACTCCAAGTTCTATGAGACATCTAGGCTTGTGAGTAGAATAGAGGAATTGGGTGGACGGCGTGACACCGTTGTGACCTATCACTGAGACATCAGGGTAGGCACTTCCTCGGTAGTGATTAGTTGTTGTCCTATAATGTATCGATCGTACCATAGATATATGGACATTGGTGCGTGATCCTTAGACATAAGGTCTTGTATGATGCACCCGGAGTGCACAGAAGCACATAGCTAATCACACATACACCCACCTCTATCTTCAATGAAGTATAGCAATCCTTAGAGAAAAATCCTCCACAAATCTAGTGTCCTATACAACCCTAGGTCTTCCTTCTGAAAATTTACCTATTTTAAATCTTCTGTTCACACACTAACTCACATTCAACACAAGTACACTCAAAACACACATCTTACACCAACACGCATAATATATCAATTTTCAATTGTCTAGTTTCTTGTTCATTTCTTCTAGTATAAGAATTCATCACCGTTCCATTGGGATTTTGACCCGGTATTTACCGGTTATTACTTGTGGCCACGTACGCTTGCATGCGGAGGCTTGAGTGCTTGCACTCGAGTCTTTGGGCAAACAAGTTTTTGGCACCGTTGCCGGGAAACGGAGCGAATTTCTTTTAGCTTGGCTTCGACAAAGTTGTGCTTTGTGAGTAATAGAATATTTGTGAATTCTGACTTAAAGTTTTTGTGTGTGGCTCTTGCATATTGGTATTTAAGAAGTGCAGAGGATTCCAACTAACGATCATTTAGGATGACGATCCTGAGTACAGTAATTACAGACACAGAGCACACTGACATTGACCCTGACATGATAAATATGATCTGGGGAACACTACGGTTCGAAGGACAACCTCATGAAAATCCCTATCAACACATAGATTCATTCTTGGAGCTAAGTGATGTTTGCAATCAAGGAAGGGAACTCTCATGCAGGACTAGGGAAAGACTGTTTCCGTTTTCACTGAAAGGAGACGTAAAGGATTGGTATAGATCATTGGCAGTCAGTGTGACAACCACTTGGGAAATGATACGGAAGTCGTTCTGCAGGAAATATTTTCCGTTGCATAAGATTGTTTCTTTCAGAGCAGACATCATTTCATTTGCACAAACTTCATTAGAGACCATTAGCGAAGCATGGAGAAGGTTTAGAAGGGTTCTCAGAAATTGTCCAGGACATGGGTTCGAGTATTGGGTGCAACTCCAACATTTTTATCATGGGTTAAGAATTGAGTCTAAAGAGTTCATAGACATGGCTGATAGAGGGGCATTCTTAGAAAGGTCTGTGCAAGAAGCACTTCTGTTATTTAGTGACATAGAACTCAATGAACAGAGCTGGCACTGGGACAGTGGAACAGATAAAGTCAGTTCAAGAGATAAGGCAGATAGACCAGCAGAGTGGGAAATTGTCAAGGCAGTGGACACACTGGAGAAAAAGTTGGACAGTATGATGGTTGCACTACAGGGGCAAGCTAATCAAGTAGGAATCATTAAGCGCCAGAGTAATACCGAACCTCAGCAATTACAGGGAAGGCTAGTGCAAGCAGAAGGAGGGATAATTCCATATTTCCGCGGTGAATGGACTTTCCACAGGGACAGCGCTGAAAGCAGTGTATCCATGGCAAGGTTGGATTGGCACAATGATATAGAAGAGGACCAGGATGTAACTGAATCTTCTTGCAGTTATGAGGCAATTGTGAAATCATTTGACGGACTTAGATCAGAAGATGACCCCCGGTCTGAAGCCATTCCATCTTGGGAAACACCCCCCCAGCTACCTGAACATTTGAAATACTCTTTTCTGGGAGAAGATACATCATTGCCTGTCATCATCTCTAGTACACTACCACTGGAAAAGGAACAACAGCTCATTAAGGTGCTGAAACGCCACAAAAGAGCGTTGGGATGGTCCCTCAACGACATAAAAGGCTAGCTCGTCTTTGTGCATGCATAAGATACTTTTGGAAGACGGAGCAAAACCCTCAGTTGAGCATCAGAGGAGATTAAACCCAGTCATGAAAGAGGTGGTAAAGAAGAAGATTGTGAAATGGTTAGATGCAGGAATTATATACCCTATCTCTAACAGTGCGTAGGTCAGTCCCGTTCAATGCGTACCTAAGAAGGGAGGCATCACAGTTGTCACTACTACAGAAAATGAGAGCATAACCACAAGAACAGTTATAGGGTGGAGGATCTGTATGGATTACAGGAAACTGAACAAAGCCACAATGAAGGATCATTTCCCATTACCATTCATTGATCAAATGCTGGATAGATTGGCGGGGCAAGAATACTATTGCTTTTTAGATGGGTATTCTGGATACAATCAAATAGCAATTGCTCCCGAAGATCAAGAGAAGACTACCTTCACATACCCCTATGGAACGTTTGCATTCAGAAGAATGCCCTTTGCATTGTGTAATGCCCCCAGCAACTTTTCAGAGATGCATGATGGCCATTTTCTCAGACATGATTGAAAAAAGTATGGAAGTATTCATGGATGATTTCTCCCTTTTTGGTGAGTCATATGATCAATGCTTAGTAAATTTGGAGAAGACCTTAACTCGGTGTGAAGAAACCAACTTAGTATTGAACTGGGAAAAGTGTCATTTCATGGTGAAAGAAGGAATCGTCTTGGGCCATAAAATATCTCAGTCAGGTATTGAAGTAAATCAAGCAAAAGTTGAGGTGATTGACAAACTACCCCCACCCACCTCCGTTAAAGGGATTAGAAGCTTCCTTGGACACGCGGGTTTCCATAGGCGGTTCATAATGGATTTCTCCTTAATCACCAAACCATTGAGTAGGCTTCTGGAGCTAGATGTCCCCTTTAACTTCGACGACAAGTGTTTAAGGGCATTTGAGGAAATCAAGCAAAGGCTCACATTCGCCCCCATCATCATAAACCCAGATTGGGCTCTTCCTTTTGAACTAATGTGTGACGCTAGTGATGTAGCCGTGGGGGCAGTATTAGGACAAAGACATCTTGGGGTATTCCACTCTATCTACTATGCGAGCAAGGCATTGAATCATGCTCAAGCCAATTACACCACTACTGAAAAGGAATTGCTAGCGGTGGTTTTCGCATTTGATAAGTTTAGAGCTTACTTGATAGGGACAAAAGTCATAGTGCACACAGATCACTCTGCCATTAGATATTTGATGGCAAAGAAAGACACAAAGGCCAGATTGATGTGCTGGGTGCTGCTCTTATAAGAGTTTGATGTGGAGGTAAGAGATCGGAAAGGGACAGTAAATCAGGTAGCCAAGCACTTATCACGGCTGGAGAGCAACAACCATTGCTCCAACCCCTTGATCATCAAGGAAGTCTTCCTAGATGAACAATTGATGACAGTGAAGACGAATCAGCTCCCATGGTATGCGGATGTGGCTAATTATCTTATTAGCAACCTGGTCCCTAAAGGCCACTCCTATCACCAACGCAAGAAGTTCATGCATGAAGTCAAGCGGTATGTTTGGGACGAACCATATGTATTTCGAGTTGGAGTCGATCAATTAGCCGAAAGAAGAGCAACAGGGTATCCTAGAACAATGTCACTCATCACCCTACGGAGGACATTATGCAGGAGATAAAACAGCAGCAAAAATTTTGTAAGCCGGATTCTACTGGCCTACACTATTCAAGGATGCACACCACTTTGCTACTAGTTGTGATCGATGCCAGCGTACTGGTAGCATTTCTCGCAGGCATGAAATGCCTTTGAGGAACATTCTAGAGGTGGAAGTTTTTGATGTGTGGGGGATTGATTTCATGGGACCCTTTGTGTCATCCTTAAAGAACACATATATTTTTGTGGCAGTCGACTATGTCTCCAAGTAGGTGGAGGCCATTGCAGTTCCATCTAGTGATTCACAAACAGTTCTCAAGTTTCTCAAGAAGAACATATTCACTCGATTTGGCACACCTCGAGCTATCGTCAGTGATGGCGGATCTCATTTTTGCAACAAAAGTTTCAACACGCTGTTAGAAAAATACGGGGTTTCCCACAAGGTCACTTCACCATATCACCCTCAAGCAAATGGTCAAGCAGAAGTATCAAACCGGGTGATAAAGAAAATTCTGGAGAAAACGGTGAGCCCTTCTAGAAAAGACTGGTCCTTAAGACTAGATGATGCATTATGGGCATATCGGACAGCATTCAAGACACATCTCGGTCTGTCACCCTACCAGTTGGTCTTCGGTAAAGCATGTCACTTACTAGTGAAGCTAGAGTATAAGGTATATTGGGCAATAAAGCAGTTAAATTTGGATCCACAGTGCGATGGAGATCGGAGATTGTTACAATTGAATGAACTGGATGAATTTCGGCTTCAAGCTTATGAGAACGCCAAACTCAACAAAGAAAAGGTCAAAAAGTGGCATGATCGGCGCATCCTTCATCGTGAATTCACTCCAGGGCAAACTGTATTGTTGTTCAATTCGAGATTGAATCTCTTTCCAGGAAAGCTGAAATCCAGATGGTCCGGACCGTTTCGGGTATCCAAAGTCTTCGATAACGGTGTTTAGAACTGGAGAATATGACCACCTCACAAACCTTTGTTGTCAACGGACAACGAGTTAAACCCTATGTTGGGCATCAAGGGGAGCGAGATAAGACGTTAATGGAACTTCACTCGCCGCTGCCGACACCAAGCTAGATGTCAATATCTCATCAATCAGGTAAAAAAAAAAAAAATCGACATCGCAATGTCGCAATCGCGACATCGCAATGTTTCCAATAACATCGCGATAATAATAATAACAACAACAACAATAATAATAATAATAATAATAATAATAATAATAATAATAATAATAATAATAATAATAATAATAAGAGCAATAACATTGCGATGTCCCAAACTCGACATCGCGATGTCGAACACGAAACTAGGGTAAAACTGGCCACCGCCAGTAAAGCTAAATCACTTGTGCCCTATTGCATTTGCCGGCGGGGCTGCACACGGAGACCCTCTCTTCGTCCTCCCCTTCACATTCTACTCTCTCACATGGCATCAACGTTGGTAAGTACCATTCTTCCATCTCTTCAGAACTGAGAAGGTACGTAGTGAGTCGTTTTGAGATTTTATATGTTTTATCAATTCCTATATTTTGAAATAGGGCATTTCGGCGTGCTAACCTAAAGCTCTCCTTTCTAATCTCCTCTATTTGATTACAAGTTTTCATCTCGCTCAATTGAATGTCAAAATGCGAAGGATGGTTTGTAAAATTTTTGGGAACCCCCAGTTCATGGGGAGGTGCTGCCGAAAATTTTAAGAAAAATATAAATTAGCTCACTTGAATCGATCTATCTTTTAAGTAAAAAGGCCTTCAACCAAGAGAACGGCTCACAAGAGTAAGGCCACTGCACCACCTCCTGAGCGGCGACCCAAAAGGAAAAATCGGGAGGAAAATGTGGTGTATTCAAACACCCCTCTAGCTCCGGACAGTGCATTCACTTGTCCCGCCGCGGCCTTACGCTTCCAGCGACTAGTAACTCGGATACCCGTACCAGAGCGAGGGCTCGACTTCAGTGACCCTGCACATGCGGCTCATGGGCATATTATCCAGGAGTGGGGTTGGGAGAGATTTTGTGCACAGCCCAAGCCCGCGGTTCTCCCGGTCGTGCAGGAGTTTTATGCCAATCTACCGGATTCCACAACGTTTTCAGTGACAGTTCGTGGATGCCGAGTGCGCATGATTCCATTGCCATCAATAATGTTTTGGGCACCCCAGCAGTCCCCGATGAAGGCTACAAAACTTGGCACAAGGGGCAGATTGACGTCCTTTCCATTTTTCGTGATCTGACCACCCCAGGGGCCACATGGCAGTCTGACAGGGCATCTTTCGATCGCCGGCTCCTATAGCAGGATGCCCGTGTCCGGCTTTACTTCATCTCAGCTCGACTGATGCCCGCTCAGTTCACCAGCAAGGTGAACATTGACCGGCTCTGCATCATCTATGCCATCCTTCATGGGATCAAGTTTGATGTGGGAAATTTCATCAACTGGAGCATCCGCCAATGTGCGAGCAGCAAGCCCAAAGGTCTGTGGCATCCCTCTCTCATCACTGTTCTTTGCCAGGTAGCACAGGTACCCTTCAACAATGCCGAGTTGAGACTACCCCCCTAGTGCCTCATCGACTCCAGCATATTGCGTCGGATGGCCCCAGAGCGTGAAGAGCGGGCGGGACCTTCATTAGCTATACCAGCGGAGGCCGAGCATACAAATGAGCAAGATGCACCAGCCGATCCATCGACATCGTTACCCCCTACTTCGGTGGATGACCGTCTCACCCAGATTCTTGACCGACAGATTCAGTTGGAGGACACCGTCAATTACATGCGGGAGTCTCAGGCCGTGATTTCACAGCAGATTCTAGAGCTCACCACACTTGATCGGGACCGACTTAGGACCTCTCCTGCCGAGCTGCATCAGTCTACCGCTTCTACAGCGCCTCCCGCGCTGGGATCTGGCCCTGCCAACTAGGGGAGTCTCTCTCGTCTCATTATCGTGCTACTTCCTATTTTGTTTATCATCGGGGACGATGACTTGTTTTAGTTTGGGGGGAGATTTAGTTTTGCATTTGTTTGGAGTTATGTCTGGATGACTGTATTGGGTGCTGACATCCTATTTGTTTTGTGTTGGATATTTAAGCTTGCCACTTCACTTTTATTGTGTTGCATGAAATGAAAATTTCTCTATGTGTGTATGCAATCAAATCATACCCGCATTGCACATATTGTTCATAAAATGATCACTTAATCGTTGACCGCATATGACATCATGAACATAGAGAAAGTGCACATGTCAAACAAGAGAAATTTTAATCACATTGCACTGACCCTTGGAAACTTTATATGCATTCTTGAATGACTGAAGCTTAACGATGAACTCTTAGGTGACACATATGTATTAGAGACTTGAATTAGGGTATAGAACTCATGGCGGCCGAGTAACACTCGAAACTTAGGGAAGTACGTAGAAATTGAGGGTACAGGTGAGCTCACATTAAAGTGATTACTTTCTCAGGTTGGAAAGTAAGTCGGATCCTTGTCGGATGCCCTACCTTTAAAAAAAAAAAAAGTTCGAACTGATAAATTTTAATAAAGAAAGCACTATAAGATGCGAGTAATAGCCTGCCTCAAGAGTAAGGTCTTTTCGAGTGGAGAGTGGTGAAAATCTAGCTAGAAAGTTGTATGCTTCTAATTCTAGTCCCTCTTGCATGTGTGTATCTCTTTGTCCATCATGAAGCTTAAGCCATTTCATTTATGAAATTCCTAAGCAAAGTGTAATTATTCTCTATGGAAATTCTCTTGTTTGATATGTGCAACTTATTACGTATGATGTCATCGTGCACTGAGGAACATAAGTATTAGTGATCAACACTAGCTAAATATAATGTTGAATGATTGCTTGCTTGATATTAAATGTTCATTGCTTGAGGACAAGCAATAATTCAAGTTTGGGGGTGTGATAGCTCTCGAATTAGAGCTATCTTACTAGTATTTGTTGGGAAATTTAGAGTAAAAACGAGAGTTTCTAATCGAATCAATTATATCTTTACTCTAAAATTCATTATCTGCTTGTGTGAATGACCTGATATGCATTTTGTGATATTTTACACCTGTTTGTGAAGATAAATACTAAAGTAAATGAAATGTGATGCAACAGGTTTAACTGACCATATCAAGGTTCAAGATCGCGATGCCGAGGTTGTGACATCGCGATGTCTTGATGCATCTGCACGCTAAAACTCAAGGCCTATCAGATCGCGATGTTCTCTAGGAGCATCGCGATGTCACATCGCGATGTCATGAATATCACATCGCGATGTCTTCAGCAAGCTGGGTGCGTTTGGAAGCTCAAATATCAGATCGCGATGTTATTGGAAACATCGCGATATCGATTGCTGAACTATAAAAGAGGAGTAAAGGCTAGGGTTGTCAGGATCTAAGCTTGGGGAGCGGCTGAAAAGCGGAGCTTAGGTCCAGAAGGAGATTTCCAGCCCCTTGGAGCTGGAATGCGATCAATTAAAGGGGGGATTTTTGTTCCTTTGTTCTAAATGCTTTTAGATTTACTTGTAGTGCATATGGATGCTTGTTTAATAGCTTCCATTGTTGTTAATGTTTCAATGACAATGTAGCTTAAACTCTTCATCTAGGGTTGTATTGGATGCTATGATTTGATATTAACTATCTTTGGATTGCTTTTATTTCATTGTATGGATGTGCCTTGGAATCTATTATTTGTATCCCTCAATTGTTGAAAGACATTGAGTATTCTTAACTCCAAGTTCTATGAGACATCTAGGCTTGTGAGTAGAATAGAGGAATTGGGTGGACGGCGTGACACCGTTGTGACCTATCACTGAGACATCAGGGTAGGCACTTCCTCGGTAGTGATTCGTTGTTGTCCTATAATGTATCGATCGTACCATAGACATATGGACATCGGTGCGTGATCCTTAGACATAAGGTCTTGTATGATGCACCCGGAGTGCACAGAAGCACATACCTAATCATATATACACCCACCTCTATCTTCAATGAAGTATAGAAATCCTTAGAGAAAAATCCTCCACAAATCTAGTGTCCTATACAACCCTAGGTCTTCCTTTTGAAAATTTACCCTTTTTAAATCTTCTGTTTACACACTAACTCTGTTTACACACTAACTCACATTCAACACAAGTACACTCAAAACACACATCTTACACCAATACACATAATACATCAATTTACAATTGTCTAGTCTCTTGTTCATTTCTTCTAGTATAAGAATTCATCACCGTTCCCTTGGGATTTCAACCCGGTACTCACTGGTTTTTACTTGCGGCCACGTACGCTTGTGTGCGGAGGCTTGAGTACTTGCACTCGAGTCTTTGGGCAAACAAAATCCAGCCTTGCAACTATAGGGCCGAGAGAAGGCCTTATTGGGTCAGGCCACTTTTATGTAGAATTGTTGGAGGTGGATAGTCAGACGAGTTATATTAAATAAATAAGAAATTAATTATGAATTAAGTAATCAAGATTAATTAAGTGGCAAATATCGGACAAAGTTTGAGTCCCGATAAAGTAGATCTGGCCAAGTCAAAAGCTAAGAAATACGGATCTGGGTCGGGAGAAGAGACGGCCCATGATGCTATAGTAAGCTTGTGACACTTGGGTCGTCTAACCCGGGATTCCTGGATCTAGGTCGGAGATAGAGATGAGCCAGATAAATTATATAGTCGCACTCGTGACGACACAGTAACAAGACAAGACCAAATAAAGTTATATGGCCTTTAATGGAAAATATCAACAAGATAATATAGTTTAATCAAACACTTTTTAGAAGATAAGATTAATTAAATGGGTTTAAAGATAATGTTATTTAAATGATTAGAATAATATTTAATTAAAATATTAGTTTATATAAAAAAAATCTCTTATATATATATGGATAATGAGAAGGGAGAGAGAAAGAGTAAAGTTCATCCATCTCTGTCTCCCTCTCTCGATTTAACAAACCAGTCTCTCCTCTTTCCCTTCTCTTCCCCGACCAGCCGCTGGCCAGCACCGGCCAGCACCAGCCAGTGTCGGCCAACACCACCTAGCACTAGCTAGCACAGGCCAGCACCAGCCAGGTCCAGCAAGCACTAGCTAGAGCTCCATCAGTGCCGCTAGCACCGGCCAGCGCCAGCGTTGCAGCGGCGTCTTATCCACCGCGCCGGCGAGCTCCATCTCGACCACCATCGCGACCAAGTTGCCCTTGTTTCCCCTTTACACCGACAACCCTATTCTACAGCCTGTCTCCTCTTCTCCATCAAGACTTGAACGCCGACGAACAACCCCCTTTGTCAAGTAAATCCCTAAAATTTTAGATTTGGGGAATCCCTAAGTAGACACATGAATTTAATGGGATTACAGAGCTGAAGAAGGGGTTTAGAGTGTTGTATGATATCAATGTTTAAATTGTGTATTATGGAGCATGATTGTTTTAAATCTAAAGCCCTATAAACAAAGGAGATTCCGCTGAAATTTCATCGGTTTACTTAGTAGATTAATCATGCCATGTTTAGCAAGTAATGACTTCAAGGAGAGCATGTTTAAAGTCCCGATATGTGCTTAAGATGAAGTAGATTCTATTCCCTAACATGTGAGAAATTCATGTTATTTAAGTTAATGATTCTTGTATTAGTTATGTGTTTTGAAAGCATGAAATACTTGTTAGGGGAAAGTCATTCCTTAAGAAGCATGAGATATGTGATAAGGAAGAAATCATGTTTAGATAACTTAATGTTCTTACCATATTTCTATCGAGTTTAAATTAGAGTACGAGTTAAGAATACGGTCTCCGTATTCATAAATTTCATATTTCGATTATCACGAAAGGGAAAAGGAAAATTCAAAGGCAAGTCAGCCGCCGGCAAGGGATCGAGCCAGTCTTAAGCTCAGACTAGACTTAAGTGAGGGGAACTAATTGTACAGTTCGTGCTTTTATCGTATTTTTTATACAAAATAAAGCTTAGTTTTAAAAGCATAAATTAGAATTTTCTTAAAACTTTTAGAGTTTTAGAAAAACCATTCATGCATAGTAATCAGTAACAGAATAGAGAAACAGATACATAATTATACAGAGACTACACTTTATTGAGATACATGCTTGTAATAACGGTGGCTCGTAGAGAGCCAGAGAGTACGGCATAAGGTTAGGAAACGGGTGATTTAAAACTCTGATTTTTCATTACCCAACTATCTGTTTTAAAACATTCCATTTTATGAAATTAAAATCCCATTTCCATACTCTTGGAGTACCTAGTGTACGTATATAATTTGAGCCTGTGTAGCGAGCATAGACCTACCTGTTAGTCTCTGGTCCGGCAGTATTGAAGTAGATGTATAGTTAGAGATGATAGTATTGTGATGATTAGATGACTCCGTATTACCCACCTCCCGGTAGCGATTATAGATTCACCGTAGAGGCATTTGGTACATATTACCAAGGTTAATTTTGGAAATCATTCACAGTACAGAGAAACAGATTATTAGTTATATGCATACATCAGATTTCTATGCATTTGCCATGATTAAAATAGATTGAAGATAATGCATTGACCAGCATATTATTTGCTCAATATATATTTCAAATTTAAGTATTTTATTTTAATTATTTTATATGCATATTTTGAGCTTCAGTTTTAAAGTTTTATTTAATTATTTTGGTACATTTCATACACGACAGTAGTGTTCCCAAATCACTTAGCTCCAGTAGCTCAACCCCTTTCTCGTGATATTTTTTATGAAGGTGATAGACATGAGACCAAATATATGGTTTGTCTCTCATGAGTCTATGTGGAGATGTCCTGTAGCTGTCTTTGACTTCCTAGTGTCTTTTTTCCTTTTTAATTTTATTTTATGAGTGTTTTTGATACGATTATGTCTAAGACAGTATCTTATTTGTTGTTGTACTAAAAAATATTTAGAGTTTGAATTTATGATATAATATGACTAGTTTGCTTTATTAGCTTCCTCTTATATTTGATTATTATTGATTACCAGTTTTACATCTTTTGGTTTAGGGTTCATTCCCTTGACTTGGTTGGTGTGACACGTGTCCTCCTAAAAAGGAGAGGGGTATTACATTTAGTAGTATCAGAGCGAGTCAATCCTAGGAAGTCCTAGTGTAGTCAGAGAATTAGGGTGGGAGTATGTGTCAGTAGAGTAAAGCTTGATAATTGCTTTAAGTGAAAGAAAAAGTTTAGAACCCATGGAGGAGACAGAGGTAGAGGCTCAAGGGAAAGAAAAAGTCATTGCGGAAGGATCCCATTTGCAGCATGGACCAGGTTACCAACCAGGGATGCAAGCTGGACCGGTGTATAACCCTGGAATGCTGCAGTTCTTTGAACAGATGGCGCAATCATTTGCGGCCTTTCCTAACTACCAGTAGCCACGGCTCAGAGAAGACGACTTTGTCAGCAAAGCTCAGCATATGGAATTGTACAATTCACAGACACCACCGCCAGTGATGGCAGCGAACTGGATCACACATCTAGAGTTGGTTTTCAAGGCCCTAAGGTGCTCGGAGGAGGAGAAAGGGACTGCTTTCAAATTGCTGCTAGGACAAGGGGCTCTACACTAGTGGTTGACCAACATGAGGCGCCATATAGATCAGATCGTATTTATTTGGAACAAGTTCCGAGCAGAATTGGATTGGAAGTTCATATCCCAAATCTACTGAGATGCGAACCATCAGGAGTTCTTGCATCTGGTTTAGGGTAACCTCTCAGTGGCCGAGTATGAGGCCAAGTTTACTGACCTGGAGAGGTATGCACCCTCCTATATGAATGAAGAATATGAGAAGTGTAAGAGGTTCGAACAAGGACTCCGGGATGAGATTTGAAATATTGTTATCGTTTCTGGATTTACTGATTTTACTGCCTTAGTTGAAGGTGCTCTCATAGTAGAAATGAGCTTTGAGAGATAGAAGAAGCGTTTGGACAAATTCAAGATGAGGAATACGCCCAGTTTTATGCTGGGCGACAATACGAGGCCATCCAAGAAGAGCAACAGCAGTAGCAGTGGTTGCTCTTCTTCAGGTGGACAGAATTAGAAGAGGCCTCAATGCCAGACCTACAAGAGATATCACTTTGGAGTCTGTAGAGTAGGCCTTGGAGCTGGCATCTGTTATCATTACCAACAACCAGGACACCATATGAAGCAGTGTCCCCTATAGACTCAGGAAGTGATACATCTCCTCAATTCCATGTTGGAGGCCAGAGTGCACAAGAGTCGCCAGGATACTCTGTTGTAGATAGCACTAGGAGCAACAAAGGAGGATGTTCCGGGGGAAGGTCCATAAGAGGAGGCAGTGGTTCGAGGCCCAACCTTTCGGAATGACACAACAGGAGGCTGTGGACATACCAGAAGTACTTGTAGGTACGTCTCAGATTTATGGTATTGATGCCTGCATACTTATTGATCCTGGTTCCAGGCATTCCTACATAGCTACTTTATTTAATATGCCAGAAGACGTGTATGCTACTAGATTAGCACAGCCTATGGTTGTAGCATCACCTATATGTAGTTCTATCATTGTAAAAGTAGTATATGAAGGATGCGATGTGAGAATAGACAATCAGAAGCTAGAAGTAGGTTTGGTCCCTATGATGATCCTAGATTTTGACGCAATCCTAGGGATGGATTGGTTGTCGATCCACCATGCCACCGTCGACTGCTACATGAAGATAATGAGATTCTAGCTACAAGGCAAGGCAGAAATTCTATTCTACGGGAGGCGAGCCGAGACAGAAGAGACGAAGGAAGCCTACTTGTCGAATGTGGTGGATGCAGAAGCCCCCAAAGGAGACGTACGGGAGATTGCGGTAGCTTGCGAATTTCCAGACGTATTTCTCGATGAGCTACCAGGATTGCCCCCACATAGAGGCGTAGAGTTTACTATTGATTTGTTCCCTGGAGCATCTCCAATTTCCAGAGCGCCATACAGGATTGCTCAAGTAGAACTGAAGGAGCTGAAGGTGCAATTAAATGAACTATTTGAGAAAGGGTTCATTAGGACTAGTGTCTCTCCCAAGGGCGCGATCGTACTCTTCGTGAAATAGAAGGATGGCTCCATGAGAATGTGTGTAGATTACTGACTACTGAATGGAGTCACCATCTGGAATCAGTACTCATTGCCACATATAGATGACCTATTCGATCAATTACAAGGAGCGTGTGTAATTTCCAAGATCGACCTAAGGTCGGGCTACCACCAATTAAGGGTACGAGAGGAGGATGTACCGAAGATGGCATTTCGGACCAGATATGGGCATTTTGAGTTTTTAGTAATACCCTTCGGATTGACGAATGACCCAGTAACATTTATGGGATGATGAACAGGTGTTCGCACCCTACTTGGAACAGTTCGTAGTGTTGTTCATTGATGATATCCTGGTGTATTCCCGGAGCGTGGAGGAGCAAATCAACCACCTCAGGATAGTGCTGTAAACGCTATGAGAACAACAACTTTATGCCAAGCCGAGCAAATGTAAATTTTTGGTGGACCAAGTTAACTTCTTGGGTCATGTCATTTCAGCATCAGAGATTTATGTGGATACTGAGAAGATCGAAGCAGTAGTCAACTAGCAAGCCCCAACTACAGTCAAGAAGATCAGGGGTTTCCTGGTATTGGCCAATTACTACCGGCGATTTGTGAAAGGGTTTTCTTCCATTGCCCAGCCTATGACCAAGTTGCCGCGGAAGATTGTAAGGTTTGAGTAGACCGAGGAATGTGAGCAGAGCTTTTAGGAGCTCAAAACCGACTGGTGTTTGCTCCTATCCTCACCCTACCTACGGTAAGCATAGGTTTTGAAATTTATAGTGATGCTTCGTATAGGGGCTTGGGTTTCGTCTTGATGCAATAGGGTAGAGTTATTGCCAATCCATCTAGGCAACTCAAGACTTACGAAGTAAATTATCATGTCCATGATCTAGAGCTAGCGGCGGTGGTCTTCGCTTTGAAGATATGACGACACTATTTGTATTTTGAAGACTATAAAATCTTCATCGACCACAAGAGCCTGAAGTACTTGATGAGCCAGCGAGAGCTGAATATGAGGCAAAGACGATGGATGGAGTTGTTGAAGGACTATGATTGTACTTTTGAGTACCACGCCGGCAAGGCGAACGTAGTAGCTGACACCTTGAGCAAGAAGACTATGGTACGATTGGGGACCACCAACTTTGCCCAACTTCATGAGTTGAGATCCACTAGGGTCCAGTTCTTACTGGATGAGCTAGGTTTGTTATTGACTAATTTCTATCTACGGCCAACACTGATGGTTCAAATCAAGGTAGCACAGCGGCATGACTACAGAATGATGCGTTTAGTTTCAAAGATGAAAAATGGAAGATGTGGTGTTTTCTCCTTATCCTCCAATGGAGCAATAATGCTAGGCACCCGGTTATATGTACTAAACAATGAGAACCTCAAATTGCAGATTATAGAGGAAGCTCATCGATCAGCTTATGCAATGCATTTGGGAAGCTTGAAGATGTACCACAACATTAAAGAGAACTATATCTGGAGGAAGATGAAGAAGGAGATAGTTAAATATGTGTCCAGGTGCTTGATCTGTCAGCAGATCAAAGCTGAGAACATGAAGCCACTTGGATTATTGGTACCTCTAGAGATCCTAGAATAGAAGTGGGAAAGGATAGCCATGGATTTTGTGTCTGGTGTACCTCGGACAAGTCAAGGCAAGGATGCTATATGGGTTATCATAGATAGACAAACCAAGTCAGCCCACTTACTTCCGATCAAGACAACCTACTTTCGTGATAGGTTGGCATCGATGTACGTAGATCAGATAGTGAGCCTACATGGCGTACCTGTTTCCGTCATATTAGATAGAGACCCGAGATTCACATCTCAATTCTTGAAGAGTTTGCATAAGGCCTCAAGGACAAGATTGAATTTTAGTATGGCATACCACCCGGAGAAAGATGGACAGTCATAGAGGACCATTCAGATACTTGAAGATCTTCTTTGAGCATACATTATGGAACTCCCCGGGAGCTGAGATGAGAATTTGGGACTGTTGGAGTTTGCGTACAACAACAGTTACCAGAAAAGCATTGGTATGCCACCGTACGAAGCATTATATGGCAGAAGACGCAGGACTCGGTTATGCTGGGATGAGGAAGGTGAAAGAAAGATTCTAGGCCTAGAGCTGGTACACGTCACCTCAGAGAAGGTCAAACTCATCAGAGAGCGCCTCAAGAAAGCTCAAGATAGGTAGCGGGGCTACGCCAATACCCGGTGCTGGGATTTGTGGTTTGAAGTAGGAGACGAGGTGTTCCTTATGGTATCCCCATGGAAGGTGGTACTAAGGTTTCAGAAACATTGGAAGCTGAGCCCATGATACATCGAGCCGTATAAGATAGTCGTCAGGGTAGGTCCTGTAGCTTATCAGCTTGTCTTACCAGAAGAGCTATCAATGTTACATGATGTCTTTCATGTATAGGTGTTGCAAAGGTGTATTAAGGATCTAAATCAAGTTCTGATGGGACCAGCCATAGAACTAGCACCGTATTTGACCTACGTAGACGGACCAGTACGTATCCTCGACAGGAAGGAACACGCATTGAGAAACAAGATCATACCTCTAGTGAAAGTGCTGTGGAGTCATCACCAAGTGAAAGAAGCCACTTGGGAAAGAGAGGATCAGATGAGGGTACAGTATCCTCAGTTATTTTAGTTACCTGTTGTAAGGAAATTTCGGGGACGAAATTTCCTAAGCCTGGGAGAATTGTAACATCCCGGATTTTTCTAAATAAATATTTAATAAATTTTCAAATTTTAAATAAGGTTAATTAGCTCAGAAAATAGATTAATTATTTTAATCTCAAAGTTAAAGAAAACAGGGAATTAATGGACCCGAAATCCAACCTCGCAACTATAGGGCCGAGAGAAGGCCTTATTAGGTGAGGTCACTTTTACGTAGAATAGTTGGAAGTGGATAGTCAGCAGAGTTAGATTAATTAAACCAAAAATTAATTAAGAATTTATTAATCCAGATTAATTAAGTTGAGGATATCGGACAAAGTTAAAGTCCTAATAAAGTAGATGTGGCTTAGTCAAAATCTGAGAAACACGGATCTGGGTCGGGAGAAGAGACGACCCGTGATGCTATAGTAAGCTCGTGTCACTGGGGTTTTCTAACCTGCGATTCTCGGATCTGGGTCGGAGACAGAGATGAGCTAGATAAATTATAATAGTGATAAGTGTTCATTTGAGCATAATTTTATTATATTCCTATATGCTTGGCATGTAATTTTGAAGACTTTTTGCCCACTGATACTACAATGTATTCATTCTGATAAACAGGGCAGAATACCAAGACCCCGGAAGAAAGAAAGCATTTCGAGAGAAATCGGGACCTCAGGGCACCCTGAAGGGCCCATACGAGCATTTATACGGGACAGTATACGGCCTGTATGATAGGTTGTATGGAGGTGGCTGCCTGTATAGAGGCTGATATACAGCCCGTATAATAGGTTATATGGAGATGGCTGGCCTGTATATGGGCTGATATACAGCCCGTATAATAGGTTGTATGGAGGTGGCTGCCTCGTTTAGAGGCTGATATATGCCAGTATAAGGGCCCGTACGTCATAAATCTCAGTGAATCTGCAGTTTTACATGGGGCAAATTGGTAAATCTCACCCATAAAACCCTAGAGGTATAAAAGCCGACTAATGAAGGTTTAGGAGGGGAGGAAGCAGCTTGGGGAGAAAGTCTAATCTTGGGGAAAGCTTGGAGATTTTCACATTAAAGCTATTGGAGCAAGAAGAGGGGAAACCATTGGAAGAGGATCAAGGAAGCCATCAACGGTGCATTCATTAGTGTATTTCTCATGATTTCCTTGTTTGCTTTCATCTTTGCTTTTGATTCTTACCCCCCTTTCATGGAGGGCTAATCTTGTAGATGCTTGGATGATTGATGAACCCTTGGATATGTTTTAAATAATGTTATTTCTCTATCTTTGATTGTTTGGTTGAATCTCATTGAGTCTATTGGATGTTTTAATGTAAGTTAATCCCTCTACGATGCGAGAGCCCGGAGGGATTTTCGTAGTCCATATGGGGGAAGAAGCGGACACTTCCCCTGTGTAGACTATCTCTAATAGAGGGGATTGTGAGTATACCGGGAACCTGGGTACTAAGGAGAGCAAGTCCTTTAGATGTCTTATTCCTATAATCCCTCCAAGAATTAGGTTCCCTAGAACATCATCGGTAAGGACACTAGGACTCGTAACTAGCCTCGAGAGAGGGAGCGAAAGCACCATTGGAACCCTTGGCCAAAGATCAACCAAATGTCAAGATAGAGAGTAGCATTCATCTTTTAGAAGCCAAGGGGGATTCAATTGTCCGAGTATCCCCCTTTTATGATTGTTTAACCTTAAGAGCAACTCGATTCCTTTGTTTATGTTGTTATTTGATTAGTTTAGAATTAGCATAATCAACCACCTTTGGATATACTAGATAGTAGATGAATAGTGGGTACTAGTACTTCCATCTTCCTTAGGATCGATAACCCAACTTTCAAGTCCACTCTATTACTTGTTATGACCTGTACACTAGTGGTTGCATCGCACCAAATAGTAACTCTTGTGACGGCATAGTAACAATATAAGACCAAAGAAAGTTATTTGACCTTTAGTGGAAAATATGAACAAGATAATATAGTTTAATCAAACTCTTTTTAGAATAATATTTTACTCTAAATGATTAAATGATTAGAATAATATTTTATTAAAATATTAGTTTATAAAAAAAAATCTCTTATATATATATATATGTATGGATGATGAGAAAGGATAGAGAAAGAGTAAAGTTCATCTATTTCTCTCTCCCTCTCTCGATTTATCAGAGGAGCCTCTCCTCTTTCCCTCCTCTCCGGCCAGCAACGGCCAGCACTATCTAGCGCTAGCCAGCACCGGCCAGCACCGGCTAGCGCCAGGTGATGCGATGCAACCGCAAGTGTACGGGTCTTCACAAGTAATAAAGTGGATGTAAAAGTCGGGTTATCTATCCGTAGGGAGATGGAAGTACTAGTACCCACTGTTCTTATTTAGTCGATCCAAGGGTGGTTGGTTATACTAACTCTAAACTAATCAAATTGAAAACACAAACGAGGGAATCGAGTTGCTCTTAAGGTCAAGCAATCATAAAACGGGGGATGCTCGGACAATTGAATCCCCCTTGGACTTCTAAAATATGAATGCTATTTTCTATCTCGACTCTTGGTTAAATCTTGGCCAAGGGTTCCTATTGTGCTTTCACTCCCTCATCCCGAGGTGAGTTACTAATCCTAGTGCCCTTACCGATTATGTTCTCGATCCTATTTCTTGGAAGGATTATGGGAATAATTTATCTAAAGGACTCGCTCTCCTTAGTACCCGGGTTCTCGGTATACTCACAATCCCCTCCATTGGAGATGGTCTACATACTGGGAGGCGTTCGAGAATAGAAAATCAACATTAATTAAATCATGTCCAAGGGTTCATCATTCATCCAAGCATCTACAAAATTAGCCCTCCATGAAAGGGGGGCAACAATCCAAAATAAAGATGAAAGCAATCAAAGAAGACATGATAAGTAAACCTAATGCAATCACCGTTGATGGCTTCTTGGTCTTCTTCCAAAGCTTTCTCCTCCTCTTGCTCCAATAGCTCCTAGATGAAGACCTCCAAGCTTTTCCCGCAAGGTTAGCCTCTTTCACCCACCAAAAGCTCTCCCCCTAAACCCCTCATTCGTTGGCTTTTATACCCTTAGGGTTTTAGGGGTGAGATTTTCCAATTTGCCGTCTTCAAGATCTGCAGATTCGATCAAATTGACAATGTACGGGCCCATATATGGGCGTATGTCAGCCCGTATTCGGGCCAGCCACCTTCATACGGGCTCATATACGGGCCGTATATCGGCCCGTATACGGGCCGATCGTCATCATACCAGCTATCATACGGGCCATATATTTGCCCGTATTCCCTTTAGGAACCAGTATAAGGCCGTATGTCAGCCCGTATTACACCCCGTATAGGCCCTTCTGGGTGCTCTGGGATCCCGGTTTCTCCCGAAATGCTTTCTTTCCTCCGGGGTCCTTATATCGTGCCCTGTTGATTAAAATAAATACATTTTAAGTATCGGTGAGCAAAAACTCTTTACAATTACATGCCAAGCATATATGAATATAATATAAAATTATGCTCAAATGAACACTTATCAAATATCTCCACACTTAAAGGTTTGCTTGTCCCCAAGCAAAGAAAATCAATCACCTAAAGAAAATATAAGTGTTCATCTCTTGGCCATGAAATGTATGGCTCAACTCTTTTCAAGTTCACCCCCATGTGCTTTATTCTCCTATTTCCACGCAAAGGCTTAAATAAATCTCATGCAAGATGTCATTATGGTTCTAGACATAGCTTATTTACTCCACGTGCCATGTTCTCAAGTCTTAGCAAGATAAGCATGCTCTCAATGGTGGACAAGTTTGAAGGAAACACCTTTTTTTTTTTTTCGTGTAGGGCATCTACATTAGATCCGACTTTCCCGTTCTAAAGATCAAGGTATAGCGTAGTTCCTCCTTTTTGCAAGGTGCTCATGCTGATTAGGCACCAGGGCACTTAGCTACTAAGGTGGTTACATCCCTACCTAAGCGTGTTTATACTAAGTAATGACTTTTTGAATTGAAGAACACTCTAATTAGGAGCCGGAACCCCAAACTACTTTGTCACAACAAGCAGCGGAATACTGTCTTTATTGATTGACAACTACTATATGTAAAACTATTTTCTTCTCCCCTTACTTGTCCACTTGGTAATATTATGAGGGGTTAATAAGTTTGAACTAGTGCCACAAAATTTCTTGGAGCCATTGGAAGTAATGCTTAGATATTAAAGTCAAAAAAACATGGTAATGGGTTATCTATTGTCTTTAAAGATCATAAGTGTCACATAGATGTTCTTTATATGCCCATGGCGTTTCATAGGAGAGTTTACCAAAATTATGTGCTAAGGTGGTGCCATAGAAATCGAGTGTGCCAACATGTTTCCTTAAGGCCTTTGTCAAGGCATGCTAGTCATGAAGAACAGAAAATTTGAAAAATTTGCAATTAATTTCATCAATAGTTCATTAATAGCTACCTACTGCCCATCTCCACAGTTAAAATTGTACATTATCCCCAATGTATGCAATAAGTCAAAAATCAAACATGCATGGAGAAAGGTGAAATAAAACTTCCCCGGTTATTTTGGTGTGCCAATTGATTTCCATGAAGATGATGCGTGACCACTACCGGGGTGTTGATTTAATTTCCACTTCTGCAAAGTAAGGGAAGATCATTATAGCTCCACAAAAGATAAGAGGAAAGCAATAGAGTCTATAAAAGATAAATGAGAGGATGAGTGTAGCTGGGTGATGCCCTTTCTACCCATACAAGGTGCGCAAAATAAAGCAAGAAGTCCAACAAATCATGAAAATAAAAAGTGCACAATAAAATAAGTCTCATCAACATAAAAAGAAAGAGATGTGTCCAAGTCCTCAGAGCTCAGGGTCATCTGCTGGAGGTGCCTCAGGTGCTGCGCTGGGGGGTGCTTGTGCTGGAGGAGGTGCAAACGCTGGGGGTCTATGGATAAAGATAGACAGCTCCGCGAACTGGTCTCCCAAGCGGTGCTACTCCGTGATAGTCGTATCCTTAGTAGCACGAATGTCCACGATCTGCTCCTCTAGGCGCTCGAATCGGCTCCGGCTTGCTGAAAATGGAAGCTCGTCTGCGGGAGGTGTGATGTCGGAGTCCTCAGAGTCGGACTAGGCATCATCATCAGAACTTTCGGCGCCCTTGCCAACAAACGTGTAGCCGCCTCCCGCGTGCTTGACGAGCCCCATCTGGCATAGTGTGCTCATCCCCAGGGCGGTGATAAGTTGAAGCCGCTCCATGTCCTCTGTCTTCTCCTCGAGGCCCATGCCAAGGATGAGGCTGGTAATGTAGGGCCCCACAATGACAGTCTTCAGCCGGGTGTGGGTCCCCTGGTGTACCAAGTAATCGGCGAGTACATATCCTAGATGGTTTTATTCTATCTATTTCACTCTAACTTCTTTGAAGTCATCGGGGCATGACTGATAAATTACAAACTTTCAATTGGAACTAGTTTTCTGTCAATTGTTTGTTTTCTTACCATCATATTAGACAAAAATGGAAACTTAGGCAAGTGTTTTATCAATGTATGTAGCAAAAAAAAATATAGTTAAGTTAATTTAGCTATTTCATGCTTACAATAACTAGTTATTTCGGTTTTCTGCTAGCTGCTTTAACTATAACCTCGGCTCTATTAATTAGTTTGAACATGATGCAACTTATTTGAAATGAATTGAATTACCAATTCATAAAAATAAATATTTAGCAAAGTGCGGGTATTGTATGATTCCTTTCCGCATCAATTGCCAGTTCTTAGTCATTGGGATTCATGAATAATTCAAATTAATATTTAGAGATAGATCTTACTTCTATTTTTATTCTCCTCAAAACAAAAAAAATCAAAATGATTGAAGTTTTTTATTTGGAATCGTCTTAGGTCTAATTCCTATTACTTTGGCAGGATTATTTGTAACTGCATATTTACAATAGATAGGTACCTGCTCGAAAATGCTGTAAAGGATAAAAAGATCGGTGACGGTGACCTTCCCAGTGTTGTCATCTGGCCCCACGATGGAGCGGCTGACGAGTGCATGGATGAAGCGGTTGATTGGATCAGACATGAGAGTCGCGTTGTTGTTCCCATGGCGCCCCCCAAGCTGAGTCCAATAGCGTGTGGCTGTAATGATGTGGTCAGGGAAGGAGGTAAGGAGCTCCCGATGCTCCCGAGTGTGGAGGGCCTCCATGTTGTAGAAGCCCATGAGCATCGAGAATCGGGTGTAGCTCATGGTCCTCTTCTCCCTGAAGAGCTGGCATGAGATCACTGTGAGAGACCGCTCCTGAATGGAACTCCGATCGGCCTCGAACGAACTGAGGGCCTCCAGAGTCGCTTCCCAGAAGGTCTCGTGGTTGATGGAGATCACCTTGTCCCATCCACCAACCCCGAGCATGCTCTATATCCGGTCCGCCATCCCTAGCTGGGTGACTACGCTCCAATCGATGTACTGCGTTCGCCCAAAGGGCTTGGCGGCCAGCCTCTGGTAGGGGTGAAAGAAGCGATCCTCCTCAAAATGAGGTGTGGTGGAGGATCCTTCGCCGGTCCTCCTTTTCTTGGATGCCACTACTTTCCTCGGCATATCTAAAGGAAAATAAAGCCCAAAATCGAGGAAGGAAGTCGCCTCGGCGAGGAGAGTCTCGGATTTCTGTGGAGAAGAAGTGGGGCGGCTAGGACTTGAAAACAAAATGGAAGAATCACTCTTTAAAACGCCCCAAACCCGGTTGTATACGGGCCCGTATACGGGCTGTATGACAGCCCGTATAGGACACTGGCTGATGTATACAGCCAAGTATACTACCCGTATATCGGATTGTATACTCCACTGGAAGAGCTATACTACCCTGTATACGGGCTATATATCAGCCCGTATAGGCTACTAGACCTATCATATGGCCGTATGAAAGGCCGTATGACATCCCGTATGGACTTGGGTTTGGCTTATGCAGCCAGATCAGGGTGCCATTCGGGTCCTCCTCGTGCTCCCGAATGACAATCATGTATTCTAGGGCTATGAATGGATTGACAATCAGCAGGATGATACAAGATATCATAGAAATAGACATGATACATCTCAATCATTTATTCCAAACACACAATCTAACTAAAGAGGTTTGTAACTGAAAAGAAAGAAAATAGATTTTCAAGAGCTTGGGTTGCCTCCCAAGAAGGGCTTGTTTAACGTCACTAACTTGACGTACCTTTACCTTACCTCATGGGGGTTCAAATACATTGAAGCTTTCATTGGCTTCTCCCTTAAAATTTGCATTATAGTATAGCTTGAGTCGATGGCCGTTTACCTTGAATGTACCCCTCTCATGGTGATGAATTTCCACTGCACCGTGGGGGTGGACTTTTGTGACGGTGAACGGTCCGGACAACCTAGAGCGCAACTTTTCTGGGAAAAGTTTAAGCCTTGAGTTGAATAATAACACACGATCACCTTCCTTGAATTATTTGTGATACTTTAATGTTTGATCATGACTCTTCTTGACCCACTCTTTGTATAATCCTGAATTTTCATATGCGAACAACCTCCACTCTTCGAGTTCGTTTAATTGAAGCTTCCGTTCAGCGCCAACGAGTGAGGTGTCAAAATTCAAGAATTTGGTTGCCCAATAAGCCTTGTGCTCAAGTTCGACCGGTGACATGCTTTTCCATAGATGAGTCTATAGGGGGTACTATCGATTGGTGCTTTGTATGAGGTACGATAGGCACAAAGTGCATCATCCAATTTGTCCTCCCAGTCCTTCCGATTATGTGTGACCGTCCGTTCAAGGATCCTCTTCAGTTGTCGGTTGGATACTTCCACTTGCCCGCTTGTTTGGGGGTGATATGGAGTAGAGGTACGGTAGACTACATCGTATAGCTTTAGGATCTTAGCAAATTGAGCGTTACAAAAATGTGTCCCTCGATCACTAAAGATTGCTCTTGGGGTCCCGAAACGGAAAACAATTTTTTTAGGAACCCCACAACTCCCCTTGCGTCACTAGTGGGTAAGGCTTGTGCTTCCACCCGCTTGGAGACATAATCCACCGTCACCAAGATAAATCTGTTGTCACGAGAGATAGGGAAAGGCCCCATAAAAATAATTCCCCAAACATCAAATACTTCGCACACTTGAACCAAGCTTTGTGGCATCTCATCTAGCTTAGGTATATTGCCAAATCGTTGACACCTATCACAAGATTGAACATATATCCCTGTGCATCATGGAATAAGGCTGGCCAGTAAAACCCCGCGTCGAGGATCTTCCTCGCTGTTTTATTTGAACTGTAGTGCCCACCTGCAGGTCCTGCGTGACAGTGTTTCAGAATTTTTAACCCTTCTTCCTTCGAGACGCACGCCCTTATGACTTGATCGGCACAAATGCGAAATAAGTAGGGATCATCCCATGTATAATACTTCAGTTCCGCGAAAAACTTCTTTTTTTGTGAATAGTTGTAGGATTTTGGAAGAGATCCAACAACTAGATAATTTGCAATGTCGTTGAACCAGGGTGTTTCCTTCTCCTCACTCATCACCGGTGTTTGTCCTTGTATCACTTGAAGGTTGTATAAGTACTCCTCCGGGAACTCTTCCTTGATATCCTCCTCCTTCAACAAGTCTCTATTTGGGTTTTCCAATCGGGATAAGTGATTGACGGCTAGATTCTCGGGCCCTTGTTTATCCTTTATTTCCAAATCAAATTATTGCACCAATAGTACCCAACGGATCAATCTTGGTTTGGCGTCCAGTTTAGTTATGAGATAGCGTAGTGCTGAGTGATCGGTGTACACTACAACCTTAGAAAGTACCAAGTAGGGTCGGAACTTATCAAATGCGAACACTATAGCAAGAAGCTCCTTTTCAGTGGTGGTGTAATTTGCTTGGACATCCGTGAAAGTCTTGCTAGTATAATAGATCGGTTGGAAATGCTTGTTCTTTCATTGTCCCAAAACTGCACCGACTACATGATCACTTGCATCGCACATGAGCTCGAATGGGAGGTTCCAATCTGGGGTGGTCATGATCAGGGCTTGTATAAGTTTCTCCTTCAAGATAGTGAACGCCGCTCGGCATCCTTCGTCAAACTAGAAGGGGGCATCTTTTTCTAGCAATTTGGTTAATGGCTTGGCTATTTTGGAGAAGTCCTTTATAAATCTCTTATAGAACTCGGCATGCCCCAAAAAACTTCTGATGACTTTCACTGAAGTTGGTAGAGGTCGCTTTTCGATGGTGTCAACTTTTGCTTTATCCACCTCAATACCCTTGCTCGAAATTTGGTGACCCAAAACAATTCCTTCTTGGACCATGAAGTGATATTTCTCCCAACATAGAACCAAGTTGGTTTCTTCACATCTAATTAACACCTTGTCTAGGTTTGCGAGACAAAAGTCAATTGAGTCTCGAAAAACCGAGAAGTCATCCATAAATACCTCCATAATGTTCTCCACAAAGTCTTCGAAGATAGCTAGCATACATCGTTGAAAAGTGGCCGGTGCATTGCACAACCCAAAAGGCATACGACGGTAAGCAAAAGTATTATATGGATAGGTGAATGTGGTCTTCTCTTGATCTTCGAGAGCAATGGGAGTTTGGAAGTACCCAGAAAAGCCGTCTAGGAAACAATAATAAGAGTGTCCGGCTAATCTCTCAAGCATTTGATCCATAAATGGTAGAGGAAAATGATCCTTACTTGTGGCATCATTCAATTTCCTATAGTCAATACATACTCTCCAGCCGATGACAGTTCTTGTAGCTATTAATTTATCCTTCTCATTCATGACCACCATCATCCCTCCTTTTTTCAGTACTACTTGGACGGGACTCACCCATGTGCTGTCGGAGATGGGTAAATGACTCCGGCATCCAAGAGCTTGAGCACTTCTGACTTGACCACCTCCTGCATATTTGGGTTTAGCCTTCTTTGAGATTGGATAGAAGATCAGTAGTTGTCCTCCATAAGAATCTTGTGGGTACAGAATGATGGGCTGATTCCTTTAATGTCGGATATTTTCCATGCTATGGCCCTCTTGTGTCTCTTAAGGACTTGTAGTAGTTTCCCCTTCTGTAAACTTGTCAAATTAGATGCAATGATAACCGGGAGCTTTGAGTCTTCGGCTAAAAAGGCGTACTCAAGATGACTAGGTAATTCTTTCAACTCCAACTGTGGGGGCTCAACCACTGATGGTTTTAACTTCTTCAAGTTCTCATCCAGTTCTTCCAATTCTACCTCTGATTCTATGGTGGATTCTTCTTCTGAATCTGACGGTTTATTGTTGTGTTTCGCATCTTGTACGAGGGCGATGTTCATGGCCACTCGATCGTGATTTGGGTTCTCTTCCTTGGCTAGTCCCCTCAGATGCAAAAGGACTTTGCTCTACCAGAACCTAGAGTAGGGATCAGTAACGATTCACCCAACACATAGGAATATGTGGAAGGTATTGTAGGTGTATTCCCTAGGCATAGGGAATTAGCATCAAGAGCTTTTAGCTCTTGAAGTCCCCTATTAGTATTGGAAACCTACATTTATAGTGACACAACCTCTACAAGATATAAGATAACATCCTTACAAACCATAGGAACCATACAACCCTAGAGTTAGTCATTTGGAGAGAAACCCCACCCGAGCTTAGTACATTTCCTAGTTCATTTGAGACTATCTTTACATTACCGATTGGAGTGACTAATTGATTGACCATAAAATAAGTTAGTGTTCAAGTAAGTCTAATATCCGTTCCCTATGGATTCAACCCGGCTTTTGCCGGTCTTTATTGCTTGTGAGCATGTACGCTTGTGTGCTCAGGCTTGAGTGTTTGCACTCATAGTCGTCGGTCAACATAATTTTTGGAGCAGTTGCCGGGGAACAGTGTAGCTATACTTGATATTTTCAAAACAAGCGTCTATCTTATTAAGTGCCTTTTACCCTCTTTTATCATAGTGTGATTAAATTTCTTTTCGAGTTATGTACTTGCACTCTTTTTGATTTATAGAATTCTTTAACTATCTGTTCACACATTTGAAGTCAATAAGTATAAGTAATTAATCTAGTCCTTTTATTATGTGCAAAGGCTCAAAAGCAATAATTGAGGAGCAAATTTAAGAGGCCAGATCGGAATGACATTCAAAGTCATGGAATATTGATCCGGGAAGTATAAACCTCATTTGGTTTTCAGAATAATCCGAAGGATACCAATGGGAGGAACCATATGTACCTGCGAGATCATGCTTGGAATTGAGTAATGCAGGAGCGGCAGAAGTAGTAGCTTTGAGTACTATCGGAGGAAGATTGTTCCCATTCTCATTACGAGGCGAAGCAAAGGAATGGTACTATTCCTTGACCGAGGAGGTGACTACGGTATGAGATATCCTAGAAAGGAAGTTTTATACACAATATTACCAATTAAAGAAAATGACAAAGCTGTAAAGTGAAATTATATTATTTCAGCAATGGGCGGATGGGAAAATTTATGAAGTATGGGAAAGATTTAAGGTGTTGCTAAATGCATGCCCATGTATGGTCTACCAAGATGGGTTCAGGTGCAAAGTTTTTATCATGGGCTGTTGGAGGAAGCTAGAATCTTTATTGACATAGCAGCTAGAGCATCCCTCGTGGAATGAAAAATAAGAGAAGACATTAAAATGCTGAATGACATTGCAAACAATAAGCAAGGGTGGCAACCAACAAATAAAGTGTCATTATGTCCAGGAGGAGTGACACTGGAAATGGCATCACATGTAGATTATGTGGTAAAAACTCTAGTGGAGAAGGTGGAAGGCATACTTTATCTATTGTAAAAGCAACCCAACCAACGGGGTTGGCAATATGACTTGGCTGATTGGGAAGAATTAGACAAGGATAAAATAGTCAACACCACAGAGAAAGTGATTGAAGAAGAATGTCACCTAGAATGGTTGTGCCTATAAGAATTGTCAATGTCGATAGCACTCATATCGTTTGAGCTATCGGATGATCAGGATAAGAAAGAGCAAGTGTTAGACGGAATGATTTCATCTCACCAAGGATCTTTGAGAAATTTTGAAACTCTAGGATGGGAGACAGGATGCTCACAGAGGGTTAAAACTTCCTATGAAGTTCCACTTAAAGTAGAGTTGAAGCCCCTATCAGATCACTTAAAGTATGTATTCTTGGGCACGGGGGAGACCCTACTAGTTATCATTTCCAGTGCTTTGTCAGTGGATCAGGAGATCAAACTCATCACTGTATTGCGGAGACACAAGTATGCTTTGTGATAGTCAATTGGAGATATAAAAGGGATTAGTCCGGCAATATGTATGTACAAGATAATTATGGAGGATCATTGCAAACCTTCCATTGAACATCAATGATAGCTTACTCCTATCATGAAGGAAGTGGTCAAGAAAGAAATCTTAAAATAGTTAGATGTGGGGATTATTTAGAACATATCTGATAGTTCATGGGTTAGCCTTGTGCATTGTGTACCAAAAAGAGGAGGCATGACAGTAGTTACCAATGCAGAAAATAACTCATCCCAATACGAACAGGCACAGGCTAGAGAATTTGCATGGACTACCAGAAACTAAACAAGGACACTAGGAAGGATCACCTCCCCTTATTATTCATTTATCAGATGTTGGATAGGTTAGCAGGTTAGGACTATTACTGCTTTCTGGATGGTTATTCTAGCTATAACCAGTTTAGCATAGTATCAGAAGACTTGGAGAAGACAACGTTCACTGCCCCCTATGAAAGATTAGCTTTCAGAAGAATGCCCTTCGGGCTCTGTAATGCGCCAACTACATTCAGAGATGCATGATGGCAATTTTTTCCTATAAGATGGAGAAAAGTATGGAGGTGTTCATGGATGATTTCTCAGTGTTTGGGGAGTCATATGACAACTGCCTTAAGAATCTAGAGCAAATCTTGGTCGGATGCGAGGAAATAAACTTAGTACTAATTTGGGAGAAGTATCAGTTTACTATCAGAGAAGGAATTGTGTTGTAGCACAAAATCTAAAATTTAGGAATTGAAGTTGACAAATTAATAAGTGCAAAATTATACATATATTTCTATTATATTTGAATGTATTTATCTCAATGTTTTGCATCAATTTCTTTATGTTCGTACTCCTCTGATTTTGTTTTATGATTGACCTGGTAAAATAGGCACTCGGAGCGAAAGGAACGTGAAAGGGGACAAGTCAGGACGAAACATGTTGAAAAAGAGCTTCAGAGAGGGCAATCAAAATGCCTTGTGCACGGGCGAGCACTTGCCAATGCGCCTCTCTGTTTTCAAATGCGTCAACCGCGTAGTGTGGGGACTTGCTTGGGCGTGCATTAGATCCATATGCCTGTACCAAATTGATCTGAAGCCTATATAAATCAACCGAAGGCAATGAATTAGGGACTTTTGGGGAGGGGGAGTTGGAGATCAGTCTTCGACGCGGTTTCCGAGTGGCGGCTAGGGTTTCAGAGAAGATCGAAGGCGGAGAAGATATCGAGCAAGAGACCATCCTATGTATATTATGTTTTTCTCCATTATATTTGTCATGGTTTCTTATAGTATGAGAGGCTAACCCCTTTGTAGTGCCTCAGACAAATGAACTCTAAGATGAATTCTTATTGAATTCTATTCATTATTGTCTTCTCCTTTTGACTATTCTTGTGAGTTATCTTTACATACCTTTGCTTGGATTTATGTGGTTGTAATTTCATGAGCTCAAGGTCATATACCTCGTTAGATTACAATGAAGCACATAGGTGTTGATGGAGCATGTCAGTAAGTGCATTAGCCCAAATTCTTCCATGTTTAGATCAACAGCTAGGCACAGGTAATTGAGTCGATTAGAACACTGAGAGATCAGGTGCGCCATCTAGACCGTACAATTATCGCACTCATAAGAAATTAGTTATTGATAGCCAATGTGAGGATTCCAAATATCAGCAACAGATTCCTAGGGGGATTGTGATCCGACGTGGCTTGCTTCTTCTTTGACTACCCACAACCTACCAATTGTTACGGTTAGTTCATTTTTAGGATAAATTTGTTAGATAACCAACACTTCCCATATTTTTAGGCCAGATACAAGAAGATAGTCAGCTCTAATATTTCAGTCCCTGTAGATTCGACTACCCTACCTTTGGGTACTTTAGTACTTGATAAACCCCGTATACTTACAGGAAAGGTGGAAGTCATCGACAAAACAAAGGTGGAAGTCATCGACAAATTGCCCCCACCGATGTCCGTCAAAGGAATTAGAAGTTTTTTATGGCGTACAGGTTTCTATCAAAGATTCATTAAAGACTTCTCCTTAATCACCATGTAATAAGCAAATTGCTGGAGCTAGATGTTCAATTTCATTTCGATGATGGGTGTTCATAAAAATAAAAAATAAGTTGACTACAACACCGATCATAATCAACCCTAAATGGAGTGACTGGTTGATGCGTGAAATCCGCAAGTATATTGGTCATATCAAGTAATAAAGTGGACTATGAAAAGTCAGATGTCGAACCCAGAAAGGACCAAGAAGTACTAGGACTAACTTTCCATCTATTATCTAGTCTATCAAAGATTTGGTGATGTTTTAATCTAGAAACTTAAAAAAAAAAAAAACCTACAAATTTGAAATCACTAATAACGGGATTGAATCTTGGGGGTTAATCAATAACAAGAAGGTGGTACTCTGGTAATGAACCCCCCTTTGATTTCTATTTTATAAGATAGATAAAAATTTCTATGTTGATACTTGGTAGGGTTTTGGCCAAGAGTTCCTAAGATGTTTTCACTCCCTCTCTCGAGGCGAATTACTAACCTAGTGCCCTTACCAATGATATTCTAGGGAACCTATATCTTGGAAAAATATTGGGAATAAGACATATTAAAGACTTGCTCTCCTTAGTACCCAAGCTCTCGATATACTCACAATCTCCTTTATTAGAGTTGGTATACACACGGGGAGGCTCGCTTCTTCCTCCATATGGACTACGATAACCTCCAGAGCTCTCGCAATGTAGAGAGATTAACACAACAATCAAGACATCCAATACACTCAATAAGCTAAACCCAGCATTTGAACATAGAAAGCAACATCACATTAATGTAAAATCCAAGTCTTCATCATGCACAAATACCTAAAATATTAGTTCCCCATAAAAGAGGAACACCAATCCAATACAATAAAAGGAGAAACATCAAAATAAACTCAATTAAACCTCCCTCCGATGTTCCCTCCGCTGTTAGGGTGCAGATTGGACCGTTGATGATTCTCTCCCTTCAAGCCTTAGTTGTCTCCATAGAGGATCCCTTTATACCTCGCTGTCGGTGAACTCCAAGATCTCCATGTCTGCCCTAAAGGTATCCAAAGGCTAAGAGATGCCTTCCTAATCCTAGAAAGTCATTATTTATAGGGGTTAACGCATTCGGGAAATATCTCACACCTTTAGGGTCCGTGTGGGGCCAAATCATGTAAAAATTGCGTACATATCGAGCCTAGAAATAGGTCATATGGGCCTCCACATGGGCGTATATAGGCCCGTATATTCCTGCAAATTTGCTCCACAAGTTATACGGGCCATATGCAGGCCTGTATGGAATGTAGGTCCATTCGTACGGTCGTATATTAGACCGTATGATACCCCGTATGGCTTATACGGGCCTTATAGGAAAAATAGAAGAAGCTGGAATTACTGTAGCAGCTATCTGTATGGGCCCGTATGGTTGCCCGTATGCCTCTCAAGAAGACAAGTTTTTACTCAAAAACTTCAGGGAACTTTGCCATAATGTATTGGAACATTTGTAGGCCCTTTATACCTCCTAGCTTTGACATTTTTTGCCTCCGAAAAGCCTTCAAAAGTCCCGTTTCTCTTCAAACACCGTCAGTGTGGCCTATTTAACAAAAATAACACTGATTAAGCATCAGTAGGCCACATTTTTACCAAATGGCATGCAAAATATAAATAAATGTGGTGTAAAATTACGCTCAGTTGAACACTTATCACATATCTCCACACTTAAAGGTTTGCTTATCCTCAAGCAAACAAAACAATTAAAACAAAATAATTGATAAGTGTTTACTCTCAAAGTAAAGAATAAGTGGTTTCACTCTACTCAAAGTTTCAACATTGACTTATGTATTCTCCTATTGCAACTCAAGACCCAGATTCATCCAGTAACATTTGTCAATATAGCTCTAGACAGAGCTTGTTCACTCCACATGCCATGTTCCTAAGTCCTAAAAGGACAAGCATATCCTTAGTAGACTCTAGAGGTTCCTTGAGGGCCTAAGTACGAAACGACTAGCCCTTTAGGGAAAATAAACCTTCTTTTTGTTCTTTTCTTACCATTTTTTTCTCCTTTTTTTCATATAGATTCCCGTAGGGATCCCTAATGGATCCGACATTCAAGATAACCTAAGATTAACATAGAGTGTAAATCTCCTTTTCTGAGGGATGCACATACTGGTTAGGCACTAGAACACCCAATTACTCAGGAGGTTACAACTCTACATATACGCGCTCATTATCACAAGGAACTTTTCAGCTTGAGGGACACTCTTATTAGGAGCCAGAATCCCAAGCTTACTTTGTCACCAAGAGTAGAGGAGCACTATCTTAGCTCTTATTCTCATGATCTCTATGTATAATGTTTATTTATTTCATACAACTCTTTTTACATGACTAGAAGTTTGAACTAGTGCCATGAAACCTCTTGGAGCCATTAAAAAAAAATACTTAGCCATTTAAGTCAAAGAAACAAGACAATGGTTTATCATATGTCTCTAAACAACTTTAAGCGTATATATTAAGCATGCATTTTCACATCAAGATTTGCAATGAATTCAAAAATCAACCTAAAGCTACCCATCTCCACACTTAAAGTTGTACATTGTCTTTAATGTACACAATGAAGTATGAAATAGTCTAAAGATTTGACTGAGCTCTTGGCAAGAGCAGAGAAGTATATCAAAACCGAGGATATTGAAGATATAAGGCGGGAAGAAGACTAACTAGAACAACCCAATAGAGGGAATAAAACCAGGGCCAAGAAATACATGAACGATTTGAGAAATTGAGGTTCCGACCCCAAGAAAAGGATCAGAAGAAAGAAGTTGCTACTTTTAACAATTATGCCCCGCTAAATGCCAACTGAGGAGAAATCTAAATGTAGATCCAGCACAATAGGATCGTTATGTCGCCAGTAAAGATAAAATTCACCACCAATAAGAAAGACCTGTAGAAATACTACAAATTTCATTGAGATCAAGGCACGATACTGAAGAATGCATCCAGTTCAAAGATGAAGTCAAAATCCTAATCCGATGAGGACACCTCTCTCAGTAAATTAGAGAAGACTTGAAGAAAGAAGGCTTATCTTCTATAAAAGAAGGTCTGCCTCATGTTGGAGTATTCTATTAAATTGGTAGAGGTCAGGTGTGCGGAGGCGAAAATAGCTCGGTGAGAAAAAGTCATGCTAGGATGTCTACTCGAGTGTGTCAACAGAGAAAGAAACCCTAAGCTACGCAACCTATTAATTCCTTCAATGACAACCTCAAGGGGTTTCCATCACTCAAATGATGAAGCCATGGTGGTCACTGTCAGCAATTTTGAGGTTTGATGTGTCCTTAGCAATATCGGAAGCTTGGTCCGTGCCATACTATGTGAAGGACCTGTACAATCATAGGAGTTGCCCAACCTAACACATACAAACCGATCGATTTGGTTATCGGTTTGCAGAATACATAAAAGGTCATTTCATGTGTAGCACTTAGGGAAATACTATAAATAATCACTTTGAGGGTTTTTCTGGAATCAATCCACCACCATTTTGTATGTATGATGAAAGAATCATTGATTGGAGCCAAGCTCAATCGTCCCCGCTTATTTTAGAGCCGAGTAGATAGAACATCGAAGCCTACATGAGCCCATCACTCTTTTTAGTGCACCGATTTGGTCTAGTGGGATCATATCGAGCACATTGATCTGGACAAAATGACTCAAGTGTTGGAGGACGTGAGTATAGAGTAAAGCTAGGGACTAAAATCTAGCTCTTCTGCGCAGGCAACCGAAGCAAATAATTTTTTTAAAAATTTCTTGCATTTTCAATTTCTAGTGTGTGGAATTAATGCTTTCCATAGGTTAGATTTTCTATACTTGAATCATTTGTGTATTTCCAATTTGTTTCGGTATGAATAAGCACAACGGAGTATTTTATAGATAACCTTGAGATTGAAGGAAGAAGAGAAATCTCTTCTATGGCCAATTAATTTAAGATAGCCAAATTATGGCATAAACGATGCAATTTAACGATTCTAGGTAATGACTGATACAGAATAAGAGTATGTAAGGTATATAAAATCATTAGAAATTATTACTATAGCGGATGAAAGTCTTCAGGTCTGTAGAAATTAGTTTTCTGCAGTTGGTGCCACAGCCCACAAGAGTTAGTGCTTCGATAGTAAAAGTTAGTGGCAGGCATGAGACTTTGCGTCGTAGTACCAAGTGATTGGTGCCATGGCGCAACCGCTTGTGCAGGGTTTGCCCCCGTTAGTGCCACGGCGTGAATTCATTGATGCCACGGCTACATTTTGCTCTGTTCTTCTTGCCGCCACCGACCCTTTTTGCAATCCTTAATTAAATTTTGACGCCCCCAAGCCTTTCGATCTCATCCCTTTCAAAGCTTCTTACTCCTATTCTATACCTATTGTAAGTATTTCTAACTGTATATTTTTATATTTTACAATATAAAATTTATTAAACGTGGCTAAATGTTGGTTAGAATAGAAATGTTGCATATTTGTGTGGTGTATGGATCGAATGAAATGGTTCATATGTGTGGGAATCGATTTACAAATTTTTAGAATGTCCATATTATAAGGGGAAACTCTATGAAAATTTTAATTTTGCCCTAGATCTTAACTAAAATTGTATCACAATCATTGTTGATTGTTTAGGCAATTCTAATTTAGATTCATACGCATTATGCGCAAATTTTCAGAGTTGCATGAGATACTATGGAACCTTCGTGGGGAACCTCATATGATTTTTGTGCATATGTGACATAACAACCAAAGAAACGAACCACTATTGACATCGCCTAGAGTCATGGCCCCGTGCCCTCACATTGAGGACTATAATGAGATTAGTCGATCGCCAATCTAACATTAACCTTTCAAACTATGAATCTAAACATATATTTTCCATCTATCCAAGACTGTTGGCCCAGGTCTCATAGAGACATGTCATCAAATGAATGACATCAACTCTTTTCTGACTCCTCATCAAACATATACAGTAGCACCTACTGGAGTGAGCTGTGAGAAGGCAGATGACGACGAGGACGTCTTTCCTTATGGGAGTTCTATGCTTACCTATCTATATTTTTTATATTTGCTACCTTTATTTGCTTTGTATCTCTGATGAATTCATCGATGATGATGACTCATACATAGTTAAATTTATTATTTTTTCACTGAAAATTGTTATCCATAAATTTTAAAGTAACAAGTTGAACCCGATGTATAAAGATGATTGGTTGATCTACTAGTTTGAGTGCTTGTGACATGATGTAAATTGAAGGGACATTATTTTTCTAGCTTATGCAGGACATTAGTATTATATACCCTTATAGTTAGAGTTTCTTATGAGGTATATTAAATGCTTCTGCTCAATTTTGTATGTCGTATAGAGAATGTGTATGCTTTATAAAATAGAAGTTGGGTATGAACCTCATAGATGTCAAGTAGTTCTTAAAAATATGAGAGAACATAGCAGTAAGAGACAATGGAGCTTTGAAAAATCGGGTTGAACTTCTTAAAAAAAAATATTTTCTTTGTTGATGGAATATAAGGAGGAAAATTTATCAATAAGGTGGGAGCAATAGCTTGGGAAAACCCCGGTAGTTGTGTCTCTTTCTAAGTGATAGAATCGAAAGACAAGTCTTTGTAGGTTCATTTATCTAATTTTATCCTCCCTTGCATGCACTAATCTTTTTGGCATACAACATTTTTTGTAGAGACATCAAAAATTCAGAGTTCTATTGCAAAAGTGTAGAAAATTTAAATTGTTTACTTATACTAAGCTATAAAAAGCTTGTCCCTTTATTCTTTGGTTACATGCATTTGCTATTTTAATGAGAATGGAGATGTAACAAAATTTTGAAGCTTGAGGTATTGTTTGTATGTGTTGATGGTTTAAAATGTTTCAGGAAAAGCAATTGTTTGAATTTGGGTGTGTGTTCTCTCTCTAAAGCAAGCTAATTTATAGTACTTATGCATATTGTTTATAGCTAAGTTTTGTGGTAATTTACAAGATTTGCTTACACTTTAGCTTTATTTTCATATAAATGTCCAATTTGTAGTTGCTCTACATAAGTTGTGTATTTTTCATAGAATTTATGTATTTTCAAGCACTAATTCAGGCTTTTTATATTTATATCAAGAGAAGCCGATTTTTGGCTCCCATAAAAAGTAGCGCACAAGTTTGTTACGCGGCGCCATTAGAGGAAAGACATAGAAGCTTGCAAGTTGTGCCGTGTTTATTGTCGGAACTTCAACAACACGAACTTCGACAACATTGGAATTCACTTTTTGGAAAAACTTTGTTGAGTGTGCACACCACTCACCCAATCGTACATTGTTAAAATGAGTCTCAATGTCATAACTTTAGGGAGTGGAACTCGGACTAATGAATACTAGCCTACTCTAGTACTATGTTCATTCATTCATTCGAAATCATGGTTTTTGCCTACACTAAGTTATTACATAGAAAACAATTAAAAGTTAGGAATGGGATCGAGGAGAAAATCAGTAATTAAGTTCCAGGGTTGTATGCGTTGTTAGCATGCTAATGATTTTATTCTATGATTTATATAGGCTTGTTATTGATTGAGCCTAAATCTTATGCTTATGTCGCAAGTGCACGGGTCGTATCAAGTAATATAATGGACTAAAACGTCGGGTATCGAATCCACAAGGACTTATAAGAAGTATTAGTACTAGCTATTTATCTACTATTTAAACTGAACAAAGTTGTGATGTTTACTAATCAAAGTACAAAAATTAAATAAGAGAACTGGAATCATTATGAAGTGAAGAACGGGACGAAACTTAAGGATAATTAATTAGGAGAGGGATACTCGGGTATGAATCCCTCTTCGGTTTTTGACACAGGATACAGACAATACCTCCTACTTGTTGATTAACTGGGATTTGACCAAGGGTTCCTATATCGCTTTCATGCCCGCTGTCACGACCAAGTTACAAACATTGAATGGGGCTTTAGAAAATGTATTTCTTGGATGAAATACGGGAATAAGGCATATGAAAGAGTTGCTCTCCTTAATGTCTGAGTTCTCTATGCATTCATAGTCCTTTCTATTGAGGTAGTTCTAGTACGAGGAGGCGTTCGCTTCTTCCCTCGTATAAACCTATTAAATACTAGGGTTGTCGCAACATAAGCATTTAATGCAATGAATACACTCAATAAAACTCAATCCACATCAATTAATCAAACAAGCAAGAGACATTGCCATACATTAAACTTAACCCAAGAGTTCATCAATACTCAAGTAATTAAAGGGTTAGTTCCTCGTTAAAGATGAACATATAGCAAATATAATAAAGACTATAGTAAAAGACATAGGATAGTGATATGCTATTCCAATCGTCCTTGCAATGCTCCGTTGATGCTCCGTTGTCGCCCAGCAATGCTCCTTGCTCTATTGTGCCCTTTCAAGATAGTTGATTACTCAGTGGTGGATGGTGGTGATGATGGATGGTGAGAGCCTCCATTGATGATGAATGGAGTTTGAAAGTTGTTTCTTAAAACCCTAATCTTCAATATTTATCGCCTTAGCACTATCAGGATTGGAATACAACTTACAAGGCGCTTAGACTCAACAGATAAGTATTATTGTTTTAAGGGTCCATTATAGATGAGACCGTCTGGTAGTAGGTAGGTCCGTCTATAACTTCAAATTTCGTTCTTTGTGCACAAACGACCCCGTACACTTCACATACAACCTCGTTGGTGGTCCCGTTGATGATCCGTACGGGGCTGTTTACTGAAGTAGGTCTGGACCCCTTCTGTTCCATCTTGATTAGACGGTCTCATCCATAAGATGGACGGGTCTGTCTAGCGTCTGAATTCATCTCTTTTACTTCAGACAGGACCGCCTGTTATTGGACCAGTCTATCTGGTTCTCCTTTTCAGCTTTCTTTGTTGATTCTGTTTCAAAACCCTTACTTTCTCATCAAGTTTCCCTGGTTTGTCCTGATTCACAAAAATAACACATTTTAAGTACCAATGACCTCCAAATCATTAGTATCACATACTAGGTGTATATAGTTATGATAATCAAATATAGCAACTTGGACACTTATCAATCATCCCCGGATATAAGCATTTTGTCACGCTCCGACCCGAATCCCGGGACCTCGGGCACGTCCACAGACAAGCCCCACTCGGATACAAGGCCTAAATGATAAAGAACATATAACATTATTTCCATTAATAACAAGAGTTACACAGCGGAAATTGAAATTTAAAGGTACACTATGGGCCCTACTAGGGTCCTAAAAAAATACAATGGTTCTCACAAAACTATGTGCTCTTCGAACCTCAATGCGCAGCTCCTGAGTCTGTAATCACTATTCCTTTAATCCTGAAAAGAAAGGGAAATCAAGAAGAATGAGCTTTCGAAAGGAAAGCTCAGTAAGTTCCCCGCAGGGATCTCAACAAAGCCAGTCAATATGCAAGATAAGCAATAAGCATAAATACAAGCAACCAGGACAACACCCGCATAATCAAGAACCTAGGAGTCTATCAAAAACAAACAAAGCAAGGACTCCTAGTCTTAAGCACTGGCCCTCAGGCCCGAAATGGAATTTCAAGAATCGATGACACCAAAATTTTCCGTCAGCTCCCAGCCTCTGCTGGAAATCGACCTCGGTCGATCATCGGTAGCACCACCTCTCTTACGTGTCGACATGGTCAGTGTATCGTCAATCGGCTGTGTTGGACCCCAGTATCCTCCCGAAGACGGAACTATCAGAGACGCCAGGGTGTCCTCAGCCCTGAACGCTCCACTCTCACTTGAGCATTCGCTCCACTGAACCGGAAAATAAACCCGTCTGAAGCACGCTTACCCGGCCAGCACACGAGACCATGTATCCACGGTCAAGTGTCGGCCCACTGGCCTGCGTGTCCAACGAGCATAACAAGCAATAAAAGCACTCTACTTTAGCTCTCAACCATGCACGTACAAAGGAAGGAAAACAAGTAAACATAGGTAAGTGCATGCATTCAATAACAGAATTTCAATAGCACATGCTAAAAGAAATAGCATTAACAAACACAAAGAAAACCCAAAGATGGGCGGGAATCAAGGCGAAGGTAACTTACCTCCGCAACGATATCTGGGATCTTCCCCGGACTCCTACTCTTGATATGTCTCTACATCGGTATCAGGTAATAAAAACCCAATTTAATATCGGTAATATCTTAAAATTTCTAGTATGATATGCATGTTTCACTAATTTGGCCCAAACTTAACTTCCGGCCGCTTCATTAGTCACTTTCCCATGTCTAGTCTAAAAGAACTACATAGCTTGGTGGTTAAGGCCTACCAAGCCCAAGTGGAAGGTTCATGGTTCAAACCCCCCAAACCCAATCCAAGTTCACAAATTGGTTGAATTCAATTAATTCACAAATCAGTACAACTAGGCTTGATCAAAACCACTAATCAATTAACTCGATTGATTTACAAATCTCAACCTAACTTATTGGACCTAAACTATTACTCGTTGAGCCCAACCCCTTTAATTAATTAACTCAAGGCTAACTTGGATCAATCAATTAACTCTTTATCAAATTAATAAAATCGAACTTGACTAAACTAAGCCCAATTACATGATCACCTATAAGGATCTTATTAATTTATATGTCAAAACATAATGCAGAATTTCTGCCAGTTTTGCGCAGTCGGAAAGAATTGTACATATCTTTCAATCCAGACATCCGATTATGTTAATTTAAGATTCATTGGAAAGCTATTTTCATAAACTTTCCAACGGTATATTATATGACCTGATCAGAAGACTATAACTAACTAAAAATATACTCGAAACTGGCAACTCAGAACTGCATAATTTCAATAGTAGGTTATGCGCAGTCCGAAAGAACTGCTCATATCTCCTAATCCGTAAGTTAGATTTTAATAATCTAGTATTCTTTGGAAAGATAATTTCCTATATTTTTTAACGATATATTATACACCCAAATCAGAAAACAATAAGGGTTTAAAATATTACTCCTAACTGACAGCTAGACTGTAGGTCTGAAACTATCATCCTTAAAAAGTCTACATGTTGACTTAAGTTTATTCCTTCCTAATCTATGCATTAATTTAAGGGAGAGTGAAGGTATTTACCTCTATCAATGATGTCTCGAATCACGCGAGACTCCCTCCTAGGGTGTCCTCACACTCTACGCCGACCTCCCTTAGCAAATCCCTCAACAAATTGTATCTCAATTATCCCACTATATCCCCCATTATATAGATATGAGAATTCTAATCTTACTCAAATTTTAAATTTGACATAAAGTTAAATTGTGTTTATCTAATTCGAGTTATAATTTAAATTCTAGATAAGGATTAATTATAAACGAATTATAATTATCTCTAAAAGATAAATCTAATTCAACTGAAATATTATCTCCTAATTGATTTTCAATTCCCTATTGTAAAGTATTATTACTAGATAATCTTGATTCAATTCAAATACTGCATTCTGATTACATCACAATTCATATTTGAGAAATCTAATTTTATATTTATCTACTTTATCTCATACCAATCCCTACGAGTTTAACCCAAGTCGGGTGACATGATGAATTTGACCATGTTGATTTAATCACATTAACCACAATCTTTTCCTAAAATTACCAAAATATCCTTGATGACTCTTATTAACCCTAATTAAGGCATTACCCAATTTCATCTCTTATTTAATATTTGAATTCATAAATAGCATCTTATCTAAATCCCTTACAATTTAAATATTTCTTTCCACATAAAATCCACTTAATTCAAAATATAGGTACTTCTCAAATTATTCAATCTTGGCCGTTGATTTCTTCTTAAGGCTTTCAATGCATGCCTATTATTTTCATTTTGCAAATAACCCTTCTTATTCTATTCATTTACATGCAAGTCCTTCTCTTAGAGAGAGAGACAATTTTCCTTTAAGTCTTCAGACTTTCCAAAATTACCACTAGGTCCCTAATGACCCAAATAAAGAGATTAATCTTTTTAAATCTCCATTTCTAATAAAGTTCGATTAGATCCAACTTTGGGGACTTTCTTTTATTAACCAAAAATCTTCGGGCCTCACACATTTGCTTGTCCTAAAGCAATTAAAAGAGAAACTAAGGGAATGATAATTATTCAGCATTCGGCTAAAAGAAAATCAGTTCAACTCTACTCTAGTTTTACCATCAAATGTGTATTCTCTTACTTTAACCCTGGACTTAGATCAATTTAGTGACTTCTTCAATAAAGCTCTAGACAAAGCTTGTTCACTTCACATGCCATGTTTCTAAGTCCTACAATGGCAAGCATATCTTAAGTGATGCTCTAGAGGTTCCTTGGGAGACTAAGTTCAAAATGATTAGCCCATTAGAAATATAAATTAAACAATTAATCTACTCTTTTCTCTCTTTTTTTTAAAAAAAAAATCCTGGTAGGGCATCCTAATGGATCCGACTTTCTGGGCACCCACAGATTAACATAGAGTATAGGTCTTCCTTTCTGAGAGATGTATATGCTAATCAGGCATCGGAACACTCGACTACTCAAAAGAATACAACTTTATATACACGCGCTCATTCTTACAAGTGACTATTCGGCTTAGGAAATACTTTGATTAGGAGCTGAAAACCCAAGCTTGCTTCATTATCAAGAAAAGAAGAGCATTATCTTGGTTTTTATTTCTCACAGTTGTTATCTACAATGCTTATTTATTTTATATGACTTTAGCTAGAGGGCTAAAAGTTTGAACTAGAGTCACCTAAACAATTGGAGTCATTGGAAATAATACTTAGCACTCTAAGTCAAGAGAAACATAACAATGAGTTATCTAAAGTCTCCAAATAATATAGTTGTTACAAGAATTTTCTCTAAATGTCCATATTATATTTCATAGGAGAATCTAAAAAAAATCATTTTTATATGGTGTACACTAAGAGTAGAGCAAAACTGACTAAATTGTACAACTATGCCATCATTGGTTTACAATAAGCATGTGTTTGCATGATTTGCAATGAATTCTAAAAAAAAAATATTTACAATGAATTCCTTGGCTACTCATCCATCCCCACACTTCAAAGTTTGCAATGAATTGATAAAAACTACAATTACTAAAGACTACAGTTACCCCATCCCCACACTTAAAGAATTTTTTATTGTCCTCAATGCACACAATAAAGCATGAAATTGAATTTAACGAGATAAATAGGGGAGAATGTGAATTGATTGCCAAAGTGTACGTGTAAATTTAGGGAAGATTGGGGCCAACATTGGAGCAATTTCAAGTCCTATAGAACATAGGAGAATCAATATCGGTCAAGAATATAAAACATAACATAAAGTCTGAAATAGACTAATACAAAATACAGAAGGACTATAAGAAGAAGAGCAGGGATAAGCCCATGCTCACTGATATAAAATATAATAAGGCTTGATCCACAATAAAACTACTACTCCTTCTCTGAAGAAGCTACTAGAGTAATGATAACAAACGGTAGGGGATAGACGGCGACTGAAGCCTGCGCGCAAAGTATGTCCATAATCTGGTGGATGTAGGTAGTTTTTTACAGCTGTACCCCCTCCAAACGCTGCACGTCCTTGAGTAGCTGCTTCAGATCATAATGAGAAGCCTCCTACACTCTCCGTAGGTCTTCTAGTTGAGATATCATTCTCTGAAGTGGGTCACAATTTGGTTGCACACGGGAGTTGGAGGTGTAAAGGAGGTAGTGGGATGTGCCGCCTCGCGGACAATGGGGTCACCTCTATCTGGTCGTTGTGCAAGGACGTAGCCCTGGTCAGTCAGTATGACGAGCCCTATTAGTATAAGAGTGTTCAGGTCAAGAGGTTGGATAGTTTGTAGCGGGACGATCACTTGCTTGCGGAGTATCCCGATGCCTCTGAGTAACCGCATAATATATGGTTCTGCAGAGATGGCCGTCAGCTTGCTACGCTGCCCTTGATGAGCGATGAAGTCAATTAGGTGATGACCAAGGTATATTGGATATCGCCTGATAACGTTGTATAACATGTAGAGATCGGTGTGAGTGACAACCCCCTTACTGTCATCGCACCCAACGATGGTGTGGGTGAGCACGGTATGGATATAACCATAGGCCAGGTCCCTTAAGAAGGATGCCTTTTGGCGGCCGGTACTCCCACTGTGGGTAATGTCTTTGCAGAAGCTGGTGTATGATATCTCTGTAGGGAATTGGACTGCTAATTGGATGTATTCGGCTGTCGGTAAGAAATCTTGAACATAGATGTCCATATACACGTCGAACTTGTCATAGGTCAACTGAAGCAGTTCCCCATATAGCTAAAAAATAACAGCCATTAGGCTCTTCTGTATAAAGTGACTTTCATCCAGTTCAAAACTGCAGAGAACTTCAAGTACCACATCCGTGTATATCGGATCAGTGATCGACAGAATTCATTCCTATCAGCCAACTGATGTGAGTTCTCAAACTTGATCTGCCAAGCCAACCTCTTGAGCAACTTCCCAGTTTATGGTTTGTTTTGGGCAGAAAGATCGTGTCTCCAATCTACTGTAGCACTCCTTTAACTGTGGAAGAAGAAACTGTGGCTCATTATTACGCAGCCATTTTGGGCGTGTGGAAATCCTCTTCTTCTTTGAACTAATCCTGAAAAATATGGTAGAAAAGAGTTAATGGTGAGAAATTAGAATTGCTCTAGGTAACCTACTGGAACAAGCAAATGGGACTGTTTGCTTATTGGACGAACCCGTCTGACCAAGCTGGAACCATGGGATGGTTTCCTGGGTGTGGGCTTTGCACTTAAGGTATGCTATACAGTGCACTATGGAGAGTGTGGGTGGGATTTCCCTTCTAAGAAGAAAGGCAATTGATTAAGGACACATATAAAGTCTGGATCTCAATCCTTAATTCTAAATCCTTGATAATCGAAATGGAGGGGCGAATGCAGGCGAGGTCGCCAGAGCAAACATGAATAGCGGATCGGGTGTGGGGTTGGAGATGACCTAGGTGGGTGCAATGTGATGGGTAAGAATTAGGCGGGAAGGAAGAGAGGGGCGTTGAAAGGGAATTGACAATCAGAAGTGGAAATGGGATTCAGGTAGTAGGTGTTTTATGGACTACATGTATATGGTGCCGTATGGGTTTTAGACGTTGTCATTTGGTTGATGGCTCAGAACGGAATCGTTCCATTTAGGCATTAGACGAACCCTTTTAAAGCAACACTCTTAGGGAGTGAGTGCATATGGCTTTGTATAGAAGTCAGACCGGACCATCTGAATTACACCCCTGAGGGACCTACATACTGACATCACTACCAACTTTTACACGATTGATAGGAATACCTCAAAGACCATCCAGTGAGGATCAAGACGTTATTCGGATGTATGAAAGCGAAGATGATTAAGTTTTCTACATCAGTAATGTGCTATAGAACTTGTCTAATAAGAAGAATCGAATTTGTAGCCAATTAGTGAATTTAAACTGCATGGACACTAGTGTTGCCTCCTAAGAAGCACTTGTTTAACGTTACGAGCTTGACGTACCCTCTTGTTTACCTTACGGTGGGCAAAACAGATGCATCCCAGTAGCAGTTGTATAGTGTGTATCCCCTTTAAAATACAATTTCAATCTGTACCTATTTACTTTAAATGCTTCTTTTTCTGTATGAGATATTTCTACTGCTCCATGTGGGTGGATTTTTGTTACAGTGATAGGGCCCGACAACCTTGAACATAACTTCCCCGGAAAGAGCCTAAGTCTAGAATTGAATAGCGGAATTTTATCCCCTTCTTTGAACTGTTTCCTCTATCTTAGCAGTTGATCATGATACTTCTTTGTTCGTTCTTTATACAATTTTGAATTAACGTAAGCTGTGTGTCGCCATTCATCCCGTTCATTTAGCTGTAGTTTCATTTTTTTACCTATAAGGGAGCGGTCACAATTTAAAATTCGAGTTTCCCAATAAGCTTTGCTCCAATTCCACAAGTAGACCACATGCCTTCCCGTAGACTAACCGATAGGGAGTGCTGCCCGTGGGTGTCTTATATGCTGTGTATATCCCATAAAGCATCATCCAATCTATCAGACCAATCCTTTCGGTGATGTGCCGCCGTCTTCTCCAAGATGCACTTTAGCTCCCTGTTGGATACCTCCACTTGGCCGCTGGTTTTACGATGGTATGTTGTGGAAGTGCGATGCACAATCCCATACCGCTTAAGGATTTTGGAGAAATGCACATTGCAAAAGTAAGTTGCCCTATTATTGATAATTGCCCTAGGTGTGTCGAATCTAGAGAATAGTTTCTTCAAAAATTTAATTACAGTTCTAGCATCATTCGTGGGCAATTCTTGTGCCTCTACCCACCTCGAGGCATAGTCAACAGCAACCACTATGAAATTGTTGCCATTGGAAGTCGGGAATTGTCCCATAAATCTATACCCCAAATATTGAATATCTCGCAGACCTTGATCGAGCTTTGTGGCATTTCGTCATGACGGGAGATGTACCATGAGCACTTACAACTGTCACACCTGTGAATAAATTCTTGGGAACCTAGAAACATTATAAGCCAGTACAACCATGCATCAAGGACCTTACTTACTATTCTGTTGACATTCTAATGCCCCCCAACTGGTCCTGCATTACAGTGATTCAAAATTTTCAACCCCTTTCTCTGGGGACGAATCTTTTATCTATCTGATCAGCACAAACGCAAAACAAATATGTGCCATCCCAGATGTAGTGTTTAAGATTGGAGAAGAATTTCTTCTTTTGGTAGTAGGTGTAGTCCTCGAAGATTTTTTTGTCAACCAAATAATTTGCATAATCTGTGAACCAGGGTGGCTCACCCTTCTAAGTTAGTGCTTGCAGTTCCTCATTCACTATCTGTATAACATAAAGGTGTTCTTCGGTAAAGGATTCGTTGATGTCTCCATCCTTTGAGTTGTCCCTATTCGTAGTTTCCAGCCTTAACAGATGGTCGGCAGGCAGGTTTTCTGCTCCCCTCTTATCCTTGATTTCCAAATAAAACTCCTGTAGTAACAGAATCCAACGAATCAATTGTGGTTTCACATCAGCTTTGTATAGAAGGTAACGTAGCGCAGAGTGCACAGTGTAAACTACGACTTTAAATAAGATCAAGTCGGGACAGAATTTGTCGAAGGCGAACACTATCTCAAGAAGCTCCTTTTTTGTTGTTGTGTAATTTTCTTGTGCATCCGTCATGGTCTTGCTGGTATAATGTATGGGCTGAAAATGCTTCTCCTTCCATTGACCTAGCACTGCCCCTATGGCGTAATCACTTGCGTCACACATCAGTTCGAAGAATAGGCTCCAATCTGGTGTGGTCATGATTGGGGCTTGAGTGAGCTTTTCCTTTAAAGTTGTAAACGCGGCCAAACATTCCCTATCAAAGTCAAATGGGATGTCTTTCTTAAGCGCTTTCGTTAGTAGTTTAACGATTTTGGAGAAGTCTTTTATAAAGCGCCTGTAAAATTGGAGATAGCTTCTCAATTGTCTCTACTTTTGCCTTATCCACCTCAATGCCATTGTGTGAAATCTTGTGGCCAAGGACTATTCCTTCCCTTACAATAAAACGGCTCTTTTCCCATTGAGTACTAAGATGGTTTAATCGCATCTGGCCAAAACCTTCTTTAGGTTGTATAGGCACATATCGAACGAATCGCCAAAAATAAAGAAATCATCCATGAATACGTCCATTATATCCTCTACGTACTCCTCGAAAATGGCCAGCATGCATCGCTGGAAGATGGCAGGTGCGTTGCATAACCCAAAAGGCATACGGTGATATGCAAAAGTACCGTAGGGGCAGGTAAAAGTGGTTTTTCTCCTGATCTTCAGGGACAATGGGGATCTGAAAGTACGCCGAAAAACCATCAGAAAATAATAATAAGAATACCTTGCTAATCGTTCGAGCATCTGATTAATGAATGACAATGGAAAGTGGTCCTTACGAGTGGCGTCGTTCAACTTCCTATAGTCGATGTAGACCCGTCATCCAGTCACTGTCCTCATGGGGATAAGTTTGTTCTTCTTGTTCGCCACCACTGTCATGCCTCCCTTTTTCGGCATTACCTGTATGGGACTGACCTAGGCGCTATCTGAGATAGGGTAGATTACCTCAGCATCGAGGAGTATGATAATTTCAACTGGTACCACTTCTTGCATATTGGGATTAAGCCTTCTCTGGGGTTGTACTGAAGGCTTGAAATATGCCTCCATCAAAATTTTATAGGTGCAAAATGATGTGTTGATGGAGGAATTTTATATCTGTAATTTTCTAAGCTATTGCCTTCTTGTGCCTTTTAAGTACTTGTAGCAGCTTCTCTTTCTTCTTAGTAGAGAGATCCCCCTCGATAATAACCGACAGGTCCGCATGCATTATCCCTCAAAAAGGCGTATTCAAGATGTTTGGGAAGTTCCTTCAGTTCTAATGCTGGGGGTTCATCGGTAGATGATTTTAATTTTTCCTCAGTATTCAGTGGTGCTTCATCAAATTCTTGGTCCACTTCCAGAACTTGATATTCTTCTAAGTCTGGATTTGTGCTCAAATCCTCCCTGAGTGCTTCAACATCACATATCGAATCAGACCTGTTAGTTGATTCTGTCAGGACATATGTTGTGTTGTTTGGTCTGTAATTTCTACTGTGTCTTGTAGTTTCTCTTCAAATCGTTCATACAAAGAAAAAGGTTGAATTGGTCCTTTCTTAGTTACACTGTCTACCGAATCGATCCTTCCCACATACATACCTCCATTTTTGCTCCCTTCCAATCAATATCCATAGGATCCGCGGGGTATGGCCATAATTCCTCTGTACCTATAATGGGTTGGTTGACGTGTATATAGTTGAGGTATTGAAGTTGATCCTGTTCTTACTGCATAAAATCACTAAAAAGCTTTGGTTTTCTTCTTAAGTGGCTGTATACTCCTGAGACGCTACCTAGTAACATTCTTCCCATCAGTTGGAAAGTATTTTGCACATGATTCCAAATTACAACAGTGCATACTTAGGTATTCTTGATAAGTACACTCAAATTACTCATTCATAATCCACTCATTCATTGCCTATAAAATCCAAAGATTTTATGGGAATAATTTTTTTTTATTATTATTATTAGGTTATTGAATAAAACTCGTCAAGGTTGTGTTTAATTGAGTTTTTATTGGGAATAAAAGTTTCCTATTTTCCCTTTAATTAATTAGTTAATTAAGTAATTAAATTTTCCTAAATTTGGAATTTTTTTTGGATAATAAATGAATAGATATTTTATCAGATTAAAAGTTGATTTGTCTGAGCTTACATTAATGGTGTGATGAGATTGAGTATATATATATATATATATATATATATATATATATATATATATATGATTAAGGAATTGTTTTTGAAATTAAAAAAATAATAAATAAATAAAGGAAGGGATGATTTTGATTTGTTTCACCATTAGACTATATTGACTTTCCATATTCAAACATCACACATGTGATTATAATATAGATATAAGGAAAGTAGGAATATGAAAAGGACGTGCATGGCTGGCATATGAATGAATCGATAATAATAAAATTATATATATATATAAATAAAGAATCCACTATTTTATGGAAGCACGTGCATGACTTGGATTTAGGAGGCGTTCACTTGCCCGAAAGTGCTTGGAAGTGCAGAAGTGGGCCGAAGTGGGGGGAAGTCCCAGTTCCGGAAGTGGGCTGAAGTGAACACTTCTGGTGTTCATTTCCACCGAAGTGTCCACTTCTCCACTTCTGGTGTTCATTTTGCAAGAAGTGAGATCAGTTCGGATTGCACTTTAGTAGGGTGTTCTTTTCTACGAAAGTAGGGGAAGTCTGAATTTTTGCATACATTTACATTAATTATAATCATCTATTTGATTAGTATAATTTAAAAATATTTAATTAATAATTATTTTAATTCAAAATAATGATTTATTTTAAAAATAATTGTTTTAATTATTTTAAATTATTATAAATTATTTTTAATTAATGTAGTAATTGAAATTTTTTAATCTTTGTAGTTGAATCACGTGATAGATTTTAATTCCAGTTTTTTTGTATGAGTGATTTCATAGTAGTTATTATGAAATTTTTATTAATATTAAGCAGCTAATAAGCAGCACAAAAACATTATTTGGATCCATGTCCTTCATTAGCAACACACTAAAGCTGAAGATTTGAATCATCTCCTCAATTCACACATGTTGTCAGTTGGAGAACTATGCAAGGTATAATGAATTGGCTCCTTGGATAATTAACTGCCCATTTGCTATGTTAAAATCTCTTTCATTCACCTTATTTCTTTTTCTTATGTTTTTTCATAATATAAAATGTTGATGCCAAAAACTGGTCCACCTCACACTTTGGCTACTGGTGCCTCGTGATCTGGTCTCAGCCTTCGACAAACGGTTGAAATTTATAGTTGATGTGGACGCTTACTTCAGGTTCTGAACAGGAGACGCTCTGGAATGCCGCACGGAATTTTCAGCTCTTTGCTTTGAGGTGAATCTGTAAAAAGGAGAAGGGAAGGATCGGAATTGGGCCTTTCTGCTCGGATTTAACTCCGATTCTTAAGTCAGAAAACTTGTGAAGAGAAAGTCTTAGACATAAGTTAGTTCTTTTGGGTAATGTTTTTTCGATCCCCTTCTTTCTATCATTGCTCTTCTTTTATAGCAACTTAAAGGCGGTTTAGGAAAGGCGGTGAGTAAGGCGGTAAGTAAGGCGGTAAGAAAATATCTCCTGAGGCGGTAAGAAAATATCTGCCTACTGTGTAGGTGCTACGTAGGTAAGTAGAAAATATCTGCCCACTGTAGAGGCAAGTGGATAAGATCTACTTACTGTAGAGGCGTTAGATATTTTCTTACCTAGGTGGCTATAAGCACCTTATGAGACGTTCACGCTTTGTGGATAAGAAGGTTGCTATAATTCCGACGGACTTGTTTGTAGGATTGAACCCTCATTTTATTTGCCGAACGAAATTGTGCTAGGATATTTGGTGATATTGGCACGTGGCCAAAGGGACATGGTCCTGCGTGTAACAGGTGGCCATTTAGGTCGATGACACCCGTCTTACCAAATATATCTGTAACACTAGTCCCCCCCCAAAGTGTACTTGTTTGAAAAATCTGAGCGAGGGGTGAGCTAATCGCACTTTTCGCTTTGTTCGAGAACAAGTATCTTTCTTAGTTGGCATGTCTATGTAGATGTAGACTTTGTCTAAGGTACATGTGCCTTTAATAGGTGACCGACCTTTACTGTATTGTCTTTCCGTTGTTTTAATCGAGGTAGATTTTTTTCCGGAATTTTTGCCTATAGTGTCAACAGGTTTTTCTATTTAAGGAGCTTGTATGGCTAGTGTTTTTATTCAAAAGTCTTTGTAGCTTTGTATCATGGCTCAGCGTTTGTCTTTCTATAAATTTTTCACTTTTACTCAATGTTCTCGTCATTTGCGAATTCCAAGTTCTTTTTATGAACATCTGGCGGACTTAAGGACTGGGGTCATCCATTTGGTAAGTATAAACGGCTGTGTATGACCGTCCCTTCTATTTATTGACAGGGGTGTAGGTGAGATAAGTATTGAGGAAGGGTGGGAAACCTTCCACGTTGATCATGATGTAGAGGCGGGGGATCTTTTAATTATTACTTATGTAGGGGGTGTGCGCTTCGAAGTTGAATTGTTCGGAAGCGACTCCTGCCGTAGAGAAGTGGGCCCCCATCTTCGCCCGCGTGCTGTGCCGGGGTTTCCTAGTGACAATGAGGACAGTGACGGTTGTGGAAGTCCGTGCGTCTCCTCTGAATCTTATCCGAGCGGGTCCTCGGATGGATCCGTGGATTGTTAACTAGGGAATTCCGACGGAAAATATGTTCACTAGGGCTTGTCATGTTGTTTTGTTGCGTGTGTGTTTTTTTTTTTTTTTTAAATGCCACTATCGTTGTAACATGAAATAAAGTTTATCATTTTGTTCGTAAAGTGTTTGATTCCTTCAAGATGAAATGATCGCTGGTGATCCTATGTTGGGATGTGTGTATTTTGTCTTTTGTGGTGTTGGTTCTATGGTACAGTGCCCATTACTCCCCAAAGAGACACGTGTCTCTCGCACTGTGTCGTATTAAAGGGAGAAGATGGCGCGACGTGCGCGGGGTGCGCTTTGTCAACAGCATGATGGGTGCGGCTACCTATGTGTGTCAGGCGGCGTTTGGTGTGCTGACGTGGATAGAATTTTGAATTTTTTTAGGAGAAGCAATGATGGTTATCTGAACGGTCCAGATTTGGGGACCTTTGGTTTAATGGCTCGATCGGGATGCAGCTCTGGGATCTAACGGCCAGGGATCCATCTCTTTTGCATATAAACGAAAGTGTACAGATAGAAAAGGTTTTATCTCAAAAGTCGATTAGCGTCTTCTCAAAACTTCTCCTTCTCCGGCGAACACTGGTCTTAAGCTTTCTGTATTTTTTCTTATCTTTTTCTCTTCTAAGGTAATGGCTAGTGCTACATCTTCTTTGTCTAGTTCTTCTCACAAGTCTTTGATCCCTTCTCCGTCCAACCCCATGGTCTCTGTTGCGATTCCCGGCGAGTCTGGAGATGTTCCAGTCCAGGGTTTGCGGGTTCATCCCGCTTCTAGGGCTATGGGTAGGGGGTCTGGAACCTTCATAAGCCTCCTTGGGCAGAAGGATGTAGATAGTTTGGTAGAGAAATATGAGATAGATTCTTCTCTTTTTGAGGTTAGGGTTCCCTGTTCCGGGGAAAGGGCGAGTTCTCCTAGGGAGGGGGAGATAGCCATCTATCAGGATGCGTTATTGGGCGGACTTAGGCTTCCTTTTTCTGATTTCGCTAAGGCGATTCTGGAAGAATATCACCTGTGTCCTTCACAATTAACTCCGAACTCTTGGAGGTTGCTCAACGGTTTTGTTATTGTTTTTAAGAATTACGGGGTAAATCCGACCGTCCGTTGGTTTCGTATGTTGTTTAGTCTCTGTTTAGAGTCTAATGCCGACTGGTATTATTTCTCGGCTCGTTCCGGGAGAAAGTTTCTAGGGAAAGTCCCCTCTTCCATTAAGCGATGGAAGAGTAAGTTTTTCTTCGTCAAGAGTAAATCCGAGTGGGATGTCCGAACCAAGTGGGAGGTTCCTCGCACGGATATTACTTGCGAGGAGATGACGAAAGAAGAGGAGGTTCTTCTTAAGTCGTTGACGGGAATATCCAAAGTTTACATGGATGAGTTCTTGACCAAGGAAAACCTCCTTAATGTCGTTTAATAGTATCTGCCGGTAGGATTTATTCGTGTATCTAACTTAGTTTAATCTTGAATCATGATATCTAACTTGCTTTGGAATTTATTTTTACAGGAAATCCGATGGAGGACGAGGATTTGAGTTACGTTAAGGGCATCTTGGCCTCCTTCGAAGGTGAAGTGCATCCGCCCTTGCCTCGTGGGCGAAAGAAGAAGGAGGTGGCGTCTAGCGCATGCGCTGATGCTTCCAAGGAGGAGAAAAAGAAAAGGAAGAGAAAAGACGTTGACTCTTCCAAAAAGAGGGTCAAGCGTGATCCTGCCGCTGGGTCCTCCCAGGAGAGGAGGACAAAAAGAAAGACTTCCGAGGACGCATCGGGTCCCGGAATTATAAGAGAACAGGGGAAGTCGCCTCAGGAAGAAGTCCGCCCGGCTTTATCGCCAATTTCAGAGGGCCCTTCTTCTAGTCGGCTAGAGGATATCCTCATTAGGAAGGTGAGAATCTACTCTTTAAGGATATCTATGGTTTTACTAAGAATTTTTAACTTTAGGCTTATTTTATAGGCTGAGGCGGGAGAAGCGGTCCTCTTGGACAAACTGAGGGTGGCGGACTTAGCCCTAAAGGGTCCGGCAACTCAGCGAAAGGAATTACCTTCCGAGGATATTCCTTTTCGAGATGCCGGGTCCGTAAAGAATGTTTTGATGGCCATGAGGCCCGAACAGCTCTCCACGAAACTCCGAAGGGCTGGGAGGGAAGAGGCCACTTACCAACATCTCCGCTCGGCCATGCTGGTGAAAACTATTCTTGTATTTCTCCTACTTCCTAATTCGGCATTATCGTCTTTAACTCATTTGTTACTCTATAGACTGCTCAATGGGCGGATCGAGTTGGCAATCTTTGTCAAGAAGACTTGACAAAGATGGAAGCAAGTAGGGCAGAAATTGCCCAATTAAGTTCTAGGGTGGCGGTCTTGGAGGGAAAAGAGAAGGAACAGCTCGAGGTTATCCGCGCCCTTGAGCAAGATAAGGCCGAGTGGCTTCAGCAGTTGGCCGCTATGGAAAAAGAGAAAGATGATTTAGCGGCCAAGCTGACTATTTTCGAGGGCTCTCTTCATACTGCTGAGGAGAATATCAAAAAGTTACAGGATTACTCCAGCAGTTTGAAAGAGGAACTTAAATCCGCTCAAGATGAGCGAGGTGAAGCCCGATGGAATCTAAAGTTGAAGGTTGCTAAACTCGCCGCCGTTCAGGCCGAGTTAGAGGAACTTAAAGGGGAGCGCGACACACTCAAGAAAGACTTGGCTTCCAGACAGAAGACCCCTAAATCCGACTCGCAAGAAATGAAAGACTTAATTGAACGAGCGGTAAGTTAGAGAAAGAAGTCGCTCGGCTTAGGGCTAAGGCAAAAGAGGGGGCCACTCGCATGTATTCCGTACTGCAGCAGGTGGGTCATCATGTTTCTCCTGCTTAAGTGCTAACGATGGGGCTTGCTGGAGTCTTGAAGAGGTTCACGGAGTTGAAGGAACAACAAATCATAAAGATTCCAGAGGCCCCTCCTCCAGCCCCTTCTAAACCTTCAACTCAGATTGCTCCAGACCGTCCGGAAGGCCCTAGTTCTTAGGGGTTTTTAACATTTTTATGAAATGTTCTTTGTGAATACTCAGTCATTTTGGAATGTAATTTCTGTTTATATGAATGGAAAACAAACCTTTACTTTGGTGAAGATTTATTTCCGAGTCATGGTTATCTTTAACCATTAAGAAGTCTTTCGAGAAGTCCTTCATAAAGCCTGTCTTTCTTCATATGGCTTGTAAATTAAGCTTCATAGCTGGTTCTTCTCTTCTTTAGTCCAATCATGGGACTTTGTTTTGTTGAGCAAGATCCTTGCTTTTGTAAAATGAGATTGTTGCCTCGTATTTCGATCGAGATTTTTGCCCCTTGTTTCTGGATGAGAATTATCGTTTATCCTTGTAGGATAATTCCGACTCATCTTTTAGGAATGGGATTTTCACCTCAATTTTGTGGAATGGGATTTTCACCTCATTTTTGTAGAATGGGATTTTCACCTCGTTTTCATTTGGGAAAGACTTAAGCTTTATTTCATGAAACATTTAGGAGACGGCTACAAAATTTACTGATAGTAGCGTCGCAGGTGTTCAGCATGAAATGGACGATTGAGCGTTTTTCCTTCCATATTTACCAGATAATAGGTGCCCGCTCGGACAATTGTCTTTATGACGTAAGGGCCTTCCCAATTAGGAGTTAGCTTCCCCGTTCGGCTTTTGTTTCCCTGGAACTCATTTTCTCTTAAGACCAGTTCACCGATTTGGAAGAAGACTCTTTTCACCCTTGTGTCATAGAACCTTTTTACTCTTTGGCGATAGATGGCTGCCTTTGTTTCCGCAGCTTCTCTTCGCTCTTTAAGTAAATCAAGTTCCGCTCGGAGATTCTTCTCATTTTCTTCTGATGAGAAAGTTTGTTGTGTCCGTAAGGTAGGCATTCCTATCTCTGTAGGGATGACAGCTTCTGCCCCATAAGTAAGGAGAATGGAGTTTCTCCTTTGGGGGTTCTTGTGGTTGTCCTATAAGCCCAAAGTGCGCTCGGAATTTCTTCAACCCAGTTAGTTCCATTTTTGGAGACCGGGTTTTAAGAGCTTGGAGCAAGGTGCGATTTGTCACTTTTACTTGGCCGTTGGCTTGAGGATGTGTTACGGAAGTTAACCTGGATTCAATTCTGAGCTCGGAACAAAAGCTTTTAAAAGCCTTGTTGTCAAATTGTCGCCCATTACCGGAAATGAAGGCGATCGGAATTCCGAATCGACAGATAACAGTTCGCCACAAGAATCCCTGACAAGCTTTCTCTGTGATCTTGGCCAAGGGCTCAACTTCTACCCATTTGGTGAAGTAATCGATAGCCACTATCAAAAACTTCATTTGTCGAGTCGAAGTAGGAAATGGCCCTAGAAGATCAACTCCCCAGATAGCAAATGGGCAAGGGCTGATAATTGGCGTGAGCACTGTTGGTGGTCGTCTCTGAATCTTGGAATGCCGTTGGCAGGCATCACATTTTCGGGCGAATGCCACTGCATCTTGAGTTAATGTTGGCCAGTAATAGCCTTGTAGCAGGACTTTGTAACTCAAGGCTTTGCCTCCTATATGCCCCCCTCCAATACCTTCATGGATTTCTTGAAGGATATAGTTGGCTTCTGTGGGACGTAAGCACCGTAATAAGGGTTGCGTATAGGACCTCTTACATAGATTTTCGCCAATGATGGTGTACTGAGCGGATTTGTAAGAAATCCGTCTGGCTTCCGTCTTGTTAGATGGTGTAGGTCCACCTTGCAGGTAGTTTCTAATGGGATCAATCAAACTTGACTCTTCTGCTGCACTTTGTACTTCTCCTTCTAACCCTTCAATAGTTTTTGTGGGAAGATACTGTAGGTTGAAAGAGGATTCTGTATCTCCATTGGGTGCAGTGGCTTTTTTAGATAAAGCATCCGCTTCTTCATTTTGTGCTCGACAAATTTTTTCAATCTGGAAATGAGCGAAGTATGGGACTATCTTCTTCACCACTGTTTGGTATTTGACCATGTTCTCCTCCTTTGCTTCAAAGCTTCCCAATGTATGGCTAACGACTAGCTGTGAGTCGGAATATACGTGCAGACGTTGAATTCTGAGCCCCCGGGCAAAATGTAATCCTGCGATGAGGGCTTCATATTCGGCCTCGTTGTTGGTCGCTCGGAATTGGAACTTAAGAACTGTTGCAATTTTCCATTTATAAGGAGAATAAAGGACGAAGCCGGCTCCTGACTTTTCTTCAGTTGCTGATCCATCGACATATAAGGACCATGGGATGCTAGGGCTTTCTTCTAGACCCTGTGCGGGAGTTCATCCCCATTCGTGGGAATGGTCAACTCCGCGATAAAATCCGCTAGCACTTGAGCCTTGATTGCCGTTCGGGGTTTATAAGTGAGATCAAACTCGCCCAATTCTATCACCCACTTGGCTAGACGTCCGGAATTTTCAGGCTTATGGAGGACTTGCTTTAAGTGCTGGTCAGTCAACACAGTTACTTTGTGAGCCTGAAAATACGGTCTCAATCTTCGTGCGGATGTGATAAGAGCGAAAGCCAATTTTTCAAGTGGTAGATACCTTGACTCCCTAAGGATCTTACTTGTATAATAGACTGGCTTTTGAACTCCCTTGTCTTCTCTCAAAAGAACTGCACTGACGGCTCGAGGAGCAGCGGCCAAGTAGACGTAGAGTTCTTCCCCTACTTGCGGCTTAGCTAGCAACTGAGGCGATCGGAGATAATCTTTAAGCCCCTGGAAAGCTTTTTCACATCCTTCTGTCCATTCCATTTTTGGTGCTTTTCGCAAAGCTTGGAAGAGTGGGAGATTTTTCTCTCCGGCTTTAGAGATAAATCTCCCAAGAGCTGCTAGGCGTCCATTAAGCCATTGTACCTCTTGAAGACTTTTAGGTGATCCCATATCAAGGATGGCTTTCACCTTTTCCGGATTTGCTTCTATTCCTCTTTGAGTCAATATAAATCCTAGAAATTTCCCTGATCGGACACCAAAAGCACACTTGTTAGGATTTAGGCGCATATTGTAAGTCCGAAGCGACTGAAAGGTATCTTGTAAATCCGTCAGGTGTTCATCGGTTTTTCGGCTTTTCACCAGGATGTCAGCCACATAAGCTTCAACATTTCTGCCAATTTGCTCTTTGAAGACTGTATTTATGAGCATCTAGAAGGTGGCTCCGGCATTCTTTAGACCGAATGGCATCACCTTATAGCAATAAGTTCCTTTGCTTGTAATGAATGATGTTTTTTCTTCATCGTCTTTGGTTTTTCGGATTTGATTGTAGCCTGAGAAGGCATCTAAGAAGCTCAGCATCTCATGCCCCGCCGTAGAATCAACCAAACCGTCAATTGAAGGTAGAGGGAATGAATCTTTTGGACAAGCTTTATTTAGGTCCGTGAAATCCACGCACATTCTCCATTTTCCGAACGGCTTTTTTACTAGAACCACATTAGCCAACCAGTCTGGATAGTTCACCTCTCGGATAAATCTAGCCTTCAAAAGGGTTGATACTTCTTCTTCTGCAGCCTTCTGCCTTTTTGGGGCGGAATTCCTCCTTTTTTGTTTGACAGGCTTGAATGACTGATCTATGCTGAGACGGTGTTCAATGACATCACGCTTTACACCTGGCATGTCTTCTGATGACGAGGCGAAGGGATCAGAATTTGTTCTTAGTACTGCCATGAGATTTTCTTGCTGTGCTATTGTCAAATCCGCACCAATTCACACAGTACGCTCCACTCTTGTTGTGTCTAGAGGAACTGTAAGCAATTTTTCCACTGATGTGGGTCGGAGTTCTTCATCTTCCCGTTCGGCTATTTTATTGATCAACATGGCTTCTGAAACTCTTGTTTTGCCTTTGTTTAGAACTTTTCCTTTGAGGGTTGAGACATAACATTGCCGTGCCAAGGGTTGATCCCCTCTTACTTCTCCACTGCCACTCTCGGTCGGAAATTTGAGGAGAAGATGATAAGTAGAAATTATTGCTTTCAAGGCGTTGAGGGTTGGTCTACCCAGAATCATATTGTAACTTGAAGCACAGCGTACAACTAGAAAATTTGTTGTCACTGTTGATGATCTTGGCGAATTTCCTACCGTAACTGGCAACGTGATCATTCCTTCTGGTTGTACCACCCCTCCGAAAAATCCCACCAAAGATGATTTTACGGGGAGTAAGTTGTCTGCATCGTACCTCATTCTTTCGAAGGAGCTCCAGAAAAGAATATCCACTGAACTTCCACTGTCTACCAGAACTCTTTTCATTTGGAAGCTGGAAACCATGATGGCGATGACCAAGGCATCGTCATGAGGGTGGCGAACCCTGCTGACGTCGTTATCATAAAAAATGATGGGGTCCATAGGCCGAGACCTTCTTTTTGGCGCTTTTGTTTCCTGTGCAGCTCCCACCATTCGAGCGTAGCTTTTTCGAGAGGCGGAACTTTCACCACCACACCCAGGACCACCACTAATAAATCCGACCATCTCCCCTTTCTCTCCTTCAGGCTGTGAAGTTTCAGGCTCCTCTTGGACATCAATGTTGATATACTGCTCCAATTGCCCCCTTCTAATGACATCTTCTATGGCGTTCATCAAATGGGTGCATTTTTCTTTGTCATGCCCTCTATCTTGATGAAACTTGCAATATCTTTTGCTGTTCTTTTGCCGTTCGGGATTCTTTGTAGGTTCTGGCCATGTCAAGAGTTGTTGATCCTGGATTTGTATAAGAATATGGCTTCTGGTCTGATTTAGTGGGGTATGGTGATCATATCTGACAATTTTCCCTTCTTTTGAAGATTCTCTAGGTTGTAGCATATGTCGCTGTGGGCGTGTTGAAGTTTCTAGACCTCTATTCTCACCCTTACGGTCCTTGCACGATCCTCCTTCCTTTCGAATTTCTGTGGGCCTTCTGTTGACATTTTGATGGGCTTTTCCCTTCTGGACCTCAACTAGAGTACGTCGAGCCTCTTCTTCAAAGCCCGTATAAATTTCATCAGAGTTGATATACTTTTGGGCATGGATCATGAGGGTGGGGATGGTTTTCGGCGGATCCAAAGTGAGGGAAAAAAGGAAAGGGGATTCTAGCAAACCCTCCATCAGGATAGTTACAGCCATGCGCGGAATAAGGTCCGCAACATTTGCGGCTTCATCTATGAAACGGTTTAAATAGGCTTGGAGTGTTTCACCCCCTCGTTGCTTAACGCGCATAAGGGTAGACGGAGTTTTCTTTTGCTTTGAGTAATTAGCAAAATAAGCTAAAAAGCGCTCTGCTAGAACTTGAAAAGAAGGAATCGTGCTAGATGGAAGATCGACAAAGCAGTCTTGCACTTTTCCCTCTAAAGTAGCGGGAAAAGCTCAGCACATACGAGCGTCGGTAATTTCAGAAAGTAGCATCTTCGATCGGAAGGACTTTAGGTGACGAGACGGATCAGTTTTGCCCTCATATGCAAACATAGCAGGTGGTCGGAAGCTATCAGGAACTTGCACCTCCAATATTTCCTTGATAAAGGGCGAGCATATGTTGAGAACATGCCGTTCGGATTTCTGTTTTCCTCGAGAGGGATCTTGCCTCTGTGTTCTTCTGTCAACAGTAGGAGCAGATGGACTATTCCGTTCTGTTTTTGTCAGTTCCGTTCTTGTATGCCGTTCTCTTCTTGTGGCAGCTTGCTCTCGACGTCGAACGGAGGGAGGTTTTGAACTAGCTGAGAAGGTGGTTCTCTCTCTTCGTTCTCCATGGGTGGGAGTCCTTGTCCTCCCTCTGCTTTCGGAATTGGCTAGTGGGGCTGTTGGCACATTTGGTGGAATTTGTGTGGAAGGAAGTGGTGGATGGGTCAAGGTATGAATAGCTTGAGCCAACCGCTCTAATTGCTGCTGCATGTTAAGATAAAATTCCAGGACGGGTCCCTGGGATAAAATGGCTGGATTTTCCGCTAAAGGTAAGATGGGTGGGTTTTCCGATGGAGGCAAGATGGGTGGGTTTTCCAATGGATTCTCCTCATCTCTCCGGATTTCACCGAGTACGTCGGTATTACTAGGCGTTCCTCGTTCTTGGATTCGTTTTGATCTTCTGGTACTAATCATTTGGCTTTTTGTAAGGGTCCCCACGGACGGCGCCAAACTGTTGATGCCAAAAACTGGTCCACCTCACACTTTGGCTACTTGTGCCTCGTGATCTGGTCTCAGCCTTCGACAAACGGTTGAAATTTATAATTGATGTGGACGCTTACTACAGGTTCTAAACAGGAGACGCTCTGGAATGCGTCACGGAATTATCAGCTCTTTGCTTTGAGGTGAATCTGTAAAAAGGAGAAGGGAAGGATCGGAATTGGGCCTTTCTGCCCGGATTTAACTCCGATGCTTAAGTCAGAAAACTTGTGAAGAGGAAGTCTTAGACATAAGTTAGTTCTTTTGGGTAATGTTTTTTCGATCCCCTTCTTTCTATCATTGCTCTTCTTTTATAGCAACTTAAAGGCGGTTTAGGAAAGGCGGTGAGTAAGGCGGTAAGTAAGGCGGTAAGAAAATATCTCTTGAGGCGGTAAGAAAATATCTGCCTACTGTGTAGGTGCTACGTAGGTAAGTAGAAAATATCTGCCCACTGTAGAGGCAAGTGGATAAGATGATCTACTTACTGTAGAGTCCTTAGATATTTTCTTACCTAGGTGGCTATAAGCACGGTATGAGACTTTCACGCTTTGTGGATAAGAAGGTTGCTATAATTTCGACGGACTTGTTTGTAGGATTGAACCCTCATTTTATTTGCCGAACGGAATTGTGCTAAGATATTTGGTAATATTGCCACGTGGCCAAAGGGACATGGTCTTGCTTGTAACAGGTGGCCATTTAGGTCGATGACACGCGTCTTACCAAATATATCCGTAACATAAAATATATAAATTCCATCATTGAGATAGCACAAAAGTCTTTCCTTTTGGTTCTTTATGGGGGCAGTGATCTAATTATTGGACCAGATTTAAGCTAAACGTGATTAGAATTGTATATATGTATATATTATAACTTTTCTATATGACAAGCATTTCTTCAACCTACTTGAATGATTAAATAAAAATGTTACGGATATATTTGGTAAAACGCGTGTCATCGACCTAAATGGCCACCTGTCATACATAGGGCTATGTCCCTTGACGCGTGTCATCGACCTAAATGGCCACCTGTCATACATAGGACTATGTCCCTTTAGCCGCGCGGCAATATCACCAAATATCCTGGTATAATTCCGTTCGGCAAACAAAAATGAGGGTTCAATCCCACAAACAAGTCTGTCGGAATTATAGCAACCTTCTTGTCCACAAGGCGGGAGGATCTCATAAGGTGCTTATAGCCACCTAGGGAAGAAAATATCTAACGCCTCTACAGTGAGTAGATCTTATCCACTTGCCTCTACAGTAGGCAGATATTTTCTACTCACCTACGTAGCACCTACACAGTAGGCAGATATTTTCTTACCGCCTTAGAAGATATTTACTCACCGCCTTACTCACCGCCTTACTTACTGCCTTACCCACCGCCTTTCCTAAACCGCCTTTAAGCTGCTATAAAAGAAGGGCAATGATAGAAAGAGAAGGACAAGAAAAAATCATTACACACTCATGTCTAAGACTTCCTTCTAACAAGCTTTCTGACGTAAGCATCGGAGTTAAATCCCAGCAAAAAGGCCCAATTCTGATTCCTCCCTTCTCCTTTTTACAGATTCATCCCAAAGCAAAGGGCTGATAATTCCGATCGGAATTCCAAAGCGCTCCCTGCGTTCCTTGTTCAGAAGTTGAAGTAAGCGTCCACACCAACTATAAATTATAACCGTTTGTCCAAGGCTGAGACCAGATCACGAGGCAACAGTAGCCAAAGCGTGAGGGGGACCAGTTTTTGGCATCAACAGTTTGGCGCTGTCGGTGGGGACCCTTACAAAAAGCCAAATGATTACTACCAGAATATCAAAATGAATCCAAGAACAAGGAGCACCTAGTAATCCTGAAGGACCTGGTGAAGTCCGAAGGCATGAGGAATTTCCGTCAGACAATCCACTTATCTTACCTCTATCGGAAAATCCTTCCGTCCCACCCCGGGAAACCATCACGGAGTTTTATCTTAACATACAGCAGCAATTAGAGCAGCTAGCTCAAGCTGTTCATACTTTGACCCATCCGCCACTTCCTCCCACACGAACTCCACCAAATGTGCCAACAGCCCCACTAGCCAATTCCGAAAGCAGAGGGAGGACAAGGACTCGCACCCATGGAGAAAGAAGGGAGAGAACCGCCTTCTCAGCTAGTTCAGAACCTCCCTCCGTTCGACGTCGAGAGCAAGCTGCCACAAGAACGGAACGGCATACAAGGACGGAACGGACAAGAACAGAACGGAATAGTCCATCTGCTCCTAACAAGGATGTAAGGACACAGAGACAAGATCCCTCTCGAGGAAAACAGAAATCCGAACTGCATGTTCTCAACATATGCTCACCCTTTATCAAGGAAATATTGGAGGAGCAAGTTCCTGATAGTTTCCGACCACATGCTATGATTGCATATGAAGGCAAAACCGATCCGTCTCGTCACTTAAAGTCCTTCCGGTCGAAGATGCTGCTCTTTGGAATTACCGACGCTCGTATGTGCCGAGCTTTTCCCGCTACTTTAGAGGGAAAAGCGCAAGACTGGTTTGTCGATCTTCCATCTAGCATGATTCCTTCTTTTTAAGTTCTAGCAGATCGCTTTTTAGCTTATTTTGCTAATTACTCAAAGCAAAAGAAAACTCTGTCTACCCTTATGCGCGTTAAGCAATGAGGGGATGAACCACTCCAAGCCTATTTAAACCGTTTCATAGACGAAGCCGCAAATGTTGCGGACCTTATTCCGCGCATGGCTGTGACTATCCTGATGGAGGGTTTGCTAGAATCCCCTTTTCGTTTTTCCCTCACTTTGGATCCGCCGAAAGCCATCCCCGCCCTCATGATCCATGCCCAAAAGTATATCAATTCTGATGAAATTTATACGAGCTGGGAAGAGGAGGCTCGACGTGCCTCCGTGGAAATCCAGAAGGGAAAAGCCCATCAAAATATCAACAGAAGGCCCACAGAAATCCGAAAGGAGGGAGGATAGCTCAAGGATCGCAAGGGTGAGAATAGAGGTCCGGAAACTTCAACACGCCCACAACGACATATGCTACAACCTAGAGAATCTTCAAAAGAAGGGAAAATTGTCAGATACGATCACCATACCCCACTAAATCAGACCAAAAGCTATATTATTATGCAAATACAGGATCAACAACTCTTGACATGGCCAGAACCTGCAAAGAATCCCGAACGACAAAAGAATAGCAAAAGATATTACAAATTTCATCAAGCTAGGGGATATGACACAGAAAAATGCACCCATTTGATGAACGCCATAGAAGATATCGTTAGAAGCGGACAATTGGAGCAGTATATCAACATTGAGGTCCAAGAGGAGCCGAAAACTTCACAGCTTGAAGAAGAAAAAGGGGAGATGGTCGGATTTATTAGCGGTGGTCCTGGGTGTGGTGGCGAAAGTTCCGCCTCTCGAAAAAGCTACGCCCGAATGGTGGGAGTGGCGCAGGAAACAGAAGCGCCACAAAGAAGGTCTCGGCCTATGGCCCCCATCATTTTTTATGACAACGATGTCAGCAGGGTTCGCCACCCTCATGACGACGCCTTGGTCATCGCCATCATGGTTTCCAGCTTCCAAATGAAAAGAGTTCTGGTAGACAGTGGAAGTTCAGTGGACATTCTTTTCTGGAGCACCTTCGAAAGAATGAGGTACGATGCAAACAACTTGCTGCCCATAAAATCATCTTTAGTGGGATTTTCCGGAGGGGTTGTACAGCCAGAAGGAATGATCACGTTGCCAGTTCCGGTAGGAAATTCGCCAAGATCGTCAACGGTGACAACAAATTTTCTAGTTGTACGCTGTGCTTCAAGTTATAATGTGATTCTTGGTAGGCCAACCCTCAACGCCTTGAATGCAATAATTTCCACTTATCATCTTCTCCTCAAATTTCCGACCGAGAATGGTAGTGGAGAAGTAAGAGGGGATCAACCCTTGGCAAGGCAATGTTATGTTTCGACTCTCAAAGGAAAAGTTCTAAATAAAGGAAAAACAAGAGTTTCGGAAGCCATGTTGATCATTAAAATAGCCAAACGGGAAGATGAAGAACTCCGCCCCACACCAGTTGAAGAATTGCTTACAGTTCCCCTAATCACAACTAGAGTACATGTGGAGCGTACTGTGCGTATTGGTGCGGATTTGACAATAGCACAATAAGAAAATCTCATGGCAGTACTAAGAACAAATTCTTATCTCTTCGCCTGGTCATCAGAAGACATGCCAGGTGTAAAGCGTGATGTCATTGAACACCGTCTCAGCGTAGATCAGTCGTTCAAGCCTGTCAAACAAAAAAGAAGGCTACAGAAGAAGAAGTATCAACCCTTTTGAAGGCTGGATTTATCCGAGAGGTGAATTACCCTAACTGGTTGGCTAATGTGGTTCTAGTAAAAAAGCCGTTCGGAAAATGGAGAATGTGCGTGGATTTCACGGACCTAAATAAAGCTTGTCCAAAAGATTCATTCCCTCTACCTTCAATTGATGGTTTGGTTGATTCTACGGCGGGACATGAGATGCTGAGTTTCTTAGATGCCTTTTCAGGCTACAATCAAATCCGAATGGCCAAAGACGATGAAGAAAAACATCCTTCATCACAAACAAAGGAACTTATTGCTGTAAGGTGATGCCTTTCGGTCTAAAGAATGCCGGAGCCACCTTCCAAAGGCTCATAAATACAGTCTTCAAGGAGCAAATTGGCAGAAATGTTGAAGCTTATGTGGATGACATCCTGGTGAAGAGCCGAAAAGCAGATGAGCACCTGACGGATTTACAAGAGGCCTTTCAGTCACTTCGGACTTACAACATGCGCCTAAATCCGAACAAGTGTGCTTTTGGTGTCCGATCAGGGAAATTTCTCGGATTTATATTAACTCAAAGAGGAATAGAAGCAAATCCGGAAAAGGTCAAAGCCATCCTTGATATGGGATCACCTAAAAGCCTTCAAGAGTTACAACGGCTTAATGGACGCCTAGCCGCTCTTGGGAGATTTATCTCTAAAGCCGGAGAGAAAAACCTCCCACTCTTCCAAGCCTTGCGAAAAGCACCAAAAAGGGAGTGGACAGAAGAATGTGAGAAAGCCTTTCAGGAGCTTAAAGATTATCTCCAATCGCCTCAATTGCTAGCTAAGCCGCAAGTAGGGGAAGAACTCTACATCTACTTGGCAGCTGCTCCTCGAGCGGTCAGTGCAGTTCTTTTGAGAGAAAACAATGGAGTTCAGAAGCCAGTTTATTATACAAGTAAGATCCTTAACGACGCGGAATCAAGGTATCTACCACTTGAAAAATTGTCTTTCGCTCTTGTCACATCCGCACGTAGATTGAGGCCGTATTTTTAGGCTCACAAAGTAACGGTATTGACTGACCAGCCCTTAAAGCAAGTCCTTCATAAGCCTGAAAATTCCGGACGTTTAGCCAAGTGGGTGATAGAATTGGGTGAGTTTGATCTCACTTATAAACCCCGAACGACAATCAAGGCTCAAGTGCTAGCAGATTTTATTGTGGAGTTGACCATTCCCATGGAGGGGGATGAACTCCCGTCACAGGACCCAGAAGAAAGCCCAAGCATCCCATGGTCCTTATTTGTTGATGGATCAGCAACTGAAGAAAAGACAGGAGCCGGCTTCGTTTTTTATTCTCCTTCTAAATGGAAAATTGCGTCAGTGCTCAAGTTCCAATTCCGAGCGACCAATAATGAGGCCGAATATGAAGCCCTCATCTAAGGATTGCGTTTTGCCCGGGGGCTCAGAATTCAACATTTGCATGTATATTCCGACTCACAGCTAGTCGTGAGTCACACATTGGGCAATTTTAAAGCAAAGGAGGAGAACATGATTAAATACCAGGAAGTGGTGAAAAAAATAGTTCCATGCTTTGCTCACTTCCAAATCGAAAAAATCTGTCGAGCACAAAATGAAGAAGCTGATGCCTTATCTAAAAAAGCCACTGCACCCAACGGAGATACAGAATCCTCTTTCAACCTACAGTATCTTCCCACAAAACTATTATAGGGTTAGAAAGATAAGTACAAAGTGCAGCAGAAGAGTCAAGTTTGATTGATCCCATTAGAAACTACCTGCAAGGTGGACCTACACCATCCAACAAGACGGAAGCCAGACGGAATTCTTACAAATCCGCTCAGTACACTATCATTGGCGAAAATCTATACAAGAGGTCCTATACGCAACCCTTCTTACGATGCTTACGTCCCACAGAAGCCAACTATATCCTTCAAGAAATCCATGAAGGTATTGGAGGAGGGCATACAGGAGGCAAAGCCTTGAGTTACAAAGTTTGCGACAAGGCTATTACTGGTCAACATTAACTCAAGATGCGGTGGCGCTCGCCCAAAAATGTGACGCCTGCCAACAGCATTCCAAGATTCAAAGATGACCACCAACATTGCTCACACGAATTATCAGCCCTCCCCCATTTGCTATCTGGGGAGTTGATCTTCTAGGGCCATTTCCTACTTCGACTCGACAAATGATGTTTTTGATAGTGGCTATCGATTACTTCACCAAATGGGTAGAAGTTGAGCCCTTGGCCAAGATCACAGAGAAAGCTTGTCAGGGATTCTTGTAGCGAACTGTTATCTGTCGATTCGGAATTTCGGTCAGCTTCATTTCCGATAATGGGCGACAATTTGATAACAAGGCTTTCAAAAGCTTTTGTTCCGAGCTCGGAATTAAATCCAGGTTAACCTCTGTAACACATCCTCAAGCCAATGGCCAAGTAGAAGTGATAAATCGCACCTTGCTCCAAGCACTCAAAACCCGGGTCTCCAAAAATGGAACTAACTGGGTTGAAGAAATTCCGAGCCCACTTTGGGCTTATAGGACAACCACAAGAACCCCCACAGGAGAAACTCCGTTCTCTCTTACTTATGGGACAGAAGCCGTCATCCCTGCAGAAATAGTAAAAAGGTTCCATCTATTGCCAAAGAGTAAACAGGTTCTATGACACAAGGGTGAAAAGAGTCTTCTTCTAAATCGGTGATCTGGTCTTAAGAGAAAATGAGTTCCAGGGAAACAAAAGCCGAACGGGGAAGCTAACTCCTAACTGGGAAGGCCCTTACGTCATACAGAGAGTTGTCCGAGCGGGCACCTATTATCTGGTGAATATGAAAGGAAAAACGCTCAAGCGTCCATTTCATGCTGAACACCTGCGACGATACTATCAGTAAATTCTGTAGCCGTCTCCTAAAGGTTCTATGAAATAAAGCTTAAGTTTTTCCCGGACAAAAATGAGGTGAAAATCCCATTCCTAAAAGATGAGTCGGAATTATCCTACAAGGATAAACGATAACTCTCATCCAGAAACAAGGGGCAAAAATCTCGATCGAAATATGAGGCAACAATCTCATTTACAAAGGCAAGCATCTTACTCAACAAATCAAAGTCCCACGATTGGACTAAGAAGAGAAGAAACTGCCATGAAGTTTAATTTACGAGCAAACTGAAGAAAGAAAGGCTTGCGAAAGACTTCTTAAAATGGTTAAAACCATCACTCGGAAATAAATCTTCACCAAAGTAAAGGTTTGTTTTTCATTCATGTAAATAGAAATTACATTCCAAGATGACTAAGTGTTTACAAAACATGTCACAAAAACTCCTAAGAACCACGGCCTTCTGGGCGGTCAGTTGCTTCTGGAGGAGTTTGAGTTGGAGGTTCTGAAGGGGCTGGAACAGGAGCCTCTGGAGTTTTAATAATATGTAGCTCTTTTAGCTCCGTAAATTTCTTCAAGACTCCAGCAAGCCCCATAGACAAAACTTCCGTAGGAGGAACATGGTGGCCCACCTGCTGCACTACAGAATAAATGCGGGTGGCCCCTTCTTTTGCTTTCGCCCTAAGCCGAGCGACCTCCTTCTCTAGCTTATCCGCTCGTTCTATTAAATCTTTGAGTTCTTGCGAGTCGGATTTAGGAGTTTTTAATCAGGAAGCTAAGTCTTCCTTAAGTGTATCGCGCTCCCCCTTTATTTCCCCAACTCAGCTTGCACGGCGGCAAGCTCAGCAACCATCATTTTTAAATTCCATCGAGCTTCGGCGTGCTCATCTTGAGCCGATTTAAGTTCCTTCTTCAAACTGCTAGAGTCATCCTGTAACTTTTTGATGTTCTCCTCAGTAGTATGGAGAGAGCACTCGGAATTAGCCAGTTTGACCGCTAAGTCATCTTTCTCTTTTCCATAGCGGCCAACTGTTGAAGCCACTCGGCTTTATCCCTCTCGAGAGCATGGATAACAGCGAGCTTCTCCTTTTCCTTTCCCTCCAAGGCCGCCACCTTAAAGCGTAACTGGGCAATATTTGCCCTACTCGCTTCCATCTTTGCCAAATCTTCTTGACAAAGATTGCCGACTCGGTCCGCCATTGAGCAGTCTATGGAGTAAAAAATGAGTTAAAGACAATAATGCCAAATTAGGAAGTAGAAGAAATATAAGAATAGCATTTACCAGCATGGCCGAGCGGAAAAGTTGGTAAGTGGCCTCTTCCCTCCCAGCCCTTCGGAGTTTCGCGGAGAGTTGTTCTGGCCTCATGGCCATCAAAACATCATTTACGGACTTGGCATCTCGAAAAGGAATATCCTCAGAACGTGATTCCTTTCGCTGAGTTGCCGGCCCCTTTAAGGCTAAGTCCGCCACCCTCAGTTTGTCCAAGAGGGCCGCCTCTCCTGCCTCCGCCTATAAAATAAGCCTCAAGTTAAAAGTTCTTAGTAAAACTATAGATACCCTTAAGAAGTAGATTCTTACCTCCATAAGGAGGATATCCTCTGGCCGACTAGAAGAAGGGCCCTCTAAAATCGGCGATAAAGCCGGGCGGACTTCCTCCGGGCGGACCTCTTCCTGAGGCGACCGCTTTGTTCACTTGTAATTCCGGGACCCGATGCGTCCTAGGAATTCTTTCTCTTGGTCCTCCTCTCCCGCGAAGACCCTGCAGCGGGGTCGCCTTTCTTGGAAGAGTCAACCTCTTTCCTCTTCCTCTTCCTCTTCTCCTCCTTGGAAGTGTTAGTAACTTTGCTAGATGCTACTTCCTTCTTCTTCCGCCCTCGAGGTAAGGGCGGGTGAACCTCACCTTCGAAAAAGGCCCTTAACGTAGCTCAAATCTTCATCCTCCATCGGATTCCTGCAAGAGTAAATTTCGAAGCAAGTTAGACATTACGATTCAAGATTAAACTGAGTTAGATGCACGAATAAGTCCTACCGGCAGCTACTATTAAACAACATTTAACGAGGTTTTCCTTGGTCAAGAAGTTGTCCATATAAACTTTAGATAACCTCGTCATTGACTTAAGAAGAACCTCCTCTTTTTGTGTCATCTCCTCACAGGCAATGTCCGTTCGGGAAACCTCCCACTTGGTTCGGACATCCCACTCGGACTTACTTTTAACAAAGAAAAACTTACTCTTCCATCGCTTAATGGAAGAGGGGACTTTCCCTAGAAACTTTCTCCCGTAGCGAGCCGAGAAATAATACCAGTCGGCATTAGACTCTAAACATAGACTGAACAACATACGAAACTAACGGACGCTCGGATTTACCCCGTAGTTCTTAAAAACAATAACAAAGCCGTTCAGCAACCTCCAAGAATTCGGAGTTAATTGTAAAGGACACAAGTGGTATTCTTCCAAAATTGCCTTAGCAAAGTTAGAAAAAGGAATTCTAAGACCACCCAATAGCGCATCTTGATAGATGGCTATCTCTCCCTCCCTTGGAGAGCTCGCCCTCTCCCCAGAACAAGGAACCCTAACTTCAAACAGAGAGAGGTCTATCTCATACTTCTCTACCAAGCTATCGACATCCTTCTGCCCCAGAAGGCTTATGAAGGTACCAGACCCTCTACCCATAGCCCTAGAAGCGGGATGAATCCGCGAACCCTGGACTGGAACGTCCCTAGACTCGCTTGGAGTCGCGACAGAGGCCATGAGCTCAGGCGGAGAAGGGATCGAAAGAGGGGGGGAAGCAACAGGTTCATGAGATTCATGAGAAGAACCAGAAGAAGAAGACGCACTAGCCATACCTTAGAAGAAAAAAGGATGAAAAAAACGCAAGAACTTTAGAACAAGGTTCGCCGGAGAAGAAGAGATTATGGGAAGAAGACCCGATTTAGCTTTTGAAACAAAACCTTTTTCACTTGTACAACTTCGCTTCTATACAAAGGAGATGAATTCCTGGCCGTTAGATCCCAAAGCTGCATCCCGATCGAGCCATTAAACCAAAGGTCCCCAAATCTGGACCGTTCAGATAACCATTATTGCTTCTCTTTAAGAAATTCAAAATTCTATCCACGTCAGCACACCAAACGCCGCCTGACACACATAGATAGCTGCGCCCATCATGCTGTTGACAAAGCTCACGCCACGCATGTCGTGCCATCTTCTCCCTTTAAATGCGACACAGTGTGAGAGACACGTGTCTCTCTGGGGAGTAATGGGTACTGTACCATAGAACCAACACCATAAAAGACAAATACACACACCCCAACATAGGATCACCAGCGATCATTCTTCTTGAAGAAATCAAAGACTTTATGAGCAAAAGGATAAACTTTATTTCATGTTACAACGATAGTGGTATTTAAAAAAAAAAACAAAAAAAACAACATGTTTTCCGTTCGTTATTCCCTAATTAACAATCTACGGATCCATCCGAGGACCCGCTCGGATAAGATTCAGAGGAGACGCACGGACTTCCACAGCCGTCACTGTCCTCATTGTCACTAGGAAACCCCGGCATAACACGCGGGCGAAGATGGGGGCCTACTTCTCTACGATAGGAGTCGCTTTCGAATATTTCAACTTCGAAGCGTACACCCCCTACATAAGTAATGATTAAAAGATCCCCCGCCTCTATATCATGACCAACGTGGAAGGCCTTCCTCAATACTTATCTCACCTACACCCCTGTCAATAAGCAGAAGGGAGGGCCATACACAGCCATTTGGACTTACCAAATGGATGACCCCTGTCCTTAAGTCCGCCAGATGTTCATAAAAAGAACTTGGCATGCGCAGATGATGAGAACACTGAGTGAAAGTGAAAAATTTATAGAAAGACAAACGCTGAGCCATTATACAAAACTACAAAGATTTTTGGATTTTGAATAAAACACTATCCCTACAAGCTCCTTAAATAGAAAAAACTTACTGACACCATAGGCGAAAATTCCGGAGAAAAATCTACCTCGATTAAAACAACGACACAGTAAACGTCGGTCACCTATTAAAAGCACATGTACCTTAGACAAATTCTACACCTACATAGACATGCCAACTAAGATACTTGTTCTTGAACCAAGCGAGAAGTGCGGTTAACTCACCCCTCGCTCAGATTTTTCGAACAAGTACACTTTGGGGGGAACTAGTGTTACGGATATAATTGGTAAGACGCGTGTCATCGACCTAAATGGCCACCTGTCATGCATAGGACTATGTCCCTTTGGCCGCGCGGCAATATCACCAAATATCCTAGTATAATTCTGTTCGGCAAACAAAAATGAGGGTTCAATCCCACAAACAAGTCCGTCGGAATTATAGCAACCTTCTTATCCACAAGGCGGGAGGATCTCATAAGGTGCTTATAGCTACCTAGGGAAGAAAATATCTAACGCCTCTACAGTGAGTAGATTTTATCCACTTGCCTCTACAGTAGGCAGATATTTTCTACTCACCTACGTAGCACCTACACAGTAGGCAGATATTTTCTTACCGCCTTAGAAGATATTTACTCACCGCCTTACTCACCGCCTTACTTACCGCCTTACCCACCGCCTTTCCTAAACCGCCTTTAAGCTGCTATAAAAGAAGGGCAATGATAGAAAGAGAAGGACAAGAAAAAATCATTACACACTCATGTCTAAGACTTCCTTCTCACAAGCTTTCTGACTTAAGCATCGGAGTTAAATCTGGGCTGAAAGGCCCAATTCCTATTCCTCCCTTCTATTTTTTACAGATTTGTCCAGCTTATAATTCCGATCGGAATTCCAAAGCGCTCCCTGCGTTCTTTGTTCAGAAGTTGAACTAAGCGTCCACACCAACTATAAATTTCAACCGTTTGTCCAAGGCTGAGACCAGATCACGAGGCAACAGTAGCCAAAGCGTGAGGGGGACCAGTTTTTGGCATCAACAAAAAACTTTTAAATATATGTCTAATTCTCCCTGATATCCCAACATGAAAATCTACATTTGAACAATTATTCTATATTTAAATTCTTAACAAAATGATTAATAATCATAACAAAAGGTCATTTACCACAACAATCACATAATCCATCTTTACTATATACCCTGAACTCAATTTTATGCAAGGTGTCCATGTAGCAACTAATAATTACAGATGAAATCAAGCTGTTCATATATATGCAATAGATTCAATAGTAGTTAAACAAGTCCATGGTATTAAATCCATCAAAATCAAAGAAAGATTGACAGTCATACAATATCAAGATTCGATTAGTTTATAGAAATACAAAAGGCAGTAAGTTTACAAGTCCATACAGAAACTGTCAAAATAAAAACACAAACATAATGACTAAAACAAAGGGGAGACTCTCAACATTCCATCCTACTCAGCAACAAGTTACAGTTCAATAGTCATGAGCGCTCCAATCAGCAAGATACTGGTCCACGAATTTCTTGCGGAGAGAGGGCTTTCTCATGTAGAAGTCCTCGGCAAGGACTCTATTGCCACGCAAAGCCAAGTACACCATCTCCAAATCATCATCGTCGTACCCCTCCATGCTCCACAGAGCATCACTCATTTTTTCCTTCCAATCCTTACTGGAATTATCAATTGAGGTTGCCAAACGATCAAACTTATTACTCATTGTATCCACTGCAGCACTGTCACTACTCACACTCGAAGCACGTCTCCTTTTTTTAGCATTGTTGGCTGTAGATGTCCTTACCGCTTCTCTTTCGTTGTTGTTGTTGTTGTTGATGTTGAGGTTGTTGTTGTTTTCAGATGGTTTAGACTCCATCTCAGCACCGGCACCTTCTACCTTAGTGTTTTCGCTTCCAAACTGGTGGAATATTGTTCGTGCAAATTCACCCGTAGCGTGATCATCGCCACAAATAATTCGCAGATCATTAAAGTGGGGAATGGGCGTGTTCAGTAGCTCCTTAGCTTTAGGATGTGACTACAAATACATAGAACATTATAAATCAGTCCCAAATAAATTAAGGTATAATATGTATATACTAATTAAAATACATGCAAGTGTATATACGTACCTCGACATATGTACGACATGTCTCATCTTCTAGCACAATCATTTTGAGCTCATCATTCCAACCAACGCCACTTAGATCCAATAACTTCTTCATCTCCTGATATTTCACCTTCATAGTGTGCATACGATTTTCAATATTATCCGCGTCCATGTTCACAACCGGGATGCTCCTGTTGACAATGTTCGCAGCCTCTACAAACGCTTGACGCTTAAAAGACTTATCCACTTTCAACCCGGCTTTTGCCATCTCTACAAGAGCGGCGATCAAGACATTATACATTTCTGTCGACCATCGCCTGTTAGGCGTCTCTTTACGCTTTTGTCCTGTTGAGCTTGAAGGTCCACCATCCATTGTTCCTGTCATATTACAAGGAACAAGCATTAGAAACTTCCATTCATGTTCATCTTTCAAACAAGAAACAAGAAAGCACAGGAATCACACTATATTGATTCCTAAAAGGACAGTGATCAGAAGGTCAAAACTCTGTGAAATAGCTTCATTAGAACAAGTACTGCATCTTTCCATCCACAATATTCAGCTGTTGACACATGAAAATAAATCAAATTTGGAGAATGAATGTAATACAAAAGTTACACTTGCATTAAAAAAACAAATCCATCAGCAACCAGTTCATCATTGTTGAAGGTGCTATGATATCAATTGGGAAACAAAATAAAGAACTAACAAAAATGTCAAAAAGCAAAAGCATCGGTGACACAGGTCTTGTTTGACTAATTCAAGTTTAGATGAAAATGGCACAAAATATTATGTAATAGAGAAATCATAAACAAAACAGTAAAAAAAAGTATATATAGACATGGATAGCAAGTCTTCCATCAATTTGTGCTCTTCAGGGCATCCTTATACCCATGTTTAAATCAGGTCTCTCATAGGCAAGTTTGTTCTAATATATTCATTACCCTAATTCTAAGTCCAGTTGCCTAAATCCGTCAAATACATCACAGATCTCTTTTCTCCCTTTACTCAAAAATCCAACCCACCAAGAAAAAGCACAAAAATAACAACTCAAATATAAACATAATAATACTTAAATTTAATCCCCTTTCATGATCATCACAACTTCAGTTGCAATCTTTATGACTAAAATTTTTTACAATCATCTGCAATTGCCTATTTTTAAGCAAAAAAGGAAATAGAAAAGAACATTTAACTTTTCTAGAGAAGGTGAAGAAACCCTTCCATGTCATCACTAGAAGAAACTCCTTAACAATTTATTACATGAGAAGAATCATATTGGTAAATAATCTCATTATAAAATAAGTTCTTTTAGGAAATCAAATCAGAAAAACTCTTCAAATCAAACATCCAACCCTATTCAAAAGCAATACATGAATGACATGAAGATTCTCAGAATCCAAACATACTTAAGATCAGAAGAAAAAAAATGATTAAGATAAAAATCATCAAGTGAATATAAGATAGGTTAGTGAACAATTGCAAGAGTAAAAGAGAAACAAACAACTGCATACTTAAAATAAAATAAAATAAAGAATAAGTGGCACCAAGGAAAGTGAAAAGTCACTATGACAAAAGTAAAGCAAACACTGTTAGGGTTGGAAATTTTTTTAAAAAAAAACACAGAGTATGAACAGTAAATTAATTTTTAATAAATTTCTCTTTAAAAGTTTAAAAGCAAAGCATAATGGTCCAGCACATTGTTGTTCAAATTTGAGAGCAAAATCTACAGCAATATTTCAGGGAAACATCGGTCTAGAATGTGTTAGCCAACAAAAAATCAAACCATCTAACGAAGAACCATTGGGAACATGCAAAAAATACAGTAAAATCCATGCCAGCATTTTTTGATGTCACAAAAAAAGGAAAAAAGGACTTAGAAAATGATCTACTGTTATGAAAAAAAACAGGATGCGTTCACATTTCACCTTGCACATTTTGACAATAAAACATTTCAAAATGTGGGACACAACAGATTTGACACAACTAGGCTGGATATCGTGCTAAGTAATCACGCCACATTGTTGTCGCTATCTGGTCACGGAGTTCCCGCCACTCAATTGAAGCCGGCCGTTGTTCCTACCGGCTGCCTGATATGAAGCAGTAGCTTCTTCCTCAATAGGAAAATCTTCGTGCAAGAGCATGTCCACCGGATCAACTTCCATTATAAAGTTGTGAAGGACACTACATGCAAGGACAATGTCAACATGTGTAGTCAAAGGATAGAAGGGCCTCGAGTCCAAAATCCTAAAACGACTCTTCAGAATCCTAAAAGCTCGCTCAATCCGTGTTCTAAGTTGAGAGTGGCGTACATTAAATAATTCCTCCTTGTTGACTGGTCTGCGCCCATCATGCTCTTTAAGATGATACCTCACTTTCCGATATGGGGCTTTAAACCCTATCGTTGTTGTATACCCGGCATCAACTAGGTAGTACTTACCTAGTACAAAAGCGTATGAGATTTACTATATGATTATGAACTAAACATCTAAGTTAATATAAATAAGATGACTACTATGATACTAAACCTTGAGGGATATGTAGCCGATACGGTGGAGGTCGTGACAACGCATCCTTCAGGACAAGATAGTTATTGGTTGATCCTTCCCAACCAGCGAGAATATATGTAAATTTCAAATCTGGATCACACGCCGCTAGCACATTTTGTGTGATGCCCTTGCGGCCCTGAAATCGAGGTGCTAGATCGACTGGCACCCTTGTATCTATGTGGGTCCCGTCAATAAATCCAACACAATCCTATATAGGAATCATCTAAATGAGTCACAATTGGTTATAAAAAGATCTTTACGTATTAGGATCATTGAAAGGGGAATACCTTGAAGTAGGGATAAAAAGTTCGTTAAATTCTATATCAGGATGTAGCGAAGTGTCTGGTTGCTTGACAAAGAGATCTTTGATGCAACAGATACCTTCAAGAACGGCATTAAAATAATGGCTAACCATTGCACCCGATCTAATAAAATCAATTTTCAATGATCGATTTTTTGCATGGTGGCCTGCAATATGCAAGAAAAGGGCCACTTGTTCCTCTACGCACACGTGGAACGTATCCCTTAAATGCCCACGCCCTCGTAAAATTGCAACAAGCCTGAGGAATGTTTCTTTCCTCATCTGTATATACTCCACACAATTGTGGACACCTCCATCCAAGATTCGGACCATGTGCGCACTCCTATGGATATTCCTAGTTGCTGAGGGTTCTCGAGGTAACATAGGATGTCGTTGGCAATCTTTAATTAAAATCAAGACAATGGTCACGAAGATGGGTATCTGAATATGAACGAGTTTATGGAGATTCTCGTCCAACATCCTATAAGTATATCATTGAAGAATAAATGGCAAACCCGAAAGATGTAAATAAACTTCAATAAAAAGCATTCAAATGAAATGAAATTTTCAGTTTATACAAATCAAACGATATATGTTCTTGGAGAGATTATAGCAGCAATGTATTCATCTTCTTGACATAATTTTCTACTGATTTTACTAATTCCTCCCTATTACTTGAGTTCTCAATTCTCACTCAACCAAAATCAATCAATAGCAGGGTACTAGTGTGTGAGACTGTCTTTCTTTTGAATAAGCAAATACTAATTATGTTGGTTGCTCTATCAATGAAAAAAAATCATCTTTCCCAAGTGATATGTGTACAATGTGGTATTTTGTCTAGATTCATTTGATATAGCTGTCACCTCTCTCTCTCTCTCTCTCTCTCTCTCTCTAAACTTCAGGCTTAGTTCAGAGCTCTGCAAATATTTATTTTTATATTCCTGTTTCCAAATGTTTGTCATGGTGGTTGCTTAATATGTTATTTTGTTAATATATAATATTGACAAGCTTGTATATATACCATAGTCAGGAGAATGATAAACTATGACTTATAGTGATTTATCTTCAGAAACCCTAAACAAGTATATAGAGTCACTTGCATGCATTCTCACAAAAAATTACGCCAATACTATGAAACTTATACTAGATTTTTTTGAATCTGTGTATATATTCTCTCTATTCAAGAACTTGTGTTTCAAATGGTGATCCATGTGTTATCTAAAATAGTTAGTTGATGCTCATACAAAATATTTCATAGAAAAGGTATCAGCATGTAGGTTAGAAAGAACACTTGGTTTTAAGATCCATTAACCTAGATAAAATTCTACATGACAACATACCTCTTCAAAAGGAGGAAAAAAAAGAAAAAATAAAAAGGAAGCTAAATGGAGAGTGAAAATAAAATGAGTTCTTTATATGATTGATGTTGATTATTTCAAACTAAATTTTAGTTAACCATCTCCCATTTGATAATTGTTGCTTATTATTAGACTAGTTTTAGATTTCTATTCATATATATGCTCAGTGTATTGTTATATATCCAAACTTATGTGTTTCTTAAATTAATAGAGAATAGTATCTAAATATATATTTAGTCATTAATATACTCGCTTCCTTGATGTTTTCACACTAATTTTAATTTCAAAAATATGATACTATATCAAGATATTCAAAAGAAATTAGAACTTACATTTTATTTCTTTTTACAACATAGGAGAATGTAAAAAGGAAAAACCAATATTATCTCTAAGGATTAAACATTTTGTGAACATGAACCTAAGATTGTCCAGAGGGAGAGATAGAGAAGATTCAGACTTGCTTGCCTCTATGAATATGTTTAGAATGTTGTCACATCTTAGCAGAAATTCAGTGATGTCTTGTTTCATAGATTAGATGTAGGAAGTTAGCTGAATTCTTCTGACAAGGTTTGCTTTCATGGTATTATTGTTTGGTCACTAATTATATATTTGAGAAAAGGAACATGTATTATTGATCAGAACAAAAGAAAATTCTAATTGGTAGTGAAAGATAGCTGTCAGGCAATATTATTTCACAGGTCAGGATCACAGTCCAATTAATTGACTGAACAGATTAAATTTGTTGACCATGATATCTCCCAAGGCCCACCATTTGGATCTGGGTACCATGCATTGGTCCAATTGCACCTATTCTATCCAAATCAAAGCCTTTTAATGCTAATGAAGTGAAATAACTCTATGCAATTGAACTACTGATTTCATTCTAATTCAATAGTTAGTTATCGAGTGGATGAATTTAGGTTAGTGTAGTGTTGGGGAAAAAGGAATGACATTTAAGGAAAAATCAAGAGAAAAAGAAATCTGAAATGAACAGAAGGCTGATTAATGATGAACAGAAAAAACAGTAATTGCAGCTAGAAAGTGTGCTTAAAATCACTTCCAAAATGGCACAGATATTTGCTTGAATATATATAGACAGGGAATAACTTTGTCTCTATTCTGACCTACAAGTTTGGTAAGCCTAAAAGTTGTCATTCCTGCATGGATCACATCTCTTATAAACCCAACCCTCTACTTATCATCATATAAAGGAGTGGATAAACCACAACATCATTTGAAGAAAATATTATTTTAAAAAAAATAAGAAAAAAAAAACAGTATAATTCTGTTATAATATGATTGCAGATAAACAGAGAGGGCTGCAGACTTGCAGATCCAACCTTGAAACAAGAAGTTGGGGCTAAAAATAAGGAAAAGATAGAAGGGAAGAGTTAGGTAACTCAGAGAAGAGTCAACATAGCATTCATTGGTACAGGACACTACAAGACTCATTTCTGATGCCATGATCCCTCTCTCTGTAAACCAACTTAAAAACCTATCTGACCCAATCCAGAAGGCACACAGCACAGATTGTCACAGACAACTCACTATTTCAGTCAAGCCCCTCAACGCTGCCTGCACCCATTCTTTTGTCCTCTTCTCCCCACTCTCATAATTATAAAGCCTCCCCAAAAGATTTCTAAACAAAATGGTAAATAATAATAATAATAATAATAATAATAATAATAATAATAATAATAATAATAATAATAATAATAATAACAATAATAATAATAATTACTACTTGTCTAATTAACACGAGGACAAACAAGCTCTGTACTTGATGACATGTGAGTTGTATGACCCCAAAAGCAAAATCTAGTATAACCATGGTTGCTCAAATTCATGCAATGCAAAACCAAACCTGAGAAAGCTATGTCACTGCTGGGTCTCTACCAAAATACCAAAAGCTTGTGCAGCAGCTCCAGCCCACTCTACAAAACCACACCTGAGAGGAATTCAAAGCTCATAGGTCAAGAGGCATTCAAGAAACCATGAATGAATCCCCAAAACTAATGAAACATTATTGATTATAATGAAACATTATTGACAACACCACATCCAAAACCCCAAGTGAAATATTGAAACAAATCAACAAGTCTGGAACATAATGGAACTAAAACTCTAACATAATCAACATCAATCAGAGACAAAAAAAAAATAGCGGGAAAACACAGCACAATTGGATCACAGATCTACAAGAAACAGCCCTAATTGGACAAAAAACTCAACAAATCCATCAAAGAAACAAAATAAAGAAAAGAAATCTTGCCATCAGAAATCTTAGAAACCTTAGAAACCATGCCATCAGGAATCTTAGAAACCAAAAAACAACAATCTTAGAAACCATGCGATCAGAAATCTTAGAAACCATGCCACAGATCAACAAGAAACAGCCCTTGCAACAACAATCATGCCATCAGAAATCTAGGAACCAAAAAGAAACAAAAAATGATCACAATCTTGAGATCAAGAAGACGTGGGGAGAGGAGGAACCGCCCCGATTGAAAAATCCTAGAATGAGGTTTTCAATGGAGGAGTGGATGGGAAAGAGGAAGAGGCTAGGGTTTAAAGACATGAGATTATAGAACGAACCTGGTCGGGTGGTGCCCTAGATCTGCGTGGCTGGTGATGGAAGGCTGGAGATGGAGGAGATGAAGGAGACTCGCGAGGCTAGTCGACTGGTGAGAAGAACGACCAGTGTGTCGGCTGGAGATGGAGATGAGATATCGCGCTTTCCCCAATCGCGAACGACTGGCCACTTCAACCACTTCAGTATAATTTGCCGAAGTCAGGCTAGTGCAAAATTGCTGAAGTGGACTGAACTGCTACAGTATGCGGAAGTAACCGAAGTGCTCACTTTCGATCAAATGAACACCAGAACTGGCGGAAGTGGGCCACTTCATCACTTCCGCCAGCCACTTTCGGGCAAGTGAACGCCCCTAATCAAAATGAGTGAACACTGTTTGGGCGTGAGTTAAGAAAATGGATAAAAAATAATAATAAAATAAAATAAAATAACAAAGAAAAGACAAAGTATTATATAAGGAAATGCAAGGAGGACGTGTATGGGATTGAGTAATATTTTTTAAACAAATGGAAAGTGGCAAGTGATTGGAGATTAGTTTGAATGGAGAAAACGCGCTCCATTGCATATTCCTCGCCACGCATCACTGGCATCGTCATTCATCCGAGTGAGGTTTAATCCCGATGCACGACCTTCTCCTTCTCCAGTGCACTGTTGCGTGACGATTCTCTCTACGTTTCAAATCGACCTTTTATGAAAAATATAAGATCTAATCGGGATCAGAGGGATCGCCATCTTAACCTATTCCTTCCCACGTCACTCTATAAAAATAAAGAGCTTGGAAAACCCTTTGCTACTCGCCCTGACAAGGAAAGGTATTGGTGGTTGACAGGAGCCACCGTACGCGCTCAAGCTTACGCCTCGAGTTCGTGACAGGCCGTTGAAGCTCCGTCGTCCAGCGTTGTGATCATCCATCACCGAAAAAAGAACCATGCAGGGGCAAGGGGGCCAACCCAATCCCGTGAGTGTCTTTAACTCGCTGTAACTCAATGGCTAGGTTAAACACACATGCATGACTGTTGTATAATAGTGCATGTGTTGGTTTCTCTGAGATGATTTGTATGGCTTTTGTTATCTCGCGAGTTGAGTATGAATAAAGTAAGACATTGCATGACTGGTAGGGTTCACAAGAAGGAGGTGGTGTAAGACCTGCCCCGAAATAAATAAAAATTTTATTTATTTATTTTCAGGTTTTATTAAATAGTAATTTAATATGGTAAGCGATGAAATTTGGGAAAATTATAAAGGGGCTAATTAATCCAGATTTGATCAAGTACTAATCAAATCATATTAATTACTGAGAAAAACAGACAATTATTTAAATCCAAGGAAAACGTGGACCTGGTCGGGGAAGGAGACAGACCCCATGAGATTTCAGTACACCCGTAACACAGGAATCATTGACCGGTATTTTAGGATCTTGGTCGTTGAAGTATGAAAAAGATAATATCAATTTAAGTTTATGTGACGTAAAGTTGTGGGATCGATTAATTAATTGTGATCTTTTTATGAGACTAGTTGATTAATTGAAAATAAATAAATGAATATGGTGTGACAAATAGTGGTCATTTGAATGAAATAAAAAGCTTGGTAAATTATTTAGCCAAGTGTGACTAAAGTTAAGGATTGATAATTGTAAGGAACCCTATTATTATCATGACATAATGGTAACAAGGAAAGTAGGCTTTAATATATATATATCATGATGAAGACTTAGGTTAAAAAAGGAAAAAAATCAAATTTCTATTGAAAGGGAGAGGTCGTGCTCTATTTCCCATCTCCTCCCTTCCCCCTTTGCCCTCGCCTCGACCTGCGCCCATCGCCGCCCGGAGCCACCACCGCCGGCCTTCTCCTCCGGCAGCCCTACGCCCCGCCCCGCGTGCGGTGCACGTAGCGTGGTACGACCACGCCCGGCCGGCCTACCTTGTAGCGGACTGCGCGTCGGCTGACCCTTCGCGCGCGGCTGCGCCTCCAGCTCCGGTGGTCGGAGCTGCTGTCATCCCTCTTCTTCCTCCTCTATCACGGCCAAGCTCCGGCGAGGTTCATTTCTTCCTTCTTGAGTTTAATTTGGGGAAGCCCTAACTAGATTCATGAATTAGGTTGTTATTGTTTTCTTGATGGATTGTCTTAATAGGGTTGTGAATTAGAAGGGAAATCAATGGGGATTGATGTAGGATTGTATGTTATAAACTCTTAGTTTGTTGGTGTGATTATTGGAATTAATGGGATGCATGTGTGTATAACTAGAACCACCAAGGTTCATGGATGTTATGTCTTGTTTTAGAAATGAGTATGCCCATATGGTGTTTGATGAAATGCCTCTATGAATTTGGTTGTATGAAAACTAATGTTATAAGGTTGGAATGTTATGGGACATGCATGTGATTGATTGAGTTAACTAAGTGTAAATGTTGTAGATATGGAGAGCATAAATGTTTGTACAATTCGGGAGCTTAGAAATAGAGGGGACTATGTCGAAATGTGTTTTGAAAATCAATGTACCCATCTTATAGTTGTAAAAATGCCTATGAGGGTTATGTGGTTTAATTGAACTTGAGCTATTAATAACCCTTGTTGTTGTTATGGATTAAAGAAAATAAATACTAAACCACATTTTCTAATTATGATTTTGGCTAGATTATGATAAGAAGAATACATAGATGATGGAGTTAACTTTAGAAATTTTGTTATGCTATAGATATATGAATATGAGGACCCATTCTTGGGTAGATTAAGCATTAAGCACTAAGTTATAGTAGAAGGGTTGAAGGGTCTTTTTTTTTTTGTTCATAAGGTTGTTGGTTAAAAGCTAACTTTTCAGGGTTGTTGGTAACGTAAGAGTTAAGTTGTAACTAATTCATGAGAAGGCTAGGTTCATGAAGAAATTATCCACCAAATTCTAAATTGAAAGTCTATTAAGAGTTAGAGGAAAGTAGCAAAGAATTACTACATGCAATTACCTATTTGTAGAGATGCCTCTATGAACAAATTGGTTTGATGGCGTGCATAATTTTATGATTTCAAGATCAAGGAAATTGTGATGAATGTGTTGTTGTATTAAGAATAAACATGCCTATGTATTGTTTGAGAAATGCAAGTATTGGATTCCAAGTTTAGAAATTTATTGAAGAGAATTGAACTCCAAGTGAAAGGAATTTGCAGGAATTACTGTAGCACTGCAGAACATGGATTTTTATTCATTTTTTTAAGGGTCGTATATGAGATGATAATGAGCCCAATTATGATGGAAATGAAAGACAATATTATGAATATAATATACCGGGAGATTGGAATGGAATGGTGAAGGTTTGGAGCTTCAATTTGAGGTTCCAAGTTCATGTTTTACGTGGTTACTGTAGCTGCCGAATGAAGAGTGAACTATAGCTCAAATGATTTCAAAAAGACTCGGAATTTAATTCCGATCATCCCGATAGCTCGGGTGTATATTTAAACTAGTAAAAATGTCACAGGCAGGTATCTAAGAGCCCAGATCCATCGGTTACGAATTTAAAAGACGACATTTCGGTAAATTCACAAGTAGGGTGATTTAATGCATGTAATGCATTCCTTTTGATATGAAATGTTATGTGACAAACATTTACCATGTTTAGGACATGGTGAGATGATTGAGGACCTCAATGAAAGGCTCAGACCCGAGTAGGTCCTGGAGGTGAATAAGGTAGGATGTCGCACGGGTGCTGTGAGTATTTCTAACTCATAGTATTCTTTTGATTTTTGTTGTTGTTGAGCTAGATGGATGTTGGAGTCCATCTTTTGTTACTTGCTCTGTCTGCTGACATGTTATGCTTGTTGTATTTGTCTGAGCTTGTATGTCTGATATGATCTGCTTTGAGGGAGTACCCCTTGACATTCTTCTTGTGTTGTTGTGGGATAGGCAGGAGGTAGTACTCTATGGCATATGGCCAGTATGAGTGATACTCCGTGGCATATGGCCAGTGGAGTACCCTTTGGCATCCTACTTGCACCTGGGATGGTCAAGGGGGGTGGTACTCCATAGCAGTCTGTCGATATTCTATTCTTTGCATTGAGTATTCCCTCTTTCCACCTTGCTTTGATTTTTTTTTGTATTCTTATTTCCTCGAGAGGTTTCCAATACATATTTGAGATGGGTTTCCTCATATGTATCGGCTTTATATCTCGGGGAGATTATTGCTTTCATGTTTTCATACGCGTATTTGAGTGGAGTTTACTCCTTAAATACGTATTGGCTTCCGATCTCGAGGAGATCACTGATTATTATATATTCGAGATGTTGTTGCCTTGGATATATAGATATACCTGTTGTTAGGTATTCGTACTAGCAATCTCTTACGTACAGGTATGATACATTGGACAGAGGCCCCGGCAGAGGGTGTATAATATCTGGCCACGAGACCCCGGCAGAGGGTGTATAATATCTGGCAACGAGCACTTGGTGCTCCATCGGACGGAGGCCCCGGCAGAGGGTGTATAATATCTGGCCACCTGGCTCAGTCAGAGAGCGGTATTTTCTGGCCATGTGCACATGATTATTATAGCGCTATCCGGCTTAGGCCGAAGACGATGCTGATGTCGTAGACATCTTAGTATCACATATGCCTGAGATTGAGTACATCTGTGGATTTATTCGCATTCCAGAGACTTGTTATTTGCTCGTGTGTTATTTCACTCGCTTATTGCACTTGCTTTATTCTGTTCTTTGCTTATGGCTTTCGCCACCTTTATTGATTTATGTGTGATCCTACTAGGCCTTTCTTTGGCTCATGCACTTGGTTGCTTGACGTTTTCTCAGGTGACGACGAGTAGCTAGGAGAGGGACTCTGGAGGAAGTTTCCGCGGGACAGCCTAGCAGCGTCGGGGATGTTTTAAGCCGAGGTCTGTGGGCCTCTAATCTCCTTCTGAGTGAGGATTTTGTGTCATTCAGGACCTGTTAGGATTTTGTATTAACCTTATATTTTCTTCCGCTAATTTATAATTTTAACTCTGTATTGATTATCTGCTTGTGTTACTAAGCCTTGCATGCTTATGGGGGTGACCTATAAGTACGCGGCGTCTGTCGCGTGCGTCGAGGCCCGGGACCCGGGTTCGAGGCGTGACAGATAAAATGGTATCAGAGAGAAACTGATATCGGAAGGTGTTTACGTTAGTAAACGTCTTTTGATATCTGGGAGCAGCAGATAAAAGACACCCTAGAGACCCTAGTGACATAGAAAGATTAGCACTTTGATTCTGATTTCTTTCTAATAGTGTGGGTCTGGGTAGAGTACTCGTTAGAGTATTGGTATCGATATATGATTTTGTCTACAGCTAAACATGTCGAGGGGAACGACGATGACTTCGTAGGAGATCAGTGAGTCCACCCTAATAGGCCATAGAGTGGAAGGAGGAGGCTCCTGCTCAAGCTGATGATTTTGTTGGAGACTGAGTTAGGATCGACTATATGCTAAGTTCCCTGAGTACGGTTATGGACTTAGAAGCTTATTCTTATCAGGGCATATTATCAATAAAGAAGTATCGTTATCGAATATATGATCAGAGTGCGCAGTAGAAGCGTAATGAGTAGAGACACTGAGATCGAGGATATATGTATTTTTAAATTTCGAGGACGAAATTCATATAAGGGGGGGGGGGGGGGGGGAAGATTGTAAGACCCGCACTGAAATAAATAAGGATTTTATTTATTTATTTTCAGGTTTTATTAAATAGTAATTTAATATGGTAAGCGATGAAATTTGGGAAAATTATAAAGCGGCTAATTAATCCATATTTGATCAAGTACTAATCAAATCATATTAATTACTGAGAAAAACAGACAATTATTTAAATCCAAGGAAAACGTGGACCTGGTCGTGGACGGAGACAGACCCCGTGAGATTTCAATACACCTGTGACACAGGAATCATTGACCGGGATTTTAGGATCTTGGTTGATGAAGTATGAAAAAGATAATATCAATTTAAGTTGATGTGACGTAAAGTTGTGGGATCGATTAATTAATTGTGATCTTTTTATGAGATTAGTTGATTAATTGAAAATAAATAAATGAATATGGTGTGACAAATAGTGGTCAATTGAATGAAATAAAAAGCTTGGTAAATTATTTAGCCAAGTGTGACTAAAGTTAGGGATTGATAATTGTAAGGAACCCTATTATTATCATGACATAATGGTAACAAGGAAAGTAGGCTTTAATATATATATCATGATGAAGACTTAGGTTAAAAAAGGAAAAAAAATCAAATTTCTATTGAAAGGGAGAGGTCGTGCCCTATTTCCCATCTCTCTCCCTTCCCCCTTTCCCCTCGCCTCGACCTGCGCCCATCGCCGCCCGGAGCCACCACCGCCGGCCTTCTCCTCCTGCAGCCCTACGCCCCGCCCCGCGTGCCAGCGCCCGCGCGTGGCTGCGCGACCCGCCGACCACGACCTACAGCTGGCAGCGCTGCGCTACCGTTGGCAGCGGCCCCAGGCAAGGCTGCTATGCCGGCTCCGGTGGTCGGAGCTACTGTCATCCCTCTTCTTCCTCCTCTATCACGTCCCAGCTCCGGCAAGGTTCATTTCTTCCCTCTTGAGTTGAATTTGGGGAAGCCCTAACTAGATTCATGAATTAGGTTGTTATTGTTTTCTTGATGGATTGTGTTAATAGGGTTGTGAATTAGAAGGGAAATCAATGGGGGATTGATGTAGGATTGTATGTTATAAACTCTAAGTTTGTTGGTGTGATTATTGGAATTAATGGGATGCATGTGTGTACAACTAGAACCTCCAAGGTTCATGGATGTTATGTATTGTTTTAGAAATGAGTATGCCCATATGGTGTTTGATGAAATGCCTCTATAAATTTTGTTGTATGAAAACTAATGTTATAAGGTTGGAATGTTATGGGACATGCATGTGATTGATTGAGTTAACCAAGTATAAATGTTGTAGATATGGAGAGCATGAATGTTTGTACAATTTGGGAGCTTAGAAATAGAGGGGACTATGTCGAAATGTGTTTCGAAAATCAATGTACCCATCTTATAGTTGTAAAAATGCCTATGAGGGTTATGTGGTTAAATTGAACTTGAGCTATTAATAACCCTTGTTGTTCTTATGGATTAAAGAAAATAAATACTAAACCACGTTTTCTAATGATGATTTTGGCTAGATTATGATAAAAAGAATACATAGATGATGGAGTTAACTTTAGAAATTTTGTTATGCTATAGATATATGAATATGAGGACGCATTCTCGGGTAGATTAAGCATTAAGCACTAAGTTATAGTAGAAGGGTTGAAGGGTCTTTTTTTTTTGCTCATAAGGTTGTTGGTTAAAAGCTAACGTTTCGGGGTTGTTGGTAACCTAAGAGTTAAGTTGTAACTAATTCATGAGAAGGCTAGGTTCATGAAGAAATTATCCACCAAATTCTAAATTGAAAGTCTATTAAGAGTTAGAGGAAAGTAGCAAAGAATTACTACATGCAATTACCTATTTGTAGAGATGTCTCTATGAACAAATTGGTTTGATTGTGTGCATAATTTTATGATTTCAAGATCAAGGAAATTGTGATGAATGTGTGTTGTATTAAGAATAAACATGCCTATGTATTGTTTGAGAAATGCAAGTATTGGATTCCAAGTTTAGAAATTTATTGAAGAGAATTGAACTCCAAGTGAAAGGAATTTGCAGGAATTACTGTAGCACTACAGAACATGGATTTTTATTCATTTTTTTAAGGGCCGTATAAGAGATGATGATGAGCCCAATTATGATGGAAATGAAAGACAATATTATGAATATAATATACCGGGAGATTGGAATGGAATGGTGAAGGTTTGGAGCTTCAATTTGAAGTTCCAAGTTCATGTTTTACGTGGTTACTGTAGCTGCCAAATGAAGAGTGAACTATAGCTCAAATGATTTCAAAAAGACTCGGAATTTGATTCCGATCGTCCCGATAGCTCGGGTGTATGTTTAAACTAGTAAAAATGGTGCGGGCAGGTATCTAAGAGCCCGGATCCATCGGTTACGAATTTAAAAGACGACATTTCTGTAAATTCACAAGTAGGGTGATTTAATGCAAGTAATGCATGCCTTTTGATATGAAATGTTATGTGACGAACATTTACCATGTTTAGGACGTGGTGAGGTGATTGAGGACCTCAATGAAAGTCTCGGACCCGAGTAGGTCCTAGAGGTGAATAAGGTAGGATGTCGCACGGGTGTTGTGAGTATTTCTAACTCATAGTATTCTTTTGATTTCTGTTGTTGTTGAGCTAGATGGATGTTGGAGTCCATCTTTTGTTACTTGCTCTGTCTGCTGACATGTTATGCTTGTTGTATTTGTCTGAGCTTGTATGTCTGATATGATCTGCTTTGAGGGAGTACCCCTTGACATTCTTCTTGTGTTGTTGTGGGATAGGCAGGAGGTAGTACTCTATGGCATATGGCCAGTATGAGTGATACTCCATGGCATATGGCCAGTGGAGTACCCTTTGGCATCCTACTTGCACCTGGGATGGTCAAGGGGGGTGGTACTCCATAGCAGTCTGTTGATATTTTATTCTTTGCATTGAGTATTCCCTCTTTCCACCTTGCTTTGATTTTTTTTTTGTATTCTTATTTCCTCGAGAGGTTTCCAATACATATTTGAGATGGGTTTCCTCATATGTATCAGTTTTATATCTCGGGGAGATTATTGCTTTCATATTTTCATACGCGTATTTGAGTGGAGTTTACTCCTTAAATACGTATTGGCTTCCGATCTCGAGGAGATCTGTAACGCCCCAAATTTTCTAAGTGAATAAATCAGAAATTTATTCAAAAATTAATGAGATTACTTAACACAGGGAATAAATTAATTATTTTAAAGCCTAATTAAGAAGAAAAATTCGGGGATATTAAGTTAAATCCAGCCTCGCAACTAATGGGCCGAGGGAAGGCCCTAATGGACCAGGCTGCTTACATTGGAATAGTTAGAGGTAGACGGTAAGGATAACCTCGAATAATTAATTGGGAAGATCGTAAGTGTTGATTAAACAAGATTAAATTAGATGGGAGAATCGGTCATATGTTCGGGTTCCGATAAAGTAGATCTAGCCGAGTCAAAAGCCGAGATTCGCGGATCTGGGTCGGGAGAGGGAGACAACCCGTGACGCTACAGTCAGCCCGTGTCACTGGGGACGTCTGACCCGGGATTCCCGGATCTGGGTCGGCAGAATTATTGATAATTATTAATAAGATAATATTTTTAAATAGTGATGTGACGTAAAGTAAAAGATAAAGTATTATAAAGTATTTAAAGGATAATAGATTTAAAAGAAAAAGGTATTAAAATATAATATACTTTAATTATTAAAATAAAAAAAAAAGAAATCTCTGTCTTTATAAGACAAAGACGAGAGAAAGAGAGAGAGAAACAAATCTCTCTCTCTCTCCCTTCCTCTCTCTCGTGCGTACCTGCAGACCCCTTGAAAGCACCGTCGTTGCTTCAAGCCGGTGGCCCATCCATCGCCCAGCCGCCCCGACTTCAGACGCGCGCCCCGCGCCGGTGCTGACCCCGCCCCGCGAGACCGTCGGCGCCGCCCGGCCTGCAGATCAGCCGCCCCCGCGCCCTGCCAGCTACCACGCACCGACGAGCCGCCAGCCTTTGCGACAGCTTCCCCGACGAGCAGCACTCTTCGTCCCTAATTTCTCAATATTTCGGTGAGCCCTAACTTGGGGAAAATATCCCTTAAGGTAGTGTTTAATTGTCTCATTTAGGGACAAAATCAAAGGTATTGATGATGAATTTTAGGGAGGGCTGTCGAAGGCTTAGAGAAGGAGATTGAGCATGAGTTGATGAATGTATGCTTAAGTCTTGCAGGGATAAATTTAAGAATTGTGGTGTAGATGAGTGATGTATGATTTTCATGGAATCAATTGTATAGAACTGTGTGTGAATGTTTGTAGAAATTTCGGAGCCCTGCAAATAGAGGAGGTGCTGCCGAAATTTTTGCCGATATACTTAGATTTATCATGCATTAATTAGCAGGTAATTGACTTAATAAAGCATGATGTAGTTCTAAGATAAGTTGATGATGAAGTTAAGTATAGATACTTAGAAGGGAAATCCCGTATTTTCATCGTGCTCTATTTAGTCTTAATTGGAGTATGAGTCAAGAATACAACTCCGTACTTATAGATTTTCGTATTTCGATTCTAGGGAGGGGAAAAGGCCCAGCCGAAGCTGCCGAAAGACCAAGCGATTCCTAGGAATTTGCGAAGGACGTGGGGTGAGGGGACTTCACCGTAGATCTAGATTTATTTTAAGTGAATTATCGGGATTTCGGCTTTCTCGTTTTACTGTGAGTTTCATTTCGGTTTGTGGTTGCCGATCGAATTATGGTTATGCATGTTTAATGTTTTCATGCGTGTACAATTAATTTAAACTTTTAAAGAGCATGAGTAATGACTAAGGAAACCCTAAGGGGTAGATGAAGATTAATTCGTGTATCACAAGCTGTACCTTAGTTAGTTATGTATGGGGGACCCAGCGGGAGGGCTCGGGATAGAGCCCAGATTTCTTTCCTAGTTGATGAGACCGGGCTACGGAAGGGGATTTGTTTTCAATCATTTTTCTTAAAACCAAAAATGTTTGCGAAAGTCATTTTTCTTATAAAAACCCTTCCTGTCTCGTGAGAGAGAGCCTGTATCGGATACGAGATACTCGCTTAACGTTCATGTAGATGTACGCCTCTGTTCGTCAGGCGCAGGGTTCATGTAGATGTATGCCTTTGTTCCCGGCATCAGGATCGGGTAGATGTATACCTCTAATCCTGGTGATTGATGGAGTCTTTACGGAGACATTTTAACTAGGGGTACATGCTTATGTGATATGAGGCCATGGCATGTATACATGTTCACTATGTGCTTGCATGATTGGAGATTTCTCGTCGGGTTTTCTCTGGATTTTTGATCATACTAGCATTTTTATCAAGATTGAAGATAATAATGCTGACTTTCATGAATTGTACTCGCATTGATTATGTTACCGCATTTTAGTACAGATTACGGGTATGTGTAATATCTGCTGGGGTAGTCTATACTTACTGAGCTTGTATAGCTCAGTCCCTTTCTATACTGTTTTCTCTTACAGGATCTAGACTCGGATCTGGATAGGATTTCTGCGTATCTGTTTCTATATTTAATGTTGTTGGGTTGTATTAAACTTTAATTATGTTTTTATTCCGCTATATTTGGGGCCATAGTTACCCATGACTCTGTGTGATGTACTCTACTATGACGCTTATTTGAATATGACTCCAGGTGTGTAACCGGTTATGTTAGATCATATGAACCTTGTTTAGAGTACATGATCCATGATTTTCAGGTTTAACTGTACAGCTTATGGGCTGGGTGCACTCCAGGCCCAGCTGGTGTGACATCGGTTTCATTAGTGAAATGGGTGTTACAAGATCACTGATTATTATATATTCGAGATGTTGCTGCCTTGGATATATAGATATACCTGTTGTTAGGTATTCTTACTAGCAATCTCTTACGTACAGGCATGATACATCGGACGGAGGCCCCGGCAGAGGGTGTATAATATCTGGCCACGAGACCCCGGCAGAGGGTGTATAATATCTGGCCACGAGCACTTGGTGCTCCATCAGACGGAGGCACCGGCAGCTGGCTCAGTCAGAGAGCGGTATTTTCTCGCCATGTGCACATGATTATTATAGCGCTATCCGGCTTAGGCCGAAGACGATGCTGATGGCGTCGTTGATGTCGTAGACATCTTAGTATCACATATGCCAGAGATTGAATCCATCTGTGGATTTATCCACATTCCAGAGACTTGTTATTTGCTCGTGATGTTGTTTCACTCGCTTGTTGCACTTGCTTTATTCTGTTCTTTGCTTATGGTTTTCGCCACCTTTAGTGATTTATGTGTGATCCTACTGGGCCTTTCTTTGGCTCATGCACTTGGTTGCTTGATGTTTTCTCAGGTGACGACGAGTAGCTAGGAGCGGGACTCTGGAGGGAGCTTCTGCGGGACAGCCTAGCAGCGTCAGGGATGTTTTAAGCTGAGGTCTGCGGGCCTCTAATCTCCTTCTGAGTGAGGATTTTTTGTCATTCAGGACCTGTTAGGATTTTGTATTAACCTTATATTTTCTTCCGCTGATTTATAATTTTAACTCTGTATTGATTATCTGCTTGTTTTACTAAGCCTTGCGTGCTTATAGGGGTGACCCTATAAGTACGCGGCGTCTGTCGCGTGCGTCGAGGCCCGGGACGCGGGTTCGGGGCGTGACAGGTGGTGTTAAAGTTCATTAATGATTAGTATTAACAGGACTGAGTTAAGGGATTATAGATGAATAACATGCACACCTATGATCAACAAAAAGAGGTAGAAGAGTAGTGCTTGGGTTTAGAGAAAAGGGTGAATTGATTTATAGTGGTTAAAGGAAACTCCCTTAAGTTAAAATCTTAGTTTCGCTTTGTATCTATATGCTCATCTAATAGAGTAGGGGTTCATTGAGGTTCGTTCAAGGGTTTAGTAAAAGTGTTGGTTAAATGAGATGTTAGAGGGTGGTATTGAACAGAAGTGCAAGGTTGTACTGGAAGGAGATAATTGGTGTTGATGGACCTCTGTTGATCCTTTGAATGGATATGAAACTAGATAGAGAGTGAGTCTTTTGCATGGTTGCTAGGTTTTTTTGAAAGGAACCAAGGTGTAGCAAGGGTAACCAATGGAGTTTTTGGATTTTTGTCCAGTGAATAGCCTAGAAAAGTATGGATGGGGTTCGAAATTCTTTTAAGGCTTAGTTAATGGAGATAGTAACTCAAGAACATGCATAGGTTGATGGTTACTTTGAGATATTAGTGCATAAGAGTGCATATGTGTAAGAAATCTTGAGGGTGGTGGTCCTTGTAGTTGGGAAGATAGAAAAGTATGTTGGATTTTCTTTCTTTTTTTTAGTTGAACAATGAGCCGGGAATTTGTGGGTGGTCTTGGAAGAGGATTTGGTTTTGTTCAGTTGCATGGAGTTTTGTTTTACAAGGGTTTTACAAAATTGGTTGAGGTTTTTCTCTGTTGGGTGTTTGTTAGTACTAGTGATCATTTGGCAAAGGCTTAGTAGGCAGTGTTGGGTTGTTTGTGTGAGCCGGTCCATTCTATGTCGGTTCGACTTAGTCAAGATAGTTGATTAGGTCATTGGCTTGTGGAAATTAATAATTTAGTTATTGAGTCGATGCATTCAAATAAGTTCGATTGGTTCATTTTTAAAACAAACTTGGGTCCCTGGTTGAGTCGAGTAAGTGATGATAACAAGGTTGGGTTAGTAAAGTGTGACTATGATTTGGAGGGGGCCTGCAGACTGGTTGTCCCTTTTAAGGGACAGCTGGGCAGCCTGTGATTACCCCAGAAGGACGTATAATATACCATTGGAAAGATAAGGGAAAGATCTTTCCAAAGAGTCTTAGATCAACTCGATTGGGTTTAGGGATCAAATGTTATGAGCAGTTCTCTGGGACTGCAAAATAATCTGAATTTTGCATTGACACTAACATGAATAATAATCACGTTATTTTTGTTATAATACTAAGTAAGGGTTATTGTTATCAGATTTTGACATAGATACGTGTCAGGAGGGAGTCCTGTGGGATTCTAGACTTCGTTCATAGAGGTAAGTATTTTTGCCTAGTGCCGTTATTATTGATTGATCTTTGATACTTGAGTAAGTGCACTTGCCTAGCTCCCAACCTGCGATGGGTTTTGTTGACTTTGCTATATGTATTCCTTGGTTTTGCTACTTTCATGATATTTTTGTTATCATATTTCTTGATTTGTTGGATTGGTGTTTGCTGATGACATATATGCATATATATGTTTTCCCTGTTGATTGGATTTTTATTGAACATGTATGGTTGTTTTCGGGATATTGGTATCCCTAGTTGTTGGTTAGTTTTCCGCCCGGATTAGTGGAGCGTGGGTGCTTCTTTTGTATGGCGTACAGGGAAGAGGACACCCCGGCGCTCTGGCACCTCATGCCAGAGGTGGAGTGAAACTCCGGTTGTCCGGCCTGTCAGTGAGATTGATACGCTGACCACGTCGATGTGCACGAGAGGTGGCGCTACCGACACACGACCAGAGGGTCGTTCCAGCAGAGGGTGATGATGCTGACTGGGGGACACTTGCCGATTACCTTTTCCAGAGCCTGTAGACTAAGTTTGTATTAGGGGTCCCTACCTTTGTTTAGATCATTGTGGTAGGTCTGAGACCCCTAGAGTTGGATGGGTTGGGGCGTGGTCCTAGCTTGTTGTTGACCTAGATGTGTTTGTTGTCATATCATGTTTTGTCACGCCCCGACTCGAATCCCAGGGCCTCAGGCACGTGCACAGACTGGCCGTATCCAAGTGGAGACGAGCCCCGCTAGGAAACTAGGCCTAAGTAATTCAGAAATAGATAACAAAATATCATAAATGAATCAAGATTTATTTATCAGAGTTACAACGGAAACAAAAATAAAATTTATACACCCTACAGGGGTCCTACAAGTCAGGGCTGGTAGAAATCTTCCAACCTCGGCAAGGTATGTTCTGACGCTCCTGAAACCAACTCAGCTAATTCCCTCAATCCTGAAAGTGAGGAAAAAGAAAGTGGAGTGAGCTTTCAAATAAAAAGCTCACTAAGTTCCCCACAGGGATCACAATGAAATGAAAATATTAAACCGATAATAGCATATCAAAACTCAACAGTAATCAATTCACACAACTGGGGCCATGCTCCGCACAAACAAGAATCTAGGAAACTAGAAAACAAAAGGAACTCCTAGATTAGGAAATAGCTCTCCGGCTCAACACACTTCTCCGGTCAGCACCCAGCCTCTACTGGAATCGACCTCGGTCTCTCTTACGTGTCGACACGGTCAGTGTATCGTCCAACTAATAGGTTGGACTACCAGGGTATCCTCCCCCTGGCATGGAACTATCAGAACGTCAGGGTGTCCTCAGCCCTGAACACTCCACTTCAGCATCTGTTCCACTGAACCGGAAAAATAACAAACCATCTGGCACACACCTGTCTGGCCGACACATAAGACCATGGGTCCATGATCAAATGTCGGTCACATGGGCGGTGTGCCCAACAAACAACCAAACAACAGGCAATGAAACATCAACCATGCACATACAAAGAAGAAAAACAAAAATCAGGCCTGTGCACGTATTCCAATAAACAGAAAGGCAACAGATTTGCTAAAAGAAATAGCAACAGTAAAATCAAGAAACCCAATGATGGGTAGAAACTAGGCAGAGGTTACTTACCTCTATTAGCGATATCCGAAGTCTTTCCCTGACCTTACTCTTGATAAGTCTTTATGTCGGTATCTGGCAGTAAAGTCTAATTTAATAACAGTAATAAATTCCAAAATTTTTTAACAAGAACATGCATGATGCCCTAATTCGACCCAAGCCCGATTTATGGCCCTTTTATTCTCTTTTATTAATAAGCCTTCTCTATTCATTCCGAAAGAACCAACTAGTATAGTGGATAAGGCCCACCAAGTCCAAAGAGAGATCCCTGGTTCAATTCCCCTTATCTTCACTCTTTTTTTGTAGATTTTTATTTTGCTTCTAAAACTTTTGGTCAAGCCCAAACATCTAGCAAACTTGACTAAGTCTAGCCCCTTACAATTGCTTGAACCCAACCTGATTAAAAATGAACTTGGTTAGAGCCCAACTTAATTAAACCCATTGATTGAATTTTACTCAACCAAGTTATACATTAATTGATCAAACCCAACCTTAACTCATTAAATCAACCCAAACCCAAACTCTTGATTGGACTTGATCACTTAGCCTTAAATTGGATCTACGTCAATTAACCTATTTGAAATCAGACTTGACCCAATCCAAATACTTCATTCAATCTTTTTGATCAAATCGACTTACCTTAACTGTCTCAACCCAACCACAATTGATTCATCTATACTTTTAAACTAACTAGACCCAATTACGTTGATCAAATCTAATGTACTAATTCAAACCATACCCAATATCTAAGACCCGTTATCACTTGTGAACCCGTTACTATTCACAATCAAACCCTACCCGTTAATGTCATCTTCTTCAACCTCCAGACCGAGAGCACCCCCTCCCCCTGGCGGAGCTTCACCGGCGCGAGGGCGGCGCTCTGGCCCTGCGTGATGAACACCGGCAAGTGGCGGCGGCTGGTGATGAGGTCTTCACCGTCCTAGGGTGGCCGGTGCGCCGTAGGGCTTCTCCGGTTTCAAGCTCTGTATGTCAACTCTCCGTCGCCGGAACACCCATCACCAGAGTTCCGTTCCGCGACAGGGGGCGACGAGGAATTCTAACTTTCCTCTATGTCTAATTTAAGCTACATGTATGCATATTTACTGTAAACGATAGATAGGGAGAAGGAACTCACCGTGGAATTCGTCTTTCTGTAGAGTTCTATGGTGAAGCATTGCCTCCCTTCTTCGAGCTCCTCTAGAAGAGCTTCTAGCCGCGACGAGGATTCTCAACAACCTCTACTTTCCCTCTGTCTCTCTATTTCTCAATCTCTCAAGGCGACGTTAGCTTCCTGATGTTCACCAGCGATCTACAGGGTTCCTACTCTATATATAGATACCTGCAACCGAATTTGAATAGAATTCAAATTTCATTCTGATAAGGTTTATCTTCTTTTAACTTTTGTTTCAAAGTTTTCTAGAAGATAAGATAAGCGTGCGGTGGCGTTCGCGGCGGCGAGGCGTGGAGAAGATGGTGTTGTTGCCTCGCGATCGGGTTTCTCTATCGGGCATCCAGGATCACATGTATGGCCATCAATGGTAGCACGGACGTTATTAAGCCTCGGATCGTGCACACTCAGAAGATGATCGTCCAGGATCATGTCACGACGGACGGTTAGATTTGATTGATCTGCTTCGAACTTGAATAACATCCATGAATAGATTGTCCTCATTTGCCCGCACGGTACCATGTCCCTCACCGTTGCTTCAGTGATTAAACGGACGGTCAGATCACCTTTTCCCTTTCCTCGAACTCACACCACATCTCGCGATCTTTTAATCGTGACCATCCATTCTTTTTAATACACTCTCCTGTATGATTCTCACCTAACTTTACAAACAAGTCCCTCCTTTTTAATTCGTTTCCATGTCAGTGCCTCTCCTGCGAGAGATATGAAAGTTTTCTAATATTACAAGCAGGTCCCTGGTCCAGAGAGAGACACACTATCCTTTAGTCCCTGATCTTTTCTAAAATTACAATTAGGTTTTTATTGACCCCAATTACGAATTATTTTAAATCTCTCTTTAAATTCATAATTCCTCTTATTTAATCACACCCCTATCCTTATCTCATCAAATAAATATATTAAGAGATATCTTCTAGAATAAATAAATACAAAGTTTGATTTATCCATAACCACAAGTCAGATAATTAGAATTTTAAATACTTTTAAATTTTAAGATTTGTTGATGCCAAAAACTGGTCCACGTCACGCTTTGGCTACTGTTGCCTCGTGATCTGGCCTCAGCTTTCGACCAACGATTAAAAATTATAGTTGGTGTGGACGCTTACTTCTGCTTCTGAGCAGGGGAGCCTTGAGAGAACATCCTGAAACTCCGATCGGAATTACCCATAGGCTAACTTGTAAAAATGAGAGGGCAGTGATCGGAATTGGGCCTCTCTGCCCGGATTCAGCTCCGATGCTTAAGTCAGAAAACTTGAGTAAAGAGTCTTAGATTTAGACAGTTCTTTGTGTGATGAGTTTTTTGGGGTCCCTTTCTTCTATTACCGCTCTCCTTTTATAGCACCTTAGAGGCGGTTCAGGAAAGGCGGTGGAATAAGGCGGTGAATGAGAACACATGAGGTGGCAAGAAAATATCTTGAAAGGCGGTGGGGTAAGGCGGTGAGTTAGGTAAATATCTGCTGCCTAACGTGTAGATGCCACGTAGGTAAAATAGAATAAATATCTGCCCACTGTAGCAAGTGGATAAGGCCTACTCACTGTAGATGTAGCAAGTGGATAAGGCCTACTCACTGTAGAGGCGTTAGATATTTATCTCTCTTTCCCCACCTCACGCCCTGTATAAGAGGGTTGCTACAATTCCGACGGACTTGTTCGTAGGATTGAATCCTCACGTTATTTGCCGAACGGAATTGTGCAAAGGTGGTGATATTGCCATGTGGTCAAAGGAACAGGTGGTCCTTTAGGTCAATGACACCTGTCTTCACCAAATATATCCATAACAAGATTGATATTCACATAAAAGAAATAACTTGAAGCCTTTATTCTAAATAAAACTTTAAATAAAAATCCTTGGGAGACTCTCCTTTATTCTCTAACAACTATCGAAATTAATTAAAATAACTAATAACAAGAATTCCTAAAAATATCATGGGCTTCACATGTTCTTTGTGATTCCTATAGGGTACTTACTGAGCTTTCCATTCGAAAGCTCACGCACTTGTTTCCCTTCTTTCTTTTTCAGGTCCTGAGGAGTAGGTGACTCGGACTCAGGAGCTATGCAGGGGGCTGGACTTACTTTGTAGTGGTGCGAGGACCTCAATTTTTCCTGAGTATGAGATTGTATTATTGTATGACCCTTATAGGGCCTCAACTATGTGTAGGGCATGTAAACCCTTACTTATTTTATTTTTGTTATGACTCGGATATTATCTGATTATTAAATTTGAGTTATTTATTATATGCTATGAATTCCTTATGCCTTGTATCCGAGTGAGGTGTGCCTCTACTTGGGTACGGTCGGTCTGTGCGCGTTCCCGAGGCCTGGGATCCGAGTCGGGCCGTGACATTGCCAGTAAGTGCTTCATGGTGAATATGAACCTCTCTTATGTTATCTTACTGGCCCTCACAAACAAATATTACAATTGATTAGTACAAGAAACAGTCAGTTTCACACAATAGATGAAGATACAAGATGTGTTAGTAAAAATAAAAGAAATGAGAAGAGGGAAAAGTGGAGACCTAAACTAATGGTTATAATAAACTCCTAGTTTTCCTAGTAATCTAAGTAGTCCCCGGCAACGGCGCCAAAACTTGATTGAGCATAATGCTTATGCTTATATCACAAGTGCACGGGTCGTATCAAAAAGTACTATAAAGGACAAAAAAGTCGGGTATCGAATCCACAGGGACTTGTAAGAAGTGCTAGTACTGGCTATTTATCTACTATCTATCTATATTACTATTTGGAAAGAATCGGTTATAAATAATTTTTATTTTTTAAAAATTTCAAAAAAAACCACGAAATTAGTTTGAGACTTTCGAATTTTCTCATAATTTATATTTTTTTTTTATTTTAAAATTTTTAACCGCAACCTATGAATTAGAACCACGTTTCAATATGTAGTTAAATTAACTGACATATCTTCTCAACTATACTAATCCAAACTTATTATTTTATTTTGAAATTCTTTCCTCCATTCCTTGTGATCCGTGCTTGGAGAAGCATCAGATCAGCATGAGTCCCTTCATCTAGGTATTGTATTTTGTTCTTCTTCTCCTTCGAATTCCATCTCCGATAGCTTTCTTTTGATGTAATTTTCATCGATCTAGGTATCTTTTACGGTTGGAGTAGGTCGTTCCATGACTTGCAAGCGGATCCTCAAGGATCTCAAGGATCTATAGAAGGATCCCCCCATGTCTTGCAGCACTAGTACCTCCTTAATTGCTGCCTTTTTTTTTTTACACTTCTCTTTGTATGTAATTTTAGATCTGGATCCGATCGATGATCTTTTGATGCTTTTGCGTTGTTTTCTGCAAGTTGTTTGCATTTGCAACTCTAGCTAGCATTATTTATATCTCATTCTTTTATATGAATGATAGAGAATAGACGTCTTGTGTGTAAGAGATAGATAGATGATAATTGATACAAGCATGCTTCTTGCAATGAGATTCAGTTTGATGAGATCAAGATATATATTAATTGTTTTTTTTTGTTGTGGATGTGATCTTAGTTATTAGTTGATGGTGTCTAACATGAGTTTTTTCATTGGTAAGGAGAACTAATGAATTAATTTCTAGCATATAAGATTAAAAAGAAGCGGGATGATAGATTCTATTAAGATAATTTTGTGTTTAACTCTTTCTTTTCATATATTCTTTTATCTGGCTAACACTAATTTTTTTTATTTTTAGAATAGATGCTTGAGTCAAACAAAATGGAACACAAGGCATAGGTATCTATATTACTAAGCAAAAAAGAACGGTTGTAGATAATTTTGATTTTTTTAAAAGATTTCAAAAACAAACAAAATTAGATTGAGACATTCGAATTTTCTCATAATTTTATATTTTGTTTTATTTTAAGATTTTACATGATCGCATTATTTCCACGAGTAAATAAAGTACACAAACTTCTCTTGATAGATGAAAGGAGGCAGCGCCAGACAGGATAGGTGAACGGAGGTAGTGCATGATTGTGATCTCTTGATTCATTGAGTTTGTTATTCATTATTTGGTTTCTTGATTTGTTTTTGTTATTATTAGTTTTTAATGGGCTTTTCTTTTCAATTGTTTGAATAGACGAGAGCAAAAGATTGAGTATTCAAACTAAGGGTGAAGATTCGAAGAATAGAAAGGAGGCGGTGAAAGGAGGCAGCACATGACAGTAATTCAATGATAGAGAAGACAAGTAGGCTGACATCAAGGAAGAACAGGGTGTTGGCGCTGATGGGGACCTCTCCAGTATATGGGTGTATGATCTCTAGATTATTGAGTTTGTTTTTCATTATTTGGTTCTTGATTTATTTTTGTTTTTATTATTCTCTAATGTGTGTTTATTTTCAATTGTTTGATAGAAATAATGTGATTCCTTTTGATTACATATGTTAATTCGGAAAAAAACCAGGGGTGAGAAAGAAAACGAAAGTATTGAAATTTTTTATATTTTATATTTTATTTTTTTACATAAAAAATTGTTTGGCATTGATTGAAAATATAAATCACAAAGTAGATTCCCATTTAGAAATCCCAATGGGGTTTTCCACCTCGATTCATTTTCGTCAACTTTTCTATTTTTAAATATCTCTAATTAAAAGCTATTCCTTTAAAATATATCCAAACGTAGTATCCTCTCTCATTTCGTCTTCTCTAAATTTAATTTCATAATCCATCTGAAAATTGATCAATAATGAATATCAAATGGATTCATAGCGAGAAAATTTGGATCCATGTCTTGGATTTTCTCACAATTAAATTTAAAATTTTTAGTAACCACGTGGTGGTTACAAATTTACCAATAGCAATATTAGTGGTTGCATCTTGAAGTCAATTATCCCTCTCCTTCACTTACTCTTTTAAACTAACTCATGTATATTCTCTATGATCCTCATCCCCAACTCATTATTTCACATTAAAATTCTTATGTGGAAAGAAAAAGAAAGTATTTTTTTAGAATCTGGATTAATACTCAAAATGTAATTTTTATATCAAAATTATTCTACACTCATTTTTACCCGATAAGTGTACACTCTATTCCATAGTTATCAGAACCGGACAGGATATTGAACTGTTCAAAGTCCCGAGTCACTGGGTCACCGGTTCAACCGCTGGGTCAATCGAGTCAATGCCGGTTCAATATATATATATATATATAATAAAAACTATTTTAAATAGATTATAAAACTATTTTAAAAATTATTATAAAAATATTGTAAAAAAACTATTTAAAATAATAAAAAACCTGTTTTAAATAGAAAAATAAAATAGTATTATTTTAATAATATTTTATAATTAAAAATATTATTTTAATAATAAAATATTAAAAAACCAGAAATTTAGAGAACCAGACCACCATCGTTTCACCGGTTCAGCCAGTCGTACAAGCAGTCTGGTCCGGTTCTGATAACTATGCTCTCTTCCTTCTAATCATAAAATTCTTCATAAAAGTTAATTTTATTTATTATTTATATTTATATTATTTTGTCTAATCTCTAAATATTTGTGGACTTTTTATTGGTTATCATTTTTTGCCCTTGTGATTAAGCATTTTTTATTCTTTCTTAGCGTTTCAACTTTTGAAAAAAAAATATATTTTAAACAATTAAATTTTTTAATCATAAAAAATAATATTTAAATTTTAAAAAATATGATCCTTTAGATTTAAGTGTGAATAATAAAATTTAAATTTCACCTAAAAAAATTATACTGTTTTAAACCATTAAACCATATCAATCTTCTTTTAAAACAAATTTAAAAGATAAATTTTAATTAATATATTTCATTACTTTTGACATATATTTAAAACGTTTTAGAAAATATCAATGTAGGTAAAAAATAATCTGAACACTTCATTCTAAATTTTTTTTATTTTAATTTAAATTTTGTAATACTTCAAAAATTTAAACAATTATTTTTTCATTCATAAAAAATACTACTTAAAATTATTATTTCTTAAAAAAAATTAACAAAGAAAATATTAAAAAAAAATCTTTCTAATTTTAATTTAAAAAGATATAATTCTTTTATAATATTTAAATTATTAAACATATAAATGTAAGAAAGAAAAATTCAATTTATAAAAGTTATAATATTTTTAACCAACCCGAACAATGTGAGGGCCATTTGCTAGTTTAACCTGAACAGAGTTGTGATGTTTACTAATCTAAGTGTTGAAATTAAAGAAGAGAATTAGAATCACTATGAAGTGAAGAACGGGACAAAACTTACGGATAGTCAGTTAGGAGAAGGGATACTCGAGTATGAATCTCTCTTGGGTTTTTGACACGGGATACAGAAAATACCTCCTACTTGTTGATTAACTAGGATTGAACACATAGCAAATATAATAAAGACTACACTAAAAGACATAGGATAGTGATATGCTATCCCAAACGCCCATAGCGAGGACCCTACTTCCTATCTCTACCATGAACTTCTACACTTGTTACCTTATCTACCATGCTCAGACCTCATCAAATTCTCATGGTGATAAAGGCTAAGATTTCCACATCCTCCCTAATAGAAGTTAATATCCTCAGGTATATGAGCCATAGAATCGACCATGTGAACATACATCAACTTCTCTCCCACTCTTATGAAGAGAAAAGCATAATATGCCTCTTCCTCTCTAATAGTGGTTAAATTGATCTATGATAAGCGTTCAATTGATCATATTTTTATATCGATTCGCTGTACATTATTCATGTGATTTTAAGTAATTCTTGCCCATTGATGCTTAATTTGTGTTAATTCTTATTTTCAAGGCACTAGAGAGCTTCAAGAGCGAAACAAAAGAAATCGAATTCAAATTGAAGCTATTTGCAAATTTACTGAAGAAATATGGTCATGCTTACTGCCGTAAGCGCCCGTATGATAAGGATACGTGTGTGCTTATGACCGTAAGTACCCGTATGAGAAGTCTGAGCACACACCTCCCTAAAATACAGAGAGCTACACGGGCAAACATAAGGATGTATCCTAAACCGTGTAACTAGGGGATGAAGCTTATGAGAACACATACGGTCGTATAAGCACCAATATGACTAACACTTAGAAGAGAGTTAACCTAATTCTGTACTGATTTGAGTCCAAATCTTATATATTGGGTTACTAACCATGTGTACTAACCGGAACCCTATAAATACCCGAGTTAGGGTTTAGAGAAGGGAGGAAGGGAGGAAGGCAAGCATTAATGGGACACCGCTAACGGTCCTCGCAAACGATGGAGGGAATAGTATTTCTCATTATGATTTTCATTTTCTCCTCTTTCATTGTATTGGATTTGCGTTCCCCTTTTATGGGGAACTAACTTGTTAGATACTTGGGCATGATGAACCTCCAAATTTTATCTTAATCTTGCTTGCATGGATTTCTATATTTGAATAAATATTTTAATGTTTGAGAACATGTTGAATGTTGTAAATAGTATTGATGCTTTACGTTGCGACGGCTCTAAGTGTCAATATAGATCTATAGAACGTGTAGACGATAACGCTCCCTCTATATACCCTAGATCTACTTCATTAGGTAGGAGTTATGAACATGCTGAGAGATCTGGTGTTTAGGAGAGCGACTCTATAAAATGGATTATTTCAATAACTCTTCCAAGATTATGCGTTCCCTAGAACTACTCTCCAGCGTAGATTAGTAACTCGCCTTGAAAGAGGGAGTGAAAGCGTTGTAGGAATTCTTGATCCACACCTCATATTCATCAATATGAAATCCATACTTGCCTCGATCTATAAATATCCGGAGGAGATTTAATGCCCGAGTATCTCCATTCTCTGATTGATTGCCCTCACTATTCTCACCAAGTTTCTTAAGCCAATATCCCTTTTAGCAATAAGATTAGAAAACCATCAACCTTTGGATAGACTAGGTAGCAGATAGTTAGATATGATTAGTAGTCAAGGTCCTTGTGGGTTCGACATCCGACTTTTATTAGTCCACTATATTACTTGATACGACCCGTGCACTTGCGATGTAAGCATAACACACCCATTATCAATCTACATGTATATTCAAACTAACAAAAATCCATCAAAGTCAAGATATAAATTTATTCTCGATGCGTGCACATGGTGTGCGGCGACACTCTAGCAAGTGTACGGGATCGATCCAACAGTAAAGTACCCCAAGGTAGGGTAGTCGAATCTATAGGGATTGGTATACTAATACTAACTATCTTCTACTATTTAGTCTAAAATATAGGAATTGTTTTGGAGTTTTCACAAATTAACATAATAAATAAATTAACACAAACAATATCTTCCTTGCTAGTACCCTTTTATGCTTTTTCAGTATTGTCTACAACTTCTCCTTTTGCTGTGTCTCCAAGTTGGAGGAGATAATGACTGGAAGTTTCATATTTCCCCTCCAGATAGGCGTATTCCAGATGTGTAGGTAGCTTTTTCAGTTCCTCCTTGGAGGTTCCTCAATGGATGGTTTAATTTTTACCCATACCTCCTTGGTCAGGTCTTCCTATAGAATGATATCTCCCAAGGTACCTTCAGCTGCTTTATCAATGTATTCCTCTGCCTCTGCTCCTTTGTATGCATTCAAATTTACTTCTATTCCTTGTAGATATCCCAAATCCACCACATTACAAGTTATCGAATCCATGGTGTTCTCAGAAATGGAGAAGATCTGCTCTATATTGGTTGTTTCGTTGCACGTTGAGTTTAGAAATAGTTCTGTATTTTCCTTAAAGTTGTGAACTACTTCTTCCAAATTGATTTCATTAACCTTCGCAACCATTGATTCTCACAGTGCTTTTCAATGTGATGAATGTGATATTCCAGGAAGTCTTCCACTAAGGAAATGCCATAGCAAGCCATGTCGTATGCTTTGTCACCAGAAAGGGAAGTATTGTTAATTTAGTGTGATATGTTCAATCAAGGCTACGGTTTTCTTATTTTTTATTTTTTCAAAATAGCCTAACTAACTAGAATAACAAGTTCTAATGTTCCTAATGTTGCCAATCCCCGGCAACGGTGCCAAAAACTTGATGCACGCACAGGGTGCGCGACGACTAACCCACAAGTGTACAAAGTCGATAAAGTAATAAAGTACCCAAAGGTAGGGTTATCGAATCCACAGAGACTGGAATCCTAGTACTAACTATCATTTGCTATCTAGTCGAAGGATAATGGAAGTAATTGGAAATCTGATTATGTGTCCTAAACAAAGAACTAACGCGAACAATTGGTAGATTTTGAATAGTCAGAGATGAAACATGGCACCTCAGATCACAATCCTCCTAGGATTCCATTGTTAAGAATAGAACTCTAAGTATTGGCTATCTCCATTGATTAATTCTTGGGAGTTTAACAATTTCACCATCTAAATGCCACATCCGATCTCTTGGTATGCAGATCGAACTCATTACCCATGCCTAGTTATAATCTAACTGAGAGAGATATGGATCTATGCATAAAGAGATATGCAAGCCAAAACCCTAAGCATGTATGTGCCTAACCAGAATATAACGAGGTATTTGACCATATCTCCTGCAAAATACAATCATATAAATCAAACACAGACTCGTAAGAATCATCAATAAAGGAAAGTCAATAAATAAAATTATTCAATTAACAAATAATCCTATCATATGTCTGAGGCACCACCGAAGAGGTTTAACTTCTCATACTAATGGAAACCATAATAGAGATACTAGAGAAAGACATAATTGAAAACATAGTGATTCCCTTGTTCGATGTCTACTCTGCCTTTGGTCTTCTCCAAAACCCTAGCCATCACTCAGAATACCCGCCGAAGACCACTTTGCCAAAAGTCGCCAAAATCTGTGTCCTCAGCGGGTTTATATAGATTTTAGATTTAATTTGGTACTGGCGTGTGCATCTAATGCACGCCTGTGCCAAATCCCATGGCTTGATCTTCACGCGTTTTTAAATTAGAGAGGTGCACGGGCGTGTGCACAGCTATGCACATCTCTACTGAGGTTGTGCACAACTTTATGAGTGTCTTTTTCAGCTTGTTTCGTCCTAGTTTGTCCTGTTTCTCATTCCTTTCATTATGGGTACCTATTTTACCTGCTTAATCAAAAAACAAACCCAGAGGAGCACAAAAATAGAGAAATTGATGCTAAACAACGGGATAAGTGCCTGCAAATGTGATAGAAACATATGTATAATTGTACACTTATTAAGTAGCTAGAGAGATCATCAGTGATGGTGCGTCACATTTCTGCAACAGAAGCTTAAATAATTTGTTGACTAAATATGGGGTGACCCATAAGGTATCCACACCATACTACCCATGTAAGGGCCACACTTATCTTGATTAATAAAAAACCACATTAATCATGTTATTAAACATTAATTAATTTTTATTAAAGTGTTGGACTTGATTTGCACATAGCTCGAAATAATAATTAATGAAAAGGGCCTCCATGCAAAAGACTAACTTAGAGTCCATCATGCAATCAAAGGAATTACATGTAAAATTTTCAAATAGAAGGGATTTAATACAAAGGAATTTTATATATGAAATTATAGACAAGTACTTGCATGGGAAAGTCCATTGGATTTAGACTTAAAGGCAAAATAGTCACATGAAATAACCCTTCCATCTCCACAAGGTCTTGGGTCATTAACTATAAATTAAACCTTATGAGGCAAGAGAAAAGGGAGTACCAAGGGCTATACTTGGCCATTTGCCCTATCAATTGCAAAGCAAATAAATTTTACCATCCTTGCATAGAATAATGGACTATTAGAGGTTGTCTGAACCAATGTGTGCATGGCATGTGTGTCAATTACATGCTAAAGAGCCCTTTATGTGGACGCAAGCTCTGTAATACCTTTGTAAATGGATTCTCCTTCTTCTCCATTAAAAGGAACTGGAGCCTCAACCTGACCATAGTCCTCTTCTAAGCTAGCACCTTGACCCCTTCTCCTTCAAATTTTAGCCCAACCTGCAAACACGTGAAACAACACACAACTCAACTCTTACACCAGCTACCAAACCACCGAGCATGCAGTTGGAGTACCTAAGTGAGACACGAATTGAGCTTGTGGTAAGAACTCCTTGCACACCCTACACGAGTAGTGTTAGATTCTATGTTAGGAATTTAAAATATTGAGATCTTTTGGAGAAATCTCTCCTTATTGTTAGTTTCTAGCAACTTTAAGCGGGTCTCTTACCATAATACAAGGTTCAACCCTCTCTTGTTGTAGGAGAGTTGTGATCAACTACCAATGAGGGACTGAATCCTGACCTGAAGAGTAAAGGGTTTGTAATAACCCCCTTGGTGAGCGCTTGTCAACTTACTGTCAAGGTTATGGTTTGGAATTCTTTTGTATCTTGTACATTGGAACAAATGAGTGTGAGTGTTCAATTTCAAGTCACTCGAAAGAGTGATAATCATAGATGCATACATGAGATTTGTTGTCTTCCATCTAGAAGATGATGTCCATATCTCTTCACCCAATTGAATTTCAGTAGTGAGTGCAGATAACTACAACCTCCCAGCCTATTAGGATGTTTTGTATTAAGGCTCAAAGCCTTATAAACATACTGGCGAGGCATGCTGAAATGTTTGGGAGTGATGAACATCAAGGATTGAACTTTGTTGTATTCCTTACACCCTATGTTAGGTTGTATCAAGAGAGACTCAAGCTACAGATTTGCAGCTGGATGAAGAGAAACAAAGGATTGAGTTTCCAATTTTGGTAGAAGTTAGTTTAAGCCTCATAGAGATGACCTGAACACATGCTTAACAAATCAGTAAACCAGTGAGGGTTTGTAAACGTAGATTGTGACATTGAGACATTATTTAGTTCATGGATATTTGTGCATAACTTTCAAGGATTGTAGAAGCAGAATGTAACGCCCCGACCCGGATCCCGGGACCTCGAGCACGTCAGCAGACCGGCCGTATTAAAGAAGAGATAAACTCAACTCGAATACAAGGCCTAATAATGTGATAAGCAGATAACAATCCATAAATAAAGCATAAACTCGAGCTCATAAGAACATAGAGTCATTAGGGTCCGTAGGCCCTATAGAAGTATGGTCCCTATACGGGTCCTACAACAATAATAATGCCCACAAAGATAAAGATAAAGAAGACTCCTATAACCTCTAGTCCTCCAGAGTCCTCTCCCCAGGCTCTCTCCCCTCCTATACCTCGGAATCTGTAAAGAGGAAAGAGAAAACACATGAGCTTTCGAAGGGAAAGCTCAGTAAGTACCCCTGCAGGTCACAATGTCACAAATAGAAAATATGACAGTCAATGAGATCACAAAAATCAACAATATGACCCTAGGAGTCTACCACAAACAAGTCTAAGGTACGACCCCTGATACAGATGCCCTCGGGCTCTGTAGAGAGTTCAAAGAGAACTCAGAGTTTACTCCCGGCCAGTAAGTCCAGCTTTTGGATATAAGTACGACCTAATTGGTCGTTTGACCCTCCAGTCAACAGGTCGGTAGAACTACCTCTTCTACGTGTTAACACGGTCAGTGTACCATGCCCACTGACAGGTAAGACCTCCAGAGATTTGCTTCTCTGGTGAGGTTGTCAAGAAGGTCAGGGGGTCCTAACCCTGAACATTCCTAAATTGGAGCTTCCCTAGCTCCACTGAGTCCGGGCAGTAGAACATAGCAGATAGGGACACCAACGTCCCGTAGTCAAGCATACATGCTTAACAGGATTCAAGAACAGATATGAACAGCATGTATGGCATTAACAGTGCACGTAATAAGAATACATAGCAAGTCCAAGAAAAACCCGAAACAGGGTAGGAACTAGGCAAGTGTACTTACCTCTAGAGACTAAATGTCTTCCTGGTCTCCTTTGAAATGCCTTACGTCTCCCCTGAGAGTATCTGGCATATAACGGTTTATTAGAATTATTGTTCCAATAATTTCTATCTCTCTAAGTGTCCATGCATGCCTAGCGTCCTTGTTGGGCTTAGGCCCACTAACGGGTCCTAGGGACCATCTCTCGGGTTACCGGCCCTTATTCCGTTCCAGTGTCCCTTAGTTGACTTTGAACCCAACTTGGTCAAAATTGCTCAACTTTAGTCCACTTGTCGTGTCCAAATTTTATTTAGTCTTTTATGGTCACTTTAGTTGAGTTGGACCCGTTTCAAAACCATTGCACCATTTAATTTGACCTTAGTCCCTTGAAGGACATTTTGGTCATTTGAGTCGCTTTGACCCAATGCTTTGATTATTGGTTCCTTAAAAATAATTCTCATTATAATATTTGGTAACCTTACCACATAAATTATAATCACGCTAAACAATCAACTTAATCTTATTTCTTTAATCATGATGATTAATCCAACTTAACAAATAGGTTAGACCCAAGCCCAAGGTGGTCTAGTCTATCCAGGGACCTTTTACTATTATCAAAGTTCAACTAATCTAATTAGTTAGATTAGCTTAATTAGATCAATTTCATGTTGCCGTCAAGATTAAATATCTACCGTTACTATAACTGAATTTCTTCTCATAATCATCTTGATTATTTTAGATAATCAATTGGGTTTTGTTATCCTAACAATGCTTCTATAACCATTCCACTATAGTGATCGATAAAGTAAAAAATATAATTGTCACACTAGCATAGTTTCCGAATAATTAGTTCATCTAACTAATTACCACTTGTCACTTTTCTATAGTTTCAAATTTTATTTTCTCATCTAGCTAAGTATTATTTGCAACAATAATTAACTATGACTATAGCCAGAGAGAGAAAAAAAAAATATAATTTAAATAATGTGTCACATCCCTAGTGTCATTTATTTTAATTGAATCCTTACCCCTCTTAATATTTTGTCACACCTCTAAGTTATGTGTTTAATTAAAACATTATCCTTATATATATAGTATTATATTTTCATCTTCTTCAACCTCGCGTTCTCTCGCTCCGCCGACCGCGCGCCCATGGGAAGAACATCTCCGGAGAGCTCATCTCGTCCAGGTCTGACGCGCAACAGACCCGCGCTCTCTCGACCGTCCATACTCCTGTGTGGAGATGGTTGTCGCCACCTCCTTCTCCAGAGTCCTCCCAGTCCCGGCCGAGCTTGTGTCAACTCCGGCGAGCACCATGATGCATGCATATAACTTTAAATGCCTACAGAAGGGAGCAGAAGCTTACCGGAAGTGAATGAGCGTTAAACAGAGCTTCCAAGGAGCTCCCCGATTCCTGGCGGAGGGGTTCTGTCTTTCGAGCGAGGCGGGCTTCTCCGTAGACAAGCAGCAGCACCCTTTGCCTCTCTGTTATCTTGGCCTCCAACTCTAACAGAAAACACCAATGGTGTTTCTTTCCCCTCCTGATCGCCGGCGATGGAGAACTTCTTCTCCTCGGTGGCTCACTACCCCTCTGTCTCTACACGAACAGAGGCTGTCTCTTATATAGAGGAAGGAGACGAAGCGCCAGAGACGTCCGCGCGGCCGCTCCATCGTTAATGGCCGACCTTCCCGCGCGTAACGGCCGGAGAAGACGGCCAGGCGTTGCCGGCCGTTGAGGGAGAGGTCACCGAGCCTCGTGATGAGAACTCTTTGATCCTACGGCCAAAACTCGATCGAGATCAACGGCCAAGATATTCACTTAACGGACGGCCAGATATACTCGTGGTGCCTCGAACCTAAGTTGATCTACAGATAAGCGGTTCTCACGCACCCGCACGGTGGGGTTACTCTCACTGCCTTTACTTTCTCTGTGCCTCGGATCCAACATGCGATCAGATGGAGCAATTACCTGACCGACACGTGGCTTCACCACAGCCCTTATAATGCCTCGCGATAGCGCGATCTCCACGATCTTCTAATCTTATCCGTTGATTCCCTAAAATTTCCCAGAGACCCCTATCTCTTTCCATATTTCACTTTGGTCCATCCCTGTGAGAGGAATAATTCCCTTTTAGTCCCCCAGACTTCTCGAAATTACCAGATAACCCCCCCTGGTCACCATAAACCCTATCTAGGGTTTTAAACCCCTTTATAATTTTTTTTTTATAACTCCCCATTTAAACTCTTGAGAATTTATTTAACTTAATGAATAATTTTAAGAAAATTTTTAACACCTTCAATTCTTAAAATTTCTTGGATTTTACACAGAAGAAGCAATTTAGGGTCTGTTAGGGGAGAGACTAAGGTTGTTAGTGAGAAGGGATGAAAATAAGACTCTGTGAAAGGTTTACGTTGTATTAGAGATAATCATGTTCGTCTCTTTGTTGTAGCGATGCCTAACATTAATGTTTGTCTTGACTGCGGTCCACTCCGGCTATGACCGATGATCCGTCTATGGCCGTGATATACCTGATCCTATTATAATAGTCAAGGTGATTATTTTTATGTGATTTACCTGTTGATCCTGTAATTTTGCCTTTTTTGAGTACTTGGATACTTTGCTTAGTTTATTATATACTGTATTTATGTGTTTTATATCCTGTTCTTTCCGATTAGATGTGGTTTTGTTCTAAAAAAAATCTATTTCTTGAATACTTTTATTTGCACTACTAATCGCTTTCTTTTATTGTGAGGTGTTTGTATGGCCGGACAACTTTCGATAAGAGATCGAGGATTTGCAACCATGTATATTTTATCGATTGATTATTCCAGAGATCCTTGTTCTACTTTATAATTTTCACAGTGAAGGAATGTAACTCCCCTAACCCGAACCTGGAAGCCACACCCAAACAGGGATGAGCCCCACCTTGATGCAAGGCCTCAAATTCCTTGTATTGATGCTAAAACATATATACATAATAAAAATAAATAAATTAAGGGGGTTTACACAACACCACACAAATAGATAATATCTAATACAAGGGTTTACACAACCCTACAAGAATAGATAGTCACCTCTAGTATCCTACAACAGATATAACATAAAATATTACAAGTCTCACACACAGAATAGATGAGTAGGAGGTTTACTGACCTCAACTACAAATATAAAATACAATCTACAAGGGAAAAAGTAAGTAGGGCGTGAGCTAGAAAGCTTAGTTGGCTCTCTAAAAGCAATGAAGGGCGGTTTGCAAAATACCTTTTAGAAAACATATATAGAATATGCATAAACAAACATATAACATAATATAAACCCGGAAATCTCGATATAAATCTCAAGTCAGGAATAACAGAATGAAATCCAAAATAATTCACAGCTCAGAATAAACAGATAAAACCGTAAACTACATCTCCCTCACTAAAAATAACCATATGTTACAACCGACATCAAATAAACTATCAGGCGCAGCCGGCATTGAATAAATCATCGGTCATAGTTGGCATCTGTCATAGCCGGCATAAACTGCAACCAAAATCCACAAGTTCTGCAGCCTGCATTGAACTGCAGTCGGGGCAGACACGCATGTTGATGGGATTTCCGCAAGTGCACAGGTTGTGATCAAGTAGTAGAGTGAACTATGAGAGTCGAGTGTCGAACCCACAGGGAATAGATTACTAGTGTAAACTAAACTTCTATTATCTAGTCTTGTCAAAGATTTGGTGGTTTTTGAGTCTAAATCTAAGGAATTAAAAGATTGGAGGCAAACTTTGGAAATCGAGAATTAATTGAGAGAAAACTATAGCATGAGAAGGAGATACTTGAGTATGAGTCCCCTTTGGATTTAAATCTTAGGATAAATAAAGAAATCTATGAAGACGATTGGAGATGCTTGTGCCAAGAGTTCCTAAATTATATCCAACCCCTCTCCCGAGGTGATTGGATAACTAATCACCTAGGATTGTCTTAAGCTCAAGGGAACCTATATCTTGGAAGGATTGTGGGATTGAATCGTATTAAAAAGTCGCTCTCCTTCTAGCATCCGAATCCATCAGCGTACTCACAACCCTCTCTAAAGGAGTATGTTCCTAATATAAAGAGGCGCTAGCTCTAGCCAAGGTAACCTACGTCTTGGAAGAATTGTGGGATTGAATCTTATTAAAGAGTCGCTCTCCTTCTAGTACCTGAATCCCTCAGCGTACTCACAACCCTCTCTAATGGAGTATGTTCCTAATACAAGGAGGCACTAGCTCTAGCCCTTGTATCGCACCCAAGTAATCTCTCGGGGCATCCCTCAACGTAACGTAGAAAGATTACAATCAATACAAAACATCCAATAGACATTCAAGCATACATCCAATCAATCAAAACATAGAAATCAATATGTCATTAATGCAATATCTAAAGGTTTCTCATACCCAAGTATCTATAAGATTAGTTCCCCATAAATGGAGAACTCCAGCCCAAATCAACAAGAATACAATCAAAAATCGACATGATAGAGAATATTGTTGGCAGATTTACAAGTTTGATCCCCTTCTCTATCTCCTTCCTTCTCTCTCTCTCCAAGATTTGGGGAGAAGACCCCCAATCCCTAATCTCAATGACAACATCTCTCCAAAGCCAACCTCCCCCTTCTAAACCCCAAAGCCTCCTATTTATACCTCAGCTTAGGGTTTTAGGAGTGACAATGACGCTTATACCCCTACTTGTCTCCGCAATAAAAAGAGAGGGTTACGACATACGGGCTCATATACGGCCGTATACTAGCCCGTATGAAGCTCAGTGCCTAGTATATCGCCGTATAATAGCTACTATACGGTGTCGGTTTGAGTATACTGGCTAGTATACGATTGTATAACACCCCGTATGAAGTTATACGGGGTGTATACCATCTAGGGAGGGTCGATGTATAGGTCGTTCACTCTTGCCAGTAGCATACGGCCGTATGCACCCCGTATAGCTTCCCTTTTGCTCCAAAATAGCGTTAGTTCGGCCTCTTTTTCACCTCAAAATGCTTCCTTTCTCCACGAGTGGCTTCTATATGCCCTGTTTAACAAATATGAAGCTTTTTAAGTACCGGAAGGCTATAATTCGTCAAAATGGCATAAAAAACATATAGGAAAATGATATGAAAATATGCTCATTTGAACACTCATCACATGTCTAGTAGCGCTACTGACAGAAAATATGTGCACACCACCAGGACTTACTCCCCCTGGTTGAGTGATAAAAATATGAAAACATGCCAGGATGGGAGATGTAAAATCACATAATACTAATACAATATATTGAAGAGAAATAACAAATTCTTGCACAATGAATTCTCAAAATACTCAGAAAGAAAAGTAATATCAAATGATGAACCCCCATAGTTCATCAAAATAGAAGAATAATGCAATATCCAATGATGAACTCCATAAATTATCAAAGATAACAAACATGCAGAAGAAAAGCCAAGGGCCACACTGATGATCCAGAGAGCCTCAAAGAACTTTGGGGAAGGGAGGGCTTCAAATAAGGCCTAAGATCGGCATCGGCATCATCTTTCTATCTTTTGATTTTAGTCCTTATATCTTAAAGATGAATGCTTCTTTGTATGAATGCTTTAATTCCATTATTATGAGCATCATATTGTTTGGTTAGAACTCAGTTCTAGGGTTGTATGGTGATGTTGTCATAAAAATCTATAATATTTCTTGATTATATGGTTTGCTAGCTTGGCTTGGTGTGCTTGTGACAAGGACCTTCATTAATCGTCAGTCGACATGCAACAACAAATCTTTAGCTACATTGATTTCATGTGTATCTAGTTAATCATAGATCCGAAAGGCAATGACATATCATAGGATTAATGACATGTGGATATTAGTGTAGATGGGTCATACATTTCAAGGTAAAAGGTAGGAGTGATAGGCCGACATTTGCCACAGCATAAACATATGTTGTTGGTCATCCATAGTTAGGACAACGTCTAGGTTCAGTAATGCTCTACTCCTATCCATAGATATATGAAATGGAGGTTGTAGGCATATTTCTTAGACATAAGGAATCATCATCTATGCTTTAGGCATATGAAGTCACCTTACATGTCATTGAATAGCCTTTGTCATCCAACTTACAAACCATCCCTAATCAAGAGAGAAAACTTTTATCATGTCCAGACATCATGCAACCCTAAAATTCTTATCACTGATAGTCTTCTCTAAACTCTAAGTCATTATTCCTGTCTTTTGTTAGGATTAGAGTAGCTTAAAACAACTCTCCACTTATTTGATTGTTGAAATATCAGAGTACCTTAGTAGGCTTCTACTCAGCTAACAGAGTATACTCCCTGAGGATTTGACCTTATACATACTAGATTTTATTACTTTTGACCAAGTTCCTTTACGTGCGGAGTTATAATACTTCCACTTGCCGATGGTAAACATTTAGAAGGCTTATTGGCTTCAATTCACCAATATCATACACTCACTCCACCTTCAGCATGAGCAAAATGGTAGCCATATTAATACCCTTGAATGAATGACTGAAGTTGCCCTACTCTTGACTGCTAAGTTCCCTGTGAAGCGAGTGCAAGAAAAGCTGCCCCTCTGGCCAACAACGGAAGTTAATCTCTCTACCTACCGCGTGGCGGTTGGTGGGAATACAGTAATGGCTCCTTTTGGGCCCACCTCAATGCTGAGGGCCCTTGGTTGCCCTGAAATCCGAAGATCGGTTATGAATCCGATCTCAAATGTCCCCATCCCTACTCAGACACAAGGCCCTGGAGGAACGAACCAAGGCAACAGATCATGGGCAAGAGTGGTTGCACTAAAGAGAAACCAACGTGAAGAAGTGCCAACAGTCATCTTCCCAAGTTCGGTGCTGGACAAACTTCGCTCAATCATCACCGACACCATCAACATCGATTCAGAAATTCTTACTCGAGCCCATGGAGAGGTACGTTGTAAGAAAAGTTCGTAGGGAAACCTCTGCCCCTCGTTAGCATTAGAAAAAGCCTCTCAAGACTATGGGGTAGTCTTGGGATCTTTACAATTGCGAACATGCCCAATGGGTTCTTTGTGATACAATGTTTGACTGAAAACATGGCGGAGGAGCTGATCACAGAAGGACCCTAGACAATCTATGGCATGGTTTTTCATCTCATTCGTTGGAGGGAGCAATTCTATCCAGCCTTCGAGCGGTTAACCACCGCCCCAGTCTGGGTCCAACTCTATCACCTCCCTTATGAGTATTATTCCCTGGAAATGCTGGAGACGGAGGTCTTATTCTTCGGCCAGATGGTAAAGGTGGACTACACTACAATGAGGATAGAGCAAGTGAAATACGCACGGGTTTATGTCGAACTCGACCTTTAACAACCGCTAAAACGCGCAGCTTAAGTCAATACCCCCGGGAAAAAAGTTCTGGTTCTGATCGTCTACGAGAAGCTCCTTGTTTTCTGCTATCACTGTGGAGTGGTCGGTCACGGGGAAGATGCCCGTCCTATGGTGTCTGGAGGTAAGTCAGGGGATAACGGAACCGAGATGCCAAACGCTGCCCCGGACGGGATAATGATAACACCTATGGACGCTTGAACTCCCACCACTAACGCAGGCGTGATGCAAAGCCAGGCTGATCACAACCTGTACAACCCTCAGCTGGTAAAGAAAGAACCAAATTTTTGTGCATGGATAACACAGAAGCACCAAGGCGGTTCTAGGGGAAGGTGTAGAGGAAGAGGTAGAGATGGCGGCTGTGGGCGCGGCACTGGCCACTCTTTCCCGGCTTAGCTAACGAGGGTGGAAGATCACGTGACCGTTTGTCACCCAGCGGTAATACACGTGCCCAACCACCGCCTCAATGAACCGTTGGATCTGAGTCAGAAGCCTGATGAGATGCTTCCAGAGCACTTGGATGCTGACCACGTTGACAATCCAGCTTATGGGAGATCTGTTGAAAGACCCATTGGACGCCCGAGGCGGTCACACTCACGAAAGGGGTGACAACCGGCTGATCAAATTTGTTAGAGAGAGTGCATCAAGAGAACAAAGCATAGAAGGCTCTAGGAGCTTGTGTGTACATTCTCGATCGAATCCAAGACATGATCGCTGCCATGTGGACACATCTCCTACTAGGGGATTAAAATCCAGATCCCACTGAAAAACAAACGCATTTGGCAAGTTTATCAAGAGAGATGGCTCGCAAGACTTAAAGTGCGGAACAGGTGGCCAAAATTTGATAATCGCCTCCTTGAAGGACGAAGTGGAACAGGGGTTGAGATCAATCATTCCAAAGGTAAAGGTCTTACCCAAACCGCCCCCCCTCCTCTTATCTTCTCACAGCTCTCTAGTTTGCAGCCTATCTCAAGCCCTAGCAAATGAAGAAACAGAGATGCTTAGTGATGCAGATACAAATGAAAACGATGACCCTCCTCATAGAGAAGGAAGATATCAAGATGGTGAGGCCAAATCTACAGTTGAGAAGAACTTTGATGATCAAACAACCATGTATGAAACAAGTCCGATGGACAAGAGACCCCCCCCCCCCCCCCCCCAACAATTGTTGATTATGCAGATATTCCTATGGAATTGCAGAGGTGTCTCCGGGAAAGACACTATAACTCGTATCATGGCTTTGATTAAATATTTTAACTTAACTATGCTATGTCTTGTTGAAACTTGCTCAAATGAGAAGATAATTAGAAATTTCTGCAATAAGTTCAAACGAAACAAGGAATGGACAACGGTGCCGGCTCAAGGATACTCCGGTGGAATTATCATTATGTGGAAGAAGGGATACTCTGGTGAAATTATCATTATGTGCCGGCTCAAGGATACACTACAACAAGTTAATATTTTTATTTGTTTTATTTTCAATTGATGTTGTGGCACATTTCACGAGGTTAGCGGCAAAAGTGGATGCTAATATGGCATTGTAGGTGACTTCAATAGACATGCCAGCAACAACATCAACCCTAATGCCCACATGTGCAAGAAGAATGAATGACAAAATTGTTGTAGTTCTAAGCGTATGTCATTTGGCTTTTAATATCAATAATAGTGATCAAAATCAATAAAAAGAAATCAATGCAAAAAACCGTATTTAATAACTTGGGAGTGCATAGATATAAATGAGGATTAGGGCAAAGTACAAGCAAATACAAGGATCAAATTTAATTTTAATCCAAACTGAAATCCACAGCTAGATAAGAAGAATTCTCTCACGTATACGACTAGGAAGACTCATACATCTGATGGATATACTATCTGGCTTTTTATTTTAAAAGTCATGTTTGTTTCGTTGATCCTTTAGAAGTAAAATGGCACTGGCCATGGTTGGGAATCCACTCCTCAAGTGCTACAAAATTAATGCTCCTTCTCTTTGTCAATTTTCCTTTTCTCTTTTTGTTTATTATTTATTTTTGTAGATTCTGAATCCAGTCGCGGACAAGGACAAATGACCAACATGAGAAGATAACTCTTGATGGGATTGAATGTTATTCCAAGTGGAGTTGAGATCTTTCACGAGTGGCATTATAACCTTTTTTAAATCCTCAATAACATTTCTTTGATTCAATTGGTGAGTGGTGGGGTGGTGGCAATGCCATGTAAGTGAATCACTTACAAACACTCGAACTTTTAAAATTCCAGTGGGCACGCCAAAATACATCAACTCAAACGTCTGAATCCACCTGAACATTTTCCTTTTAGTGTGGGTTCCATAATTGTACGGTAGACTATTTTTTCCTCCTCATGGGAGCAGTTACTTGACAGACTGAATTCAAACTCAAAAAGTTAAAACAACAGAAAGAGTGATAAAAAATTATGTATATTAATAAAATGAATATTTGTTTCATTGTAACCCTTTAAGAAGCTAGCTAATCCACCTTTGATGATTTTAGTCGGAATTAAAGTTGGATGTCTGATGGTAAAAGAAGCCTCAATCAATATTAGTTAGGCTGAATTAATTCAAGCTCTGTAAACTTAAAAAGGACAATACAAGCCCCATTGAGAATCTATTTGGGTTTTTTTTTTTTTTTTTTTTTTTTGATAATTATGGATAAGTCATAGATATGGTTTGATCTTTCAACCTTTTTTGTAAGAAGAGATGAACTAATCAACTTTTCTTATAAAAATTAATCTATTTAGTTAATTTATAAATGACTAATATATATCTCTAATGATGCATGGTCTCCTGCTTTTCAATGGATTAGTCAATGGAAACTCAAAATTAGACATTCAGGAAGAAATACTTGTTATTATGCATCCCAACCCTTATCACCAAGAATGTTTGAGCATGAATAATTATAAAACAGCACTAACTCAGATATTTGTTTAATTAACCAATATATATAGAACTGTTATATCTCATGATAATCTACCTCGAATGCCTTCCCATTCACTCTGGCAGTACTCTGGCACTCTGGCACTCAATCGACTGTTGTGATTTCAAATGGCAGAGCAGAAATTAATCGTATAGTCTACCTTGTACGTACCATCAACAGAGCCAGATGTTGTTAAATCAAACTCTTATTAGTTACTCTTTACTCTTTACTCCGCAACAAACTGCGAATAAATAAACTGAAAAAAAAAGGTGGTTGAACCTGGAGAGATATCATATATCGTGGCTGATATTCTCCCCCTGCATTGATTACACTCTCCATTCATGAATAAGTGAATGGATGAATGAATGATGCTTGCTGGTTATCTTGTTGTTTTCCTTTTAATGTGTTTGATTGGACTCCCAGTTCTTGTTGTTTTTTGCGAGGACAACAAAAGTCTGACTGTCTCTTTTGTTAATTTGCTTCCCCCACCCTCCATGAAAAATCGTCCCCAGGATTCATCTTGCTTGCCACTCCCTCCGGCCTCCTCTCAACGATGTCATTCTATTTCCCTTCTCACCCGACATCCTTCTAAAATCATTTGAGTTTATCAGATTTTAATCCTATTTTATTTACATTCTATTCTGTTTGTGGGTTCAATTCCACATGTATATATAACGTGTTTAATATCATCTTACTTGTTGTATTTTAATCTGTATTTTTCCTAACCTAACATCATTGTTTTAAAAAAACACATTATCAATTCAAATCAAATTTTCTTTAATTGACCAATAGGTGATTATTAGTTAATTTACTCTGCATGTCTCTGCATGCATCTTAGTCTTTTTTTATTAGTCATATCATGAATAACTAGACATTCTAAATTGATAAAAAGGGGAAAAATACATTGAAGACTTATATTCAAATTCAAAATTATTTTAATTAATTATTGTGAGACTATAAATCAGTCTAATATGAAATTTTTTTAATTTTGTTATATATGTAGCTCACTAATCTGAATGCAATGAAGAGTTTCAATAATAATTAAGATTAGATTTTTTTTCCTCTGACACCACAACCATCTTAAAGATTATATTATATTTTAGAGGGATTTAATAGTTGGCTTATTATTAAACAATCCTCCCGAGATAAATAAATATATAGTTTCATTTGTTTTTTACCAAAATCTTGCGGATTGTATTCGGACTAAATACAAGTTAGAGATAAATAAGTAGATATTTTTCTTTTAAAGAGAGAGGCTCAAGGAAAAATGAGTTGGTTTTGGATGGGGTCGGTGGTGAGTGATGATGAAAGCTTTCATTTGGGCACCGATATTGGGCATGTGCCTTCGTTTCAGGTTGCACTCAGCTCTCAGCATTGCACGTATGCAAAGTACTGAGTTCGAAGCTAGGAAACAGATGTCCATGATCTTGACATCTCGTTCAAACGTGATTTTATAAGGGGGGATGTTGATACTAAAAACTGGTCCACCTCACGCTTTGGCTACTGTGGCCTCGTGATCTGGTCTCAGCCTTGGACAAACGGTTGAAATTTATAGTTGGTGTGGACGCTTACTTCAACTTCTGAACGGAGAACACGGAGCATGCTTTGGAAATCCGCTCGGAATTATCCTATGGAAATCCGCTCGGAATTACCCTGGCTTTCCTTTCCTTTGGGATGAATCTGTAAGAGGGAGAAAAGAGTGATCGGAATTGGGCCTTTCTGCCCGGATTCAGCTCCGATGCTTAAGTCAGAAAACCTGTAAGAAGGCAGTCTTAGACATGAGTTAGCTCTTTTGGGTGATGATTTTTCCGATCCTCTTCTTTCTATCATTGCTCTTCTTTTATAGCAACTTAAAGGCGGTTTAGGAAAGGCGGTGGAGTAAGGTGGTGAATGAGAAAATATCGTCTAAGGCGGTAAGAAAATATCTTCTAAGGCGGTAAGAAAATATCTGCCTACTGTGTAGGTGCTACGTAGGTAAGTAGAAAATATCTACCTACTGTGTAGGTACTACGTGTGTAAGTAGAAAATATCTGCCTACTGTAGAGGCAAGTGGATAAGATCTACTTACTGTAGAGGCATTAGATACGCTATTACCCAGATGGCTATCACCTTCTTGCTTCTTGTATAATTCCGACGGACTTTCTATAGGGGTGAGCCCTCCTTATTGGTCGGACGGAATTTATGCTAATGAATTTGTTGGTGACTGACTGTCTTGTGGCCAAAAGAAATGTAGCCCTGTGTATGACAGGTGGCCATTTAGGCAGGCGACACGTGTTTTACCAAATATTTCAGTAACACTAGTCCCCCCCAGAGTGTACTTGTTCGAAAATCTGAGCGAGGAGTGAGTCAAATTGCACTTTTCGCTTGGTTCGAGAACAAGTATCTTCCTTTGTTGGCGTGTCTATGTGGTTGTAGGTTTGTTTCTAGACACATGTGTCTTAATAGGTAACCGACACTTGCTGTGTTGTCTTTTCGTTGTTTTGAATCGAGGTAGATTTTTCTCCGGAATTTTCTTCTATAGTGTCACTAAGTTCTTCCTATTTAAGGAGCTAGTATAGATAGTGTTCTTATCCATTCCGGCCGCTATCTTTGTGTTTTGGTAAAATGGCTCGGTAGCTTGTCCTTTTTAAGTTTTTACTTTTACCCGGTTGTTCTCGCCACTTCATTTAATTCCAAGTTCGCTTTACCTTAACATTTATCTGAATTGAGAATTTGGGGTTATCCAATTGGTAAGTCCGAGCAGTACGTGTGTATGGCCATTAATGCTGGTTGTTGATAGGGGATTGGGTGAGATAAGCATTGAGGAAGGGTGGGAAACCTTCCATGTTGACCATGACGTAGAGGCAGGGGATCTTCTAATTATCACTTTAGCTATTACTTATGCAGGGGATGTGCGCTTTGAAGTTGAAATGTTTGGGAGCGACTCCTGCCGTAGAGAAGTGGGCCCCTATCTTCGCCCACGCGCTTTGCGGGGATTTCCTAGCGATAACGAGGACAGCGACGGTTGTAGAAGTCCGTGTTCCTCCGAATCTTATCTGAGTGGGTCCTCGGATGGATCTGTGGATTGTTAATTGGGGAATTCCGACGGAGAATATGTTTACCAGGGTTTGCCATGTTGCTTTGTTGTGTGCTTTTTAGTACTACTGTCGTTGTAACATGAATAAAGTTTATTAATTTGCTCATAAAGTCTTCGATTTCTTCAAGAAGAAATGATCACTGGTGATCCTATGTTGGGATGTGTGCGTTTTGTCTCTTATGATGCGGGCTTTACACAACGTCTGTTATTCCCTGAGACGACACGTGTCTCCCCTACTATTTAGCATTAAAGGGAGATAGTGGCGCGATGTGCGCGGCGTGTGCATTTGTCAATATCATGATAAGCGCGATTTTCTATGTGTCAGGCGGCATTTGGTATGCTGACGTGGACGGAATTTTGATTTGTTTGAGGAAAAGTGATAATGGATATCTGAACGGTCCAGATTTAGGAACCCTTGGTTAAACGGTTCGATTGGGATGTAGCTCCGGGATCTAACGGCCAGGGATTTATCTCCTTTACATATAAGCGGAATCTTACAGGCAAAAAGGGTTTTATTTCAAAAGTCGAATTGCGTCTTTTGAAAACTTCTTCTTCTCCGGCGAGACCTGGTCTTAAGCTTTCTGTGTTTTTTTCTTGTCCTTTTCTCTTCTAAGGTAATGGCTAGTGCTACCTTTTCTTCCTCTAGTTCTTCTCACGGGTCCTTGATCCCTTCTTCGTCCAACCCTACGGTCTCTGTCGCGATTCCAGGTGAACCTAGGGATATTCCAGTCCAGGTTCGCGGGTTCATCCTGCTTCTAGGGCAATGGGTAAGGGGTCTGGTACGTTCATAAGTCTTCTTGGGCAGAAGGATGTAGATGACCTGGCAGAGAAATATGAGATAGATCTTTCTCTGTTTGAGGTTAGGATTCCCTGTTCTGGGGAGAGGGCGAATTCTCCCAGGGAATGAGAGATAGCTATCTATCAAGATGCGTTATCGGGTGGCCTTAGGCTTCCTTTTTTTAATTTTGCTAAGGCAATTCTAGAGGAGTATCATCTGTGTCCTTCACAGCTGACTCCGAATTCTTGGAGATTACTGAACGGCTTTGTCATTGTTTTCAAAAATTACGGAGTAAGTCTGACCGTCCGTTGGTTCCGTATGTTGTTTAGCCTATGTTTAGAGTCTAATGCCGATTGGTATTACTTCTCGGCTCGTTCCGGAAGAAAGTTTTTAGGGAAAGTTCCTTCTTCCATTAAGCGGTGGAAGAGTAAATTTTTCTTTGTCAAAAATAAATCCGAGTGGGATGTCCGAACCAAGTGGGAGGTTCCCCGAACGGATATTGTTTGTGAGGAAATGACGAAAGAAGAGGAGGTTCTTCTTAAGTCAATGACGGGGCTATCCAAAGTTTATATGGATGAGTTCTTGACCAAGGAAAACCTCGTTAAATGTCGTTTAATAGTATCTGCTGGTAGGATTTATTCGTATATCTATCTTAGTTTGATCTTGAATCGCGATATCTAACATGATTCGGAATTTTATTTTGCAGAAAGTCCGATGGAGGATGAAGACTTGAGCTACGTTAAGGGCCTCCTGGCTTCCTATGAAGGTGAAGTTCATCCGCCTTTACCTCGTGGGCGGAAGAAGAAGGAAGCGGCCTCTAGTAAAGGTGTTGACACTTCCAAGGAGGAGAAAAAGAAGAGGAAGAGAAAAGAGGTCGACTCTTCCAAGAAAGGGGGCAAAAGCGACCCCGCTACAGGGTCCTCACGGGAGAGGAGGACGAAGAGGAAGAATTCCGAGGACGCATCGGGTCCCGGAATTATGATTGAACGGGTGAGTTCACCTGTGGAAGAGGCTCGCCCGGCTTTATCGCCAATTTCCGACTGGCCCTCTTCTAGTCAACTAGAAGATATCCTCGTCAAGGAGGTAATGATTTACTTCTTAAGGGTATCATTGTTCTGCAATAATTTTTTTAACTTAGGTTTTGTTTTACAGGCGGAGGCGGGAGAAGCGGCTCTCTTGGATAAACTGAGGGTGGCAGACTCAGTTTTAAGAGGACCGGCAACTTAAGGGAAAGAGTTGCCCTCTGAAGACATCCCTTTTCGGGATGCTGCTTCTGTGAAAAATGTTTTGATGGCCATGCTGCCCGAACAGCTCTCCACTAAGCTACGGGGAGCCGGGAGGGAAGAGGCCACTTGCCAGCTTTTCCGATCGGCCATGCTGGTAAGGACCGTTCTCACATTTCTTTTGTTCCTAAACTTGGTATTGTCTATAACTCCTTTGTTATTTTGTAGACTGCGCATTGGGCGGATCGAGTCGGCAATCTTGGTCAAGAGGACTTGGCAAAGATGGAAGCAAGTAGGGCAGTATTTGCCCAGCTAAACTCTAAGGTGGAGGCCTTGGAGGAAAAAGAAAAGAAGCAGCTCGCTATTATCCATACTTTTGAAAAGGATAAAGCCGAGCGGCTTCAACAGTTGGCCGCTATAGAAAAAGAGAAAAATGACTTAGCGGCCAGGCTGGCGAGTTCCGAGGGCTCCCTTCAGGCGGCTAAGGAGGATATCAAAAGGCTACAGGACGACTCTAGAAGTTTGAAGAAGGAACTTAAATCTGCTCAAGACGAGCGCACTGACCCCCAATGGAGTCTAAAGTTGAAGGTTGCGGAACTCGCCGCCATTCAGGTTGAGTTAGAGGAACTCAAGGGGGAGCGTGATACACTCAAGGAAGACTTGGCTTCCAGACAGCGGACCCCTAAATCCGACTCTTAAGAGATGAAAGACCTAATTGAACGAGCGGATAAATTGGAGAAAGAGGTCGCTTCGGCTTAGGGCTTAAAGCCAAAGAAGGGGCCACCCGCATTTATTCTCAGAGTGCACGGTGGGTCACCATGTTCCTCCTGCGGACGTTTTATCTATGGGGCTTGCTGGAGTCTTGAAGAAATTTATGGAGCTAAAAGAGTTGCAACTTATAAAGACTCCAGAGGCTCTTGTCCCAGCCCCTTCCGAACCCCCAACCCAAGTTCCTCTAGAAGCGGCTGACCGCCCTGAGGGCCCTAGTTCTTAGGGATTTTTTAGGACATGTTCTTGTAAACACCTAGTTATTTTGGAATGTAATTTAAATTTATATGAATGAAACACAAACCTTTTTCTTTGGTGAAGATTTATTTCCGAGTGATGGTTTTAACCATTTTAAGAAGTCCTTCGCAAGGTCTTTTTTCCTTCATTTGGCTTGTAAGTCAAGCTTCATAGCAGGTTCTTCTCTTCTTAGTCCAATCTGGGGACTTTGATTTGTTGAGTAAGATCCTTGCTTTTGTAAATGAGATTGTTGCCTCATATTTCGATCGAGATTTTTGCCCCTTGTTTCTGGATGAGAGTTATATCATTTATCCTTGTAGGATAATTCCGACTCATCTTTTAGGAATGGGATTTTCACCTCATTTTTGTAGAATGGGATTTTCACGTCATTTTTGTAGAAATGGCTTAAGCTTTATTCCATGGAACATTTAGGAGACGATTACAGGATTCACTGATAGTAGCGTAGCAAGTGTTCAGCATGAAATGGACGCTTGAGTATTTTTCCTTCCATATTTACCAGATAATAGGTGCCTGCTCGGACAATTTTCTGTATGACGTAAGGGCCTTCCCAATTAGGAGTTAGCTTCCCCGTTCTGCTTTTGTTTCCCTGGAACTCGTTTTCTCTTAAGACCAGGTCGCCTATTTGGAAGAAGACTCTTTTTACCCTTGTGTCATAGAACCTTTTTACTCTTTGGCGATAGATGGCTGCCTTTGTTTCCGTAGCTTCTCTTCGCTCTTCAAGTAAGTCAAGTTCCGCTCGGAGATTCTTCTCATTTTCTTCTGATGAGAAAATTTGCTGTGTCCGTAGAGTAGGCATTCCTATTTCTGCAGGGATGGACTTACGCTATAAGTGAGAGAGAGAACGGAGTTTCTCCTGTAGGGGTTCTTGTGGTTGTCCTGTAAGCCCAGAGAACGCTCGGAATTTCTTCTACCCAGTTAGTTCCTTTTTTAGAGACCCGGGTTTTGAGAGCTTGGAGCAAGGTGCGATTGGTTACCTCTACCTGGCCGTTGGCTTGGGGATGTATCACAGAAGTTAATCTGGATTCAATTCCGAGCTCTGAACAAAAGCTTTTGAAAGCCTTGTTACCAAATTGTCGCCCATTATCAGAAATGAAGGCGACCGGAATTCTGAGTCGACAGATAACCGTTCGCCATAAGAACCCCTGACAAGCTTTCTCCGTGATTTTGGCCAAGGGCTCAACTTCTACCCATTTGGTGAAGTAATCGATAGCCACTATCAAAAACTTCATTTGTCGAGTTGAAGTGGAAAATGGCCCTAGGAGATCAACTCCCCAGATAACAAACGGGCGAGGGCTAATAATTGGCGTGAGTAGTGTTGGTGGTCGTCTTTGAATCTTGGAATGCCGTTGGCAGACATCACATTTTCGGCCGAACGCTACTGCATCTCGAGTTAATGTTGGCCAGTAATAGCCCTGTCGCAGGACTTTGCAACTTAAGGCTTTGCCTCCTATATGTCCCCCTCCAATACCTTCATGAATTTCTTGAAGGATATAGTTTGCTTCTGTGGGACGCAAGCACCGTAAGAAGGGTTGCGTATAGGACCTCTTGTATAGATTTTCGCCAATGATGGTGTATTGAGCGGATTTTTAAGAGATCCGTCTGGCTTCTGTCTTGTTGGATGGTGTAGGTCCACCTTGCAAGTAGTTTCTAATGGGATATATCCAACTTGACTCTTCTGCTGTACTTTGTACTTCTCCTTCTAATCCCTCAATAGTTTTTGTGGGAAGGTACTGTAGGTTGAAGGAAGATTCTGCATCGCCGTTGGGCGCAGTGGCTTTTTTAGATAAAGCGTCCGCTTCTTCATTTTGTGCCCGACAAATTTTTTTAATCTGGAAATGAGCGAAGTGGGGGACTATCTTCTTTACCACTGTTTGGTATTTGACCATGTTCTCCTCCTTTGCTTCAAAGTTGCCCAATGTATGGCTAACGACCAGCTGTGAGTCGGAATATACATGTAGGCGTTGAATTCCGAGCCCTCGGGCCAAACGCAATCCTGCGATGAGGGCTTCATATTCGGCCTCGTTGTTGGTTGCTCGGAATTGGAACTTAAGAACTGTTGCAATTTTCCATTTGGAAGGAGAATAAAGGACGAAGCCGGCTCCTGACCTTTCTTCAGTTGCTGATCCATCAACATATAAGGACCATGGGATGCTAGGGCTTTCTTCTGGATATTCTGGCGGGACTTCATCCTCATTTGCGGGAATGGTCAATTCCACAATAAAATCTGCCAGAACTTGAGCCTTGATTGCCGTTCGGGGTTTATAGGTGAGATCAAACTCACCCAACTCTATTACCCACTTGGCTAGATGTCCGGGATTTTCAGGCTTATGGAGGATTTGCTTTAAGGGCTGATCCGTTAGCACCGTAACTTTGTGCACTTGAAAGTAAGGCCTTAATCTTCGTGCGGATGTGATGAGAGCGAAAGCCAACTTTTCAAGTGGTAGATATCTTGATTCCGCATCGTTAAGGATCTTACTTGTGTAATAGACTGACTTTTGAACTCCTTTCTCTTCCCTCAAAGTACTGCACTGACCGCTCGAGGAGCAACGGCCAAGTAGACGTAGAGCTCTTCCCCTACTTGTGGCTTAGCTAGCAACTGAGGCGATCGGAGATAATCTTTAAGCTCTTGAAAGGCTTTCTCACATTCTTCTGTCCACTCCATTTTTGGTGCTTTTCACAAGGCTTGGAAGAGTGGGAGGTTTTTCTCTCCGGCTTTAGAGATAAATCTCCCCAGAGCTGCTAGGCGTCCGTTAAGCCATTGTATCTCTTGGAGGCTTTTGGGTGATCCCATATCAAGGATGGCTTTGACCTTTTCCAGATTCGCTTCTATTCCTCTTTGGGTCAGTATAAATCCGAGAAATTTCCCTGACCGGACACCAAAAGCACACTTGTTCGGATTTAAGCGCATATTGTAAGTCCGAAGTGACTGAAAGGCCTCTTGTAAATCCGACAGGTGTTCGTCGGCTTTTCGGCTCTTCACCAGGATGTCATCCACATAAGCTTCAACATTTCTGCCAAGTTGTTCTTTGAAAACCGTATTCATGAGCCTCTGGAAGGTGGCTCCGGCGTTCTTTAAACCGAACGACATTACCTTATAGCAATAAGTTCCTGTGCTTGTAATGAAGGATGTTTTTTCTTCGTCGCCTTTGGCCATTCGGATTTGATTGTAGCCTGAAAAGGCATCTAAAAAACTCAGCATTTCATGCCCCGCCGTGGAATCAACCAAGCCATCAATTGAAGGTAGAGGGAATGAATCTTTGGGACAAGCTTTATTTAGGTCCGTGAAATCTACACACATCCTCCATTTTTCGGATGGCTTTTTTACTAGAACCACATTGGCCATCCATTTTGGATAGTGCACTTCTCGGATAAACCCAGCCTTTAAAAGGGTTGATAATTCTTCTTCTGTGGCCTTCTGCCTCTGTGGTGCGGAATTTCTCCGTTTCTGTTTGACAGGCTTGAACGACTGATCTATGTTGAGGCGGTGCTCAATGACATCACGTTTTACGCCTGACATATCTTCTGATAACCAGGCGAAGAGATCAGAATTGGTCCTTAGTACCACCATGAGATTTTCTTGTTGCACTGTTGTTAGATCTGCACCAATCCGCACTATGCGTTCCATCCTAGTTGTGTCTAGAGGAACCGTAAGCAATTCTTCAACTGGTGTGGGCCGAAGCTCTTCATCTTCCCGTTCGGCTATTTTGATGATCAACATGGCTTCCGAAACTTTTGTTTTGCCTCTGTCTAAAGCTTTTCCTTTGAGGGTTGCAACATAACATTGCCGCTCCAAGGGTTGATCTCCTCTTACCTCTCCACTACCACTCTCCGTTGGAAATTTGAGGAGAAGATGGTAAGTAGAAATTACGGCTTTCAAGGCGTTGAGGGTTGGTCTGCCAAGAATAACGTTGTAACTTGAAGCACAGCATACGACTAGGAAATTTGTTGTCACTGTTGATGATCCGTGCTGACTTTCCCTCATGGCGGCAAAGAGATCATTCCTTCTGGCTGTATCACTCCTCCGGAAAACCCTATTAAGGATGATTTTATGGGTAGCAAATTATCTGCATCATATCTCATTCGTTCGAAGGCAATCCAAAAGAGAATGTCAACCGAACTTCCACTGTCTATCAGAAGCCTCCTCATTTGGAAACTGAAAACCATGATGGCAATGACTAAGGCGCCGTCATGGGGGTGGCGAACCCTGCTGACATCGTTATCATAAAAAATGATGGGAGCCGTAGGCCGTGATCTTCTTTGTGGCGTTTCTGTTTCCTGCGCAGCCCCCATCATTCGTGCTTAGCTTTTTCGAGAGGCGGAGCTTTCACCACCACACCCAGGACCACCACTGATAAATCCGACCATCTCCCCTTTTTCTTCTTCTTCTGGCTGTGAAGTTTCGGGCCCTTCTTGGATATCAATGCTGATATACTGCTCCAATTGTCCCCTTCTAACGACATCTTCAATGGCGTTCATCAAATGGGTACATTTTTCCGTGTCATGTCCTCTAGTTTGATGAAACTTGCAATATCTTTTACTATTCTTTTGCCGCTCGGGATTCTTTGCAAGTTTTGGCCATGTCAAGAGTTGTTGATCCTGGATTTGCATGAGAATATGGCTTCTGGTCTGATTTAGTGGGGTATGGTGGTCGTATCTGACAATTTTTTCTTCTTTTGAAGATTCTCTAGGTTGCAGCACATGTCGCTAAGGGCGTGTTGAGGTTTCCTGTCCTCCCTTACTATTCTTTTCGTATTTCCGGGGGCCTTCTGTTGACATTTTGATGCGCTTTTCCCTTCCGGAGTTCAACAGGGGCGCGTCGAGCCTCTTCTTCCCAACCCGTATAAATTTCATCAGAATTGATGTACTTCTGGGCATGGATCATGAGGGTGGGGATGGTTTTTGGTGGATCCAAGGTGAGGGAAAAACGAAAAGGGAATTCTAGCAAACCCTCCATCAGGAAGGTTACAGCCATTTGCGGAATAAGATCTGCAACGTTTGTTGTTTCATCTATGAAACGGTTTAAATAGGCTTGGAGTGTTTCCCCCCCCCTCGTTGCTTAACGCGCAGAAGGGTAGATGGAGTTTTCTTTTGCTTTGAGTAATTAGCAAAATAAGCAAGAAAGCTATCAGCTAGAACTTGAAATGAAGGAATTGTGCTAGATGGAAGATCAACAAACCAGTCTTGCACTTTTCCCTCTAAAGTAGCGGGAAAAGCTCGGCACATACGAGCGTCGGTAATTCCAGAAAGAAGCATCTTCGATCGGAAAGACTTCAAGTGGCGAGACGGATCAGTTTTGCCCTCGTATGCAATCGTTGCAGGTGGTCGAAAACTGTCAGGAACTTGCTCTTCCAATATTTCCTTGATGAAAAGCGAGCATATGTTAAAAACATGCCATTCGGATTTCTTGTTTCCCCGTGAAGGATCCTGTCGCTGTGTTCTTCTGTCGACAGTTAGAACAGATGGGCTATTCCGTTCAGTCCTTGTCCGCTCCGTTCTCGTATGTCGTTCTGTTCTTGTGGCAGCTTATTCTCAACTTCGAACGGAGGGGGGTTCCGAGCTAGCAGAGAAGGAAGTTCTCTCTCTTCTATTTCCATGAGTGCGAGTCCTTGTCCTCCCTCTGCTTTCGGAATTGGCTGGTGGGGTTGTTGGCACACTTGGTGGAACTTGTGTGGGAGGAAGTAACGGATGAGTTAAAGTATGAACAGTTTGACCTAACCGTTCCAATTGCAGCTGCATGTTAAGGTAAAACTCCGGGATGGGTTCTTGGGGTGGGGCGAAAGGATTTTTCGATGGAGGTAAAATAGGTGGATTATTCAACGGAATCTCCTCATGCCCTCGGACTTCGCCGGGTCCTTCGGGATTACTTGGTGCTCCTTGTTCTTGGATCCGTTTTGACCTTCTGGTAGTAATCATTTGGCTTTTTGTAAGGGTCCCCACGGACGGCGCTAAACTGTTGATACCAAAAACTGGTCCACCTCACCCTTTGGCTACTGTGGCCTCGTGATCTGGTCTCAGCCTTCGACAAACGGTTGAAATTTATAGTTGGTGTGGACGCTTACTTCAACTTCTGAACGGAGAACACGAAGAATTCTTTGGAAATCCGCTCGGAATTATCCTATGGAAATTCGCTCAGAATTACCCTGGCTTTCCTTTTCTTTGGGATGAATCTGTAAGAGGGAGAAAAGAGTGATCAAAATTGGGCCTTTCTGCCCGGAATCAGCTCCGATGCTTAAGTCAGAAAACCTGTAAGAAGGCAGTCTTAGACAAGAGTTAGCTCTTTTGTGTGATGATTTTTCTGACCCTCTTCTTTCTATCATTGCTCTTCTTTTATAGCAACTTAAAGGCGGTTTAGGAAATGCGGTGGAGTAAGGCGGTGAATGAGAAAATATCGTCTAAGGCGGTAAGAAAATATCTTCTAAGGCGGTAAGAAAATATTTGCCTACTGTGTAGGTGCTACGTAGGTAAGTAAAAAATATCTACCTACTGTGTAGGTACTACGTGTGTAAGTAGAAAATATCTGCCTACTATAGAGGCAAGTGGATAAGATCTACTTACTGTAGAGGCGTTAGATACGCTCTTACCTAGATGGCTATTACCTTCTTGCTTCTTGTATAATTCCGACGGACTTTCTGTAGGGGTGAGCCCTCCTTATTTGCCGGACGGAATTTATGCTAATGAATTTGGTGGTGACTGACTGTCTTGTGGCCAAAAGAAATGTAGCTCTGTGTATGACAGGTGGCCATTTAGGCAGGCGACACGTGTTTTACCAAATATTTCCGTAACATGGGATAAAATTTAAGTTAATATTGAAAACATGCGTTAACATCATGAGAAACTTTGCTGGAAAGAAATTGGTAAGGGATTATTTTTAAATGTTCTTTTAACACTTTTATTTTTTTTTAATTTTGTGGGACAAAATTCATAATAAAAATATCAGGTTAGCACCTAATTGAAAAATAAATAAATAAACATTGTTCCCTAATTTACTTTTAGTTTTAAATAGAACTCACCAAAATTATACATTAAAAATTAAAAAAAAAACTAAGGAGAAAGGGATGCATTTCAATTTGTAAGACAAGGGGCCAACCCAAAGCTTTGAACAAAACATTCTTATATTAAATAGACAACCGAAGTTGCATTGCAAATATAGAGAAATCAATCCCAAGAGAAATAATAAATAAAAATGGGAAATATCTTTTAAAAGATTTTTTTCTTTTTATTTTATCTTTGGACAAATAGTCTTTGAAAATTTTTGACAAAAAATAAGTTTTTAAAAAACTAAAAATATTTAACTCTAATAAGGCCAAAAAAATAATATGATACAGGGTAAAATCTCAAGTCCACACATGGCACTATCCCGTGTGTCCAAATAGGTCATGGGCGATCACGAGATCATGGATCCCATGCATGTCGCAGTGATTGTTCAGCGTTATTGGCAAGTATCACGTTAACTACCTTGCTCATAGTCCGCCATCTTGCGATAATGGTCACTATCAGCGCCAACCTCTCCCAAGACTATAGAAGGAACGAAGGATCACAATGCTAAAGGATAGATCATATTTCCTTCTGCCTAGTACTATCCACTGTAAGCTCTCATCTACCTTCTCTTCCTCACGCTTCTTTCCTCCACCAACTTAAGCGTTAGAGCTATCTCATGGCAAAAGGCCCACCACCTTGCTCTCTATCTCTTCAAATCCTGCCTTAGATGACAAGTGAACTCTAACAACCTATCTCCCAGAGAAGACCGCCATCTGAAAAGAAGACACTCACAACAAAGAAGGATCTTTTCCTAATTTTCATCTTAATCAAAGTCAATTCATCTCGTCCGCTGATCAAGTTCAATCCATATCTCTTGGAGGGAAAGATCAATGCATCAACAGTTTGGAGTAATCTGTGAGAAAAGATCGAGAAGCTGTGTTAAGAATGGCTAGACGAAAGCGAAGCCAGATCAAGCTCAGGTGGATGACACCACCATTAGGTGCAATGGAGTCTAGGAGGCTGAAGCGGCTGTCTGGAGTAGCCTGCCGTTACCGACAAAGTTATCCAAGGCACATTATCGATCGAGTCCTGAAAGAGAAGGTTAAAGCTCTTACCTGAGTTCTACAGATGATGGGGCAACAAGCTTCACAGGCTCCACCACCGCAGAATGTGTTGATAAATGCCTCAAATGTGAGGCAGAGATTAGACGTATGGGCCCCAAAGCTGGACGAAAAGGGACAAGCAAAAAGAGAGAGAGGCAGCCTGTCCTTATGTAGTTTGATATCACCTCAACCTTTGCAGTAGTGCAAGGCTTCTCTGCGACCTCGGTGTGAAGCCACATTCTTGGGGACAAGGTTGTGGTCTAGATATACTCCTCGAGCGATCATCTTCCGAATAACCTCTGTGGAAACTTAAAACGGCACATCGGACCCAGTCGACAACTTGGAGGTATTCAAAGCAATGATGCTACTCCAGGGGATGCCAGATGCGATCATGTGCTGACCCTTCCGACCTCTCTACAAGGCATGGTGCAAACTTAGTTCACTAATCATCCGTTAGAGTCGATTGCATCATTCAAGGAGTTGTCCGATCTCTTTGGCAGCTACTTTGTGAGCAGTAAGAAGCACAAGAGGATATTAGCTCTACGAAGAGTGTTAATTTATAGGATTTATCCATACTTTTTACAACTATGTTATCTGGTAATTGACAAGATTTGTGTAGACTTTAGCTCAATTTTCATATAAATGTCCATTTTGTGGTTGCTCTACATGAAATATGCACCATTAGTAGAATTTATGTACTTTTCAGACACATATTTAGACGTTCTATCTTTGTATTAGGAAAAGCCAATTTCGGTTACCATAAAGAGCAGCACACAAGTTGGCGCCACGGTGCCAATACAAGGAAGACCTAGAAGCTAGCCAATCGTGCCGCATTCATCACTGAAGCTTCGAGAAGTTGAAATTGGGGTTGGCGCCGCGACGTTGATTCAGTGTGCCGTGAAGCCAAACCCTGTTGTGCACCACATCAAAAAACAGAGAGTCCGTGCTGCTGTGCTAAGCCATCAGCACTGCATCACCACCACAAAAAAGGAGCATCAATGTTCAGACGTGAAGCAAACACGCCGCGATGCCAATCACAACTATAGAAAGGTTGGTATAGTCATGCGATGCAACTGCAAGTGTACGGGTCGTAATCAAGTAATAGTAGTAGACTCAAAGGTCGGGTTATCAATCCTTAGGGAGATGGAAGTACTAGTACCCACCACTTGTCTACTATCTAGTCGATCCGGAATATGAGTGATTATACTAAACTTTAAACTAAGAAATTATAAAAAGAAAACAAACAAAGGAATCAATTTGTTCTTGAGATCAAACAATTATAAAGGGGGATTCTTGGATAATTGAATTCCCCTTGGACTTCTAAAGGATGAATGATGCTCTCTATCTTGATACTCGGTTAATTCTTGGCCAAGGGTTCCTACGGTGCTTTCATTCCCTCTCTCAAGGTGAATTACTAATCGTAGTGCCCTTAACGATGATGTTCTAGGGAACCTAAGTCTTGTAAGGATTATGGGAATAATACATCTAAAAGACTCACTCTCCTTAATACCCGGGTTCTCGGTATATTCATAATCCTCTCTATTGGAGATGGTCTACACACGGGGAGGCGTTCACTTCTGCCCCCAAATGGACTATGAAAACCCCTTCGAGCTGTCGCAACCTAGAGGGATTCACTTACATTAAAACATCCAATAGACTCATGAATTAAACCAAGCATTCAAGAATAAAGAAACAACATCAATTAAATCATGTCCAAGGGTTCATCAATCATCCAAGCATCTACAAAATTAGCCCTCCATAAAGGAAGAGCAACAATCCAAAACAAAGATGAAAGAAATCAAAGAAACCATAATGCAGAGGACTTTTGCACACACTGCTGATGACTTCCTTGATTCCTCTTCAATGTCTTCCCCTCTTCTTGCTCCCATGGCTTGAAGATGAACATCCCCAAGCTCGCTCAAGACCTTAAAATTTTTTGCAACCGACTCTCCTTCCTTCTAAACCCTTATTAGTCGGCCTTTTATACATCTAGGGTTTTTAGGGCGAGATTTACCGTTTTGCCCTTTTCTAGGTCTGTAGAATCGCTGAATGTTTACGATATACGGGTCTGTATAGCTTCCAGGTGCCTCCATATGGGCATATGTCAGCCCGTATGGATGGCCATATAAGCCATACAGGGAGCTATACGAGTCCCAAAAAAGTCACTTGTCTAGGCCTCGACTCTCCAGGTCTATACGGGCCGTATGGACGCCTGTATGCCTATGTTTTTCCTCCAGGAATGCTTCATTTCAGCCTTAATTTCCCTCGAAAAGCTTCCTTTCTCCTGGGGTCTTGATATCTTGCCTTGTTCATCGAAATAAACACATTTTAAACATCGGTGGGCCAAAATTCCTACCAATTACATGCAAAGCATACAAGAATATGATATAAAAATATGCTAAAATGAACACTCATCATATATCTCCACACTTAAAGGGTTGCTTGTCCTCAATCAAAGAAAAATAAATTATAAAAAGATGATAAGTGTTCATCCTTGGGCCATAGAATTAATGACTCAACTCCATTTCAAGTTCACAATCAAAGTATTTCTTCTCCTATTTCCACACCAAGGCTTAGATATATCTCGTGGTATTTATCAATATAGCCGTAGACAAAGCTTGTTCACTCCACATGCCATATTCAAAAATCCTTGCAAGACAAACATACCCTCAATGGACTCTAGACAGTCCTTGAGGCCCTAAGATCAAGGAGGCTACCCCCCCCCCCCCCTCTCTTCCATAAATAAATAGTAGACAAGCTTGAGGGACACACATTTTTTTTTATTCTGGTAGGGCATCCCTAATGGATCCGACTTTCCCGTGCTAAAGAACAATGTCGAGTGTAGTTCCTCCTCTTCGCAGAGTGCTCATATTGATTAGGCACCGGAGCACTTAGCTACGAAGATGGTTATAACTCTACATGGTTGTGCTCATGCTAAGTAGTGATTTTTCGAATTGAGGAACACTCTTATCAGGACCCAGAACCCCAAACTACTTCATCACAATAAGCAGCGGAACACTATCTTTATCTCTTCACAACTAGTATATACAACTACTTTATTCTCCCCTTACTTGTCCACTTGATTATACTATGAGGGGTGAGAGAAAAAACTAATGTCACGAAGTCTCTTGGAGCCATTGAAGATTATGCTTAGCTATTAAAGTTAAAAGAACATGGCAATGCTTTATCTATTGTCTCTAAAGATCATGAGTATCACAAGATGTTTTCTAAGTGCCCATAGCGTTTCATGGGAGAATTTTTAAAAAATTATGTGCCAAGATGGTCCCTAAAAATAGAGTGTGACAACATGTTTCTTTAGGGCCTCTATCGAGGTATACTAATCATGAATAAAGATTTGCAATGAATTTCACTAATAGCTACCTATCTCCACACTTAAAGACATGCTATGAATGCACAAAGATATAGGTAGCTACTCATCTCCACACTCAAAAATGTACATTGTCCTCAATGTACGCAACATTGCCAAAATTAAATTTGCATGGTGAAAAGTGAACTAAAACTTTCCCAGTGAATTTGATGTGCCAATTGATTTCCATAAAGTTGATGCTTGGCCATTACCGGGGGGAATGCTGATACAAGTTCCGAATCTGCAAGAGAGGAAAATCATCATAACTTCACGAAAGAGATAATAGGAAATCAAAGGAATCCACAGAAAGTAAAATATAGATAAGTTTAGCAGGGCGATGCCCTTGCTAACTGGTACAACGGTGCATGAATAAGAAAGATAAGTCCTAAGAACACCGAAATAAAAGAAACACAAGAAAATAAAAACTCATAAACAGCAAGAACAAGATGAGTCTCAATCCTAAGAATGTATGGTCATCTGTTGGTGCCTCGGGTGTTGCGCCCGTAGGTCCCTGCGATGGAGGACGAGCAAATGGTGCCTACCCTCAGATGAAGAGAGAGAGCTCCGTGACCTAGTCTCTCAGGTGATGTTGCTCCGGGAGGATCTGGGTCCGCATCTCGCACTACTCAGTAAGAATGGTGTCCTATATTGCACGGATCTCAGATATCTGCCCCTCCAATCGCTCGAAGTGGCTCTTGTGCTCTGAGGGAGGGAGCTGACCAACAAGTGACGCCAGGCAGGGTAGTGATTAACCTGTGGCCGGTGGTAAACAGGGGGGATTGATAGAAGAACAAGAAAAATGGAGGACAAACAGAGAAGAATAGTCTCTGAAAGGAAAATAACTCAATAATCAATAAATAAATTCAACCCACAAGCCGGGTTTAAATAGCTAAAAAAAAACTAACCTAGATAACCTAGAAACTCTATCTTTTTATCTATATTTGCCTAAATCGGCAAATTTTGGTCAAATAGAAAAACTTACCTAATTCCAAAATAATTAAGCAAAACAGATAATTCCTAAAAATCTGAGTTCAAATCGGATTCATATCCTATCCTAAATTGGCATAAGAAGTATTGCCAAAAATGGAAAAAAAAACACCGAGAAATGAAGAAGCGACGGGGAAAACAGTGGAATTTGAGTGTGAAGGAAGGGTCCATCAAGCAAAGCTCGATGAACGTCGCGTGCGCGTCAAGACGAGCTTTCCGAATTGGGGTTGAGCGCGCGAATCCGATATTGGTAGCCAAAGTTATGGCCAAAATACCGAAACGTGTCCAAAGTGCTCCCCAATTCCGAACTTAGCTCGATCACCTTCCGCCTTTATGTCGGTCCGCCAAGTCGTGGTATGCCAAAGCTCTAATGGTGCTATCAGACAGCTCAGCATCATCTGACTCGGGCTCTCCTGCATCAGCCTCCCCGGGTTGGAAAGAACTCGCCCTCGAGTTCGTAATAGGATCAATTGACTCCACAAAACAAGGGCTCAGTGCTTCACATTGAAGATGTCAGTGGTCTTCAAATAACTGGGAAGGCGCAAATGATATGCATTGTCATTGATCTTCTGCAGCACTTCACAGGGTCTGATCTTTCGTTCCTTCAGCTTGTTATACTCACCCACAGGGAATCGATCTCGAGTGAGGACAGCCCACAATAAGTCGCCCTCATGGAACAGCACCTGACGTCGCTGTTTGTCTGCATTCATCTTGTACTTGGTATTATGCTCCTGAATAGTTGACTTGACCTACTCATGAATAACCCGAAGGTACTCAGCCATCTCATCAGCTCTGGGGTAAACACGACCAATCCGTGGGATGGGGGTGAGATCAAGTACTCCTGATGGGTTCCGCCCATAGACAATCTCGAATGGGCTCAAGCCGGTAGTCCGATTCTTTGATTTATTGTAGGCGAATTCAGATTGAGGTAGTGCCAAATCCCACTGCTTCGGTTTATTTCTAGCCAAACTCCTCAATAGGTTGCCCAAACTCCGGTTCACGACTTCAGTCTGTCCATCTGTCTGGGGGTAGTATGCACTGCTAAAGTTCAATTGCATCCCCAATTTTCCCCACAAGCTTCTCCAGAAGAGGCTAACGAACTTGGTGTCACGATCGGATGTGATGGAGCGAGGGACACCATGCAAGCGAACAACCTCTCGAAAGTAAAGATGTGCGATGCGGGTAGCATCCATAGTCTTCCGACAAGCTACAAAATAAGTCATCTTGGAAATTCTGTCAACCACCACCATGATAGAGTCTGAGGCCCGCTGGGTACGAGGAAGGCCCAGAACAAAATCCATACTGACGTCAAGCCAAGGGGCTTCAGGGACTGGCAAGGGAGTGTACAGGCCTGCGTTGGTGAGAACTCCTTTGGCCCGCTGACACACAAAGCAGCGCTCCACAAAGTGTGCCACGTCACTAGACAACTTCGACCAATAAAAGTCTGCAGCTATGAGGGTGTAGGTCTTATTACAACCAAAGTGCCCCTCATTATGGAGTTCGCTCATGATCTGCTGTCGCAATAAACACTCGGGGGTGCACAGCTGCAAACCACGAAACAGGTAACCGTTATGCAAAATAAAATCGTGACGATGTCCATCGGTTACCTCCTGAAGGATCTGCCCGAAGGAAGGATCACCCGCATACATATCCGTGAAAGCTTCAAACCCTGCAACTTTGGCGCTCATTGTAGTGAGAAGAGAACTGCGGCGGCTCAAAGCATCTGCTACACGGTTGAGGCTTCCTGCTTGATGCTTCAAAGTAAAGGTGAACTCCTGCAAGTACGCTACCCACTTAGCGTGTCGCCTGCTCAGTTTGTGTTGGCCATTGATGTACTTCAGGGCTTCATGATCGGTGAACAGAATGAACTCCTTCTGTATGAGGTAGTGGCGCCAATGCTTCAGCGACTGAACTATGGCATAAAACTCCAGGTCATAAGTGGAGTAGTTCTTCTTTGACCCCGACAGCTTCTCGCTAAAGAAAGCTACCGGTCGTCCTGACTGGCTCAGAACACCTCCAACGCCAACTCCAGATGCATCACAATTGACCTCGAACACTTTGTCGAAGTCGGGAAGTACGAGAACCGGTGCTTGGCCATCTTACGCTTGACCAGGTGGAAGCTATTTTCGGCCTCATCCGTCCACTTGAAATCACGCCCCTTGAGACACTCTGTGATGGGGGCAATCAGCGTGCTAAAGTTCCGGATGAATCTTCTGTAGAACGAGGCCAGCCCATGGAAGCTTCGAACATCATGCAAGGTCCTCGGTCTGGGCCACTCCAAGATTGCATCGATCTTTGATTGATCTGCATGAACACCGTCAGTAGAAACAACAAAACCAAGGAAGGTCACAGAAGTGGTGAAGAAGGAACACTTCTTTCGGTTGACGAACAGGCGCTCCGTTCTTAGCAACTCAAAAACAGCTGGAAGATGGTCAAAGTGTGAGGACCAACTTGGACTATAGATGAGGATGTCATCGAAATAGACCACCACAAACTTGCCCATAAACGGTTGTAAAACCTGGTGTATGAATCACATGAATGTGCTGGGGACATTGGATAACCCAAAAGGCATCACCATCCACTCGTACAATCTATGTTGTGTCTTGAACGCCGTCTTCCACTCATATCCAGGCCGTATTCTGATCTGGTGGTATCCGCTCTTCAGATCAATTTTTGAAAAGACCTTCGAGCCGGATATCTGATCCAACATGTCATCCAAGCGGGGGATAGGGTAGCGGTATTTGATGGTGATTTTGTTGATTGTTCGGCTGTCTATACACATGCTCCACGAGTCATCCTTCTTTGGCACCAACAAAGCTGGAACTGCGCAGAGACTCATGCTCTCTCGGATGTAGCCGTTCCTTAATAACTCCTCCACTTGCCGCTGTAATTCTTCGGCCTCCTTGCGACTAAGGCAGTATGCTGGTTGGTTTGGCAAGCTCGATCCTGGGACAAGATCTATCTGGTGTTGGATGTCCCTCATAGGTGGGAGTCCCGGGGGAAGTTCCTCTAGCATCAAGTCCGCGAACTCCAGGAGTAATTGCCTCACTTCTATTGGCAGATCTGGATCCATGTCTGTGGCACTATGCATACAAGGTAGCAAGGCATAGACTACATCGCCCTGCTTGATCCCGCTTAAAAATCTGGACATGGAAAGTAGGTTAGTATTGGTTACTGGAGTAGGATGCTTTTCTTCTCGGTGGGGTGCCAACACGATCTTTTTTCCCTTCATGCTGAGGGAATAAATATTCTTCCTTCCATCGTGGACCATGCTCCCATCATACTGCCATGGTCGCCCCAATTGTAGGTGACATGCATCCATTGACACGATGTCGCACCACGCATTATCAAAGTACCTCTGCCCAATTGAGAAAGACACGAGACATCGCCGATCTACTTTTATCTCGGTGCCTTTGCTCAGCCATGATAGATTGTAGGCCTTCGGATGTCGCTCTGTTTTCAACTGCAACTTCTAAACAACGTCTTCAGACACCACGTTCTCACAACTACCGTTGTCGATGATCACCTTGCAAACCTTGTTGGTCACTGTGCAGGTGGTATAGAAGATTTTGTTTCTCAGCTAGTCGTCCATTGATTCATCCTTGGGTGCAATCAGACTCTTGCGAACAACAAGGGTCTCATGGCCATCCCCAATCAACACGTCACCAGCCTCATCATCATCGCCATAGTCATCATAAACTTGTTCCTCAACCTCCTCAGCCTCGATCTCTTCAATCATCAGGTTCTTGCCCTTCTGATTAGCAGGTTTCCAACACTCGGGTGATTTATGCCCCTGCTCACCACACCTATAACAATGAACTCCAGAGTTAGAACTACTTGACGGTCCATGCTGGACTGGGCTGGGTGCCTGAGGGCGAGCTGTCTGGCTACTCTGATCGCTCCTGATTGGTCGTCTTCTATTCTGCTGCTTTTCAACAGTGAGGGTGCGCTGGTATGCCTCCGAAACAGTCCATAATGAGTGTAGACTGAGGATATCTTGCAATGGTTGGCGCAGACCTCCCAGATATCGAGCCACCAGTTGCTCCTCCGTCTCGGATAAGTCGTTCCGCCCGATCAATTGGTAGAAGTCCTCTGTGTACTCATCTACTGATCTTGCGCCCTGTTTCAACGTATGAAGTCGTTGAAACAAGGTTTGGGTGTAGCCGAAGGGGAGGAAGTGCCCCTTCATCTTCTTCTTCATCTTGTCCCGATCTACGATCTTTGGTTTGCCTTGCCGATCCCGTGAACGCCGCAGTTGCTCCCACCACGCGGATGCTTGGCCCTTCAACTTCATGGCAACTAGCTTCACCTTCTGACGATCAGGGACCTCCTTGTACTCAAATATCCTCTCGACCTCGTTCAGCCAGTCGATGAAGGCTTTAGCATGTAGGGTTCCAGTAAATTCGGGCAACTCCACCCAGAAGCCGAGATCTCCGTGACACTCCTCTCGTGCATGGTGCTCTCTAAACTGCCCACGTCAGGAATAAGGGTTGACGAAGGTAGACTTGGAGTCGTGTTCTGAAACCTCACGATCCCCCAAATCTAGCGTCGCCAATCGTTGGGTCAACTCCTCTACTTGTCTCTGCAGATCCTCGTTCATCGCTTCCAAGGCGATTGGGTCTCGAGACGGACCTTCCTCTGCCGGAACATGTCCACCACGACGACCACCACGGCCACCACGACCTCCAGCCATTGATGCCGAGGCCACAAGAAGAAGATGATCCCTGATGCCAACTGACACCAGGCAGGGTAGTGATTAGCTTGCGGGCGGTGGTAAACAGAGGGGATTGATAGAAGAGCAAGAAAAAGGGAGGACAAACAGAGAAGAATAGTCTCTAAAAGGAAAATAACTCAATAATCAATGAATAAAATTCAACCCACAAGCCGGGTTTAAATAGCTAAAAAAAAACTAACCTAGATAACCTGGAAATTCTATCTTTTTATCCAAATTTGCCCAAATCGGCAAATTTTGGTCCAATAGAAAAACTTATCTAATTCCAAAATAATTAAGCAAAACAGATAACTCCTAAAAATCCGAGTTCAAATCGGATTCATATCCTATCCTAAATTGAAATACGAAGTATTGTCAAAAATAGAAAAAACACCGAGAAACGAAGAAACGACAGGGAAAACAGTGAAATTTGAGGGTGAAAGAAGGGCCGATAGACTCCACGTGCGCGTCGAGATGAGCTTTCCGAATTGGGGTTGAGCGTGCGAATCCGATATCGGTAGCCAAAGTTATGGCCAAAATACCGAAACGTGTCCAAAGTGCACACCAATTCCGAACTTCGCTCGATCACCTTCCGTCTTTATGTAGGTCCGCCAAGTCGTGGTATACCAAAGCTCTAATGGTGCTATCAGGCAGCTTGGCATCGTCTGACACGGGCTCTCCTGCATCAGCAGGTAATGGAAGATCGGAGTCCTCAAAGTCGGACTCCTCATCCTCAAAACTATCTGATCCTTGGCCAACGAGGGTGTAGTGGCTGCTGGAGTGCTGGAGAAGCCCCATCTGGCATAATGTGCTCATCCCTAGTGCTGTCATGAGATGGAGACACTACATGTGGTCTTCTCCTCAAGGCCCATCCTAATGATGAGGCGGGTGATGTAGGGTCCCGTATTTATGACCTTGAGACGGGTGTGCGTCCTCTAATGTACAAAATAATCAGTGAGTACGTACCCCAAATGGATAGGTACTCGCTCAAAGATGCTGGAGAGGATGAACAAGTCCGTTTGTGTGACCCTGCCAGTACTATCATCCCTCCCTGCGATGGTACAACTGACCAAGGCGTGGATGCAGCGGTGAACTGGATCACTCATGAGAGTCGCCTTGTTGTTCCCGTGCCATCCCCCAAGCTGAAGCCAATATCTCATAGGCGTGATGGTGTGCTCAGGGAAGGCGGTGAAGAGTTCTCTGTACTCGCGAGTGTTTATGGCCTCACGATCGTAGAATCCCATGTACATGGAGAACCGGGTATAGCTCATAGTCTTCAGTTCCCTAAAGAGCTGAAATGATATAGCGGCGAGGGATTGCTCAGAGACGGCGCTCTTATTAGCCTCAAAGGTGCTCTGGACCTCCAGGGTGGCCTCGCGGAACTTCTCATGGTTGATGGAGAATACCTTGTCCGATCCACCAACCGAGATCATCCCTCTAACGCGATCTTCTATCCCGAGTTGGGTGGCCACCCCCCAATCGATGAGACGCGTGTGTCCGAAGGGTTTAACTGCCAAACGATGGTAGCGGTTGAAGAAGCGCTCCTCTTCAAACTGTGGTCTGCGAGAGGAAGAACTCTCTCCGGTCTTGCGCTTCTATGAGGCGGTGAGCTTTTTAGGTATGCCTGTAAAATAATTGAAAAGGGTGCCAGTGCGAAGGAAAATATCGAAAAAGCAAAGAAGAATGCGCACTACAGCCCATTATTTTCCCTATAAGGGCTTCCATACGGGCTAATATATGGCCCGTATGACTCTGCCTGGGAGCCATACGGGCATGCATACGGCCCGTATGAGCCTTGGTGTGGCGGTGCAGGCAGCCGTGGCGATTTCTCGCCCCATTTACATCCCAATCACACCAATTTCACATCCTAAACCTTAAACATGCCTTTAATCACAGTATTGCGGCAAGGATTCGACATAGAAATATAAATTTATCAAACATTCATTGAAGATTCATTCATTCAATCCCTAGGGTTCTAAACATGAAGAAGATGAGTAAATCGACAAATCCAAACATTAGAAATCATACCTAAGGGAGAAGAAAGCCCAAAATCAAGCAAAGTAGTCGCGCCGACGAAGAAGAGGTTCAAATCGACGTGGAGAGGGGTGGGGTCGGCTAGGTTTTGAAAAATAAGTGGAGGGGGTGCCTTTTATAGCACCCCAAATTGGGCCCTTGGCTGACCCCATATGGGCCAGTATACGGGCCGTATGAATCCTTGTATAGCTTACTGGTGGGTTCATACGGTCGTATAACATCCCGTATGCACCCCTTATGGACCTGGATTTGGCTTATGTAACCAATTAATCCCGGATGCCATTCAAACATTCCTCGCGCTCTCTAGCAACAATTATTAATCTAGGGCTATGAACGAACAATAACCAGCAGGATGATACAAGATAATGAAAATGGATATGGGAACATCTTATTCATTTATTCCAAACACACACAATCTAACTAATAAAGAAAAAAAATTCCAACTAAAGAGAAAGAAATTTCCAAGAACTTGGGTTGCCTCCCAAGGAGCGCTTGTTTAACGTCACTAGCTTGACGTACCTTCACCTTACCTCATGGCGGTTCGAATACCTTGAAGCTCTCATCGGCTCCTCCCTTGAAGCCACGCCCAAATAAACATATTCCCAAGTTGGCATAAATTGAGCAGTTGTTACTGTCCATACCTGGGCCTTTCTTAGAAGTGTTATGGGTTGATGGTTCCATGCTTACTCCTTTCTCTTTCTCCTTTTTCCAGCATATTATAGGGAGATTGAATTTTTTTTTTCTTCTTCTTTACTTTCACCATTTCCACCTTTAATGAAGTGGAATTTTCCTGGGTCTCCTCTGATTGCCCCTCTTGCTTTTCCAAACAAGGGTATAATGGATCTACCATCAACAAGTCTTCCATGCACTTGGACGTGAGCATGCCTACCTCGTCAAGACAATATGTGGTATCATCTTGATCCATTGTGTGCCGCATTGAATCCGGTGAATTAAATACAACCTCTTGATCTCTCACCCTCAATTCAAGCTTGCTTTGTGCATGGTCCTCAAGAGCTTGAGCAGTGGCGAGGAAGGGACGCCCAAGAATGATAGGGACGTCAACCTCATCATCAACATCTAGAAGTACGAAGTCGGCCGGGAAAACAAATTCATTGATCTGGACGAGTACATCTTCAGCTATGCCCTTTTGTCTTCTCACAGATCTATCAGCTAACTGTAATGTCATTCCTGTAGGCTTTTGTTCTTTGAGGCCGAGTTTCATATATAGTTTTTAGGGCATCACATTCATGCTTGCCCCGGAATCTGGCAGTGCCTTCTTTGTGAGCCCTTCTCCAAGTATACAAGGGACCACGAAGCTGCCCGGGTCCTTCAATTTCTTTGCCATAACTTGTTGGATAAGGCCGAATATTGAGCATTTAATGTCACAGCATCTACATCTTCAAGTTTCCTCTTGTTGAAGAGAAGCTCTTTCATAAACATTGACTATTTCGGCATTTGAGCTAGGACCTCTACCAACGACAGGTTTATGTGTAGTTGCTTCAACATCCCCTTGAATTTCATTAACTGGGCATCTTCTTTGTTCTTCAGCTTTGTAGAATAAGGAACTTGAGGTTGATAATGAGGTACTGATGGTATCTCTACGAGCTTCTCTTTCCCTTTTCTCTCCTCTTTGGATTTAACAACGGGCTCGGAGTCTTCAATTTTGATGGGTGTAGTTGCTTGAGGCTTTCAGATGGGGAGCTCCATCTCCTTTCCATTTCTTAATATAATGGCCTTGCATTGTTCTTCTGGAGGATTCTCTTCTGTGTTGCCCGGCAAACCACCTTGTGGTCTTTCGGCTAGGGCCTTTGCAATTTGCCTAACTTGATTCTCCAAGTTATGAACTGTAGCTTGTAGATTCCGAATTGTAGTGTCATTGCTTTGCATGTACTTCAAGATCAACTCCTCCATGTTGGGTTTCTTTTCTTGCCGCTTTGGAGGGTGTTGAAAGCCGGGTGGTGGGGGGGGGGGGGGGGTAGGGGTGGGGGTATTGCCCCGCTTGTGGATTTTCATATGACAACGCCAGATGGGTCCATTTAGGGGCATATGGTCGATATTGACCATCTAGTTGCCTTGTAGCATTTTTCATGTATTGTACTTATTCCATAGGGATCATTTCGATGTTCAAGGTGGGACAATTTGATGCTTCATGTCCTTCCCCACAAGTGTTGCAAAACATCACTGTAGCCGCTTTTGAGCTATTATTGGATGTAAGTACCTCAATCTTCCTTGTTAGCATATCTAGCTTTTCACCAAGAATGGGATCAGAAATTGTGGCCTCATCAGAGGACCCGACTATTTTCACTTGGTTTCCTCTTGTAGACCAATGGGCTTCATTGCTAGCCATGTCTTCAAAAATTTGTTTCGTCTCCTCAGGATATTTGTTCCCCAATGACACTCCGACGGTGGCATCCAACAATTGCCTAGTGGAGTTGTCCAACCCATTATAGAATTTTCGAACTTTAGCACAAGGGTCTAAACCGTGTTGTGGACAATGTCGAAGCAAGTCTTCATACCTCTCATAAACCTCAAAGAATGTTTCGGTGGGGCTTTGCTTAAAAGCTCAATTGTCTAAACTCAATTTTGCGGCCTTGCTCGGTGGGAAATTGCGGTCCAAAAATTTATCAAGCATCTTGGCCCAAGTATGAATAGAACCAGAAGGTAATGAGGTAAGCCATCTATAAGCTCCTTCCCTCAAACTGAATGGGAAGAGCCGTAAGCGAATTGCATCATCAGAAGCTCCATTGATTTTGAACATGTTGCATATTTGGATAAATTTTGCTAGATAGGCATGGGAGTATTCATCGAGTCTCGCATCAAACTGAGCTAAATTCTAAATCATGTTCATTGTACTTGCCTTGATCTCAAAATTGTTCATATTGACATTTGGATGATGGGATACTAAATTCCTACCATGTGTAGTGAGATCTCCCGTATTCTGATAGTGTTTGCCTTCTCTCGGCCATGAATGACACTTCTCTTAAGTCACCAAGAGCTTCAACGGGAGTGATATTTTCTGACTCTGAAGAGGATCCCGGAAGTACTCCTCCCCCTTCTTTCAATCTCCGATGCAAAGTTCTTTCAATCTCACTATCCTTTTCAAGCAATATTTTAGAATTTTTGCGGGTCATACAATCGATACCTCACAACAAGATTTAGTGAGATGAAGATTTGTATCTAAAACTCCAATTAAATGAAAAGCGAAACAAAGAAAGAAAAGGAAAAATAAAAATGACTACATTAGTAAACTCAGCTTTCCTAGTAGTCCAATTCTCCCGAGCAAAGGCACCAAAACATGATGTGATGCAACCGCAAGTGTACGGGTCATATTCAAGTAATAGTAGTGGACTCAAAGGTCAGGTTATTGATCCTCAAGGAGATGGAAGTACTAGTACCCACCACTTGTCTACTATCTAGTCAATCCGGAATATGAGTGATTATACTAAACTTTAAACTAAGAAATTGCAAAAAGAAAACAAAGAAGGGAATCAATTTGTTCTTGAGATCAAACAATCATAAAATGGGGATGCTCGGAAAATTGAATCCCCCTTCGACTTCTAAAGGATGGATGATGCTCTCTATCTTGACACTCGGTTAATTCTTGGCCAAGGGTTCCTACGGTGCTTTCATTCCCTTTCTCGAGGTGAATTACTAATCCAAGTGCCCTTACCGATGATGTTCTAGGGAACCTAAGTCTTGGAAGGCTTATGGGAATAATACATCTAAAGGACTCTATCTCCTTAATACCTGGGTTCCTGGTATATTCATAATCCTCTCTATTGGAGATGGTCTACACACGGGGAGGTGTTCACTTCTTCCCCCATATGGACTATAAAAACCCCTCCGGGCTATCGCAACGTAGAGGGATTCACTTACATTAAAACATTCAATAGACTCATGAATTAAACCAAGCATTCAAGAATAAATAAACAACATCAATTAAATCATGTCCAAGGGTTCATCAATCATCCAAGCATCTACAAAATTAGCCCTCCATAAAGGAAGAGCAACAATCCAAAACAAAGATAAAAGCAATCAAAGGAACCATAATGGAGAGGACTTTTGCACACACAGTTGATGACTTCCTTGATTCATCTTCAATGTCTTCCCTTCTTCTTGCTCCTATGGCTTGAAGCTGGAAATCCCCAAGCTCACTTAAGACCTTCAATCTTTTTCTGAGCTGCTCTCCCTCCTTCTAAACCCTCATTAGTTGGCATTTTATACCTCTAAGGTTTTTAGGGCGAGACTTACCATTTTGCCCCTTTCTAGGTCTACAGAATCGCTGAAAGTGTACGATATATGTTTAGCTATACTTGTATGTTTAGCTATACTTGTATGTAAATATTAGTGTAGATGGATCATTCATCGCAAGAAGGAAGGTTGGATCAAGGGTTATTCAGTGGTATGCTCTGGGACTAATGCTCAAATCCTCAAGTGTATGGGTCGTATCAAATAATAAAGTAAACTAAGAAGTCTGGTATCGATCCTCAGGGAGAAGGAAGTACTAGTACACACTATTCATCTATTATCTAGTCGATCCAAAAATGAGTGACTGTAATCTAAACATAAAATTAAGAAATTGAAAACACAAGCAATGGGGTCAAATCAAGCTTGATGGCAATTAATCATGAAAAAGGGATACTTGGGTAATGAATCCCCCATGGATTTACATTCTAAAGATGGATGAAGCTCTCTCTATATTGATACTTGGTAGAATCGTGGCCAAGGGTTCCTAAGGTGTTTTCACTACCTCTCTTGAGTCGAATTACTAATCCTAGTTCCCTTACCAATGATGTTTTAGGGAACCTAATTCTTGGAAAGATTGTGGGAATAAGACATCTTAAAGACTCACCCTCTTTAGTACTCGGGCTCCTGGTATATTCACAATCCTCTCTATTGGAGAGGGTTTACAAATGGGGAGGTGCTCGCTTCTTCCCCATATGGAGTACGAAAATCTATCAGGCCTCTCACAACATAGAGGGATTAACATACATTAAAACATCCAATAGACTCAATAAATTCAACGAAGCATTCAAACATAGAAAGACAACATCAATTAATCCATATTCCAAGGGCTCATCATTCCTAAGTATCTACAAAATTAGTTCTCCATGAAAGGATAACAACAATCCATTTTAAAGATAAAGCAAATCAAAAGATTCATAATAAGAAAGGCTATAATATACACCGTTAGTGGATCTCTTGATTCCACCTCTATTCTCTTGACCTTCTATTCTTCCAAGGGTAGGTAATAAAAATCCCCAAATCCTTAATCAAGGTTTCTCCTTTACCAAGCTAGCACTCCCCACTAAGTCCCTAATTAGTCGGATTATATACCCCCTTTATGGTTATAGAGTACAATATACCATTTTGCCCCTGCTTGGACCCGCAGATTATAGGAAACTTATGACATACAGGGGTTCATACGGGCCATATACGGGCCCGTATAGATTTCTTGTCGACTTGTTTGACCGTATATCAGACCGTATAATATCCCGTATAAATTCATATGGGGTATTGTACGGTCCTGGGAGATTTACTGCAGAGATCTCCAATTCTCTAGGTTCATACGGGCCGTAATGAGGCCCGTATGCCATGGTGCTTTCTCTAGAATGCTCCATTTTGGTCTCAATTACCCTTGAAAAGCTTCCTTTCTTTAGGCGTCTCAATACTGATGCAGGAGGCTCGAGTCAAATAATTGTGCCGGGTTGGCGGGTCAACGTAAAGACGGGAAGTTATCGAGTCAATTCCAAGATTGGGTTGATTTTAGGTGTGGTTCAGTATTTTGGCCATAACTTTGGCTACCGATATCAGAATTGGGCGTTCAACCACAATTCGGAAAGTTCTTTGCGGCGCGCACAACATGAGGGCATCATATTAGAGAGAACTTTAGTTGTTTTTTTTTCTATTTTTAGGAATATTTAATCCGCCGAATTAGGGTTTTTGGTTTTTTTCCATTTTTGGTAATATTTCATATGCCAAATAAGGATAGAATTTGAATCCGATTTGATATCGGATTTTTAGGAGTTATCTGATTTGTTTAGAGTTTTAAATTTAGATAAGTTTAGTTTTAAATAATAATTTGTCAATTTTAGCAAATTTAGATTAGATGATAAGGTTTCTAGGTTAATTTTTGAGGCTATTTAACCCGGCTTGTGGGTTAGTTTTTTATTATTGAATTTTGATTAATAATATTTTTCTAAATTTCAGAGTATTTTCTCTGGTTCTTTTGGTTCTTCATTTGTTCTTCCTTGCGGTCCTTGGACCCGGCTAGCCCGTGGGATAATCGCTACCCCGCCCGGGGTCACTTGGTACCAGAGCTAATCATCTTCCTAGGAAGCGTCGACATCAATAACTGGTGGTCATGGTCGTCGGGTTGGACAGGTTTCGGATGAGAAAGTCCAATACCGTGACCTGAGCGCACTGGAGGCGATGAACAAGGATCTACAAAGGCAAGTCGAGGAGTTAACCCAACGCTTGATGATCAAGGATTTGCAGAGGCAAGTCAAGAAATTATCAAGGCGTTTGGCGTCGATCGATTTTGATCATGGTTGTCATGGGCAGGTTCCGGCTGAGGAAGTCCAGTAGCATAATCATAGCGATCACAGGTTTAGCCAACTTATCTACCAACCCATCTACGACGATGATGCGGAGGAGGAGATCTCACCCATCTTCAACGATGATGCTGAGGAGGAGATTTGTCCCATCTTCAACAATGATGTGGATGAGGAGATCTCTCCCATCTATGACGACTACGAGGAGGAAATTGGCAAGCCCGAGGAGGAGATTGGTGAGCCCATCTATGATGATGATGGGACTAGCATTGCGTTGGTATCTCGATGGGAGGAAAACACTCATGGCTCGATAATCAACACTACTAACCTACTTTCTGTCTCTAGGGTTTTGATTGAGATCAAGCATGGAGATCCAAACCTACCAATAGAGGTGCAGTCGAACTCGGGGTCGAGTTTTTTCCAACCCGGGGTGACTGATGTAGGAGGCTCAAGTCAAATAATTGTGCCGGGTTGGCGGGTCAACGTAAAGACGGGAAGTTATCGAGTCAATTCCAAGATTGGGTCGATTTTAGGTGTGGTTCAGTATTTTGGCCATAACTTTAGCTACCGATATCAGAATTGGGCGTTCAACCCCAATTCGGAAAGCTCTTTGCGGCGCGCAAGACATGGGGACATCATATCAGAGATAATTTTAGTTTTTTTCTATTTTTAGAAATATTTAATCCGCCGAATTAGGGTTTTTGGTCTTTTTTTTCTATTTTTGGTAATATTTCATATGCCAAATTAGGATAGAATTTGAATCCCATTTGATATCGGATTTTAAGGAGTTATCTGATTTGTTTAGAGTTTTAAATTTAGATAAGTTTAGTTTTAAATAATAATTTGTCAATTTTATCAAATTTAGATTAGATGATAAGGTTTCTAGGTTAATTTTTGAGGCTATTTAACCCGGCTTGTGGGTTAGTTTTTTATTATTGAATTTTTATTAATAATATTTTTCTGAATTTCAGAGTATGTTCTCTGGTTCTTTTGGTTCTTCGTTTGTTCTTCCTTGCGGTCCTTGGACCCGGCTAGCCCGCGGGATAATCGCTACCCCGCCCGGCGTCACTATAATACCCCAAAATCACATGAAAATATACATGAATATGGTATAAAATTACACTCAAAACAACACTTATCACATATCTCCACACTTAAAGCTTTGCTTGTCCTCAAACAAAGAAAAGAAATTAGCAAAAGACAATAAGTGTTCATCCTCGGGCAAAAAAATTCATGACTCAACTCTATTTCAACTTCACCATCAAAGTGTATGTTTTCCTATTTCTTCACTAGGGCTTAGATTGATATCGTGATATTTGACAATATATCTCTAGACAAAGCTTGTTCACTCCACATGCCATGTTCTAAACTATTTGCAAGACAAGCATACCCTCAATGGACTCTAGAGAATCCTCGAGGCCCTAAGTTCAAGGAGACTACCTCTTTATTGGGTAAATAGTAGACAAGCTTGGAGGTCTCTAAGTTGGTTTAGTTTAGTTTATTTTTTTTTTAATTTTTTTTTAATTATTTATTATTCGGGTAGGGCATCCCTAATGGATCCGACTTTTCTGCACTGAAGATCAATGTAGAGTGTAGTTTCTTCTTTCTGCAAGGTGCTCATGTTGATTAGACACAAGAGCACTTAGCTACTAAGATAGTTATAACCCTAAGTAGGTGTGGTCGTGCTAAGTAGTGATTTTTCGAATTGAGGGATGCTCTGATCAGGAGCCAAAACCCCAAACTACTTCATCACAACAAGCAGCGGAACACTGTCTTTATTATTCTATAACTACTATATACAAACTATTTTATTTTCCTCTTACTTGTCCACTAGGTCAGTGAAAATAAAGATAAGTTTAGCGGGGCGGTGCCCTGGCTAACTAGTACAACGGTGCACAAATAAAAGATATAAGTTCACATGACACAGAAAACAAGTAAAAACAACACATGAAAACAAGTAAAGAGATATATCTCAGTCCTCCATGACGGACTGATCATCTACTGGTGCCTCAGGTGATACAGCGGCGGGTCCCTAAGATGAGGGAGGTGGAGTTGCAAAGGGTACCTATCCTCGAATGAAGAGAGAGAGCTCGATGAACTGGTCTCTCAGCTGACACTGCTCCTTGAGGATCTAGGTCCTAATTTGGCGTTGCTCATCAAGCATGATATCCTAGACTGCGCGGACCTCTAAAATCTGCTCCTCCAATCTCACAAAGCGGCTCCTAGAAGAGAAGGGCAGTTGGCTAGTAGGCGATAGTGAGTCGGAGTCCTAAGATCCTTAATCGTGGTCATCGGAGCTCTTTGATGCCTGACCGACGAGAGTGTAGCGGCTACCTAAGTGTTGGAGGAGCACCATCTGACAGAGGGTGTTTATCCCAAGTGTAGTGATGAGTTGCAGTTGTAGTGTATCCTCTGTCCTCTACTCAAACCCTATCCTGATGATCATGCAGGTGATGTAGGGTCCCGTATTGATGGCCTTCAGACAGGAGCTCTGCCCTGGTGTGCCAAGTAGTCAACGAGCACGTATCCAAGATGGATAGGCATTCGCTAAAGAATGCTGTAGAGCAGCAACCGGCCGGTGATGGTGACTACGCCGGTGCTATCATTGCGACTCGCAATCGAGCGACTGATCAAAGCTTCGATGTAACGGTGCACTGGATCGACCATCGGGGACTCCTTGATGATGCCATGATGCCTACCGAGCTCCAGCCAATACCGAGTGAAGGAGAAGGTATGCTCCGGGAAGGCAGTAAGGAGCTCGTTGTACTCGCGACTGAGGATGAACTCGCGATCGTAGAATCCCATGTAGATAGAGATCTACATGTAACTCATGGTCCGCTACTCCTTGTAGACCTGGAATGATATGGCAGTGAGGCTATGCTCCGACACGGCGCTCTGGTTAGCCTTGAAGGTACTTAGTACCTCCAATGTGGGCTCCCTAAACACCTTGTGGTTTAAGGAGAACACCCTGTCCCAACTACCAAAAGAAATTAGCTTCTGGACACGATCGGCGATCCCAAGACTAAGGACCCCCAATAAATAATGCGTGTGCGCCTAAAGGGTCGGGCAGCGAGGCATGTGATATACCTAATGCGTGCTCCTCAAGTGCACGAGTCGGACAAGTAATATAGTGGACTTTGAAGAGTTTGCTATCGATCCTCAGGGACTAGAAACTAAAACTACTAATCATCTATGAACTAGATGAACAAGAGTTGGTATTGATGGTTGCTAATATTAATCTAAACCTAGAAAATAAGGAAAAGATGGAATGTGATGAATCGTGAGACAATCAATCAAGAGATGGGTATCTGGGCGATATTTCCCCCTTGGAATCTCCAAGGGATTGATGACGAGTATTAATGTCGGGTAGTTGTAACTAATCTAACCAAGGATTCCTAGAATGCTTTCACTCCCTCTCTCGAGACGAATTTAATCTCATCACCCTCACTCACTACGTGATGCTTTAAAGAACCTTTGACTTGGGAGGACTGTAGGAAGGAATACTAGGGATTCCAACTCCTAAATGCTCGATCTCTTGGCGCATACACAATCCTCTCTATTAGGGTATGCCTGCACACGGGGAGAAGCTCACTTCTTCCCCCGGTGATCGAATTGAATGATCCCGGCTGTCGCAACGTAGATCAACAATGCAATGAATGACTCCGAATAAATCTCAATAAAAGATGTAATTACTAACATTAATATCAAACATCAAACATTAAACATTGGTCCAAGGGGTCCACATGCTCGAATACCTAGGAAGTTAGCCTTCTATTGAGGAAGAAGACAAATACCAAACAACAATGGAGACAAAAGTATTTATAAAGAAAGTAAAGGTTTCCTCCACTGTCAGTACTATGTGATGACTGTAGACCTCACCTCTTCCCTGTTTGAAAGATGGAACGGTATCTTCAAGCTTTTCTCCAAGCTCCTTAATGATGCCCTAGATGTGGAAGATGATGGTAAATCAATAGGAGAGCCCCCAATGGTGTCTTTAGAACCAAAAATGTCTTTCCAAATTCTAGGTCCCTTTATTTATATGTCCCCACGATACTTTAGAGGCCTACACCCATTAGGAATGACTTAACCATTCAATAGGGTTGAGACTAGACTGTTCCGTTTGGTGTGTAGGCGGTTCCGTCTAGTTTCTTTTGGTAGTGCTCCCTCACTAGGCAGTTCCATGCGAGGTGGCATATGGTTCCGTCTGCAGGCTTGTAGTGCTAAGAGGGGCGTCTCAAAGTCAGACAGTCCCAGGTGTCCACCACATTGGATTGTCTAGTAGAGCAAAAATCAGGTGGCTGAGTTTTGCGGGACGTCAGGCGGCCGTCTCTGATCCCGTTTGTTTTTCCTGCGATTTGAAGATGTGAGTTCGTGATTTTCTCTTACCATGCGGTTCTATATGAGTTTCAGATGAGGCCGTCTGCTAGTATAATTTAGCTTGTTTTCCTCGTACTTGCTCGAAATTGTGTCAGATTTTGTAAATGTTCTCAAATCACGTCCGCTGTATTCTGATGAGTAAAATAAACATGAATTAAGTACTAGAAAGCTGTATTTCATCTAATTCCCATGCTATGTATCTACCAAAGTGGTACAAGAATAAAGTAATTCAAACATTTATCAAATATCTCTGCACTTAAACATTTACTTGTCCTCAAGCAATGAAATAAAAGAAAGCGAAAAAAAATCAAAGTGTTTTGACCTGTAGCCAAAGGTTTTACAGTTACACTTTACCCAAGGTTCTCCATCGATATGTTTGTTCTCCTTGTTCGGCCCAAGACTTAGATTAATTAGGTGACTTCTGTCATTACAGTTCTGGACAAAGCTTATTCACACCACATTCCGTGTTTTGAAGTCTGAGAGAGGCAAGTATACTCTCAATGGACTCTAGAGTGTTCTTGGGAGTCTATGGAAAAACAACTGACCCCTAGTGCAATAGTGGTGGACAAGTTCGAGAGGTATGAATCAAACAAACTTGAAACTTTGTCTCTATTTTTGTTTATATTTATTCTGGTAGGTCATCCCTAATGGATCCGACTTTCCGGGACTAATATGGAGTGTAGATTTTCCATTTTGGAAATATGCACATGCTGATTAGGCACCGGAATACCCAACCAACTCGAAAAATTACAACTCTACATGATTGTATTCCCACAAGAGATTTTTTGACTTGAAGAAAACCCAGATAAGGGTCCCGAACCCCAATTTACTTCATCATCAAGAGCAGCGAGACACTGTCAATTTATTTTCACAACTCCTATGTACACTTAACATTTAATTTACACTCTTACATGTCCACCAAGATAAGTAATAAAGGGCAGATGCTTGAACTAGTGTCACGAAATCTCTTGCAGTCATTAAAGGTGACACTTAGTACTCTAAATCAGAGAAATATAGTGATGGGTTATCTATTTTCACTAATAATTATTTTTGTCACAATGATGTTCTCTAATTGTCTATTGTGTCTCCAAGGAGAATTAGCAAAAATTTGTGCTGATATAGTGCCACCAAGAGTAAAGGAAACTGAGCAAAAATTTTAAGAATGCCGCCATCGGTCTATGTTAACATGGATTCATTCTAAGATGTGCAATGAATTTCTAAACATCTATCTCCACACTTAAAATTTTGCGATATATTGAAAAAGATTTGAGCTTGGAAGCTACTACCCTCTCCTTTGTAAAATAGTTCATTGTCCCCAATGCACCAATTAACACGTGCAATTGATAAGAAAGGAATAACATAGGGGGTAGGGTAAACTGAGACTTCCCCCATTCTATTGAGTATAATTCGTCGATCGTAGGAGCCAGGGGGAAAGTTCAGTTCGAGCACAAGACATGACCTTTCAAAATTGCGAAGCATAGGTGGTGCAGGAGCTGTAATGGGGGGATATGGTGGTGTTGGGGCGATGGTTGGCTCTGGAGGAGGAACTGGAGCAGAGGTTCTATTAGGGAAGCGCATAATGAACTCTTGCAAATCACGTTGTATCCTTTCCTATGCTGTGCTTAGACTCTGCAACATCTCAAACAAGCATTGCTGACCGGTAAGGAGCTAATCTATCCTTGGGTAAGAGGATTGGGAACTGGGATGTGGTGAAGCTGGAGGGGAGTCATCGGATGATTATGCGGTGTTAGCAATCTTGTCCTCCGTCAAAATGGGGTCCTCCCTCGAATCCTGCTGAACAAGTCGGAATACCTTAGCGGTGCGCCTGATCATCCCCATAAGAACAAGGGTGCTGGCTCCCAGGGGGCTAACTGTGAATAGAAGGGTCATGTTTTGTGTCCCTCGGAGCATGCCCATGCCTGCAACCAACTAGGTAACATAGGGACTAGTTGAGATTGCATGAAGTCATGGATACTGGCCCTAGTAAGCTAGAAAATCAGTTAGGTGGTGGCCAAAGTGCACAGGACGGCGGTGGATCATGCTATAGAGTATGTACTTGTCACATTGCATGATCGATCCTGTGCTATCCGCGCAGCCTACGCTGGAGTGATTAATCAAGACTTGGATGTATATATGGGCTGGGTTGATGATGAAGGTGGCTTTCTTGTTATCAACACTGTCCCCTAAAGTGATGGACTACCAGAACCTGGTGGGGGGTACGTCACCTGGGAACTCCACTATCAATGCGTCGTACTTTAGTGAATTGACGAAGGTGTGATCATAAAGCTCCATGGCGAGCAACTCTATAAAGCTCATCTTTTGCATCTCTCCGCCTAGCTGAAATCTAATGTTCTCCTTCTTGCCCATAGTGAAGTGGATGTTGTCAACCTCAAAACTGCTAAGGATCTCTAATGCAATCTTCTTATACACCGGCTGATCGATCGCCAAGATGCGATCCCATCCTCCAACTAAGACTAACTCTCTGACTTTATGTTAGATTTCAATATCTCGCAGTACATCCCAATCTATGATACATGTCTTTATGAAATCTTTGGTAGACAACCGTTCATATCTGGCTTTGAATCTCTTCTTGAGGAACTCTAGGGAAGAGGAGGAGTTCCCCTCTTCTCTCTTAGGCTTGGCTACGATTTTTGTTCGTGAGGGCATTCACAAAACAGAATTAGGGAGAAAAAAACAATTGGATTAGTATTTAAAAAGAAGTGTAGGAATTCCTAGCTTTTTCATAATTTAAACTACCAGATGGGCGTCAGGAATATTAGGCGGTTCCGCCTGATAGTATAAATCCTCACAACCACCCTACTTGATACTAGTTTGCTCTAACACCCCGAAATTTTTAAATAAATAATCAGAAAATTTTTGAGATTTTCAACGAGATTAATTAGCACAAAAAATAAATTAATTACTTTAAAACCCAATTAAAGAAAAATTGGGAGTTAATGGACCTAAAATCCAGCCTCGCAATTTTTGGGCCCAGAGAAGGCCATATTGGGCTAGACCACTTATACGTGAAATAGTTGGAGGTGGAAGGAAAGGATAACCTCGGTTAATTAATTGAGAAGTTATTAAGGGTTAACTAATCTGAATTAATTAAGTGTGAAATATCGGACAAAAAATAGAGTCTCGATAAAGTAGATCTGACCGAGTAAAAAGCTAGAAAATGTGGATCTATGTCGAGCTTGTAAATGCATCCCGTGAAGTTACAGTGTGCCCATGACTCATTGATAGGAAGTAAAGAACGGATTAATTAAATAATTAATAAAATAATGAATCGTAATTATTGCAATCCGGAGAAAACGGATCTGGCCGGGACTAATAATACTATGTGACAACACATGATAGCAAATATTTAAATTTAAGATATATTATATTACAATAGCCTATTAATAATTAGGCAAGTGGACCTAGGGTTCATGAGAGATTGAAATATGTATAGTCTAATATATATATATATATATATATATATTATATTATATTAATAAGTTATCATGATAAGTAGGGACTTAGGGCATACTATGCAATTTGATTGAAATCCATTTAAAACCCTTATTTCCTTTTTCTTCTCCAAACCGAACACCAGCCACCTCCCTTTTCTTCTCCTATTTCTCTCCTCCTTCTTCCTTGCCTGCGCCCGCCGGCCACCTGCAGCCTCTCAGCGCCGCCCCTTTCCCCTCCGCCTCAGCAAGACCGGCTGCACTCAGATCCGCCCAGCCGCCATCCCCTTCGCCCACACCGGACGGCCTCCGGACGGCGCCCCCATCGTGCCCCTCTTCCCGGCGAAGCCCTCGTCGACCACAAAGATCGACAACGGCGCTGGGCACATTCAAGGCCCGCAGACGCTGGGGGGCTTCGCCTCACTCCTTCCTCCGGTGGTTCCCTTGACGCAGCCACCGCCTCCTAGCCAAGACCGGCCAGCGCCGGCCGCCTCGAAGGCCTTCACGACCGCCTCCTTCTTCAAGGGCGAGGCCACTGTGGAGTGAGGCCACTACCGCAGCAGCCCCTTGACATTGAGCTCCCCTGTGTGCGTCCTAGCTATCCCAACGAACAGATCCTGCTAAGAGACCGCTGCCAACATTCATCCTCATGTAGGAACATCAAGGGTTGCAAGTAATTCCCATGAACTTTAAATTCGGATAAAAAACCCTAGCTAATGGTCGGGATTAATGCATGAATTTGAATGGGAATTCTAGGGCTATGAATGGGCTTATGTGTTCTGTAAATTAACTAGATAGTAAATGTGTATGTTTGTATAATTTTGGGGCCTTAGAAATAGAGGAGATGCTGCCCGATTTTCGTGAAATTATACATGATTAAATGTTCATGATCATGAATAGCTTTTGATTAATCTTGAAGAGCAAGTTAGATCCTTCGATCTAATCTATCTAAGGATGAAGTTAGAAAGTCATTGATTTCGAGTAATTTCGTATTTTATTTATGCTCTTTTGAAGTACCTAAATGCATGTTAATTGGAAGCATGCTCTAGTTAAGTTAATGAAATTATTGTATTCTTCGAGTTTAAGTAAGAGTACAAGCTAAGAATATGGATCCAGTATTCATGAATGTCTATATTTCGATTTTTAGGAAAAGATAAAGGGAAAGGCAAAGGAAAGTCAGCAGCTGCCGAAAGATCGACCAGTCCTAAGCTTCTACTAGACTCAGGCGAGGTAACGAAACTGGACATTTCCGTATTTTCGTCGTATTATTTATGAAATATCTGCTTCTATTTTGGAAAGCATGAAAAAAAGTTTTATATAAGATTTCCTAAGTTTGGAAACTGTAATATGCCTTTGAAAGATTCTTTTAAAAATGAATTTTGAGATATTCATGAAAAAGATTTCAGTTAAAGAAATATGAAACAAAAAGATAATAATTAGAAGTATTGATTCTTTGCACCGTACTATCATACTTGCTTGTACCAGTGGTGGCAATTTGATAGAGCCAGATAGTACTATACTAGGTACGAAAGGGGTGATTTGTTAAACTATGCATTTCTTAAAGTCCAAACTATCTATTTTAAAACTTTCCATTTTCTAGAAATAAAACTCGCTTTCCATACTCGTAGAGTGCCTAGTACCCGTATATCATATCCTAGAGATAGTCACCTCGTGGGAGCCATAATAGAACCGCAAGGGTAGAGATGGTACCTCAACGGGAGCCCATAGAGGATCATGAGGGTTCATCCTAATTACATGCTGGTTCCGTAATTATTGAAGTAGAGGTGTAGGTGAAATTAATACTATTGAGATATAATGTATGTTCATGTATATCCCACCTCACGGGAGCCATATTCGCACCGTGGTGGCTATTAGTGTCGATATTTATCGACCAAGGGAAATTACAGAATCATATACGGTACTGATGATGAAATGAATAAGATGATCATGCATCTTATTTTACTTAAGATTTTATGAAATCTGGCATGATTATATCTAATTGAAGATAATGCAATGGTTGACGTATTATTTTGAAATGCATTATTCTTCATACTTATATATCTTGTACATTTTTAATAATTTATTTCAGATTTCCTTTATTGATTTCATATAGGTATAGTATTAGCTAATAATACTATTTTCCTCACTGAGCTCAAGTAGCTCATCCTTCTTCTATGTGAAATTTTGCAGGAGATAGATAGGTACTCGATCATATCTAGAGTTGAGGAGAAAGTCCTGTCCACCTTTAGTTGGCTCTGATTATTCCGCTGTTAAATTGTTATTTGAACCGTTGTAATTGATTCAGGAGACATGTGAACTCCTTGTTAGACTTGTGTTTGTACAACTCAAGTTTATTATGGTATTGTAGTTCTATTGTTGAGTATTTATGACATTAGAGTTTTCTTATGAGTTAAGTTCATTAGATTATTACAGCCTTAGGCCCATGGTTTACCCCTTGACCTAACAGGTGTGACACTTGTCCCCTGTTTGGAGATGACATTTAGTGGTATCAGAGCCGGTTTGATCCTAGATAACCTAGTTTTGGTCAAAGCCTTAGGGTGGTAGTATGTGTCAGTAGAGTAAAAGTTAATAATTGCAAGAAGTATTAAGAAGTCATACTGACACATCTCCTTTTTCAGAATGGCACCAAAGAGACGCAGCAGACCACCCTAAGTCCCACGTGAGGAACCCGTGGAGGAGCCTGATGTGGAGGCTCTAGAACAAGAAGATGTACATGTAGAAGAATACCATTCAAAGCTTGGACCGGGATACAACCCAAGAATGCAACCTGGACCAGGGTATAATCCGGGAATGCAACAATTTTTCAACCAAATAGCGCAGTCTTTGTAGCCTTTCCAAACTATCAGCAAAAGTGCCCAAGGGACAAGACTATGTTTCCAGAGCCCATAACATGGGAGTCAACAAATTTACTGGAACCCATAGACTAGTTGAGGCAAAAGCTTGGATATCACACTTAGAGTAGGTCTTCAAGGCATTAAGGTGCCCAAACAAGGAAAAGGTGACTATTGTTACTCTGTTGATGGGGTAGGGGTCTCTACACTGGTGCTTGGCCATTAGGCGACGCCAGACAGCTCAAAAAGTTATTACTTGGGCCGACTTCCGAAGAGCATTTGACCAGAAGTTCATGTCCCGAGTGTACAAGAACGCAATGTGACAAGAGTTGATGCGTCTGGTACAAGGAAACCTATTTGTGACTGAGTATGAGGCCCAATTCACTAATCTGGGGAGATATGCAACCACCTATATGGACGATAAGGCCGAGAAGTGCAGAAAGTTCAAAGAGGAATTCAGGATAAGATCCGTAACATCGTCACTATATCTAGGTTTATCGACTTCACGGAATTAGTTGAAGGTGCTCTCCGAGTGGAAATGAGTATCGGAAGACAGATGCAATGCCTCGAGAGGATGAAGAAGAGAAGTGCGGCTAATTTTCAAATGGGTGACAGTTTGAGGCCGAGTAAGAAGAGCCATAGCAGCACCAGTGGAGGCTTTTCTTCTGGAGGACCGAGGAAGAACAAGCCTTAGTGTCAAATTTGTTTCATGTATCATTAGGGTAAGTGCAGAGCAGGAGTTAGAGAGGGTGTTTTCTGTCACTGCTAACAACCAAGCCACTATAGGAATGAGTGACCCTTACTATTATAGGGTAGTGGGACAGTCCCACAGACTAGTGCTACAGTTGGCCAGTACAAACCATAGGGCTAGGAAGCATTTGCTGTTAGTAATACGGGACGCCACCGAGGATGATCTTCTAGAGGAGCATTTTAAGGTGGCCAAGGAGGCCGAGGAGTTCAGTCTCAGATGATGACTCAGGTCTTTTCCATGACATAGTAGGAGGCTGTGAACACCCTTGATGTCATCTCAAGTATGATGCAAATCTTTGGCATTGATGCATGTGTGTTAATTGATCCCAGCTCCACACACACATACATAGCTACTACTTTCACTCTGCCAACACATATATATGCTACGCAGTTAGCTGAACGTAGTATAGTATCCTCTACTATTGGGAGATCGATGATTGTAAAAATAGTGTGTGAAGAATGTGATCTGAGGGTAGAAGGTCATCTATTGTTAGTTGATCTGATCCTTATGAGGATCATAGACTTTAAATGGTTGTCTATCCACTATGCCATCGTCGATTGTCACGTGAAGATGGTGTGCTTCCAATGCCCTGGCGAGCTCAGACGGAAGAAGCATGCTTGGCGAACATGGTGGAAGCTGAAGCCCTCAAGAGAGACGTACAAGCAATACCGGTAGCGTGTGAATACTCAGACGTATTTCCTGAAGAGCTACCTGGGCTGCCCTTGCATAGAGGCGCAGAGTTTTCTATTGAGTTATACCGAGGAACAACTCTAATCTTTAGGGCGCCCTACAGAATGGCACCAGTTGAACTGAAAGAGTTGAAGACTCAATTGGATGAACTATTGTGGAAGGGATTTATTAGACCTAGTGTCTCCCTTCTTGGGTGCGCCCATATTGTTCATGAAGAAGAATGATGGTTCCCTAAGGATGTGCATCGACTACCGACAGTTAAACGATGTCACCATCATGAACCAATACCTTCTACCCCGCGTCAATGACCTTTTCGACCAACTGCGAGGAGCGTGCGTCTTCTCAAAGATCGACTTGAAGTCGGGGTATCACCAACTTCTAGTGAAGGAGGAAGATGTGCCAAAAACAGCTTTTCGGAGCCGATAAGGGCATTTTGAATTCTTGGTAATGCCCTTTGGATTGATGAATGGACAACCAGCGTTCATAAGGATGATGAATAGAGTATTCACACCCTATCTGGACCAGTTCGTTGTGGTCTTCATCGATTATATATTGGTGTACTCTCGAAGTATTGAGGAGCACGTACACCACCTTAAAATAGTGTTGCAAATGTTAAGGAAGCAGCAATTATATGCTAACTTCAAAAAGTGTGACTTTTGGTTGGGAGAAGTAAAGTTCTTGGGACATGTTGTCTCGACGTTAGGGATCTATGTGGATCCCGAGAAGATTGAAGCGGTAACTAACTTGCAAGCCCCAACCACAGTTAAGGAGATCAGGAGCTTCCTAGGGTTGGCCGGTTACTATAGGTGGTTCGTGGAAGGGTTTTCTTCTATCGTCCAGCCTATGACCAAGTAGCTGCGGAAGAATGCAAAGTTTGAGTGGACCGTGAAATGTGAGCAAAGCTTTAAAGAGCTAAAGAATCGACTGGTGTCTGCTCCTATCCTCGCGTTACCTACCACAGTCATAGGTTTTGAAATTTATAGTGATGCTTCGTATAGGGACTTGGGTTGTGTCTTGATACAGCAGGACAGATTTATTGCCTACTGATCTAGGCAGCTCAAGACTCACGAAGTGAACTATCCTTTTCATGATCAAGAGCAAGCGGCTGTAGTCCTCGCTTTGAAGATATGACGACACTATCTGTATGGTGAAGCCTATAAAATCTTCACCGACCACAAGAGCCTGAACTACTTGATGAGCCAACGAGAGCTGAATATGCGACAAAGATGGTGGATGGAGTTGCTAAAGGTTTTTGTGCCTTCAACGTTCTCAGGAAAAGTTAAAATTCATACTTGATAGGAAACACAACGTAAAGGATCGGCACATCACAATACACACTGAGCAAAGTTCACCCTTTCTCTCCTATCTTGTTTAGCATGACATATACTTTTTAGTGTATATAATGTGTGTATTGGGGACAATGCACAATTTAAGTGTGGGGGAGAGATTAATCATTTGAAATTATATTGTTTATAATAAGTGCTGATTTATGATGATCTATAAGCAAATTAAGGGGAGTCCTCTTTTGTATCTAGGTCAAACATTAATGTTAGAGGCTAATTTTGTTCAAAAGTATACTGTATAATCTGCCTTTACCAGACAACCCAAAAAATTTTGAGCAAAAACTCTGACTATGTTGCCACTAGTCAGCTTAGGTTTGGATTCTGTTTAGTTTGTGATCACTAGTTTATGTTATTTATGAAAAAAGATAAAAAAGAAAAAAAGGGGAAAAAGAAAAGGAAAAGAAAGAAAGAAAAAAAGAGAGAGAGTGAGAGACTAGAGAGCGGCTGGAACAACCAGAAAGTCGGATCTACTAGGGATGCCCTACTGGCCGGCATGTCGGATCCATTAGGGATGCCCTACTGGCATAGAAAAGATGGCAAAAAGAGTTATCACCATTGAAGCATGAAAGCCGCCTTTGAGTAGTCGGATCTTGGGTATCAAAAATGTTGACTTGATGACCTACCAAGGGAAAAGGCTACCTCACTGGATGTATGAAGTTACTACCCCCAGCCAGAGAAAGTTAGGGAAAGAAGTTAGTGAGTAAAGGTTAGACTAGCAGGGATGAGCTTAAGTTGTTAAGCGGCACCATAAGAAGGGTTACACACACACATGTGGGAGGTTTGAGTACAAGGCAAAATCTATTTTCTTTAAAAACCATTCATAGTATTTAGTATTGTATTTCCCCGGGCACTAGAGAGCCTCCAAACTATTTTGAGATTGAATATTTTACACTTATATATTTTCTTTATATGCTTCCTTTGCTTGAGGACAATCAAAAGTTCAAATGTGGGGTTTTGCTAAGTGCACAATTTTTCATATATTTTTGACATATTTCCATGCACTTATCCCATTGTTTAGCATCATTTCATATATTTTTGTGCTCTTGGGCTTGTTTTGTGATTGAGCAGGTAAATTAGACACGTGGAGTAAAAGGAACAAGAAACGGGACGAAGCAGGGCGAAACAAGTCAAAATAGCACTTCACAGAGGTGTGTACAACCTTAGTATAATTTGGCACAGCCGTGCACACACCCGTGCACTTCAAGAAATTCAATACAAAGAGATCAAGCCACGGGAGTTGGCATGGGCATGCGTGAGATGAGCACGGCCGTGGCAAATCAGATAAAGTCTACATAAACCCACCTAAGGCATAAAGTTAGGGGACTTTTGGTGGAGCAATCTTCGGTGGGTACTTAGACCGACGTTAGGGTTTCAGAGGAGATTGAAGGCGTAAAAGACACAGACCAAGGGAGTCCCCATGTTTTCAATTATGTCTTCCCCCAATATCTTTGTTTATGTTTCCATTAGCATGAGAGGCTAAACCCCTTCGGTGGTGCCTCAGACACATGAACCCTAGGACAATTTATTAATTAAATTATGTTATTTATTGGTTTTTCTTTATTGATAATTCTTGTGAAGTCTGTGCTTGATTTATGTGATTATACTTTGCATGGGACATGGTCAATTATCTCATTAGATTCCACCGACACACAGGTGTGTTTAGCGTTTTGACTTGCATGTCTCTTTTATGCATAGATCCATATCTTTTTTACTTAGATTACAACTAGGTATAGGTAACGAGTTTGATTCGCATAGCGAGAGATCGGATGCGGCATCTAGATGGCACAACTGGAGAACTCCCAAGAATTAATCAATGGAAACTAATATTTAGAATTCTGTATTAATAAAGGAATCCTCGGGGGATTAGGATACGAGGTGCCACTCTTATATCTGATTGCTCGCAACCTACCAATTGTTTGTGTTCGTTTCTTTAGAATAATCAATCAACACAACTACTTTTGCATTATTAAACTAGGTAACAAAGATAGTTAGTACTAGTTTCCAATCCATGTGGATTCGGTAACTATACATTTGGGTACTGTATTACTTGATCGACCCCATACACTTGTGGGTAGTTGTCGCGTACCCTATGTGTGCATCAACAATCTACCCCAACTAACTACCAATAGTGTATTAAGAAAAAGACTTACGATCTAACACATTATTAACTTATTGAATCCTAAGATTATCCCATTGATGAAAAAGAACAGAATTAAAATAAAATTTGCTAAACTTTGCGTTGCCTCCCAAGAAGCGATTGTTTAACGTCACGAGGTTGACGTATCTTTTATTTACTCATGGTGGTTCAAATATGTGGAGCCTTTCTTGAGTTTGATCGTTAAAGCTGTTTCCAAATAAAGAGAACCCTAAATTTGAATAAGTTGAATACGCCATCCTGAATATTGGAGTAATGCCCTACCTCCTTTTACGATGAGTCACCTTTGGTGCTTTTAATCTTACTTTTCTTCTTCCAGGATTTTGGTCGAGAAAGGGTTCTTTTCTTTCTTCTTGTTTCTTCCCCTTGATTTCTCACATTGTCAAATTCATCAATGTTAGTGTTAGGCCCTCCCGACCTGTTATCAAATTCACCCAAATATTCCTCACGAAGATCAATAGCCAGAGCCTCTTGCATGTAGTCTTCTGTTATTAGATAAACATCATGGACACAGTATGATGTGTCATTGTGGTCCAAAGTAGCATGACACATAGCATCCGGCAGTCTAAATACAACCTTGCTATCTCCTACCCTTAATGACAGCTTTCCTTCATGATAGTCCTACAAAGCCCTAGCAGTAGCCAGAAATGGACGGCCAAGGATAATTGGTACCTTTACGTCATCATCGACATTTAGCAAAATGAAGTCTACAGGGAATATAAACTTATCAATTATAACCGGGACATCTTCAGTAATGCCCAGGGTCTCTTCACAAAATGATCTGCCTTCGGCTATCCCAATTTGAGTTTTATATAAAATTTGTATGGCATAACATTTATACTTGCTCCAGAATCAGTGAAGGCATGCTCAATAAGCCCGTCACCAATCACGTAGGGAATTACCATACCACCTGGATCTTTTAATTTCTTTGGCAGCTTGGATTGTACAATCGTCGAGCACTGTGCATTCAATGTGACAGCTGCAATCTCTTCTAAGTTCCTTTTGTTGGAGAGTAGCTCCTTCATATATTTAGTATATTTTGGCATGTGAGAGAGTACCTCAACTAAGTGTAAATTAATATACAGCTGTTTGATAGTATCCAAAAAATACATAACTTCAACCCTTCCGGATAAGGCAATTTTGGTTGATATTCTTGAACAGGCAGCTATTCCACCTCCTTCTCTTTCTCCTTCACTGTTACTTCAGGCAGTGTCTTTCCTTTAGATGTTTTCTCTTACTGCCACTTGAGAATTTGTATTGGGAGGAGTTTTCACCAATAATTCTACCTCTTTCCCGCTTCTTAATGTTATTGCCTTTAATTGCTCTTGGAGATTTGGTTTCGTATTGCTAGGGAGGCTACCCTGAGGTCTTTTTAAGGGAATTCCATAAACTAACCCAGGATGATGCCAGTTTGGTATTTATGGCCTGAGTAGTACTCATTAAGGTCGGGCTGCATTACCCATATACTGCACCTATACTATTAGGGTCACTTTCGAACCAGAAATAGGAGACTGGGAGATTTTGTGTCCTCCTCCACAAGTGGCATAACATATAGCTGAGAATGATGCCCCATACGAGCTACTAGCTGTAAGAAGATCAATTTTATGAGATAATGCTTCCACTTGCGCTTCAAGGGTTGACTTAGAACTCTTGTGCATGCTCCGACACTACTGGATTGCGCTCTTCATATTGACTAGGAGGCATCAGTAGTTGCCATATTCTCAAATATTTTCTCTGCCTCTTTAAGATGCTTATTTCCATGTGAGCCTCGAGTTATCTACCTTAGTGTGGTTTCTCCATACGCGAGCCTCGAGTCATCTACCTTAGTAGGTTAGAGTATCAAGCATCACGAGTGTTTATGCGGTGATTCGAAATAGTTAGGATATCGCATTAGCCCGGGGATTCTTCTAAATAGGTTCTACTCAGACAAAGGTGTTAGGGTGTGCATGAGCATCATGAGAGATTGTGTGTTGCACTGAGAAGTGCATTGTTATATCCTCTAGAAGTTATCAGTAATTAACCAGAAATAGGGAATCGATTATTAGTAAGGGAATCATAGGGGGATTGTGATCCAAGGTGCCATTTTTCATCTCCGATTACCCTCAATCCACAAATTGTTAACCTTTTAGTTAGGATATTCAATTAGTCTGATCACAAAATTCATCATATAGTTTTGGCTAGGTAATAAAGGAAAATTAGTACTAGTGACCAGTCCCTGTGGATTCGACTATCCTACCTTTGGGTACTTGACTACTTGATTAACCCCGTATACTTGGGGGAGAAGTGTAGCACATATTTGTGCGCGCATCAAGTTATTGGCACCATTGTTGGGAACTGGCAACGCTAGGAACATCAGAATCTATTATTCTAGTTATTTTATCTTAGCTTATCTTATATTCTATCTTAAAAATCACAAAAAGAAAAAATAATCTTACTTTTGATCTGATTTCGTTCTTTCTTCTTTTCACGTGCTAGTGCATGACTAGAAGCAATGTTCCATATCTAGAGGAAGTACTTGACCTAGATTTCAGGCGTCACATTCGTCATCAAATATGAGAAGCTCTTCTTAGAAAGACGACAATAACAAAATCTAGCTCAGAGGTTAACCGACAAGGACCAATGGTGGCACCAGCTCGATCCATATTAGATTATGTAAAGCCGAACCATGATAACATCAGCTCAAGTATCATCTCACCACCAGTCACAGGCCACACTTTTGAACTAAAGCCTCATGTCATCTAGGTGGTCAAGCAATCATGCCAATTTGATGGTTTACAAGATGAGAACCTATATGCACACTTGCAAAGCTTGATGGAGATCAACGACATGATTTCAATGAACGGAGTATTGATAGACACCATCCTTCTCCGGCTATTCCCCTTCTAAGTCAAAGGATGGGAAAAGTAGTGGCTAAACTTATTTCCCCACGTATCAATCAAATCATGGGCCCAGTTGATTGAGAAGTTTCTAATGAGGTATTTTCAACCAGCCAAGATAATGCTAAATTACAGAGGGACATCTCTTCCTTCAGGCAGATGGAGACATAAATACTATACGACATATGGGAGAGGTACAAGGAGATGCTCAGGAAGTGCCTTAAACATGGTAGAAGACTGGATGCAAGTTCAAACATTCTACAATGGACTAAACATAGCCACAAAGCAGATGTTGGATGCAACAGTAAATGGCTCACTTTGTAGCAAGAATCCTGACGCAGCTAGAGAACTAATTGATGAAATGACCACTAATGGATATCATTGGAGTTCTGAGAGAACAAGACAAAAATAGGGTGTCTAGGATACATGAGTTGGACGTATTGACAACTCGGCAAAGAGGGGAGAAGAGATTAGCCATAAACTGGAGAACATCAGTTATCAGCAACCCGCACCAATAATGATATATAATTCATGTGGGAATAAGACAGAAGAGGGGCACCCCGAACAAGTGGAAGAGGATGATTACATCGAAAGGCCTCAGAATGACCCATACAGCTCGACATACAACCCCGGATAGAGGAACCACCCTAACTTCTGCTACAATATTCTAGTACACCACCCGGGGTAACCGAGAGCAACCACACTTCAAGGAAACCCATTGTCACAACCAAGTAGTTAACCAAGTCAACCAAAGAAGAAAATCCCAAGCTTGGAAAACTGGCTTGCATAATACTTTCAAGAAAATGAGACGTGGCTCACCAAGCATGAAGAGATGATGAAAAATCAACAAGCATTACTCTAGAACCTCAAACATCAAGTTGGCCAAATAGCTAAGTCACAGGCAGAACGACCAGCGGGCACTCTCCCGAGCAACAAAAAAGTCAACCCTAGGGAATGTGTAAGAGTAATCACCCTCAGAAGTGGAAGAGATGTGACCCATCACAAGAAAAGGCAGCAAGGAGCACACCTATCACACAACCTGTGGATTGCAAGTCTGAAGATGAAGGGGAAAAGGGGACGGGTAAGAACAAGGAATTCCATGGTGCTAGAATACAAGCCTAAATTACCTCACCTAGCCAAGCTGAAAAGGACCAACAAGATAAGCAATTCGAGAAATTCCTTAACATGGTTAAGACACTACACATCAATGATCTGTTTGTGGAAATACTTCCCCAAATGCCATGATAAGCAAAGTTTTTAAAAGAGTTGGTCACAACAAAAATGAAGGTAGAGGACGTGTCAATGTTGATACTGAACGAACAATGCTCAACAATTCTCACCAACAGTCTCCCGAAAAAGGAAAAAGACCTAGAGAGTTACAAAATTCCCTGCACCATCTAAGGACTGGTGGATAAAAAGGCCTTGGCAGATATATGAGCAAGTATCAACATGATGCCCTATAAGATACTCCAAAAGTTGGGTATAGGAGAGTCGAAACCCACAACAGTAATACTTCAAATGTCAAATAGATCCATCCGGTACTGCGGAGGAATTGTTGAAGACGTGTTAGTGAAAATTGACAAGTTTATATTCTCGGTGGACTTCTATATTTTGGACCTATGTGATCAAGTAGAGGTACCTCTCATCCTTGGAAGGCCATTTCTAAAAACTACATAGGCTTTATTCAATATCAAGGACGGTCGGATGACCTTGAGAGTTGAAGAAGTAGTAGTTTATAAGCTCAAAGAGGCGATGTGACATCCCATGGAACTTAAAAGTGTTGCTATTTTATTGACCTTGTTGATGACAATATTTTTGACCATGTGCAGGGTGAACTGTTAAAGGATTTGCTAGAAGACCTACTGAGGACGACCTACCCCAGGAAGAACTGATTGAGAAAATAAGTGATCAAGAGCAAACCCCACCAATGGCATAAAACTAGAAAAGGAGAGTATAGTAGAGAGAATTGACAAACAGAACAAGGAGCCGATCTCGCACACCTGCAGCAACCAATTCAGCACCACTCAACAACAACTTCTGTGAGTATGAATTTATAACTTTCTTGAGTGAACAATTTGCAGGGCGCAGCCTGAAAGGCGAGGAAGATGGGGAGACCCGACTCTTCAAACCTTCTTGATCCTTAAGGTATGTCAAGCTAGCGACGTAAAACAAGCTCATCTTGGGAGGCAACACAAGCTCAGTTAGTTTTTAGTCTTTTTAAATTAGTTTAGGACTTCAGATGGGTATAGATAAATGGTCAATCTCTTTGATTTGATGATATTTGTCGATTATAAGCTTGTCAAAAAGTTTAAACGACTAATCCATTGTATTTGGAGCCACTAACACGCACGAAGAGGGATGAGATAGCAGATCTGATGAAAGAGAGGATTAACAAAGAGTTATATGGTCAGGAGCACGGCCATGTTTAAGGCCGTGTATCTCTCAAGAAGCTGATAGGCATGATAAGAACGAAGAAGCACGACCGCTATCATTGAGTGATTGTATTACATATGTTGGGTGTTGATTTATGATGATCTTTGAGAAAATTGATTGGAGTCCTCTTTGAGTCTAGGTTGACATTAGTGTTAGGTTTTCAAAATTTTCAAAAATATATATTTAGTCTTGTATTTGCTCGACACCTTACAAAAATTTAAGCGCAAACCCTGACTTTATTGTCACTTGACTACTTAAGTTTGGATTCCAGTTAGTTTAACCATTAGAGAGATTTTTCTTTATTGATTGCTTTACTGATAACAAAAAAACAAAAAAAAGAGAAAAAGAGAGAGAGAGAAAGAGAGCTTTACGAACAGGTGGCAAAATCGGAAAGTCGGATCCATTAGGGATTGCTTATTGGCTGGGAAGTCGGATCCATTTGGGATGCCCTATAGGTATAGAAAAGATAGTAGAAAGAGCTATCATCTTTGAAGCGTGAAGGCTGCCCTTGAGTAGTTAGATCTTGGGCATCACATATGTTCACTTGATGACCTACGAAGGAAAATGCTACCTCATTGGATATGTGAAGCTACTACCCCCAGCCAAAAGAGTTAAGGAAATTAGTTAGTGAATAGAGTGTAGACTAGCGGGGCCGGGCCTGAGGTTGTAAGCGATACTATACAAAGGGTTACACACACACACATGGGGAATCTAAGTATATGGTAATACCTATTTTTCATAAAAACCTTCATGCACTTAGCGCAGTGTTTTTCTAGTCACTAGAGGGTCTCCCAACTAATTTGAGATCGGAGATCATGCACTCATCATCTCCCTTGGGTAGTGTTTTTCTTTGCTTGATAACAATGATAAGTGTGGGGGCATATGATAAGTGCATGATTATTGATAGCTCTCAAAAGAGGTAGGGTATAAACCTCTTAGTAGTCGAGTAGGACTTGACGCATAGGGAAATGCATAGAAACTAGGAGTACAATTGAGCTCACATTATAGGTGAATACAAAAATCAACAAAAAAAGAGAAAAGAAAAGAAATGAAAAGAACAAAACAATGCAATAAACGATGCATCAAAGAATAAAAGTAGCACCCATAAGATGTGAACAATAGCTTGCCCAGGAGTAGGGTCTTCTACTAATAGAGAGTATCGAAAGACTGAACTTTGTAGATTGTGCTTCTAGTTCTATTCTCCCTTGCATGTATCTATTTGTGTGATATACAACTTGACTAAAGGCATTACACTTGTAGAATTCTAATGCACAATGTAGAATATATATTCATGATTTTTACTTTGCTTGAAATCTTCAGACCCTCGTATTCATTGGCAAAGGACATCTAACCGAAACATATATATGCATGGGCTATTGACTTGTATACTTTATGTTTCATTGCTTAAGGACAAGCAATAGTTTCAGTTTGGGTGTGTGATAGCTCTCTAAAGAGAGCTATTTAGAGGACATATTATGCTAGGTTGAAATCAAGGATGGCCATCAAATGATCTATTTAAGAACCAATTTGGGTTATTTTATATAATCCCTACCTCAACTAGCATGCACACTCGTTTTAGTGAATTTCAATACTAAATGGATTAATTTATGCACTAATGCAAGTTTTGTGAATATTGACAGATGATGAGTCCATTGGAGCACGATTAGCATGATCTTGAACAAAAGAGAAGGTGTTCCATGACAAAGGAGCCAATTGGGAGCAACCTAAAAGCAGTTGAGATTAAGAATTTACCATAAAAGCTACAAGACTCAATCTCCAATCTCCACCATTTAGATTAAAGATCAGCAAGTCAGGAAATTTCTGTCAAAATTTCAGCTAATCCGAGTTGGAATGATCATCGGATCATTGAGTTGATGAAGACATCATGATGCTGACTACATTCATCGCGATGTTAATTAGAGGTTGGACACGCTCAATTAGAAATAAATTGACATCGGGATGTGTCGAGAGAACATCGTGATGTCAACATCAGGCATACATTCAGGACCCCATATTTTTATTGACATCACGATGTACAACCACGACATCGCGATGTAACTTCCTTGGAGTATAAAAATGACCTGATTTCTAAGTTTTGAGCATCTTGACTTGGGGGCGGCGATTGGAGCTCCAAGGAGGTGTTCCAGAGGGTTTGAGGGTAAATCTAGCGAGGAGAAGCTCTATACAAAGGGGGAAACTATTTATTGTTGTTTTATCTTAGATTTATCTCCTTTTTGTGCCATAATTATGGATACTTGTGATGAATGTTGCTATAGTTTATATCCTATGGTTATGATGTGTGATTAAACTCCATTATTGGGTTATAGGGATCTTTATACTCGAAATCTATTTTATCTTGTGTTTGCATTGAATGATTGTGTATGAATGTATCTATGATTTAATACTACCTTAATCGTGTGCTGTCGGGTGACAATGTATCTTGTCTCTCTATACATAGACGTATGCATACTAGGGTCGTATTAGTATCATTGGATGGAGATACACAGTGACAACTGTATACCCCATTAGCATAGACATATGCAATGGTTCTCCAAGGTGATGATAGAGTATAGGTCCTATAACGGGTATTCCTACCAACATAGACATATGGGGAGATGTTTATTCGTGTTCATTAGACATAGGGAACCTGTAGGCTACACCCGGAGTGCACATATGAACCTAGGCTTATCATGGTTCAACCCTTATCCATCACAATGATCCCATTGTAGACATAGGAATAAAACCATAAAACCCTGGAATTATAATATCTGGAGAAATCCCTGCACCCTTCATTATCTTTTACCACCTTCTAGGAGTAGTTTCGTTAGGAATCTTCTCCACTTAAGTGATCGACTGATTTTACCAAGCACCTTAGTCGGTTAGTGCTTATCTAGACCTAATAAGCCTTCGCTGAGGACCCGGTACTCATCGATTATTTGAATTACTTACGACTACATACGCTTGTGTGGTGAGGCTTGAGTGCTTGCACTACTAGCTAACAGTCAACAATTATATATAAATTTTTCTTATATTCATATGCACTTATGTCATTTTCTAGCATCAATTCTCTATTTTTTGTGCTTCTTTGGGTACTTCTATATGATTGGACAGGTTAATAGGTACCCAGGAGCAGAAGGAACAAGAAATCGGGAAATTTCAGAGTGAAAAAGGGCGAAATATTACATATACATAGAAGAGCAAGACCGTGCTCTTACTTAACGCGGGCATGCTGATGAAGCATGGGCATGATCAAACCCATATAACACTGTTAATTAAAGACGCATTGACCGCGTCGCCAGATGAGAGCACAGGTATGTTTAGGTCGACACAGGCGTGCTTTAGATCACCACGGCTGTGCTTCTTCGCAAATCAAGAAACTTTAAAAAACTATCCACATAACCCAAACAAAAAAAGTTTTGGCGGAGCAGTCTCGGGGCGATTTCTACAACGACGGCTAGGGTTCCACAATAGGAATGAAAGGCAGTGAGGCATAATCAAGGGAAGATTTCTATGTCTAATTATATAATCTCATCTTGTATCTTAGTTATGGTAGACCATAGCATGAGAGGCTAAGCCTTCTATTATGGTGCCTCGGACATCTGAATCCTAAAATGAACTTGTTATTGATTTCCTATTATCTTCAATTTTTTGATTTATTGATAATTCCTGTATAGCATCTTGTCTGTCTGTGCTTGCAATATTGTGTGGTTTTCCTGTGCATAAGCCCGATCATCCATTTCCTCAGGGGATACCATCAGCATGTTAGTGTTTATGTTGGATGGTTGTGCGGTAGTTATTACATTAGCCCGGAGTTCTTATATGTCTAGATATCTTTGTGTGGTTCTTCCTTGCGTGAGCCTCGAGTCATCTACCTTATTAGGTTAGAGCATCAAGCATCACGAGTGTTTATGCGGTGATTTGGAACGGTTAGGATATTGCGTTAGCCCGGGGATTCTTCTAGATAGGTTTCAGTGGAACAAAGGTGTTGGGTGTGCATGAGCATCAAAAGAGATCTGGTGTTGTACTAAGATGTACATTGTTACATCCTCTAGGAGTCATAAGTAACTAGCAAGTAATAGTGAATTGATTATTAGCAAGGGAATCCTTGGGGATTGTGATCCGAGCTGCCATATTTCATCTCTGATTACCCTCAATCGACCAATTGTTCACATTAGCTTTTAGTTCGGATATTCAATTAGTTTGATCACAAAATTCATCATATAGTTTAGGCTAGGTCATAGAGGACAATTAGTACTAGTAACTAGTCACTGTGGATTCGACAACCCTATCCTTGGGTATTTTACTACTTGATCGACCTCATATACTTGTGGGAGAAGTGTCTCGCATATTTGAGTGTGCATTAACAACCAAACCCATCTACCTCTAATTAGAATGACCTTTGTAAGTTAGGCAAAGAAAGTACTAGTGCCTCGTTGATTTTCCTTTTCAAAAGAAGGAATACATCCTCGCGTTCTTTGTCCTAAACAAACTGTTGATTGGGCGTAAATGCATGAAGTGGGGAGACAAGAATAGAAAAATTGCAAATAAATTTATGGAAATACATAACAAGAAAGCGGTGTATTAGCGGCGGTTTTAAATGCATTTAGCGGCGGTTAAAACCACCTCTAAATGCTTCATCTGGCGGTCAAAAAACTGCTACTACTACTGGTGTCGCCACAACAATTTGCGGCGGTTTCAGTAAACCGCCGGTATAACCGTCGGTAACTGCTTATACGCAGTTAGCAGATCTTTTAATCGTCGTAAAATACATGAGTGAAACCGTCAAGCTCTTAATGCAGTCGGCGGCGGTTTTTGTAACCGCCTCTAAATGTCTAACTATTAGCAGTGGTTTTATATAACGGTCGCAACATTCAAAATGACCATGGCGGTTTCACCATGTGTTTGACGACGGTTTTAAACCGCCGCCAACTGATATAGCGGCGGTTTTGAAAAATCGCCTTCATCCTTTCCACCAACTAGCGGCGGTTTAATATAACCGCTGCTAATTCTATTTTTTTTAATTTTAAATTAGTTTTTATTTTTATATATTTTTTTTTCAAGCCTGCAGCAACCTGTATGCTATCAAAATAAATTCATTTACAATTGAAAAATAATCTAAAATTTATTCATAATTAAAAATATCAAATTTAGACATTTGTTGACAACTTCATAAATAAATGAAATATGTTCACAACTTCATAAATTTGACAACGTGAGTCTATGGCATTCCTTGCAGCTAATCTAAAATCATTGACAACGTGAGCGATCTCATTGGTTCTAAGCCGCCGAGGAGTAGAGTACTCTTCCACGGTACCGTTATGATGAGTTTGAGCCGGTATCGACCGGTCTGTGCTGGTGATCGGAGCTTATCCATTAGGTTGGTAGCCTACATCAAACATAAGATATTTTTAGAACTTTTGCTTAAGAAGTATAAAATTGATTGAATTGCATGAATTAGAGATAATTAAACACAAACACAGACATACACAAACAAACAAAACCTTTGAATTAGTGAATCAATTAGCATACCATAACTTGAGACTCTTCCTATATGCTATATGTGACAAAATAAAAGTCCACCCTTATCATGCATAGCCTTGACAATTGGTTTCCAGGCTTCCACTTGTTCTTTTCTCCAAATTCCAGGGGTCACAGGATATCTGAAATTTAGATTAAAAAACACAATTTTTATAAATTCTTACAAGTATTTATTAAAAGTTGATGAGATGAGATGAGCTGAATGAATTACCCTTGAGCAGTATCAGTAATTCCAGTGGTTTCAGTGATTAGAAAGTCTCCTTTAGAAGCCCTCTGAGAGTAGTACAAAATGGCATAGGGCTGAGGAACATTGTCATAAGACCTTGTTCTTGTCCATGGAGCCAAAACTACTCTAAAACAATAAAACATTTGTTTATAAGGACCAATTAGGATGAATAGGCAACATTAAAATGAATTCATACACCAATTGACATGAGCTAAATTATTATTAAACACCATAGGAATAGCTAATTCCTGATGGAAATTAGGGGTTTAAATCAAATGTCACTCCCAATCTCAATCCCGATCTCATCAAATTATGACATTGTAAGATTGAATTATAAAAAAAAAAGAGAACTTTGAGGAGGATGATAATGAACCTGTGTGAGAGATCAAATTTGCCCATCTTGTGTGGAGTGAGTAGAGAGATCTCTGTCATCTCATACCAGCTTGTGTGGAGTGAGTAGAGAGATCAAACAACCATCTCGCAAGTCATTTGCAGCCTTCTTCACGTTGTCTCCTCTGGCTCTCAAGAACCTCTCCACACATGCATCAATGCAGAACTTCTCCTGTTGAAAATGTTCTCTTCAACTTAAAATAAACATTTAAAAAAAAATAATAAAGAACCAAGTACCCACTTCATCCAAAGATTTTCCCTGCTCCAATTGTTGACAAACAGGAACCTTTGGTTATGAAAATGACGCCGTATTTGAAACTTCAACAAGCTTTGGCTGCGAATCAGAATACAAAAATAAAATTGGCCATCACAAAACAACTGAATAGATTTTAAAGAATCACTCAGGACCTAAATACGTATCATTGCATTGGAAAATTAATTTTAGATGCGAAGTGCACAAAATGTGCTTATATTCTGAATCTACCAGTTAAGAATGCAAAGGAGAAGTCTGCTTGGTGATTGATTAACTGAAGCATCATAGATGTATTCCTTGTCTTTGTATAATCCCAATTTGAATAATTTGCAAACTGTTACTGAAAGCACATATATATAGCATTACCAAAGTCAACAACAATGGTGACAAAAAGGTAAATTAATTGATGAAATATGAAAGAGAGAGAGAATATGACTTTTTCAACTAATTTCAAAACATTAAAAAAACAGACTTCCCCTTCATAATTAACAAAAACATGAACTATAAGAGTTTGACTAAAAAACATGCAGGAACTATAAAAGTATTCCTTTGCAAAAGATAATAGACAAAATGTTCTCTCGTCATCATCGGCAGCACTAAAAACCCTATTTTTTTTGCACCAAAATTTTCAAAGCATCAACAATAGCTAGTTAGATATGATTGGTCGGCTAACCACATAACTAAACACGAGAAAAGCATCATCTGAACTTACAGTCAATATGGTCTGGATCTTCTACACGGTGAGCCGAATGACTACCATGTGATGAATGCCTTCCAACAGCTGGTGATCTCGCATTTTCCTATTTGAAATGAAATCAATATCAAATGTTAATAAAATATGAATTCTGGAAACATAAAAACAAATAGTAATGTAAACATGAAACAAAAACTTTAACATAGAATCTAATAAAAAAACCTGATCAGGCGTCATAGTTTGGTTTTTCCTCGTAAGTTGTTGGGTAAGATATGCTATTTGTTGTTGACTTTCGGCAAATTGCTTCGATAAGTTCTCTACAAAGTTCTTGAGGGCATCATGTTTGGCTGCTGTAACCACACCACCATCACGTTTGCTATCCGAGCTGCTAGATGGCCCATATATCCTTGTTGGGACAACCCAAGTCCCATACCTCGAACATACCCGGGGTGTTCTTTTCCAAAAACGCTACTAAATGCCTCATTTTCAAATGAGCTCTGACTACGAATAACTAGATCTTCCTGCATAATAAAATTACAGAAATTGTTATATTTACTATTGTGCAAACATCAAGCATAACAAATTTGGAAGATTTTTAACTTACATGATTACGCCTTGATTCTTCATTTATAAAAGACCGAGTCGATGTTGTGTGACTAGCCTGAAATAATTTAGATCTTGTAACAGGCCGACCAAATTGAGTTTCCTACAAAATAAATTATGTTTAATTTTCAAAGAAAGTAGCATAAATATGATAAACATAATTAATTCTCCTATTATGATGATGGTACTAACCATCTCATTTCGCAGTCAAGCAAAAAACTTTGAGCCTAGCGTGTAAGACGTTGTTAGGTAGGTGCGATTGATAATATTCTTTTCCGCTTTTGCCTGCACAATAATGAGGCGCAAATTACTAAACAGGAATGCAACATATAAATTTTCATATGCAAATTACCTTTTTGTCAGGGCGAGCTCTATAATCCACAAAAGCAACCCACTGATCCAAAGTGTTGATGCCAAAAACTGGTTCACGTCATGCTTCAGTCACTGTTGCCTCGTGATCTGGTCTCAGCTTTCGACCAACGGTTAGAATTTATAGTTGATGTGGACGCCTACTTCTGCCTATAAACAGGGAGTGTATAGAAATTCCGCTTCTAATTAACTGGAGTGACTCATCGCTGAGCTCAGAAAAAGGAGAGGATGGTGATCGGAATTGGGCCCCTTCTCGCCTCCTGGGATTCAAATTCCATGCTTAAGTTTAAAACTTGAAGAGAGAAGTTTAATGTTAGGTAGTTTTTGTGTGATGAGCATTTTATTTTTTCGGATCCCTTTTCTTCTATTAGTGCTTTCCTTTTATAGTGCCTTAGAGGCGATTCAGGAAAGGCGGTGGGGTAAGGCGGTGGGAGTGAGGCGATGAATTGTAAATATCTCTTAAGGCGGTGGGAAAGGCGGTGGGAAAATATCTCTTAAGGCGGTGGGAAAGGCGGTGGGAAAGGCGGTAGGAAAATATCTGCCTACTGTAGCGAGTGGATAAGGCCCACTCGCTGTAGAGGCGTTAGATGTTTCTCTATCTCTTTCTTTTTACCTTACGCCCTTTATGAGAGGGTCGTTACAATTCCGACGGATTTGTTTGTAGGATTGAATCCTTACACTATAATTCCGAGCGGACTTGTGCAAGGATGGTGATAGTGTCGTGTAGTCAAAGGAACAAGTGGCTCTTTAACTTAACGACACCTGTCTTCACCAAATATATCCGTAACACTAGTCCCTCCCCTAGTGTACTTGTTCGAAAAATCTAAGTGAGAGGTGAGTTAAACGCACGTTTCGCTTGGTTCGAGAACAAGTATTATTCTTAGTTGGCATGTCTATGTAGGCGTAGGTTACGTATGCGGTGCGCTTGTACCTAAGGGACACATGTTTTAATAGGCTGACCGGCGTTCTTGTGTTATCTTCATATTTGTTATCGAGATAGATTTTGGTTCCGGATTTCTCGCCTATAGTGTCAATGGGCTCTTCTATTTAAGGGTTTTGTATGGATAGGGTGTTTTAACCAGAAAACTTTTGCACTCTTCTATTTTTGTATCATGGCTCAGCGCTTGTCTTTTTACAAGTTTTTCACTTTTTCTCAATGCTCTCGTCGTTTACGAATTCCTAGTTCTTTTCATGAGCACCTGTCGGAACTAAGGACTGGGGTAATCCAGTTGGTAAGTCCAAACGGCTGCGTTTGGCCATCTATTTTGTTGTCGGTGGGGGTAGGCGAAATGAGCCTAAACGCGGGATGGGAAGCTTTTCATGTTGACCATGATGTGGGCGGGAGACCTTTTAGTTTTACTTACAGCGAGTGCAGCGTTTCGAGGTTGAAATGTTCGGAGACGATTCCTGCCGTAGAGAGGTGGGTCCCCACCTCCGTCCGCGTGCCGAACCGAGCTCCCCTAGTGGCAACGAGGATAGCGATGGCTGCGGAAGCCCGTGTATCTCCTCCGAGTCTTATCCGGCGTTGCTTGGATGGGTCATGACGTTTAGGATAATCCGTTCGGAAATATAGTTAGGATAATCCGTTCGGAAATATGTTTTTAGGGTTTGTTATATCGCTTTATTTACGTTCGTCATGTGTAACTTGAATAAATGACGTTTTGTCGTTTTGTTTTTAAATCCTTTGGCTTTTGTTGATGATCCTATGTTGGAGTGTGCGCTTTGTCTTTGTGCGGTACAGGCTCTGCCTTCCATGCGTACCGGCTCTACCTTCTATGTGACGCTTCTTGTTCCCTAAAACGACACGTGTCTCTTCTACTATTCAGCATTGAAAGGGGGATAGTGGCGCGATATGTGCGGTGTGTGTGTTTTGTCAGCGTAATGATGGGCGATGGGGCGTGACTTTCCATGTGTGCCAGGCGGCGCTTGGTACTGTTGACGTGTACAAAATTTGAATTGTTTTCGAGGAGGTGTATGATGGTTGTTTGAACGGTTTAGATTTGTGGGCCTTTGGTTCAAGGGTCCAGATCGGAACATAACCCTAGGATCTAACGGCCACGGGTTCATTGCCTTTATATATAAAGAGGAACCGTACAGGCAGCAAAAGGTTGTGTTGAAAATCGAGTCTTCTTCTCCAGGTTTCTTCTTCTCCGGCGAGCTCTGGTTTAGTGCTATTTCCCTTATCTTTTTCTTTCTTTAAGGTAATGGCTAGCGCTACTTCTTCTTCCTCTAGTTCCTCTCATGAACCCTTGATTCCTTTTTCGTCCAACCCTACGGTTTCTGTTGCAATTCCGGCGATCCCGGGTGAACTTGGAGGCGTTCCAGTTCAGGGTTCGAGGGTTCATCCTGCCTCTAGGGCAACGGGTAGAATTACGATACATTCATAAGTCTTCTTGGACAGTCGGAAGTAGATAGCCTGGTAGCTAAATATGAGATAAATCTCTCATTGTTTGAGGTTAGGGTTCCCTGTTCTGGGGAGAGGGCAAGTTCTCCTAGGGAAGGGGAGATAGCCATCTATCAAGATGCGCTATTAGGTGGCCTTAGACTCCCTTTTTCTGATTTTGCTAAGGCAGTACTAGAGGAGTATCATCTGTGTCCTTCAGCTTGGCCCCAATTCTTGGAGGCCTCTTGAGCGGCTTTGTTATTGTTTTCAAGCATTACGGAATAAATCCGACCGTCCGTTGGTTCCGTATGCTTTTAGTTTATGTCTAGAGTCTAACGCCCGATTGGTATTACTTCTCGGCAGCCACAGGAGGAAATTTTTAGGGAAGGTTCCTTCTTCCATTAAGCGATGGAAGAGCAAATTTTTCTTTGTCAAAAGTAAGTCCGGAGTGGGATGTCCGAACAAAATGGGAGGTTCCCGGCGGACATCGCCATGAGGAAATGGCGGGTGAGGAGATGGTTCTTCTTAAGTCAATAGCGGGGTTATCCAAAGTGTACATGGATGAGTTTTGACAAAGGAAAATCTTGTTAAATGTCGTTTGATAGTGTCGCGGTAGGAATTATTCGCTTATTTTACTAGTCGATTTTTTTAACTACGATTATCTAATAATATATTTTTTTTTGATATAGGAAATCCGATGGAGGACGAGGACACGAGCTATGTTAAGGGTCTTTTGGCTTCTTTCGAGGGTGAAGTTCACCCGTCCACGCCAGGACTGAAGAAGAAAGAGGTGGTACTTGGCCAAGGGGCTGATACCTCCAAGGAGGAAAGAAAGAAGAGGAAGAGAAAAGAAACAGGCTCTTCCAAAGAGGGGGTTGAGACCGGTGCAGGGTCCTCACGGGAGAGGAGGACCAAGAGAAGGAATTCCTAGGACGTATCAGGTCCCGGAATTGTAGGAGAACTAGTGGGGGTACCTCAGGAAGAGGTTCGTGCGGAAGAGATCCGCCCGACGCTGTCCCCAATTTCCGAGGGCCCTTCTTCTAGCCGACCGGAGGACATCCTTCTCGCGGAGGTGAGAATTTCTATTTCCTATAAGTATATTTCACTTATAACCTTTAACTTAGGTTTTATTTTCTGGTGAGGAGTTAGGAGAAGCGGCCTTCGTGGATAAATTACAGTGGCGGATTCCGTTTTAAAGGGATCTGTTACTAGGCGTAAGGAGTTATAACGAGGATACTCCTTTTCGTGATGCCACATCCGTAAGGGATGTTTTAATGGCCATGCGGCCCGAGCAGCTCTCTACAAAACTTCGAAGGGCTGGTAGGGAAGAGGCCACTTACCAGTTATTCCGTTCGGCCATGCTGGTAAGGGTTGTTCTCATATTTCCCTTTGTTTCTAAGTTTAGTATATTTTCATGAGCGTTTTGTTATTTCATAGACCGCACAATGGGCGGATCGGGTTGGTGCTCTTTGCCAAGAAGATTTGGCTAAGATGGAAATGAATAGGGCAGATATCGCTCAGTTGAGCTCTAGGGTGGCGGCCTTGGAAGAGAAAGAGAAGAAACAGTATGACGCTATCCAGGCCCTTGAGCGAGACAAAGCCGAGCGGCTGCAACAACTATCTGCCCTAGAGAAAGAGAAGAGCGAACTAGCGGCTCAGTTATCTATTTCCAAAGGTTCTCTTCTGACTGCTGAGGAGGATATCAAAGGGCTACAAGATGAATCCAGCAGTTTGAAGAAGGAACTCCAATCTACTCAAGAGGAGCGAGCCGCTGTTCGATGGGATTTAAAGTTGAAGGCTGCCGAGCTTACCGCCGTTCAAGCTGAGTTGGCGGAAATAAAGGGGGCGTGATATACTTAGGGCGATTTGGCTTCCCGTTTGAAAGCTCAAGTCCCACTGCAAGAAATTAAGGATTTATTAGAGCTTGGCGGAAAATTTAGAGAAGGAGGTTGCCCGCCTTTAGGGCTTAAAGTTAAAGATGGGGCCACTCGTATATATTACGTGGTGCAACAAGTGGGCCATCATATTCCTCCTAAGGAGGTTTTGTCTATGGGGGTTTTGGAGTCTTGAAAAAATTTACGGAGCTCAAAGAGCAACAAGTTATCAAGACCCCGGAGGTTCCTGTTTCTGTTCCGTCGGCTGTCCCAGCTCTTTCGGAACCTTCTACCCAAGCCCCTTCAGCTACTCCTTTGGAACCTTCTGCCCAAGCTCCTTCAGAAGTAGGCAGTCGCCCTGAGGGCCCTAGCTCTTAGGATGTTTTTTTTTTTTTTTTTTGAATGTTCTTGTAAATGCTTAATCACTTGGAATGTAATTTCTATTCATATGAATGAAACGCAAACCTTTATTTTGATGACGTTTTATTTCCGAGAGATAGTTGTCTTTAATCATATAAGAAATTTATTCGAGAAGTAATCTTTGGTGAACTTCTTCCTTCTTTCTTTGGCTTTGTAAGGTGCTTTGTAACGAGTCCTTAGTCCAATCGCGGGACTTTGTTGAATGAGATACTCGCCTTCATAAATGAGATTGTTGCCTCATATTTCGATCGGGATTTTTGCCCCTTGCTTTTTGGATAAGAGTTGTTGTTCTATCCCCAAGGATAATTCCGACTCTTTCTCCAAGAATGGGAATTGCACCGCATTTTTGTAGGATGGGAATTTCACCGCATCTTAGTAGGATGGGAATTTCACCGCATCTTGGTAGGATGGGAATTTCGCCGCATCTTAATAGAAAGAGAAAAGACTTGAACTTTATTCCGTGATTTTTAAGGAACAGCTACAAAATTTACTGATAGTAGCGTCTTAGATGTTCAGCATGGAATGGACGCTTAAGTGTCTTTCCATCCATATTTACTAGATAATAGGTGCTCGCTCGGACGATTCTTTGTATGACGTAAGGGCCTTCCCAGTTAGGAGTTAGCTTCCCCGTTCGGCTTTTATTTCCACGGAACTCATTTTCCCGTAGGACTAGATCGCCGATTTGGAAGAAGACTCTTTTTACCCTTGTGTCATAGAACCTTTTTACCTTCTGGCGATAGACGGCTGCTCTTGTTTCCATAGCTTCTCTCCGTTCTTCAAGTAGGTAAAGTTCCGCTCGGAGTTTGCGGTCCTTTCTGTCTTCTCTTTATGAGTGCGTGTTCTCGTTCTCCCTCTGCTTTCAGAATTATCCAGTGGGGCTGTTGGTATGTTTGGCATTGGAACTTGTGTAGGAGGAAGAGGAGGACGAGTCAAAGCATGAACAAAGTCTGATGGGGGTATGCGATCGGATTTCTTCATGCCTTGGACCTCGCCCGGATCCTTCGGGCTTATTTGGGGCTCCTGTTCTTGAATTCGCTTTTGATCTTCCTCGGTAGTGGTCATGTGGCTTTTCGTAGGGTCCCCGCAGGCGCCAAACTGTTGATGCCAAAAACTGGTTCACGTCACGCTTCAGTCGCTGTTGCCTCGTGATCTGGTCCCAGCTTTCGACCAACGGTTAGAATTTATAGTTGATGTGGACGCCTACTTCTGCCTATGAACAGGGAGTGTATAGAAATTCCGCTCGGAATTACTGGAGTGACTCATCAGTGAGCCTGTAAAAAAGGAGAGGATGGTGATCGGAATTGGGCCCTTCTGCCCGGATTCAGCTCCGATGCTTAAGTCAGAAAACTTGAAGAGAGAAGTTTAATGTTAGGTAGTTTTTGTGTGATGAGCATTTTATTTTTTCGGATCCCTTTTCTTCTATTAGTGCTTTCCTTTTATAGTGCCTTAGAGGCGATTCAGGAAAGGCGGTGGGGTAAGGCGGTGGGAGTGAGGCGATGAATTAAGTAAATATCTCTTAAGGCGGTGGGAAAGGCGGTAGGAAAATATCTCTTAAGGCGGTGGGAAAGGCGGTGGGAAAGGCGGTAGGAAAATATCTGCCTACTGTAGCGGGTGGATAAGGCCCACTCGCTGTAGAGGCGTTAGATGTTTCTCTATCTCTTTCTTTCTACCTTACGCCCTTTATGAGAGGGTCGTTACAATTCCGACGGATTTGTTTGTAGGATTGAATCCTTACAATTCCGAGCGGACTTGTGCAAGGATGGTGATAGTGTCGTGTAGTCAAAGGAACAAGTGGCTCTTTAACTTAACGACACCTGTCTTCACCAAATATATCCGTAACACAAAGGAATCTCTGGAGGTTTCTTGGCAATATTGGCTTCACGTGGACAATCCATATCACATTTCATAGAATTATATAAGTGATACCGGTTGTCGCGCCATTTTTTCCCCAAGCTTTTCATAATATAACTCTTATGTCCTACATCATTAACCTCCAACTTAGTCCACAAAAAAAAAAATAAATAAATAAAAATATTAATACACATTAGGAAACATACAAAAAAAATTGAATCCATTAAATATCAATTACGAATACATCTCTGACCTTTGTAATGTTGTTCCATACATGATCTTTATAGGGCTCCGGAATCTTTTGCCACTTTTCATATCCAAGGGGAAAGTTGTCGCAATTGCTTGCGATGTGACCAAAAAGTTGAGCAAGCACCCCCCCAGATGATTCAATCGGTTGATCCTGACGATTCCATTCCACAATAACTGTTACGCCCCGACTCGGATTCCGGGACCCCGAGCACGTGAACAGACCGGCCGTAACCAAGTAAGACGCATCTCACTCGGCTACAAGGCCTCAGTAAGTAACAACAGATAACAAATAATCAAAATAAATAACTTAATTAAAAGGTCACAACGGAAACAAAATCAAATAAGTGGGTCCAGATGCCCTACATAAGCCAGGCCCTATAAGGGTCCGACAAATAATAGTCTCACGCTCAAATAAATAAGATAAATGAGATCCTCGGACCTCTGCTATCAACCCAATCCTCGATCAGCTCCTGTACGCTAGACTCCTACTCCTCGGGATCTGAAAACATGAAGAAAAACAAGTGCGTGAGCTTTCGAATGGAAAGCCCAGTAAGTACCCCTGCGGGGGTTCAAGAAAATCACAATATCAAGTAAAATGATAATCAAGTCAAATCTTGGAGCCACGCCCCTCAAGCAATCCCTAGGAGTCTACCACAAAAACAAGCTAGGTATGACCCCTAACTATGGAAGCCCTCGAGCTTCGATAAGAGTTCCAATGGAAGCTCAGCAAACATCTCCCCCGACAAGCATCATCAGCAAACTTGCTGCAAACTCGACCCTCCGGTCGTACGTCCCTCAGGTCATACGTTGGTAGCGCCACCTCTCGTACGTGTCGACACGGCCAGCGAATCAAATCCACTGACGGGCAGGACAACCAGAATATCGTCCCTCTGGTATGGCAAGCTGAAACGCCAGGGTGTCCTGTCCCTGATCGTTTCCCAAACGGAGCCCCCACGCTCCACTGAATCCGAGCGGAAGATCAAACAATAAACAGGGATACCAACATCCCGAAATATCCAAGCATGCTCAAAAGAGTTCCAAATGAAATAAAGAAGCATGTATGGACTCAAAGGCAATAATATTAGGAATATGATATATCAAAAGTCAAAGAACACTCCGAAGAGTGGGTACAAGACAGTATACTTACATCAACAATGTTGCCTGGGATTATTCTGCAAAATCCTGCCTGTCACGACTCTATCACAAAACCTGATAATAATTTATATATTAATGTCGGTAATATATCAAATTATCAAGTTGAACATGCAAGATGTACTAAACGGCCCAAATCCAACCTGTGGGCCTTTCCTTGTATTCCTATGTAATTTTACCTTAAATGACTAAATTTTATTTATTTTCATAATTAGAAAATGGTGGCCTGGTGCTTAAGGCCTACTAATCCCTTTGGAGAGGTCTCGGGTTCAATTCTCTCCACTTTCCTTATATATTCTATTTATTTCTTTTTATAGCCTTAACTAAATATTCCAAGTTATTCTATCACAAGAGCAATAGGGCCTTAGTGGTTAGAGCCCACCAAGCCTACTTGAGGGGTTCTTTGTTCAAATCCCCCATCTTACACCTTCTTTTCTTTTCTTTTATTTATTTTTATTTTTGTTAGTTGACTAGACCAAGACCCACCTCTCTTTACCCAACCAAGTTATTTGACCCAAGTCTTATCCATTCCGAGTTGATCGAACCCGACCAAATTAATTCAAATCTAAGCCCTTTTTGATTTGATCACACCACATTAATTAAATCTAAACCTAGTCCCATTACTAATCGATTTGATCAAACCTACTTGACTTATTTCCGGACTCGAATCCAAATCAATTCAGTCAATTAGTTGGTTCCAACCCAACCATCACTGGGTTAAGCCCAACCATAATTAAATCAAGCCCAACCAAGTTACTTGATCAAACCAAACAACTTGATTAAGTTAAATCCTTTGGTTTTATTAATTAAACAATTAAAACAGTTAGATTTTTAATTAGTTAACTAACTAAATAATTAACTTAAATTTTATTATCTTCTTCTTCCTCTCTTCTCTCTGTCAACCGAGCCTCGCCCGAGCAACGAAGGGGCTTGGCCCTCCTCGGTGGCTGCTAGTGGTATCTGGATGGCCGGCATCGTCTCCACCACGAGGTCCTCGCTGCCTGGGGAGGCTCTGCACCACGTGATCATCCCCTGGAATGGAGGATCGACGAGCTTCCCCTCCCCTTGTCGGAAAAGTCCTACGCACAGGCCGCTCTTCCCTCCCTTGCGTCTGGCTCGCTATAGGCGACAGAGTTCGCTCGTAAGGCTTCCTTGGTATCTACTCCTACGAGCAAAATGCATGCATGGCCGTCTCCGGAAAAGACCGAGAATAGAAAGGAGAACTCACCGGTGGTGCCCAGCCGTGACGTCACGTTCGAATGGAGCAGCGTCGCTGGTAAGGACTCCTCGCCTCTCTATGTCCCCTCCCTTCATCTCTGACCTCCGACATGGTGCGCCGCCCTTCCTTTCCAATTCTCATAAGGAAGCGCTCGCCGCCGCTCAATGGTGACCCGTAGGGCTAGCACAGCCTCCTCTTAAATAGAACTTGCGTTCTCAATCGTGATCTTCTAAATTTGGAGCCGATATCATTCTTACCAAATTTGATTATCAATCAAATATTTTCTTTACAGATCGTCTGAAGCTCGCGGCGGAGATCGGTGGCGCGCGCATGGAGAAGAGAACCTCGCTCATACCTCGCGATCAGGCGACAACGGATCAACGGTCTAGATTAGCAGGTAATGATCGTGTTTTGATCGGATGGACGGTAACCATCGCTCCACAATGGACGGTGAGATCACACGGTCGTGCCTCGAACTTATCCTACCATCTGAGATGGACGAGCAAGATTTGCCCTCACGGTAGAAGAGTTTGTTCCTCTAGTTTATCATAACCGTTCAGCACACTTTGATCCCTTTGATCATAACCGTGCATTCCTTCTCTATACTCCCCTTGTATGCCTATTTATGAATAGACCCTTGACTTTCTTCTCCTTTACATGAAGGTCCTCCCTGTAAGAGAAAAACAAAATTTCTTCCCGGTCCTCAACCTTCTTTCACATGTGGATCCCACTCACAGAGAGAAACAAATTTTCTGTTTTGTCCCCGAGTTTTCTAAAATTACCACATGCTCCTTGGCAGCCCATTAATTTTAATTTAGGAATTAAAATTAATTTTCTTCTCTCTCAAACAAACCCCAATTACTTCTAAACTTTGGAATTCCCTTTATATAATTAATCAATCACCAATCTATGAATTTGTTCCATCTTTAAGAATTTACCAATACTTTTCCTTTCTCATTCTATTTCAAATAAATTCTAAACTTACGCCCGTTTGGTACTTTGCATGTAAAGTCTTTGCATGCAAAGTCTTTCCATGGAATCACTTTCATTTTAATCACTTTTCCATTGCAATGTTTGTTATGCCCAATAAAAAAGTTTAATTAAAATGCATGCAAAGTGATTCATCTGTTTGGTATTAATAGGTTTACCATGTAAAGTAATGTTGATTCCAAATTTTGCCCTTGATTACTTTATTAATAAAATTGGGTTTTATATAAGAACTTTTTACTTACCATCCCTTGAAAAATAGCCAAATCACTTGTCACCTCTTCGTTTTTCAATAATACCCCATAACCCCATATTTTATTTTATTTTCACTTGTCACCCATTGAGTTAGTTCTCTCAATCAAAAGTTTTGAATAATTTATAAAACAACGTAATCGGAGAAGTATAACACAAAAATACCCTTTTTTTTAATTATATTTATCTATGCCTAACAAATAATTAAGAAATTCTAAAATTATAAGTAAATTTTGATTTTATTACTCTACTTAGTAAAATTGAAACAGAGGGCAAGAGAAGAAATAACTAGTTAATAGATGGGCAAATTTGACATTTTACCTCTTCTATACTTTCCCACTAATCTTGTAATCCTTTTCACACCTCCCCCTATGTGAAACACTTTCCCTGGTCAAAGGGAAAGTAATTACAAGTCAAACTTTACTTTACATAGTTCATTTTATAACCAAACGTGTGAAAGTGATTCCCGGCCTTTACTTTCCCAAACGGGTAAATAATTAGATCAATCAATTACTAAATAATTAATTATTTAATTATTTATTCCATTTTTAATAAACTCCAAGAATTTTCCCAATCTTGAGCATTTTAATTAAATTAATCATTTAATTAACCAAAGTGATATCTAATTACTTATCCTTTTCATGTCATCCAAACATGCCAAATTACCAAAATGCCCTTGGGTTTAATAATTAAACCAAACTAGGGTTTTAACTATAAAACCTTCTTTTTCCAAATAATTTACGTTTTCGTGAAAATTAATTCATCATGAAAATATTAAAACCCATTTATTCTAAAAAAAAAATCTCGGGTTTCACAATAACTTTGTCTCCAGGTGCAAGAGAGAATATGTCAATTGCTCGCATTTTTTTCTTCCTGACTTCCCCATTTTCACCTGCATTATAAAAAATAAAAAAAACACAAAAAGATGTATAAGGCATCATCACATCTAAACTTGAAAACCTTTCATGCAAATATAACAAATAAATTTATATATACATATATATATATATACATATACACTAATTACCTCTAATCTCCACGTCCCACATTCTTGAACTTTTTTTACGGCCCCTGATAACTTGAGGTTCATTAGTCTCAACTACTGTTTGTTGCATTGGGGCCTCTTGGTGTTCTTGTGCATTATTCGGTGGGGGTAGCAGAGATGTACTCGGGCCAGTAGAACGGCCGTAATCCTCGGCCGATCTCGATGAATCCCTAGAAGTGGTATGTCGTCTTGTCCTCGGCATACCTACAAACAACTCACAAAGGTAATGAATCAATTTAATAATAATAAAAATAAATAAAATATCTAAATAAGTACAAATAAGAGAAATGATTACCAATTAATCTCAAACAATTACTTAATTGTTGTTATTAACTTCTAACTGTTCATCAATATTAGAGGATTGCATGTCATTCAGATCATCTACATCATCCAGACTCAGTCGTAGATGTGTATCTTCATCAGGAAATAAAGTATCCAAATTCTGTGTTGGATACGCTTCAATATTGGTTATGCCATGTTCATCATCATCGCCCATGTCATACAAGTTCCTAGGTTTCAGATTTACTGGTATACACAATCCGTCTTCCTTTTGATCATTAACATAAATACCATTTGTGCTTCAGAAGCTTTAATGTATTGCTCATCGTCTTCATGCACCCAAGTATGTATAAGTCTTGTAAAATTGATAGAAGTAAAACCCAGTTTATCAGTTTTTATACCTCTAGGATGAGTCGTGTTGGCCCATTCACATTTGAACAAGGTTACCATAAATATTCCATTATAATTAAACTCAATGATGTCAACCAATTTTCCATAATATGGTACACCTCCATATCGCATGTTAACATCACTATTGCTTGAGTAACTCCTTGTTCCAGAGCTGTCGAAAACTCCACTATTCTGTGTGTTTAATCCTCTATCACGTTCCAAAGTACGGAACTTATATCCATTGAAATTGTATGCCGTGTATCTTTTTTCTGGGTAAATTGGTCCTTGTGCAAGAGCTATGAGCAAACTTTTGTCATAATCTTGAAGCTTGTCACGATCTCGATTGATCTAATAACACATTAAAATTACCCGATTGTATTTATCAATTAAAATTCATTGCATAAACAGAGATCTCACTTACTCGATTTGCAAACCACTGATTAAACTCTCTGTGCACCATCTTGTCTACATCAATTGGATTCCTACATCTAGACCTTAATTGTCTTCTCGCAACAATCCTGAATTCCCCGTAATGTTTGAAGTAGTAGTTTCATAACTATGTCGATTTTAGTAGTTTAAAAAACAGATGCTTTATACTACTCACTGGACATAATAATCAACTGCAAGGCAATTTATTAGTACGTGTCGATGGGCCTACAATCTCTCAATGGATGTCAACGTAAACCATGTAGAAACCCCAATTGGTTTCCCAACATATGGAAAAAATTCCACAATTCGAGCATTTGGATGCTGAGAAATGACGGGTTCATCATCAACTTGTCTGGGACGATTCCATATTGTCTCAATGTTATCTAAATATCGTGAACAAAATGTAATAGTCAATCATTGGGACTATTCTCCATAATTCAACACAAGAAAGACAAAGGTTAGCCCCATGATTTGTGTTTCCAATTCCTTGATTTACATTGCACCACCTATATAGTCTATAGGGTATCAATTTAGGGTGTTAAGTGCATTTGCATTTAGTTCCAGGGTAACAAAGGTTAAATTTATTGATTATCTGGTGTAACATTGCATGAATACGAAGTTCTCTCCCTAGTTTTGTGAAGCCAAGGATATTTTTAGGAATTCATGTTATTAGGTTGTTAATTGAATAGTTGTTAGAGAATAAGGGAGAGTCTCCCAAGAATTATTATTTAAATTTTTATTTGGAATAAAGCCTTCTAGTTATTTCTTTTATTTGAATATGAATAGTATCCCAAATCTTAAAATTAAAAGTATTTAAAATTATAGTTATTTTACTGGTGGTTAAGGATGAAGTTAAGATTTAAAATCAAACTTTGTATATTTTTATCTAGAGAATATCTCTTAATATATTTATTTGATGAGACAAGGATAGGGGTGTGATTAAATAATAGGAGACTTTCTAACATATATAGTTTTATATACGAGATAATAATTGTATAAGGAGAGAAATTATGAACATAAAAGAAGGATTTAAAATAATTAAATCTGTAATTTAGATTAAATGCTGTCGCGGAGGCCCAACCATCTTCGCGGAGGCGCAACCAGCGTCTCCAGTGATTTATTTATGATATTTTGTTATCTTTTTTCTGAATTACTTAGGCCTTGTATCCGAGCGGGGCTCGTCTCTTCTTGGATACGGCCGGTCTGTGCATGTGCCCGAGGCCTTGGAATCCGGGTCGGGTCGTGACAAGTTTACTAGGTTTTAGCTTGTAGATAGGGTCTACACACACCACACCCTTGTGTGGCTTGCTTAAGTTAGCCACACAAGTCCATCTGGCACCTTTAACGGGACTATATACTAGTGTAAGTAGGATTTTGTGAGAAACTGCACTATAAAACAATTCCATCTGACACCTTCCAAGGGATCATATACTAGTGTAACTAGGGTTTTTGTGAGAAATTTTACTGCCAGACGGTTCCATCTGGTACCTTCCATGGGACCATATACTATTTCAAACGGTCGTCTAGTAGCATCATTTCGGGAAATTTGGGAAATTTCTGCATTGCATTCTAATATCAATTAACTTGATTGTTTCTTTAATTATATTTTGCAGATGCCCCCATGAATTAAGATCCTTACCGTAAAGCACAAGATTGATGATGGAGGCTCCTCTTCCGCCATACAGCTCCTTAATAAGCGATTTAAATTGAGATATGAACGGTTATCTACTAAAGACTTCACGAAGATATACGTTATAGGTTGGGATATTCTACGGGAAATTGGGGTCAAGGATAGAGTCAGACAGTTGGTTTCTTTCAGCCAGTGCGATCACATTTTGGCGATAGATCAGCCGGTGTATAAAGAGATCGCATTGGAAATTCTAAGTAGTTTTGAAGTCTACGACTTTCACTTCACTGTAGGCAAGGTTTATGCAATTAAGTTTCAACTCTATTGGGAGATGGAATGCATGAGCTTCACAAAATTCTCTCTCCCCATGAACGTGTATGACCATGCCTTCGAGACACTTGAATATACAGCTCGGGGAGTGGAGTTCCCTGGTGACATGACCCCCACTTGTTTCTGGCTGTCCATAACTTTTGGCGTGGTGTGGACTAGAAGAAGACCTCCTTCATCATTGATCCGACAAACATATATCTCCACGCAGTGATTAGTTGCTCAGTTGCTGGCTATAAGGATATCATAGGATCGATCACTCAGTCCGACAAGTTTATACTCTATAGTAGGATCCATCGCTACCCTATGCACCTGGAACACATCTTAGCAAGTTATATAGCATACCAGGGCAAGTATCCATGACTATAGGTGATCTCCGCTGGTCCGTACATCACACAGCTAGTTGCCGGTACGTGCGTGCTCCGCGGGATGCGGAACATGACCCATATACTTACTGCTAGCTCCTTAGGGCACAGCACACTGGTCCTTACGGGGATGATGAGACGCACTGCTGAGGGTTTTCGCCTTGTCCAGCGGGAGTCAAAGGATGAGCATCTTTAGGCTAATGAGGAGAGTGCCAACTCCTAGTCATCCCTGCTCGACGAATCTTCCCCTGTAGCTTCACTACCTCTTAGTTTCTGACCTGCTGATCCACAGCTAGAAGAGCTTCACACCGGCCAGCTGCGCTTACTAGAGAGGATACAACGACTAAGTGATGCATAGGAGAGGATGTAGGCAAACATGCAGCAATCCATCGCACGTATCCCCGCTAGCACATTTGCTCCAGGCCCTACACCTGAGGCAGTAGTAGTCCCAACACCTTCATCACACTCCATCGCAACTCCTGCACCACCTACCCATCTAGCACACACTACCCCAGTTGCCTCTCTCGATTGGAAGTAGTTTATATTATGATCAAGACATCTTATATTATTTTGTTCTAGTGTGAAAGGGCTTATCCCTGCTCACTTGTTCTCTTTTTAATTCTTATTGTCCTTAGACTTGATGTTCTCTCTGTTGTTTCTGGATGCTATAATTACTCTCCTTGCTTTGAAGATTTGAGAGGTTGTTATTTTGTGCTCGACCCACACGTTTCCCCGGGCTTACACGATCAAGGAGCTACACTAAGTGGAATTGGAAAAGTCTCAGTTTGCCCTACCCCCTATGCTATTTTTTATTAATGTTTGCATGAGTTCATTTGTGCTTTGAGGGCAATGCACAATCATATGGAGGGTAAGCGTAGTAGCCTCCAAGATCAATTTTTTTATTTATTCAAATTCATTGCAAAATTTCAAGTGTGGAGATAGGTATTCAAGAACTTACTACACATTGTGGAGTGAAACCATTCTAATGCAGACCGATGACGGCATACTTAAAATTTTGCTCAGTTGTACTTTGTTTTTGGTTATGCCATGCTAGCACAATTTTTCTTTTGATTCTCCTAGGAGACAGCATGGACGTTTAGAGAACATCCTAGTGACATAAACATTTGTTAGTGGCAATAGATAACCCATTGTAGTGTTTATCTGACTTAGCGTGTTAAGTATTACCCTTTATGGCTCCAAGAGGCTTCTTGATGCTAATTCGGACTTCTGACCTACATTATTTATTCTAGTGGACAAGTAAGAGAACAAATAAAATGTAAGTATACATAGAATTTATGAAAACAAATTGACAATGTTCCGCTGCTCTTGGCTATGAAGTAGCTTCGGGTTCGGCCTCCTAATCATAGTGTTCTTCAAGTCGAAAAATCTCTTATGGGCATGAATACAATCATGTAGAGTTGTAATTTTGCAAGTAAGTTGGGTGTTCGGGTGCCTAATTAGCATGTTCATCCTTCCAAAAGGGAAATCTACACGCCACATTAGTCCCGGAAAGTCGGATCTATTAGGGGTGCCCTACCGGAATGTGTAAAAAATAAAAAATAAAAAATAAAAAACAAACTCGCTCTTAGTTTTGTTAATTCATAATTATTGAACTTGTCCGCCTCTATTGCATTATGGGTCAGTTGTTTGCTCGAAGGGTCCCAAGGAACCTCTAAAGCCCATTAATAGTATGCTTCCATCTCTAAGACTTAGAAACTTGGCATGTGGAGTGAATAAGGGCCGGTTTTCCGCGTTTTTTGTGTTTTCATTTCTAAGAAAACACGAAAAACACAGAAACATGTTTGGTGTTATGTTTTCTTCAAAAAGGCAAAAAAGGAAAACAATAGGAAAATGGAAAACATAAAAAAAAAAAACCAAGATGGAAACCGCTCTGGCATACTTGTAAATAAATGAAATTTCAAAAATAATAATAAAAATATATAAAATATCACGTTTTTATTTTTTTTCTTAAAATATATTTTATTGAACTTTAGTTATTATAAAAGTATATAAAATATCATGTTTGTTATTTTTTTATTTCAAACTTTATAAAAATATCATGTTTTTCACTTTCCTAATTTCTTAAAATATATTTTCTTGAACTTTTTGTTTTATAAAAATATTTTATATTTTAAACTTTCTAAAATATCATGTTTGTCAATTTTTTTATTTCTTAAAATATATTTAATTGAACTTTTGTTATTATAAAAAAATATAAACTATTATGTTTGTTATTGTATTATATTTTGAACTTTATAAAAATATCATATTTTTTATTTTTTAATTTCGTAAAATATATTTTTCTTGAACTTTTGTTATTATAAAAATATACTAAAATATCATGTTTGTTATATTTTTTTATACTTTGAAAATTATAAAAATATCATATTTGTTATTTTTTTATTTCTTAAAAAGTATTTCTTGAACTTTTGTTATGATAAGAATATATAATAATATCATGTTGGTAATAAAAATATATAAAAACATGATTATGGAAACGTTTGGACTTATATTGTTGGTTTTTTGAACTTTGTTTTTATGGTTTTTAATGCATATTTGAGTTTATGGAAGAAAAAGATGAAATTGAATTCCAATAAACAAAACAACATTTCCATTTTCTGTTTGTGCAAACAGTTTCTAATAAATCAAACAAAACATCTTTTCTGTTGATGCCAAAAACTGGTCCACCTCACGCTTTGGCTACTGTGGCCTCGGGATCTGGTCTCAGCCTTCAACAAACAGTTGAAGTTTATAGTTGATGTGGACGCTTACTTCAACTTCTGAATGAGGAACACGGAGAATGCTTTGGAAATCCGTTCGGAATTATCTTAGCTTTCCTTTGGGACGAATCTATAAGAGGGAGAAAAGAGTGATCGGAATTGGGCCTTTCTGCCAGGATTCAGCTCCGATGCTTGAGTCAGAAAACTCGTAAGAAGGCAGTTTTAGACATGAGATAGCTCTTTTTGTGATGATTTTTCCGATCCCCCTCTTTCTCTATTATCGCTCTTCTTTTATAGCAACTTAAAGGCGGTTTAGGGAAGGCGGTGAGAATGAGAAAATATCTTCTAAGGCGGTAAGAAAATATCTCTAGTAAGGCGGTAAGAAAATATCTGCCTACTGTGTAGGTGCTACGTAGGTAAGTGGAAAATATCTAACTACTGTGTAGGTACTACGTGTGTAAGTAGAAAATATCTGCCTACTATAGAGGCAAGTGGATAAGATCTACTTACTGTAGAGGCGTTAGATACGCTCTTACCCAGATGGCCACCACCTTCTTGCTTCTTGTTTAATTCCGACGGACTTTTTGTAGAGGTGAGCCCTCTTTATTTGCCGGACGGAATTTATACTAATGAACTTGGTGGTGACTGACCGTCTTGTGGCCAAGCGAAATGTAGCCCTGTGTATGACAGGTGGCCATTTAGGCAGGCGACACGTGTTTTACCAAATATTTTCGTAACATTTTCCATTTTTCATTTTCTGAAAACACAAAAGAAAATCCTTTTCTCTCTTTTTTTTTGTTTGTTTTACTCCTTTTCAGAAAATAGAAAACGGAAAGAAAACCAAATGGTCTCTAAGCTTTGTCTAGAATTGTAACGATAAATGTCACCAGATTGATCTAAGTCTTGGGTCTAATTAAGAGAATACATACATTTATGGTGAACCTTGAGTGAAGTGTAAATGCTAACTTTTTGTTAGATGTCCAAACACTTATCAATCCTTTTGCTTCTATTTGTTTATTTGCTTGAGGACAAACAAATGTTTAAGTGTGAAAATACTTGATAAGTGTTTGAATTGTCATATTTTTTGTATTACTTTGTTATACAAATAGCATGAGATTTCGATGAATTACAGCTTTCCGGTACTTAATTCATATTTATTTTACTCATCAGAACATACCAGGGGTGATTTGAGGGTATTTAAAAGATTTGAAGTGATTTGGAGCAGGTTAGAAGAGAAATTGGCTGAAGTATACTACCAGACGATTCAGTCTAGAAAACAATGGAAACTGTCTGGCAAGAGGAATTTTCAGACTTGTGCCTTCAAATCTCCAAAAAAGCTGACCAGCCCAGAGACTCCCGCCTGGTGTCCCATAAATATTAAGCTAACCGATTCTCTTATATCGGACAGTCTAGTCTAATAAATACACTGATCCATTCTGTCCGAGCTCAATTTAAAAGTTAACTCAACCCAAACAAGTCCAAAATTCTTCAAAATCATAAGGACATATAAATAGAGGGACCTAGGGTTTGAGGAGATATCTTTGGTCCTAGAGACACTCTTGGGAGGCTCTCCCATTGATCCATCACCATCTTCCATCTTTAGGGAATCATCAGAGAGCTTGAGAAGAACTTGAAGATACCCTTCCACCTTCCTAATGACGAGGCTTGGAGGGGGCTAGGTCAACTGTCATCTCATGTCATCCACAGCTTAGGGAGCTTTAATTTTCATCTTGAACACTTGTGGTTCCTTTACTGTTTTGGATTTGTCTTCTTCTCTAATGGAAAACTAACTTTTCTTGGTATTCAAGCATGTGAACATCTTGGACTAATGTTTAATTTTTTATGTTGAATATTAATATTAAGTAGTTGTGTAACACCCCTCTCTTTACTGAGATAGATGTCACACCAGCTGGGCCGGGAGTGCACCCAGCCTATAAGCTGTGTCATTTAAACCTAATAATGATCATAAAAATCAAACTACTATTCATAAGCGATAAACAAACTATTTAATCTTATACAGAGTTTACAAATTCGCGGAAGTGTTCTAGAAGTCTAAACAACCAGTGCACACAAGCATTATCCTTATCTGCTATGTCAGATCCATCTACTATATTACTCATGCTCACTTACCTGGGCAAGTAGTTCACTTGAGTGAAAATAACTAATTGACGCCGGGCAGGGTAGTGATTAACCTGCGGGCGGTGTTAAACAGGGAGGATTGATAAAAGAGCAAGAAAAAGGGATGACAACAGAGAAGAAAAGTCTTTGAAACTTTAAGAGGAAAATATAACTCAATAATCAATGAATAAAATTCAACCCACAAGCCGGGTTTAAATAGCTAAAAAATAACCTAGATAACCTAGAAATTCTATCTTCTTATCCAAATTTGCCCAAATCGGCAAATTTTGGTCCAATACAGAAACTTATCTAATCCTAAAATAACTAAAAAAAATAGATAACTCCTAAAAAATCAGAGTTCAAATCGATTCGTATCCTATCCTAAATTGGCATACGAAGTATTGCCAAAAATGAAAAAAAACACCGAGAAAAGAAGAAACGACGGGGAAAACAGTAGAATTTGAGGATGAAGGAAGGGTCAAGCTCGATGAACACCACGTGTGCGTCGAGACGAGCTTTCCGAATTGGGGTTGAGCGTGCGAATCCGATATCGGTAGCCAAACTTATAGCCAAAATACCGAAACGTGTCCAAAGTGCTCCCCAATTTCGGACTTGGCTCGATCACCTTCCGCCTTGACGTCGGTCAGCAAAGTCGTGGTATGCCAAGGCTCTCATTGTGCAATTAGACAGCTCGGCATCATTTCACTCGGGCTCTCCTACATCAGCCTCCTCGGGTTGGAAAGAACTCGCCCCCGAGTTTTTAATATGATTAGTCGACTCCACAAAACAAGGGCTCAGATTCTTCACATTGAAGATGTTAGAGGTCTTCAAATAATTGGGGAGGCGCAACCGGTATGCATTGTCATTGATCTTCTGCAACACTTCACGGGGTCCGATCTTTCGTTCCTTGAGCTTGTTATACTCACCCACAGGGAAGCGATCTCGAGTGAGGAGAGCCCACACTAAGTCGCCCTCATCGAACAACACCTAACGCCGCCGTTTGTCTACATTCACCTTGTACATGGTATTACTCTTCTGAATAGCTAACTTGACCTGATCATGAATAACCTGAAGATGCTCAGCCATCTCATCAGCTCGGGGGTGAACTCGACCAATTCGTGGGACGGGGGTGAGATCAAGTATGCCTGATGGGTTCCCCCCATAGACAACCTCGAATGGGCTCAAGCCGGTAGTCCGATTCTTTGATATATTATATTGTAGGCGAATTCGGCTTGAGGTAGTGTTAGATCCCACTGCTTCGGTTTTGTTCATGCCAAACTCCTCAATAGGTTGCCAAAACTCCAGTTCACCACTTCAGTCTGGCCATCTGTCTGGGGATGGTATGCACTGCTAAAGTTCAACTGCGTCCCCAATTTTCCCCACAAGCTTCTCCAAAAGAGGCTAATGAACTTGTGTCACTATCAAATGTGATGGAGCGAGGAACACCATGCAAGCGAACAACCTCTCGAAAGTAAAGATGTGCAATGCGGGTAGCATCCATAGTCTTCCGACAAGCTATAAAATGTGTCATCTTGGAAAATCTGTTAACCACCATAATGATAGAGTCTGAGGCTCACTGGGTACAAGGAAGGCCTAAAACAAAATCCATACTGACGTCAAGCCAAGAGGCTTCAGGGACTGGCAAGGGGGTGTACAGGCCTGCGTTGGTGAGAACTCCTTTGGCCCGCTGACATACAAAGCAGCGTTCCACAAAGTGAGCCACGTCGCTAGACAACTTTGGCTAATAAAAGTCTGCAGCTATGAGGGCGTAGGTCTTATCACGACCAAAGTGCCCCTCATTATGGAGTTCGCTCATGATCTGCTATCACAATGAACAGTCGGGGATGCACAGCTGCAGACCACGAAACAGGTAACCGTTATGCAAAATAAAATCGTGACGATGTCCATCGGTTACCTCCTGAAGGATCCGCCCGAAGGAAGGATTATCCTCATACATATCTGTGAAAGCCTCAAACCCTGCAACTTTGGCGCTCATTATGGTGAGAAGAGAACTGCGGCGTCTCGAAGCATCTGCTACACGGTTAAGGCTTCTTGCTTGTTGCTTCAAAGTAAAGGTGAACTCTTGCAAGTATGCAACCCACTTTGTGTGCCGCCTGCTCAGTTTGTGTTGGCCATTGATATACTTCAGGGCTTTATGATCGGTGAATGGGATGAACTTCTTCTGTATGAGGTAGTGGCGCCAATGCTTCAACGACTGAACTATAGCGTAAAACTTCAGGTCATAAGTGGAGTAGTTCTTCTTCAACCCCGACAGCTTCTCGCTAAAGAAAGCTATCGGTCGCCCTGAATGGTTCAGAACACCTCCAACGCCAACTCCAGATGTATCACAATTGACCCTCGAACACTTTGCCGAAGTCGGGAAATATGAGAACTTATACTTCAGTCATCTTCTATTTGACCAAGTGGAAGTTAGTTTCGGCCTCATCCGTCCACTTGACATCACGTCCCTTGAGACACTCTGTGATGGGGCAATCAACGTGCTAAAGTTCTTGATAAATCTTCTGTAGAACAAGGCCAACTCATTGAAGCTTCGAACATCATGCAAGGTCCTCGGTTTGGGCTACTCCAAGATTGCATCGATATTTGATTGATCTGCATGAATACTGTCAGTAGAAACAACAAAACCAAGGAATGCCGCAGAACTGGTGAAGAAGGAACACTTCTTTCGGTTGATGAATAGACGCTCCATTCTCAGCAACTCAAAGATAGCGCAAAGGTGGTCAAAGTGTGAGGACTAACTCGGACTATAGATGAGGATGTCATCGAAATAGACCACCACAAACTTGCCCATAAACGGTGGCAAAACCTGATGCATGAATCGCATGAATGTGCTGGGGGCGTTGGACAACCCAAAAGGCATCACCATCCAGTCTTACAATCCATGCTGTGTCTTGAACGCCGTCTTCCACTCATCTCCAGGCCGTATTCTGATCTGGTGGTATCCGCTCTTTAGATCGATTTTTGAGAAGACCTTCGAGCTGGATAGCTGATCCAACATGTCATCCAAGCGGGGGATGGGGTAGCGGTACTTGATGGTGATTTTGTTGATTGCTCGGTTGTCTATACACATGCGCCACGAGCCATCCTTCTTTGGTACCAACAAGGTTGGAACTACGTAGGGACTCATGCTCTTTCAGATGTAGCCGTTCCTTAATAACTCCTCCACTTGCCGCTGCAATTCCTTGGCCTCCTTGGGACTGAGGAGGTATGTTGGTCGGTTCGGCAAGCTCGATCCTGGGACAAGATTTATCTGGTGTTGGATGTCCCTCATAGGTGGGAGTCCCGAGGGAAGATCCTCTGGCATCAAGTCCGCGAACTCCAGGAGCGATTGCCGCACTTTTATTAGCAGATTTGGATCCATGTCTGTGGCACTAGGCATGCAAGGTAGCGATGCATAGACTACATCGCCCTGCTTGATCCCGCTTAAAAATCTGGACATAGAAAGTATATTAGTATTGGTTATCGGAGTAGGAGGCTTTTCATCTCGGCGAGGTGCCAACACGATCCTTTTTCCCTTGATGCTAAGGGAATAAGTATTCTTCCTTCCATCGTGAACTACGCTCCGATCATACTGCCATGGTCGCCCCAGTAGTAGGCGACAAGCATCCATTGACAAGACGTCGTACCATGCATTGTCAAAGTACCTATGCTCAATGGAGAAAGACACGAGACTTCGCCGATCTACTTTTACCTCGGTGCCTTTGCTCAGCCATGAAAGATTGTAGGGCTTCGGATGTCGCTGCGTCTTTAACTGTAACTTCTGGACAGTGTCTTCAGACACCATGTTCTCACAACTACCGCTGTCGATGATCACCTTGTAAACCTTGTTGGCCATTGTGCTGGTGGTGTGGAAGATGTTGTTTCTCAGCCGGTCGTCCCTTGATTCATCCTTAGGTGCCAGCAGACTCTTGCGAACAATGAGGGTCTCATGGCCATCCCCAATCAGCACGTCACAAGCCTCATCATCATCGCCATAATCATCATAAACTGGTTCCTAAACCTCCTCAGCCTCGATCGCTTCAATCATCAGGTTCTTGCCCTTCTGACTAGCAGGTTTTCGACACTCGGGTGATTTATGCACATGCTCACCACATCTATAACAATAAACTCTAGAGTTAGTACTACTTGACAGTGCTTGTTGGACTGGGCGGGGTGCTTGAAGGCGAGTTGTCCGGCTACTCTGATCGCTCTTGATTGGTGGTCTTCTATTCTGCTGCTTTTCAACAGTGAGGGCACGCTGGTATGCCTCCAAAATAGTCCATAATGAGTGTAGACTGAGAACATCTTGCAGTTGCTCCTCCGTCTCGGATAAGTCGTTCCGAGCGATCAATTGGTAGAATTCCTCTGTGTACTCATCTACCGATCTTACGCCCTGTCTCAACGTATGAAGTTGTTGAAACAAGGTTTGGGTGTAGCCTAAGGGGAGGAAGTGCCCCTTCATCTTCTTCTTCATCTTGTCCCAAGCTATGATCTTTGGTTTGCCTTGCTGATCCCATGAACGCCGCAGCTGCTTCCACCACGCGGATGCTCGGCCCTTCAACTTGATGACAACTAGCTTCAACTTCAGACGATAAGGGACCTCCTTGTATTCAAATATCCTCTCGACCTCGTTCAGCCAGTCGATGAAGAATTCAGCATGTAGGATTCCAATAAATTAGGGCAACTCCACCTGAAAGCCGAGATCTCCGTGACGCTCCTCTCGTGCACGGTGCTCTCTTGACTGCCCACGCCGGGAATAGGGGTTGACGAAAGTAGAGTCGGAGTTGTTGTCTGAAACCTCACGATCCCCCAAATCTCGCGCCGCCAACCGTTGGGTCAACTCAGCTACTTGTCTCTGCAGATCCTCGTTCATCGCTTCCAAGGCGATTGGGTCTCGAGACGGACCTTACTCTGCCGGAACATGTCCACCACGACGACCACCACGGCCACCATGACCTCCAGCCATCGATGCCGAGGCCACAGGAAGAAGATGATCTCTGATACCAACTGACGTCGGGCATGGTAGCGATTAACCTGCGGGCGGTGGTAAACAGGGGGGATTAAAAAAAGAGCAAGAAAAAGGGAGGACAAACAAAGGAAAAAAGTCTTTGAAACTTTAAGAGGAAAATATAACTCAATAATCAATGAATAAAATTCAACCCACAAGCCGGGTTTAAATAGCTAAAAAAAACTAACCTAGATAACCTAGAAATTCTATCTTCTTATCCAAATTTGCCCAAATCGGCAAATTTTGGTCAAATAGAAAAACTTATCTAATCCTAAAATAACTAATAAAAACAGAAAACTCCTAAAAACCTGATTTCAAATAGGATTCGTATCCTGTCCTAAATTGGCATACGAATTATTGCCAAAAATGAAAAAAAAAAACACCGAGAAACGAAGAAACGACGGGAAAAACAGTGGAATTTGAGGATGAAGGAAGCTTGATGGACCCCACGTGGGCGTCGAGACGAGCTTTCTGAATTGGGGTTGAGCGCGCGAATCCGATATCGGTAGCCTAAGTTATGGCAAAAATACCGAAACGTGTCCAAAGTGCTCCCCAATTTCGGACTTTGCTCGATCACCTTCCCCCTTTACGTCGGTCCGCCAAGTCGTGGTATGCCAAAGCTCCCATGGTGCAATCAAACAGCTCGGCATCGTCTGACTCGGGCTCTCCTACATCACTAATATAGGGAAACAAATATATATAATGAAATATTTACGAATCCCATAAATAATGTTAATCATATGCATTATCTTCTCACTAGATTAACATGCCAAGCATTTCAGAAAACCAGAATAAAGCACATATGCAATTTTCAATCATCAAAAGCATATCACAATCACATAAATATGTATGCTAAGGCCTCATATCATACAAGCGTCCACCCCTAGTTAAAATGTCTCCGTAAGGACTCCAGCAATCACCAGGAACAGAGGCATACATCTACATGATCCTGATGCCGGGAATAGAGGCATACATCTACATGAACCCGGCGCCTGACGACCAGAGGCATACATCTACATGTGTACGTCAAGCGAGCATCTCGTATCCGATACGGGCTCTCTCAAGAGACAGGAAGGGGGTTTTTATAAAAAAATGACTTTCGCAAACATTTTAGTTTTAAGAAAAATGATTGAAAACAAATCCCCTTCCTTAGCCCGGTCTCATCTAGTCAAATAGCTGGGCTCTATCCTGAGCGCCCCGCTGGGTCCCCCATACATAACTAACTAAGGTGCAGCTTATGATATATAAAATAATCTTTAACTACCCCTTAGGGTTTCCTTAATCATATCTCATGCTCTTTAATATTTAAGCCACTAAACAATCATGAAATCCACTATACTATAATAGCGAAGAAATCCATCGGCAAATCACAAACCGAGATAAAACTCTTATAAACAAATCCAACGATCAAAACCCGATCACATAAATATTCTAAGTATAGTGTAATCTTTCACCTGAGGTCCATCGCGATTTCCACTTGACTGGATCCCCCCGCGGGATCCTCTACTCGTATTTTCCTATACAAGTATAAGAAAATATTATTCTACTTGTATTTATTTAAAGGTTGTCGTCCTCTTCTAAATTTCTAATATAACTAAATTTCTTAACATCTACATCAAGGTTTTCATATACAAAAATCCTTGAACAAATAGTAACCTTATTTTTGTTTATAATATTCATGTCCTTGTAAGAGCTTTTTATGCCTCCTTGATATCTTTATGGTGTATTTATACATGATAACTATATTGATGTGGCCTGAAATAGAACGTTTACATTCATGCATTCATCAATCTATCTAATGGCATGTCTTAAATAACTATATATATCACATCTTAAAAGTAATATCATTACAAGGCATACCCAAATACAAAATGCAGAAATTCTGCCTGTCCTGCGCAATTGGAAAGAATTGGTCATAACTTCTAAACTGTAAATCATAATTCCTTCATCTAATGCTCTACAAAAAGATGCTTTCAAGACCTTTTTATCGGCGTATTACACACTCCGAATGGAGTAGTATACAGACCCCAGCTATCCCACTAAGGAGACAACAATCTGCAGGACTGCAAGCCCTCAAATCAGAATTGCCGAATTTTGCCAGTTATGCGCAGTCTGACCGTTCTGCCCATAACTTCTAATCCGGACATTGGATGTCTCTGATTTAGGATTCTTTAGAAAGATAATTTCAAGATCTTTCATTGACATATTACACACTCTGAACGGAGGTGTATAAAGAGCGCAGCTGTCCCTCGAAGGGGACAGCAATCTGCAGGACTGCACATAATTATAGCATTGAGGCATCAATACGAACAGTTGATAGACTCAACTATAAACTGCCCCCATGCTTAACATAATCATACCAATTGCTTCTAACATGTAATCTAGATATTCATGAAGGGATTCTAAGCATGGAAACTAACATTCAAAGCTCTAAAGGCATATCGATTTCATTGAAGCATTCTATCAAACATTTGGTAAGCAACTTCATGCTATTCAAAGATCTACACTACAACAGCCATATAAATCCTTGAATTTACATCCACATGTGTTAGAGATAATCACACACATGCTCAATGACATTATAACCTTAAGAAATAGGTTTTCAAACCACCAAGTTCTTAGAGGCAATTCAATAAGCATCTTATGGGCATCTATACTTTAGAATTTTCATGAAAATTCGGTGGCACCTCCCTTATTTATAGGGACCCAAATTACTACAATCATACACACATAACAACTTAATTAACATGATTAACAACATGCTCAACATCTAATCATCTTGTAGCCCTATTATCCCCAATTTAGTCATGGTTTTAATGCATCCCTTGAAGGATTATGTCTCATTCTTCTTAGCTACTAATTTGCAGGAGTTTACTTGGACCAGATGCTCGATCCTCACCGGACTGTCACCTTGCTGGAGCTGAGCCGTGAGAGAGGAGGAAGAGGGGCGGTGGGAGGGTCCAGTTGCGCCCGTGTGTAGGTGGCTAAGAGGCGGCGCTGGCGGTGACCCCGGCTAGAGGGGAACACCGGGGGTGGAGTGGGCCGGAAATGGGGCGCTGAGGGCGGGCGGCGGCTTGTGCTCTATGCGTGGCTACACAGCGGCGGCGCTCCCGGTGGGTTCCTTCGGGTAGGCTTTGGCCGGGAAGCGTTAGGCTGAGGCGGGGATGATGGGCCGAGGGTAGGCGCTGGTGAGGGGTAGATCGTGAGAGAAGGTGAGAGTGGGAGAGAGGCACGAGTGTTTCAATTGAAATCAATTTCCCCTTTCAAAACCCAAGTTCCTTTCTATATACATATACTAAAATATATATTTTTCCATTGCTATATGTTGTCACATGCTTCAACTAATCCAAATATACTATAGTTTCATTATTGGGTTTTTAAATCAACTCTATTATTTGTCACACCCTGGATTTATTTGCCACTAGTCATTTAAATCCTCATCTATGCTTTATTAATTAACTATTTAAAATAACTTACTATATTGCCATAGTATTTTGTCACAAGTCTAAGTTTGTTTAAATTCAATCAATCTCTTATGCTTGGGGTGGGCCCAAGCCAAAATTGTTAGCCCATTCCCATTCAATTTTATTTACTTTTTTTTTAAACTCTTGTTTATGAACTAATAACCCCCGATTTATTTTTCAGAAAATTAAACAGTGGTCACTAGAAAAACCGGGGCGTTACAATTTGCCTCTTTTATTGAGATTTATTGCATTGTTGATCTACGTTGCGATACCCCAGATCATTCAATCCGACGTACCGGGGGAAGAAGTGAACACCTCCACATATGCTTACATACCCCAATAGAAAGGACTGTGTATGCACCAAGAGATCATGCATTTAGGAGTATGAATTTCTAGTAATTCTTTCGCACAATCCTTCCAAGTTATAGATTCCCTAGAATATAGTGCGGTGCGGGTGCTAGATTGGTATTTCGTCACAGGAGAGGGAATGAATGCAAATTAGGAATCCTTTGTCCAATTGGTAGCAACTACCAGTATTAATATTTTCTATCTATCTTTTAAAGAGTCCGAGGGGTATACAATGCCCAGATATCCCTGTCTTGACTTATTGTCTCGCTACTTACCACGTTCCATACCATTATTGTTCTCTAGGTTTAGGATTTATAGTAACATCCGACAACATCAACTCTTGTTAGACTAGTTGATAGATGATTAGTTAGTATTAGTTTCTAGTCGCCGATGATTGATATCCAACTAGTAGAGTGCACTATATTACTTGTCTGACCTGTGGACTTGCGGAGCACATATTAGGCATCTCAAACACAAACTTATAAGTGTTATTGCTGGTCATTTGTGTGGTTACTGTTGCTTTAGCCCAGATTTCATAGCTTTTTAGGTCACGGTTAGGCACAGGTGATAGAATATGATTGGCATGCAGACAGATCGGTTGTTGCACTAGATAGGCGTATCTTGTCACACCCTCCAAAAATTGGTCTCCAAATAACCAGTATAAGGATGTCAATCATTAACAAATGATTTTTAGGGGGATTGTGATCCGAGGTGCCATGTTTCATCTTTCTTTACCCACATTCTACCATCTGTTCGTATTAGCTTCTTCTTTAGGTTAATAAGTTAATCTACCACAACGCCATCTATATTTTTGGCTAGTTAATATAGGATAGTTGGTACTGATTAGCCCCGTATTTTTTTTTTGAATGTTTTTAATACATGATATTTTCATTATTTTATGAAATACCCCCCTATTGTAAGGGTTGATACACATGAATGTGAATGTACTTTTCAGTATACTTTTGTGATGTGATCAAAGTAGTAAATAATCGGTAAGTATCGGCCTGAATCCACGGGTAGTGGGATGCTAATGAATAGTAGCCTACTAAGGTACTGCATAACTTCAGTGAATAAAATCAAGGGTTGGTTGACCTAAGTCTTATGGAGTCAAGTAAAATGACAGAGAGAATAAGGAAGACTAACAATGATACAAATTCAAGGCTTGCATAATGTCTAGACATCATAGGAGTTTTCTCTTGTGATTAGAGATGGTTTGGTGAGTTGTCCTACAAGGGTTATACAGAAATATGGTAGGGACTTTATACGCAAACTCACACCTGCTAATTCCTTATCCGTAAGAATTATGCCTATGATCTCCACCACATATCCCTATGTTGTGTAGAGAGACATTATTGGACATTGACGATGTCCTGACCATGGATGATCTGCAATATATTCCAATGCCTCCGTAAATGTCGGTCTGCCATACCAACCTTCAACCTTGTGATGCATAGTCCGTCTACACCAGCATCTATATGACTTTAAGCCTAAGATATATCATCACCTTCTAGCTCCATGATTAACTAGTTTCACACAAATGTTCAAGTAGCTAAATGTTTGTCGTTGCCTTTCGGCAAAGGGTTTAATAAAGGACTATGTGACAAGCATACCATGCTCAATAAACAAAACACATAATCACAAGTTAATTTAGTTTTTCATTTCTAAGTCATCACACAGTCCTAGAACAACATTAATGAGTGCATAATTATACATAATATTTTATACCATATTTGCATGCACTTTGCCTGTTCTTTCACATAGATCTCTCTATTTTTGTGCTCCGTAGTTTATTTTCTTATGATGAGCAGAAAAATAGGTACACAAAACAAAAGAGCTGAAATACGGCTAATTAAGATAAAAAAGAGCCAAAAAGTCAAGTACACAGCTATGAACACACCCGTGCAAATGACAGGACTACTCTAGTGTTAAATCAGAGCATGCTCAGAGATAAAGAGAGATACACGGTTTGGTGCACTAGCGTGCACTTGCCCTTGCATCTCTAGAGATTCTAGGAAACATGGTAAAACCGTGTTGTAGAAGAGATGCATGGGCGTATTTATATTTGCATGACCATGCAGATGTGATAAGTGTTCAATGAAGCATAATTTCCTATCATATTCATGTATGTTTCACATGCTATTTTGATCAAATGATAGCCCGCCGGTACTTAAAAAGTTTTATTTTTGATAAACATGGAAAAATAACGATGCACCGGGAGAAAGGAAGCTTTTGAGGAGAAATTGAGGCCGAAATAAAGCAATCTTGATCAAACATAGCTTTATACGAGAACCAATACGACCCGTATTAACCTGGGTAGCGAAATAGTCTCTACATCAAATCTCCCCAAACTGTATACAGCCCATGTGGCCAAACAAGGATCCATAAGGGGTGTAATACAGTCTGATATATGGGCATACGAATGGACCCGCATTTCATACGGGAGTGTGTCGGCCCATATGAACGCCCATATCGTGTAACCCTCCCTTACGTTGTGGATCCAGGCAGGGGGAGAAACGTAAATGGCACTCCAAAAACAGTAAGTGGAGGTATAAATACAAAAAATTAGTGCTTTGGAGGTGGAGAACCAACTAGGAGATATGTTAATCCTTGGATTATTGATTGGGAGATCAATCTCAAAATCTTGGAGAAGGAGAAGGATATCGCATTGAAGAACAAGTCAATAGAGCCGTCAACAGTTCACATTATTGTTTTGTTGGTTTGTAATCTCCCTTTTTTGGATTGTGGTTCTCCATTTATGGTCAACTAATTTTGTAGATACTTGGGTATAATAAATCCGTGGATTATGCATTAATGTGATGTTGGTTTCTATGCTTGTCTGATTGGTTTATATTTGCGAGTCTATTGGATGTTTTCATTGTTATGTTAATCCCTCTACGTTGAGAGAGCCTGGAGAGATTATTGTAGTCCATAGAGGAGAAGAAGCGAACGCCTCCTTGTACGTAAACCTACGCCAATAGAGAAGATTGTGAGCATGCCGAGAGATCGGGTACTAAGGAGAGCGAGCCCTTTATATAACTTATTCCCACAATCTTTGCAAGACATAGGTTCCCAGACCAATACAATTGACCGAATTAGGTATGGTCACCTCGAGAAGGGATTTTATATGTCACTCCTAGAACCACGGCCCAGGCACGTAGACAACCAACCGCACCCAAACAGGGACTAGTCCCCATTCAGGCGCAAGGCCTCAGAGACTTTTATACATTAAGTATTCAGAGATAATGATAACAGCGGACCCAAAAAATAAAAGAAGAAAGGAGTTTATACAACTCCGTACAAGTACAATACCGGGTTTACACAACCCAAGACTAGGATCTAGTCCAGTCACCCCTAGATATCCAAACAACAAAAGTGCACAAAATACAAGTCTCACACAAGATAAAAGAGGTACGCAGACCTCGAGATAAATACATGTAACCGAGTCGAATACTCGGTATATCCCCGCCTAAGCTCGACCCTACTCCTCCTCGTCTGAACCTGAGAAACACACAAGTCAAGTGCATAAGCCTAAAGAAATAGGCCCAATAGGGTCGCATAAACAATAAAATAGGCGGAAGCCATAAACAAGAAATAAGGTAGATCAAAATCAACCATGCGAGTGAATCATAAATCACTAGAAAATAACAAGTCTCTGAATGCAGATAAATCCACAGATGTACTCAATCTCTTGCATATATGATACTAAAATGTCTATGACATCTACGACACCATCGCTGTCGTTCTCGGCCTTAGCCGGATGGCGCTATAATAAACATGTGCACATGGCCAGAAAATGCCGCTCTCTGATAGAGCCAGGTGGCAAGATATTATACGCCCTCCACCGGGGAATCCGTCCGATGGAGCATTAAGTGCTCGTGGCCAGATATTATACGCCCTCTACAGGGGCTTAGTTGCCAGATATTATACGCCCTCTGCCGGGACATCCGTCCGATGTATCATGCCTGAAAGTAAGAGATTGCTAGTACAAATACTTAACAACAGGTATATATATATATATATATATCCAAGGCAGCAACATCTTGAATATATAATAATCAGTGATCTCATCGAGATCGGAAGTCAATACGTATCTAAGGAGTAAACTCTACTCAAATACGCATAAGAAAAGCATGAAAGAAAAAATCTCCTAGGGATGTAAAGCAGATACATATGAGGAAACCCATCTCGAATAAGTATTGAAAACATCTCAAGAAAATAAGAGTACGAAATCAAAGCAAGGTAGGAGGAAGGAATACTCACATACCTCCCGTGCGAGAGCCTACCTAGCTAGAAGCAACTCACTGATCCTTGTCGCGTCTCACGCGTCCGAATCCGGATCTAGTAAACAAATAGAAACCTCAGTGTCTGCACACTTAAGCATTTCCTATCTAAATACGAAATACATTTACCCATAAATCCCTAAGCTTAATCATATCCTTAAGACCCTTCGAATGCCCCTAAACATGCTTAAATTAGTCAAGATCCGTTAATCTAAAGAATGAACAATTAGGCATGTTAATTATGAAAGCTAATCACAATTAGACATGTTAACATTAACGCTAATGGGGCATTTATACTTAGGGATTTTCACTAAAATTCGGCTGCACCTCCCCTATTTATAGGGCCCCGAAATTATACATTCATTCACCATAACTACACAATTAACTTAATCATACTTTCCATAACATCATACAAGAGTGTTTTAGGGTTTCTAATACTCTTAATTTCCCCTTAAGCATTTTCATTTCACAGTCTAACGAACCCAACAGACGATCATGCAATTCAACCCCAAATCGACACCAAGATACTCACGAGTGTTGGTCGGAGATCTGAGGCAGCAGGGAGTAGTCGGGCCAGGCCTGAAGCAAGCTGTTGCTCGCCGAAGAAGGGCAGGCCGGCAGATCGAACAAAGGAGAAGCACTGGTGTTGACCGTAGATCGCCGGAGGGGAGCTGGCTAGGGCGGTAAGGCCTGCAGGTGGCGCAGCTGGCCGGAGAAGGGCGGTGCGCGGGCGGCGCGTGGCTGCGCATCTGGGCGTCCGGGCGCACGCACCGGACCGGGCTGGGAGGCGCCGAGGCAGGTCCGCAGCGGCAGGCTGGGAGGCTACCGGGCGCTGGGTCAGGCGTGGCGCGTAGCCACGCTGTTGTCGGGCGGGCTCTGGCACATGCATGGGGCGTGCGACTGGGGCTGGCCGGGGCACCGGTTGGTGACTCGCCGGAGGTGAGGCGGGCGCAGGTAGGGGTTAGGCGGCGTGGAGAAGAGAAGTGGGGAAATTAGGGATCTGGATATTTCCAAATCGAGAGAGAGAGAGGGATGATGACATCGCATCCTCTCTCTTCTTATGTTTATAATACCCCTTTTTCTTTTATTAAAATATCATTAAAATCATCACATGCCCACTGTAGCCTCACATGTGTACTATGCGCTCACATGATCACTGTACATTCACTTGGTTACTGTTAAATCACGGGTCTTTAAATTAGTTCGTACCGGGGCTCCCCGTGATAGTTTACCGTCCTCGTGACCCGATCCAGATCCATGAATTTCGGGTCAATGGTCCCAGCGGCACGGGTGCACTGTAATGTCACGGGGTCTGTCTCTCTTCAGACCAGATCCGAGAATATCGGCTTTTAGTCAAATCCTTCGTCACGGGCATACTGTGGCATCACGGGGCTGTCTCAGTCCCCGACCAGATCCACTTTTCCCGGGATTTGAATTTTATCTATTTTCTTTTCTGGTTAATTAATCCAAATTAATTAATCTATAATTAATTTGATTAATTAACACATAACTAACCTTAAATAGCCTTGATTAATTAACTCTTAATTAATCTGGATTATTCAGACCTGTGGTTTTTTCCCAAAATCTCACTGCTCATCATATTAAATTGCCACATAATAATTTGGGAAAAATAAATCTTTATTTATTTTGGGGCGGGTTTTACAATCTCCCCCTCCTTATAGTAGTTTAGTCCCTAAACTCACACTAAGGTTTACATAAACCAGTCAGGGTAGCGCTTCTTCATATCAGCTTCGCGCTCCCAAGTGGCTTCACCACTGAAGCCACCAGTGTGGTTGTTCCATCTTACCTTGACCAAGGGAATAGTTCGATACCTTAGTTGTTGTTCCTTGTAGTCAAGTATTTCCACCGGCCACTCCCCATAAGATAAATCCTGTTGGAGCTCCACTGGTTCATATTCAATGATCTTAGTCAGGTCAGTCAGGTATTTCCTCTACATGGAGACGTGGAAGATGTTACGGACCTGAGCCAAGTCTGGAGGCAGGGCCAACCGATACGCCACTGTTCCAACCCGTTCTAATATCTCGAAGCGTCCAATGTAACGCGGGCTAAGCTTCCCGCGCTTTCCAAATCACAATACACCCTTCATGGGTGATACCTTCAGGAGTACTTTGTTGCCCACCTGGAATTCCACTACAGAGCGTTTCTTATCAGCATAGCTCTTCTGTCGGCTCTGAGCTATCCTCAGCCTTTCTCTGATGAGCTTCACTTGTTCTTCAGCTTTTTGTACTTCTTTAGGTCCTTCGAACTTATGATCTCCCACATCATTCCAAAATATAGGAGATTGACACGGTCGCCCTTACAGAGCCTCATAGGGCGCCATCTGAATGCTTGCCTGGTAGCTGTTGTTGTAGGCGAAATCTGCCTTAGCCAAGTGCTCATCCCAAGAACCAGTGAAGTCGAGAGTACAAGCATGTCTTCTAATATCTGGATTGTCCTCTCCGATTGACCATCCGTCTGAGGATGAAAGGCAGTGCTAAAGGTCAATCGGGTACCCAGAGCGGCATGTAGACTCTCCCAGAATTCCGAGACAAATCAGGGGTCTCAATCGGATATGATCGTTACTGATATACCATGTAGACAAACAATCTTGTCCATGTATAACTGGGCTAGTCGCCCCAAGCTCATCTTATGTCTCAATTCCAAGAAATGCGCCGACTTGGTCAGTTGGTCAACGATCACCCAGATGGCTTCATTTTCCTTTTTGGAACGAGGTAAGCCTCTCACGAAATCCATCGTTATATGTTCCCACTTCCACACTGGTATAGGTAGAGGTTGCAATAATCCAGCTGGCCTCTGGTGCTCTGCCTTCACCCGTTGGCAGGTAAGGCAATGGGCCACAAACTTGGCTATCTCCCCCTTCATATCGACCCACCAGAAGGTAGTCTTTAGCCCCCTTTACATCTTCGTGCCTCCAAGGTCGATGGTATAGCTAGAGTAATGGGCCTCCTCTAAAATGTCCCTCTTAAGCTCAGGGACGCCGGGCACACAGATACGATCTCCTGGTCTCAGGGTACCATCCTCATGTACCCAAAATTCAGTTTGGATGGCCCGCTGGATCTTCTCCCAGTTCTTCAATAATTCAGGATCCTGTAGCTGGACTCCTTGATCCTCTCCAATAGATTGGGCCGGATGCACAAGCTAGCCATGCTCACCTCCGAGCTTGGCTCGATCACCTCCAGCTCCAGTCTCCTCATCTCTTCTAGAAGGTTTGCCTGTTTAGTGAGATTTGCAGTTGTCCCATAGTTGCCCTTTCTACTCAATGCATCGGCCACCACATTAGCCTTGCCCGAGTGGTAGTGGATGCTGAGGTCGTAATCCTCGATCAGTTCCAACCAGTGTCTTTGCCTCATGTTCAGCTCTTTCTGTGTGAATATGTATTTCAGATTTTTATGGTCTGTATACACTTTACATGGCTCACCGTAGAGAAAGTGGCGCCAAATCTTCAAAGCAAAGATTACAGCTGCCAATTCCAAGTCATGTGTGGGGTAGTTCTCCTCATGCGACTTCAGCTGCCTTGAAGCATAGGCAATGACTCACACATTCTGCATGAGTACGCACCCCAGGCCCATCTTGCAAGCATCACTATAGATCACGTATCCGCACCCACTCTCTCGTAGGGCCGGGATAGGTGCAGACATCAATCGACTCTTCAGTTCCGTGAAACTCTGCTCGCAGTCCTTCGTCCAGATGAAAGGAGTACCCTTCCTGGTCAGCCTGGTCATGGGTAATGCCAGACGCGAAAACCCTTCTACAAATCTCCTGTAGTAGCCAGCTAACCCCAAAAAGCTCCTAATCTCTCTGACGGTGCTCGGTCTACTCCAATCTACTACCGCTTCAATCTTCTTAGGGTCCATAGAAACTCCATCTCCACTGATGACGTGCCCCAAGAAACCAACACTGTTCAGCCAGAAGTCACACTTGGAAAATTTAGCATACAACTCTTGATCTCTCAGGGCCTCTAATACCAGCCTCAAGTGCTTCGCATGCAACTTCTTGCTCTTGGAGTAGATCAGGATGTCGTCGATGAAGACGACTACGAACGAATCCAAGTATCGTCTGAATATCCGGTTCATCAAATCCATGAACACCACTGGGGTGTTGGTAAGCCCAAACGGCATTACTAGGAACTCATAGTTCCCATACCTCATACGAAAGGCACTCTTCGGGATATCCTCGCCCCGGATCCACATTTGATGGTACCCAGATCTCAAGTCTATCTTGGAGAACACCTGTGCTTCCTGTACCTGGTCCATCAGATCATCTATCCTCGGTAGAGGATAATTGTTCTTGATCGTGACCTTGTTGAGCTCTCGGTAGCCAATACACAGTCTCATCGATCCGTCTTTCTTCTTGACAAAGAGTACTGGGGCTCCCCAAGGTGACATGCTCGGCCGAATGAAACCTTTATCCAAAAGTTCTTCAAGTTGTTGCTTTAACTCTTTCAACTTGGCAGGTGCCATTCTATATGGGCCTCTAGATATGGACGCGGTTCCTGGAGCCAGGTCGATACCAAACTCCACTTCCCTCTCTATGGGTAGTCCTGGCAAGTCATCTGGAAACACATCCGGAAAGTCACGGATGACAGGAATTTGCTCCACCGTGTACTGAGCCTCCTTTGCTTCTGAGATAGACGCCAGAAACCCGATACAACCCCTGTTGGTAAGTTTCCTGGCCTGAAGTTCAAATATCTTCCGAGACATAGAATAGCTTTTGCTGCCCTTGAAGATGAATTCTTCGTAGTCCGGAAATTGGAAGTGTACCCGCTTCCTTCTGCAGTCTAGCACCGCATATACTGAGGAGAGCCAATCCATGTCGAGGATGACGTCGTAGTCGCGCAACTCCATCAGATGTAGATCGGCAGTAAGTTCGTGACCCTTGATCACGACTGAGCACTTTGGTGCCAACCTGTCCAAGATCTTCGTTGCTCCCACCGGGGTATCGACGCATAGGTCGTGGGGTAGTTTAATTACATACAAGCTATTTCTCCTGGCAAATGAAGTAGACACGAAGGAATGTGTCACCCCGGGATCAAACAGTGTACAAGCATAGTAAGAGCAAACAATAATAGTACCTGCAAACACCTCATGAGAGGCTCGGGCATCCTCCTGAGTCAGGTTGTAAACTCGACCCTGAGCAACTTGTCGGCTAGAAGAAGAAGGGGGGTTTGCTGCCTTCCCCTTCCCCTTCCCACCCCTAGATTCTCCTCTCTGGCCTCGGTCTCCCGTGGCTTGCTTGTGCCGTGACCCTCCGGTTATGCGTAGGGTCCCGCAGTCTTTGTCGTGACTGTCTCCTTATGGTGACCCGGCCGATTAGCCGGGGCAATCCGCCTGACCGCTTCGGTGCTTCCACATCGGAAGCACATATCTGCCTAGTGCCAACACTGCTCTCTAGTGTGTGTGCCCCCACATCGGGTGCAATGAGGACGTGGGCCCTCTCTCGACGAACCCCCGCCTCGACCCGACGCCGAGGAAGCTGTTATAAGGCGGGGACTGCGCTCACTCTGGGCGCCACAGCTGCCCAGGAAGACTCACTCTTCCTGGAGCTCTTTCCTTTGCCACTGCTCTGCTCTCGCTTGCGTGGCTCCTGTGTTTCCTGCCAAGCTAACTCAGCGTCCTTGGCTATCTCCACCAACTCGTGGAAGGGACGTCTCAGAGATGGCGTCACGGAACGCCGGAGGTTGGGCCTCATGCCACTAACAAACTGGCGGGCCTTGAACAATGGGTTAACCACAAGGGTTGTAATGCCCCGACCTGGATCCAGGGGCCTCGGGCACGTCCACAGACCAGCCGTATTCAAGTGGAGACAAGCCCCACTTGGATACAAGGCCTAAATGATAAAGAACAGATAACATTGTTTCCATTGATAATAAGAATTACACAACGGAAATTTGAAATTTAAAATTACACTATGGGCCCTACAAGGGTCCTAAAAATTACATTGTCTCTTTCTAAAAGGTTTGAGATCTTCGAACCTTAACGCGCAGCTCCTGAGTCTGAAATCACTATTCCTTTAATCCTGAAAAGAAATGGAAATCAAGAAGAATGAGCTTTCGAAAGGAAAGCTCAGTAAGTTCCCCGCAGGGATCTCGACAAAGCCAATCAATAAGCAATATAAGCAATAAGTATAAATACAAGCAACCGGGACTACACCCGCACAATCAAGAACCTAGGAGTCTATCAAAAACAATCAAAGCAAGGACTCCTATTCTTAAGCACTGGCCCTCAGGCCCGAAACGGAATTCCAAGAATAGATTCGATGACACCAAAGTTTTTCGTCAGCCCCCAGCCTCTGCTGGAAATAGACCTCGGTCGATCATCGATAGCGTCACCTCTCTTACGTGTTAACACGGTCAGTGTATCATCCCACTGACAGGTTGGACTGCCAGAGTATCCTCCCCCCGGCACGGAACCATCAGAGACGCCAGGGTGTCCTCAGCCCTGAACGTTCCACTCTCACTTGAGCATTCGCTCCACTGAACCGGAAAATAACCCTTCCGGAGCACGATTACCCGACCAGGACACGGGACCATGTATCTATGGTCAAGTGTCGGCCCATGGGCCACTGTGTCCAACGAGCATAACAAGCAATAAAAGCAGTCTACTCTAGCTGTCAACCATGCACGTACAAAGGATGGAAAACAAGCAAACATAGGTACGTGCATGCATCCAATAACAAAAGTTCAATAGCACATGCTAAAAAAATAGCAATTAACAAACAGAAAGAAAACCCAAAGATGGGCGGGAATCGAGGCAAAGGTAACTTACAAAATAAACATGGCAACAACAAGTCTAATAAACACTCCGTAGAGTGGGTACTAGGTAGAAGGAATTTACCTCTGCAACGGTATCTGGGATCTTCCCCGGACTCCTACTCCTGATATGTCTCTACGTCGGTATCTGGTAATAAAAACCCCATTTAATATCGGTAATATTTAAAATTTCTAGTATGATATGCATGTTTCACTAATTTGGCCCAAACTTAACTTCCGGCCGCTTCATTAGTCACTTTCCCATGTCTAGTCTAAAAGAACTACATAGCTTGGTGGTTAAGGCCTACCAAGCCCAAGTGGAAGGTTCATGGTTCAAACCCCCCAAACCCAACCCAAGTTCACAAATTAGTTGAGTTCAATTAATTCACAAATCAATACAACTAGGCTTGATCAAAACCACTAATCAATTAACTCGATTGATTTAAAAATCTCAACCTAACTTATTGGACCTAAACTATTACTCGGTTGAGCCCAACCCCTTTAATTAATTAACTCTAGGCTAACTTGGATCAATCAATTAACTCTTAATCAAATTAATAAAATAGGACTTGACTAAACCCAGCCCAATTACATGATCACCTATAAGGATCTTATTAATTTATAGGGTTAAAGCCATTTTTGGTCCCTCAAAATAGGGCCAATGTTCATTTCCATCCCAAAAATTTAAAATTTGTTTAATACGGTCCACATCAGCATATACTGCCACTTATCACTCCACATCAGTAAAATAACGACCTAAACATAATAATAAAAAGATTATATGCATTTCATTGGCATTCCACATGACCGCCACGTCGGCAATAGGGACCAAAAATGCCAAAATACGGAATATATAGGGACCCAAAATGTCAAAATATGCAATACATGGGACCATATTGAACAAATTTTGAATTGAATTTTGGGATGGAAATGAACATTGGTCCTATTTTCAGGGACCAAAAATGGCTTTACCCCTAATTTATATGTCAAAACATAATGCAGAATTTCTGCCAGTTTTGCGCAGTCTGAAAGAATTGTCCATATCTTTCAATCCAGACATACGATTATATTGATTTAAGATTCATTGGAAAGCTATTTGCATAAACTTTCCAACGGTATATTATATGACCCGATTAGAAGACTATAACTAGCTAAAAATATATCAAAACTGGCAGCTCAGAACTATATAATTTCAGTAATAGGTTATGCGTAGTCCAAAAGAACTGCTCATATCTCCTTATCTGTAAGTCAGATTTTAATGACCTAGTATTCTTTAAAAAGATAATTTCCTATATTTTCTAACGATGTATCATACACCAAAATCGGAGAACAATAAGGGTTTAAAATATTACTCCAAACAGACAGCCAGACTGTAGGTCTGAAACTATCATCCTTAAAAATTCTACATGTTGACTTAAGTTTATTCCTTCCTAATCAATGCATTAATTAAAGGGAGAGTGAAGGTATTTACCTCTATCAATGATGTCTCGAATCACGCGAGACTCCCTCCTGGCGTGTCCTCACACTCTACGCCGACCTCCCCTCAACAAATTGTATCTCAATTCTCCCACTATATCCTCCTTTATATAGATATGAGAATTCTAATTTTACTCAAATTTTAAATTTGAGATAGAGTTAAATTGTGTTTATCTAATTCGAGTGATAATTTAAATTCTTGATAAGGAATAATTATAAATGAATTATAATTATCTCTAAAAGATAAATCTAATTCAACTCAAATATTATCTAGTTTTAAATTTCTCTTTTAAAAATCTTAAACATTCCTTTTCTTATCTAATGTTATCCTATAAAGAAAATTTCTTATTCTCTTATCAATTAGTAAATATTGTTACCCAATAATTTGAATTTTAATCAAATTCTCTCTTCATCAACAACCATCATAATATTTATCCTTATATCTTCTTTGAAATTTGAAGATTAAGAACACTATTAATGTTTTAAATCAAAAAAATAACTAGAAACTTTTATTTCCAATAAAATTCCAAAATCAGCCTTGGGAGATTCTCCCTTATTTCCTGATGGTTGTGTTTCCGCAAGTATACGGGTCGTGATCAAGTAATAAAGTGGACTATGGAAGTCGGATGTCGAACCCACAAGGAATAGAGATTGCTAAGTGTAAACCAAGCTTTACTAACCTAGTCTAAATGGCAATTTGGGGGGGAGAGTTTTGGTTTTCAACACTAAAGAGCTATAAAGGATTGCGAATAAGAACTGAAAATTGAGAGTTGATTGGGGTGAATCAATGGCAAGAGAGGATACTTGGGTATGTATCCCTTTTGGATTTCAATTCTAAGGATGAGCAAAGATGTTTATGAATCAAAGTTGGTATTTCTTGTGCCAATAGTAACAAAATTATATCCAATCCCTCTTCCAAGGTGATTGGATAACTAGTCTCCTAGGACTTGATATGAAGCTCAAGAGGTCATTCCTAAATTACACCCAACCCCTCTTCCAAGGTGGTTGGATGACTAGTCTCCTTGGACTTGATATGAGGCTCAAGGAATTTATGTATATTGGAAGAATCATGGGGGTGAATTCGTATGAAAGAGTCGTTCGCCCTTCTAATACCCGATTCCTCGGTATACTCATGAAACTCTCTAATGAAGCAAGTTCCTAATACAAGGAGGCGCTAGCTCTACCCTTGTATTGCACACAAGTAATTTCTAGTGATGAAATTACAATCAATACATAACATTCATTAGACATTCAAGAAGGTACCAACAAATCATCATAAACATTCAATGCTATTAATGCTCAATCCAAAAGTTCAACATACCCAAGTACCAATAGATTAGTTCTCCATAAATGGGGAACTCAAACCAAAATAGGAAAGCTTACAAAACAATGAAAGATTAATAGAGAACACCATTACCTCCAATGCTTGCAACTCCAAGGGTTCTCTACTATCAAGATTTGGGGGAGATGACCTCCCAAGCCCTAATCTCTCCTCTAGCCTCTCTCCCAAGCCAACCTCCTCCTAAACTCCCATACTTAACTATTTATACCCATGAATTAGGGCTCCACTACAAAAATTACAACATTGCCCTTGATTGGGCTCATGAAACTACTTGAGATTACGATGAGCGGCCTGCGTGAGCGGCACATTCATCGGTCCGATTCCGCTCAGCGGCTTGTTCTTCGACCGGGTAGTGGCTGGCGGTTCATCGAGTTCACTTCACGACTTTGCTTTCGAATCGGTAGATGAACGGCCATTCACAAGGCCGTTCACACCCTCTTTGTGCCTGCCTTTGTGCCCAGGTGTGAACGACCGTTCACAAGGCCGTTCACCCCCTATTTACTTCAAAATGTCTTCGTTTGGTCTTCATTTTGTTGATAAATGCTTCCTTTTTGTCGGGGTGGCCTATTTATGCCCTGTTTACAAACTATGAAGCATTTTAAGTACCTGCAGGCTACAAATCATTGCATTTGACATGAAAATAAGTATATATATGGTATGTAAATATGCTCATTTGAACACTAATCAAATATCGCCACACTTAAGCATTTGCTTGTCCTCAAGCAAACAAGACAATGAAAGTACAAGTAAAAAGAGATGATAAGTGTTCAACCTCAGGCTATAATAGTAATGAATCTGCTCTATCCCAAGTTCACCATCGAAGTGTGTGTATTCTCCTACTTTCACACCTGGACTTAGAGTTTGTATAATGTCATCGCGGCTCTAGATGAGTGTTTTCACTCCACATACCATGTTCTAGAGTCTTAGCAAGACAAGCATTCCCTCAATGGGCTCTAGAGAGTCCTTGAGGCCCTAAGTTTTATGCTAACTAACCCTCTATGGAGAAAATGGTGGACAAGTTCGAGAAGTTTTTTTTTTTTTCATTCGGGTAGGGCATCTCTAATAGATCCGACTTTCCCGTGCTAAAGATCAGTGTAGAGTGTAAGTCCTCTTTTCTTCAGGATGCACATGCTGTTTAGGCACCAGAACAACCCGGTACTTAGAGGGTTACAACTCTACCTAGATGTGCTCATACTTAGAAGTGATTTTTCGAATTAAGGAACACCCTGATTAGGGGCCAGGACCCTAAGCTACTTCATCACAACAAGTAGCGGAGCACTGTCTTTATTGCTCTAATGACTCAACTACTATATACATACTGTTATATTTTTCTCTAACTTGTCCACTAAGTTCAGAAGCTAAACTAGTGCCACGAATCCTCTTAGAGCCATTGAGAATAATGCTTAGCAATTAAAGTCAACAAAACATGGTAGTGGGTTATCTATTATGACTAGAGCTTTTGAATTTCATGAATGTAATCTCTAGATGTCCATGGTGTGTCGTAGGAGAATTCTAAAAAAATTTTGGGTACTAAAATGGTGAACAAAAAGTAGAGTGAAACATTGCATTTCCGAATAGTGCCATCATAGGTCCATGTCAAACATGCTTCAAATAATTAGCTCCCTATCCCCACACTTAGAGTTTTGCAATGAATTTATCAATGGAAGGGAGCTACCCATCCCCACACTTAAAATCGTACATTGTCCTCAATGTACACAATTAAATTGAAAGTTGTGTAGTATGTAATAGTAACAAAGAGGAGGGCAAACTGAAACTTCCCCGAATATATTTGGTAGATGGTGTTGCAATTTAGTTTATACATGAAAGCTTTTGCCGGGGTGGTCCATCATGAGTATCTGCAAAATAGAGTGAGAGAGGAGGAGAATAGCTCGAAAGGAGATAACATAGTCAATAGTGCATAAAAGTAGATAAAAGACAAGTCACAGGGTGGAACCCTTGTGAAGAGGTCTACAAAACGAACATAGGAGCAAAATAACATAAAAGGGAAAACTAGACAGTCTCAGTCATCGACAGAGGGTGGCGCGTCAGATGCGGGGTCAGGCGGGGGTGGAGGGCCCGAGGTGGGTGGAGTCTGAGCACGCAGGTACGCGAAAAGCTCTGCTAACTGATCGCCGAGGTTGTGGTGCTCCTCGAGGAGTGTAGTCTGCATGTCATAGACCTCGGTGAGGCGCTCCTCAATGCGAGTGAGACGGCTGCGCGTGGACGGGGAGGGAGGCTCTGCTGGGGTGTCGGATGAAGAGTCGTAGGAGTCGTCGTCCTGCATTTGCCGAGAATTTGGTGATCTTTGTCTGCGCAAGTGCATGGCTTGGCCTCGAGAATTTGGACTAGCTTTATCTGAAGGAGGGTGGTCATCCCCCGCAGCTGCATCAATTGAAGGCGCTCGATGCCATCGGTGCGGAGCTCCACTGGCATCCCCCTAATCAAGCGAGTAATATAGGGCCCAGCAATAATGTGCTTGTGCTTGTGACTCTGCCCCTGGTGGGCTATGTAGTCAGCAAGCACATAGCCGAGATGGATGGGAGTGCGCTCGAAGATGCTATATAGGAGAAATGCAGCCGAGGCGATGACCACTCCGGTCTTTGTCGGTCGCGACCCGGTGATAGTCCTACCGACTAAGGCATGGATGTATAGCGATTATCTTGGATCAGTCATGCTCGAGGCCTTCTTGTTGGGGCCCCCTCCCAGTTGCTGCCAATATCGAGAATGAGAGATGATGTGGCCAGGGAACGAGGTGAGAAGCCGCGTGCAAGGAAGTCGAAGGTAATCCTGATCATAGATCCCCATATAGATCGCAAATTGATCGGGGCTCATCCGGTGTGCTACGCCATAGAGCTGGAATGATATGGCCGTGTTGGTGCACTTGCCAGTGGCCGTGTGGTCAAACTCGAAGGAGCTCAGGACCTCTAGCGTATGCTCGCGATATATCGCTTCTTTAATGGCGAAGACTCGGTCCCAACCATTAACAGAAAGCAGGCTGCGAACTCGGTCGGCGATATGAAGCTGCTCGAGAGGATCCCAGTCGAGGAGGAAGGTGCGGCTAAGTGGTAACGCCGCGAGGCGTATCGGCTAGCGATCTTTGCTTATGTGCAAAGCGCGGTGGTCGGAGGGAGGGCCCAGCATCATCCCGACGCTTCGCAATTTCCTTCCTCGGCATTGCTGCACATGGTACAAGGGGTCAGTGACTAGTTAGCGATGGCAGATGCGAGCGAACTTTGTCAACGGCCGTTCACAGGCCGTTCATACGGGACAGTGAGGTGAGCGGGTTGATGAGCGGGCTGATGAGCGCCCGTTCATAACCTTATGTGCAGACCTTGGTTAGTTCCAGGGAATGTCGCACATAGGCTGTCAATGCTTACAAGTTTCGACGAAGGGAGTGCCCTAATGGATTTGGTACGGGTTAAGAGTCTATTGTCGACCCTAAGTGCGCTAGATATGGGATCAAGGAATTTTACCGACAAAAAGGGCTGAGCGAGCTTACCTCCGAAAAGAAAGTGTGAATGGGTGTAGGGTTAGGCCGGAGATGCACCGGATTGGACGACGGTGAGGAGGTTTTAGAGGGTGTGGCCGCACCCGGTGGTCGTAATTGACAAGAGAGGTGGATAGGGGGAGAATCGTCCAAGGAAATGGGTGAAATTAGGGCCTCGTGCGTTATAAAGTGAGGGGCGTGAACGGCCCCGTGTACGGGCCGTTCAACTGCCCGTTCACTTTTTTATGAGAACATTAGCTATAGGGGTGTGAACGGCCATGTGAATGGCCGTTCACTACCCCGTTCACCCTTCACAGAGGGTGTGAGCAGATCAATTCCTGGCCGTCTGATATCCGTTCTCCCTCGTGATCGTGACTACCCTATGAGTGATGACTAGAGATTTATTGTTGTAATAAGGACGACTAAAAAGAAACGATGTCTAATCTACCAACGTTGGAATCGGGATTTTTGGGCTGCCTCCCAAAGAGCGCTTGTTTTACGTCACTAGCTTGACGTTCTTAGGTCTGCCTCAAGGCGGCTTGAAGGATTGTGGATAGTTACTTGGCGACCCGTCAGCACTTGTGTCGTAGTACAATTTGAGCCGATGCCCATTTACCTTGAAAGGGTCTCCTCCGGCTTGGTAAATCTCAACTGCCCCATGTGGATATACTTTAGAGATAGTGAAGGGACCAGACCATCTTGATCGTAGCTTACCGGGAAATAGTTTAAGCCGGGAATTGAATAGCAGGACCCTGTCTCCTTCCTGGAATTGTTTTGTTTGCCTTAGAAGTTTATCATGATAATACTTCATCCGCTCCTTGTACATTTTGGAGTTATCATAGCACGAGGATCGCCATTCGTCGAGTTCGTTCAATTGAAGATTTCTTTCCTTGCTAGCCAAGGTAGGGTCAAAATTTAAGAACTTGATTGCCCAGTACGCTTTGTGCTCAAGTTCAACGGGCAGGTGGCATGATTTTCCGTATACAAGTCTATATGGCGTGCTCCCAGTTGGAGTCTTATATGCTGTTCGATATGCCCATAATGCATCGTCAAGCTTTTCAGCCCAATCCTTCCTATTCCTTGCAACTGTTTTCTCCAGGATTCTCATTAATTCCCTGTTGGAAACCTCCACTTGGCCACTTGTTTGAGGATGGTACGGCGTGGAGGTACGGTGCGTGACTCCATATCGTTTTAGAATTTTTGGAAATTGGGCATTGCAAAAATGAGTCCCTCGATCGCTAATTATCGCCCTTGGTGTGCCAAAACGAGAGAAGAGTTGCTTCAAGAATTTTATCACATTTCGAGCATCATTGGCGGGTAAGGCTTGGGCTTCTACCCACTTCGACAAGTAATCGACAGCCACTAGGATGTATTTGTTCCCTCGGGATGATGAAAAAGGTCCCATGAAGTCAATCCCCCATACGTCAAATATCTCGCATACTTGAGAGGTGCGTTGTGGCATTTCATCGAGCGGGATATGCTACCCGTGCGTTGGCAACTGTCACAGGATTGGGAGAACTCCTTGGCATCCCGAAACAAGGTGGGCGAAAAAAAACCAGAATCGAGGACTTTCCGCCGCATTGGATTCAGCCTTGATGTCCATCGCGTGTGGGCTTTGAATGACAATCCATCAAGATCTTCCATCCCTCTGGTTGTGAGATACATCTCCTAAGTATTTCGTCAGCGCATATCCAAAACAAGTAAGGGTCATCCCAGATGTAATGCTTCAGTTCTGCGAAGAACTTCTTTTTCTGCTGATAGTTGTAAGATTTTGGGAGGACTCCGGCTGCTAGAAAATTAGCAAAGTCAGCAAACCAAGGTGGCGCTTCTTTCTTCTCCGTGGTGAAGGAACGATCCTGCATTATCCGAAGGTTGTACAACTGCTCATCTGGAAATTCCTCTCTAATGACAACTTCATGTCCTAAGTCCTTATGTGGATTCTCCAATCGGGATAAATGAATTACGGCTGACCAAGTTTTACGCTACGTTTGTCCCGGATCTCCAAATCGAACTCTTGCAAAGAAAGATCCATCTAATAAGCCGTGGCTTGGCGTCAGGTTTGGCCAATAAGTAGCGTAATGTACGAATGATTAGTGTAGACTATAATCTTGGAGAGTACCAAATAGGGGCGAAATTTATCAAATCACGAAAACTATGGCGAGGAGTTCTTTTTCGGTAGAAGTGTAGTTGGCTTGCGCCAGTCAAACTCTTCTTTGGCATAGTATATGGGTGCGAAATGTTTGTCTTTCTTACGCCCGATCTTTGCCCCAATAGCAAAATCATTTCGCATCACACACATGAGTTGAACGGGAGGTTCCAATGGGCGTAGTCATTATAGGTGCTTGAATCAACCTCTCTTTTAAGTATGTGTAAGCCTCCAAACACTCCTTATTGAAATCAAATGGGGCATCTTTCTCCGACCCAACTTAGTCAAGGGTTTGAGATCTTGGAAAAATCTTGAATGAACCTCCTGTAGAAGCCTGCGTGGTAGAAAACTTCTACTTGACCTTGGTGATGTGGGTGGGGGTAGTTTTTGGATTGTGTCCACTTTGGCCTTGTCTACCTCAATGCCATTGCTGGAAATTTTGTGTCCTAAAACAATGCCCTCCTGAACCATGAAGTGACATTTCTCCTAGCTGAGTACCAAGTTTGTGTCCTCACACCGGGCTAATACCTTTTCCAAATTTCTCAAACAAAGGTCGAAGGAGTCCCCAAAAACTGAGAAATCGTCCATAAATACTTCCATATTATCTCCCACAAAATCATCAAAAATAGCCAACATGCACCTTTGAAAAGTGGCGGGAGCGTTGCACAACCCAAAAGGCATCCGACGATAGGCAAAGGTGCCGTAAGGGCAGGTGAAAGTGGTTTTTTCTTGGTCTTCGGGGGCAATAGGGATCTTGAGGTAACCTGAAAGCCCATCCAGGAAACAATAATGAGAATGGCTGGCTAACCTTTCGAGCATCTGATCAATAAATGGGAGAGGGAAGTGATCCTTTCTAGTGGCATCATTTAGTTTCCGGTAGTCAATACACATTCGCCACCCCGTGATGGTCCTTTTGCGGTGCTCGGGTTCCATTTTTCTCATTGGCTACCACTGTCATACCTCCCTTCTTTGGTACCACCTGTACTGGACTCACCCACGCACTGTCTGAAATAGGGTAAATTATGCCAGCGTCTAGAAGTTTGATAACCTCGGCTTTAACCACTTCTTTCATATTCGGGTTCACTCTTCGTTGTGGTTGAACGGATGGCTTGTAGTTATCTTCCATCAAAATCTTATGAGTACAAAAAGATGGGTTGATGCCTTTTATATCTGAGATTTTCCAAGCAATCGCTTGTTTGTGCCGGCGAAGGACCTGTAACAGCTTCTTCTTCTGCGATGAAGTTAGATTCGAAGCAATGATGACTGGAAGTTGGGAGTTGTCAGCCAGAAATGCATATTCAAGATGTTTAAGTAACTCCTTTAGTTCCACCTGGGGTGGGTCTTCAGTAGATGGCTTTAACCTAAATGACTCATTGCCCAACTCTTCGGGTATAGCCTCTACCCCCAAGATTTGTTGGTCTTCATAGAATTGATCTATAGGATAAGTGTCCTCCTCTGCATCTAACCTGATATCCCTTTCCGATATAAACGGAATATTGTTAATACTCAAGCTTCCTGTCAGGTCAAGATCCATGGGGTCTTTTCCTTCAAAGTAATGAATCGGTGTCCAACCGTGCATTGATGATGATGAAGTTTGCACAGGGCTGTTATAACAAGGTGGTTCAGCCATAGGTAATTCCAATTGATTTTGATCATCCTGTAGGGGACTGCTATAAATGCTTGACACATTTAAGTTCTCTAATTCCAAGGAACCTTGTTGACTGTCCATGAGGTATTCCTCTTGTTGCAAGGATGCATTGCACGCATTGTATGATACACCATACGAATACATAGCAAACAGTTGCTCTCGGAGTAAGTAGACGTTTTGCTCGAAAAACTTGGCCTGAATCCATTGCTCTAAGATGGCTAATTTTATCAACATCATGTCCTCTAGATCCGCCATGTTGTACCTCGCACAATGAGATGACGAAGATATTAGTATCGCGGAGTGTGCATATAAAGAATCAAAATAAAAGAATATATAAGAAAGAAAAACAAGAGCATAGGAGACTAAATTAATAAAATCTTAGTCTAATTAGCAATGCTTTTCCCCGGAAACGGCGCCAAAAACTTGATGGTTGTGTTTCCGCAAGTATACGGGTCGTGATCAAGTAATAAAGTGGACTATGGAAGTCGGATGTCGAACCCACAAGGAATAGAGATTGCTAAGTGTAAACCAAGCTTTACTAACCTAGTCTAAATGGCAATTTAGGGGGGGAGAGTTTTGGTTTTCAAAACTAAAGAGCTATAAAGGATTGCGAATAAGAACTGAAAATTGAGAGTTGATTGGGGTGAATCAATGGCAAGAGAGGATACTTGGGTATGTATCCCTTTTGGATTTCAATTCTAAGGATGAGCAAAGATGTTTATGAATCAAAGTTGGTATTTCTTGTGCCAATAGTCCCAAAATTATATCCAATCCCTCTTCCAAGGTGATTGGATAACTAGTCTCCTAGGACTTGATATGAAGCTCAAGGGGTCATTCCTAAGTTACACCCAACCCCTCTTCCAAGGTGGTTGGATGACTAGTCTCCTAGGACTTGATATGAGGCTCAAGGAATTTTATGTATATTGGAAGAATCATGAGGGTGAATTCGTATGAAAGAGTCGTTCGCCCTTCTAATACCCGATTCCTCGGTATACTCATGAAACTCTCTAATGAAGCAAGTTCCTAATACAAGGAGGCGCTAGCTCTACCCTTGTATTGCACACAAGTAATTTCTAGTGATGAAATTACAATCAATACATAACATTCATTAGACATTCAAGAAGGTACCAACAAATCATCATAAACATTCAATGCTTTTAATGCTAAATCCAAAAGTTCAACATACCAAAGTACCAATAGATTAGTTCTCCATAAATGGGGAACTCAAACCAAAATAGGAAAGCTTACAAAACAATGAAAGATTAATGGAGAACACCATTACCTCCAATGCTTGCAACTCCAAGGGTTCTCTACTATCAAGATTTGGGGGAGATGACCCCCCAAGCCCTAATCTCTCCTCTAGCCTCTCTCCCAAGCCAACCTCCTCCTAAACTCTCATACTTAACTATTTATACCCATGAATTATAGCTCCACTACAAAAATTACAACATTGCCCTTGATTGGGCTCACATGAAGCTACAGAAGTTCACGATGAGCGGCCTGCGTGAGCGGCATGTTCATCGGTCCATTCACTCCGCGGCTTGTTACGAGCCGGGTAGTGAACTGGCGGTTCATCAGCCGGTTCACCTCACAGCTTGCTCTGAACCGGCAGATGAACGGCCATTCACAAATCCGTTCACACCCTCTTTATGCCTGCCTTTGTGCCCAGGTGTGAACGGCCGTTCACAAGGCCGTTCACCCCCTATTTACTTCAAAATGTCTTCGTTTGGTCTTCATTTTGTTGATAAATGCTTCCTTTTCGTCGGGGTGGCCTATTTATGCCCTGTTTACAAAATATGAAGCATTTTAAGTACCGGCAGGCTACAAATCATTGCATTTGACATGAAAATAAGTATATATATGGTATGTAAATATGCTCATTTGAACACTTATCATTTCCTAACAAGTTTTGAAAATAATAAACTAAAACTTAATAATTTCCTAAAACTACGGGCTTCACAAGGGTAGAGGCAAACCTGGATAGTCGCTCAAACTTCGACCTCATACTGCACAAATTAGACGGTCCTAGTCCCCTCACAAAAAGTCGGCTGGCTGAAATCATCAAGGCTCGCTCTTCTCATTTGAAAAAATATTTGTCGAAGAAGGCGGTTCTGAACTCCTCCCAAGACCCAAAGCCTTCTTCACTTCAGTCTTGTACAAACTTCTGGCGCGACCCTTCAGCATGTAGGCAGCTAGTCTCACCATGTCTTCTTCTGGGCTTTGCATAGCCTGGAAGGTAGCCTCGATCTCGTCTATCCACTGCTCTGCCACATCCAGGTCGTTACCTCGCTCAAAGGGCGGGGGTCTGTGCCTTTGGAAATCCGCCAGAGAAATGCTACTACTAGCACCACCACTACTGCCTCTAGGGGCTGCAGGGGGCTATGTAGGTGGGGTCTGCCACTGCTGCTGTTACTGTTGCTGCTGCTTGCGTTGGTCGTGCATCATCTTCGGCATCTCCTGCACCAGGCCTGACATCGCTATCGGGTCTGTATAGACACCTGGTGTAGGGCCAAGGTATCCTCCAGGTGCGGGACTAGGATACGCTCCGGTGGACGGGCCAGGGTACCCACCAGCTGCGGGTCCAGGGTATCCCCTTATTGGGTAGCTGGGGTATCCTCCTGCAAGGTAGCCTGGGTAGCCGGGGTAGCCTCTTGTGAGGTAGCCAGGATGACCTCCTGTCATAGGGTCTGTACCGGTATGAGGAGCACCAGTCTCAAGGGCCAGCGCCTGCGAGGCCTCCTCATCTGGCTGTTTGGAGCCTCCTCCTGCCAGTGCATGGGCTCCGGGGGTTGGCTTACCGCCCGCTTGCTTGGCCGCCCTCATCTCGGAGGCATGACTTCTACGAGATAGAAAAGTTTCAAGTTGTTAGTACACTCCCCAGCCCATTCTCTCAACAAATATAGACTCGACTCTTAAGTTGCTAAGATATCTAGGGTGACTTGAATTGTACCTCTCTAATACGATAAAAATTGTCACGGCCCGATCCATGGGCCATGCACGTAGACAACCGACCGCACCCAAACAGCGACTAGTTCCCATTCAGACGCAAGGCCTCAGAGACTCTTATACATTAAGTATTCAGAGAAAATGATAACAGCGAAATCATAAGATAAAAGAAGAAAAGAGTTTATACAACTCCGTACAAGTACAATACCGGGTTTACACAACCCAAGACTAGGATCTAGTCCAGTCACCCCTAGATATCCATACAACAAAAGTGTACAAAATACAAGTCTCACACAAGATAAAAGAGGTACGCAGACCTCGAGATAAATACAAGTAACCGAGTCGAATACTCGGTATATCTCTGCCTAAGCTCGACCCTACTCCTCCTCGTCTGAACCTGAGAAACACACAAGTCAAGTGCATGAGCCTAAAGAAATAGTCCCAGTAGGGTCGCATAAACAATAAAATAGGCGGAAGCCATAAACAAGAAATAAGATAGATCAAAAGCAACCATGCGAGTGAATCATAAATCACTAGAAAATAACAAGTCTCTGAATGCGGATAAATCCACAGATGTACTCAATCTCTTGCATATATGATACTAAAATGTCTATGACATCTACGATACCATCGGTGTCGTCCTCGGCCTAAGTCGGATAGCGCTATTATAAACATGTGCACATGGCCAGAAAATGCCGCTCTCTGACTGAGCCAGGTGGCCAGATATTATACGCCCTCTGCAGGGGCATCCGTCCGATGGAGCATCAAGTGCTCGTGGCTAGATATCATGCTTGAAAGTAAGAGATTGCTAGGACAAATACTTAACAACAGGTATATATATATATATATATGTTACGGATATATTTGGTGAAGACAGGTGTCGTTAAGTTAAAGAACCACTTGTTCCTTTGGCTACACGGCAGTATCACCATCCTTGCACAATTCCGCTCGGAATTATAGCATAGCGTAAGGATTCAATCCTACAAACAAGTCCGTCGGAATTGGAACGATCCTCTCATAAAGGGAGTAAGGTAGAAAGAAAGAGATAGAGAAACATCTAACGCCTCTACAGTGAGTGGGCCTTATCCACCCGCTACAGTAGGCAGATATTTTCCTACCACCTTCCTACCGCCTTTCCCACAGCATAAGAGATATTTACTTAATCCACCGCCTTACCCCACGCCTTTCTGAACGCCTCTAAGGTGCTATAAAAGGAGAGCACTAATAGAAGAAAAGAGATCCAAAAAAGAAAATAAGAAGCTCATCACACAAAAACCGCCTAATATTAAACTTCTTTCTTCAAGTTTTTTGACTTAAGCATCGGAGTCAATCCCGGGCGTAAAGGCCCAATTAGATCCCTTTTTATGAGTGCTCACGATGAGTCACTCCAGTAATTCCGGCGGAGTTTACGTACACTCTCGCTCATAGGCATAAGTAAGCGTCCACATCAACTATAAATTCTAACCGCAGATTGGTGAAGTGAGACCGGATCACGAAGGCAAGATGGTAGGCGTGACGTGAACCAGTTTTTGGCATCAACAGTTTGGCGCCGTCCGTGTGGACCCTTACGAAAAGCCACATGACCACTACCAGAAGATCGAAGCGAATTCAAGAGCGGGGGCCCCCAAATAATCCAGAAGGATCCGGGCGAGGTCCGAAGGCATGAAGAAATCGGTCGAGATAGTCAGCCCATCGTCTGCCATCGAGATAGTCCTTACGTTCAACCTCAAGAATGCATGCTCCGAGTTTTACCTTAACCTCTGACGACAATTGGAACAGTTGACTCGAAATTTATTCATGCTTTGACTCATCCTCCTCCTCCTCCTACACAAGTTCCAACGCCAAACATACCAACAGCCCCGCTGGATAATTCTGAAAGTAGAGGGAAAACGAGAACACGCACTCATAAAGAGAAGACAGAAAGGACCGCCTTTTCCGCTAGTTCAGAACCTCCCTCCGTTCGCCGCAAGGAGCAGGCCACCACAAGAACCGAACGGACAAGGACAGAACGGAATAGTCCATCTGTTCAAACAGTTGATAGAAGGACTCAGCAGCGAGAATCTCTCGAGAAAGCGAGAAAGTCCGAAGCGACACGTTCTCGGTATGTGTTCGCCCTTTCTTAAAAAATATTGGGAGAGCAAGTTAGGATAACCCGGACCGCCCGATTATGACTGCATATGAAGGCAAAACCGATCCATCCCGACACCTAAAATCTTTTTGATTGAAGATGCTCCTCACTGGAATCACAGAGCCTTCGCGATGCTTGAGGAGCTTTTTCCCGCCACTCTTAGAGGGAAAAGCGCAAGAAGCTGGGTTTGTCGATCTCCCATCTAGTACAATTACTTCTTTTTGATTTTTAGCGAGATCGATTCTTAGCCTATTTTGCCAATTACTCAAAGCAAAAGAAAACCCCGTCTACACTCCTGCGCATTAAGCGTGAGGGGAGAACGCCTCGAGCCTATTTAAGCCGTTACATAGGCGAAAGCTTGACTAATGTTATGGACCTCCCGGCCCGCGGATAGGTTGTGACTTTTCTCGATGGAAGGGCTATTAGACTCCCCTTCCGATTTTCCCTAACACTAGATCCACCAAAACCATATACGCCCTTATGATCCACGCCCAAAAGTATATCAATTCCGAAGAAATTTATATGGGTTGGGAAGAAGAGGCTAGACGCGGACCTGTGGACACCCAGAAGGAAAAACCCGCCATAGCGTCAGCAGAAGGCCCCCGGATACACGAAAGGAAAAAGGATCGCACAGGGAAGACAAAGGCATAAGCAGGGGCCTGGAAACCTCCGCACGACCCCAACGACATACGCTACAGCCCAGAGAACCTTCTAAAGAAGGAAAAATTATGGATATTATCACCATACCCCATCAATCAAACCGTAAGCCATATTCTTATGCAAATCAAAGAACAAAACTTACGGCGTGGTAGGAGCACTGCAAGAAAGCGCCCGAGCGGCAAAGAAGCGATAGAAGTATTGCCAGTTCCATCAATCCAGAGGACATGACACAGAAAAGTGTACCCACTTGATGAACGCAATAGAAGATGTTGTTCGAAAAGGACAATTGGAAAAATACATCAACCTTGAGATTCAAGGGGAACCTGAAGTTTCACAACCTGAAGAAGAAAAAGGAGAAATGGTGGGATTTATCAGTGGTGGTCCTGGCTGCGGCGGTGAAAGTTCCGCCTCTCGGAAAAGTTACGCCCGAATGGTGGGAACCACGCAAGAAATAGAAACGCCACGGAGACGATCCCGACCTACGGCCCCAATCATCTTTTATGACAACGACGTCAGCGGAGTTCGCCACCCACATGATGACGCGTTGGTTGTCGCTATCAAAGTGTCTAGTTTCCAGATGAAAAGAGTTCTGATAGACAGTGGAAGTTCAGTTGATATTCTCTTTTGGAGTGCTTTCGAAAGGATGAGGTATAGCCTTGCAGATGACTTGCTTCGGTAAAATCATCCTTAGTAGGGTTCTCGGAGGGGTGGCAGTACTAGGAGGAATGATCTCCTTACCCCGATTCACGATAGGGAACTTCGCCAAGGTCATCAAGCGATAAAGACAAACTTCTTGGTTATGCGTTGTGCTTCAAGTTACAAGCGTAATCCTTGGCGGACCAACCCTCAGCGCCTTAAAAGCCGTAATCACCACTTATCACCTTCTCCTCAAATTCCCGGTGAGAGTGGCGGTGGAGATAAGAGGAGATCAACCTAAGCACGGCAATGCTATGTCTCAACCCTCAAAGGGAAAACTCTCAGCACAGTGAAGACAAAAGTTTGAAGCTATGTTAATCAGCGGAATGGCGAACGGTAACGGTAACGAGGAGCTTCACCTACACATCGCCGAAGAATTGCTACTTGATCCCCTAGACATAACGAGGCCGGACCGCCTGCAGTGCGGATTGGGGCAGATTTGTGATAGAAACGGCGGGGAAGATCTCATGGGAGTATTGAGAGCAAATTCCGACCTCTTCGCTTGGTCTTCGTGAGGATATGCGGGTGTGAAGCGTAATATCATCGAGCATCGTCTCAACATCGATCGGCGTTTAAACCCACAAAGCGAGAAAAGGAGAAATTACGCACGAGAAGAAGCCGGGGAAAGAGTACTGCGGAAGAAGAAGTATCTAACCTCCTAAAAGCTAAGTTTATCCGAGAGGTATACTACCCGGATTGGTTAGCCAATGTGGTCACTGGTCAAAAGCCGTCAGGAAAATGGAGAATGTGTGTTGACTTCACAGGACTTAAACAAAGCCCGCGAAAGATTCGTTTCCCTTACCGTCAATTGATAGCTTGGATTGATTCAACAGCGGGGCATGAGATGTTGAGCTTCTGGATGCTTTCTCGAGGTTACAACCAAATCCGAATGGCCAAAGGCGACGAAGAAAAACGTCTTTCATTATGAGCACGGGAGCGCATCGCTATAAGGTAATGCCGTTCGGTCTAAAAATGCGCAGAACCACCTTCCGTGAGGCTCATAACTTCTGATTTTGAGAGAGCAAATTGGCGGGAATGCCGAAGCCTATGTGGGCGATATCTTAGTAAAGAGCCGAAAGGCCAATGAACACCTATCAGGACTTACAAGAAGCTTTTCGCCTCTTGAATTTATACTATGCGGCTAAACCCAAACAAATGTTCTTTGATTGTTCGATCGGGGAAAATTCACGGGATTTATTTTGACACAAAGAGGGATAGAAGCGAATCCGACAAAATCGAGTTATTCTTGACATGGGATCGCCCAAAAGTCTTCAAGAAATTCAGCTTAACGCGGACGTCTACGGCCGCAAGCAGATTCATCTCCAAAGCGGAGAGAAAAATCTCCCACTCTTCCAAGCCCTAAGAAAAGCACCCAAAATGGAGTGGGCGAGAAGAATCACGAAAAAAGCCTTTGAGGGGCTTAAGGACTATCTCCGGTCACCTCGATTACTAGCTAAGCCACGGTGGGAGAAGAATTCTACATTTACTTGGCGGTCGCCCCACACGCTTGCGTCAGCTGCTCTTCCTCGAGGGAAGATAGCGGAGTTCAAAACACATCTACTACACAAGTAAAATCATCCTTAACGATGCGTAATCGAGATATCTACCACTTGAAAAGTTGGTCTTTGCTCTTATCACTTGCGATGCACACTTGCGGAGGTTGAGGCCGTACTTTCAAGCCCTTAAAATCATAGTATTGACTCACTGACCCCTAAGCGCATTCTCCTCCATAAACACGAAAACTCCGGACGCTTAGCCAAGTGGGTGATAGAATTGGGCGAAGTTCGATCTCACCTACAAACCCGAGCGGCAATAAAAGCTCAAATCTTGGCGATTTCGTCTGCTGAATTAACTTTCCCAAAGAAATGAGGGATGAACCCCGTCACGAGTCGGAAGAAAGCTCTAACATCCCTTGGACCTTATATGTTGTGGATCAAAGAACGGAAGAAAAGGCGAGGCGGGTTTCGTCCTCTACTCTCCTTCCAAGTGGAAAATCGCTGACAAGATCTTGAAGTTCCAATTCCGAGCAACCAACAATGAGGCCGAATATGAAGCCCTCATCGCGGGATTACATCCGCCCGAGGGCTGGGAATTCAAGTACTGCATGTATATTACGACTCACGACTAATAGTAAAGCCATACCTTGGGCGACTTTGAAGCGAAGGAAGAAAACATGGTCAAGTACCAAGCGATGGTAAAGAAAATAGTTCCACACTTCGCAGCTTCCAAATCGAAAAGATGCATAGAACACAAAGCGAAGAAGCTGACGCCTTTCTGTCCAAAAAGGCCACAAAGACCGAACGAAGACACAGAGCCTCCCTTCAACCTCGCAATACCTTCCCACAAAAACCATGGCCGGATTAGAGGAGGAAGTACAAAATGCATGTACCCGAAGAGCCAAAATTTGGATAGACCCCATCAGAAATTATCTACAAGGTGGATCGGCACCACCCAACAAAGCAGAGGCCAGACGGATTTCTTACAAATCCGCTCAATACACCATCATCAATGAGAACCTATATAGAAGATCTTATACGCAACCCTTCTTGCGATGCTTGCGTCCAACCGAAGCTAGTTATGTTCTTCAAGAAATTCACGAAGGCATTGGAGGAGGTCACATAGGGGGCAAAGCCTTAAGTTACAAAGTCCTACGACAAGGTTATTACAGCCAACACTAACTCAAGACGCCAATAGCATTCGCAGGAATGCGGCGCCGCCGCATTCCAAGATCCAGAGGCGCATCACGCACAAATTTTACACCCATCATTAGCCCTCGTCCATTCGCCATCTGGGGAGTCGATCTCCTAGGGCCGTTCCCCACTTCAGTTAGGCAAATGAAGTTTCTAATAGTCGCCATTGATTACTTCACCAAATGGGTGGAGGTTGAACCCTTAGCCAAAATCACGGAGAAAGCCTGTCAGGGATTCTTATGGCGAGCGATTATCTGCCGATTCGGCATTCCGATGCCGCCTTCATTTACGATAATGGGCGGCAGTTTGACAACAAAACCTTCAAAAGCTTTTTGCTCGAGCTCGAATTGAATCAGATTAACATCCGTGACACATCCCCACCAGCGGCCAAGTAGAAGTGACAAACCGCACTCGCTTCAAACACCGAAAACACGGGTATTGAAGCGGCACTAAGCGGGTAGAAGAACTTCCGAGCGCCTTTGGGCCTACAGACAACAACAAGAACCCCACCGAGAGACCCCATTCTTCCTCACTTATGGGGCGGAGGTACATCATCCCTGCGAGAAATAGGGATGCCAACCTTGACTGAAAGAAACATTCTCCTCAGAAGAGAATGAGGAAAAACTCCGAGCGGAACTTGACCTACTTGAAGAACGGAGAGAAGCTATGGAAACAAGAGCAGCCATCTATCGCCAGAAGGTAAAAAGGTTCTATGACACAAGGGTAAAAAGAGTCTTCTTCCAAATCGGCGATCTAGTCCTACGGGAAAATGAGTTCCGTGGAAATAAAAGCCGAACGGGGAAGCTAACTCCTAACTGGGAAGGCCCTTACGTCATACAAAGAATCGTCCGAGCAAGCACCTATTATCTAGTAAATATGGATGGAAAGACACTCAAGCGTCACGGAATAAAGTTCAAGTCTTTTCTTTTTCTTCTATTAAGATGCGGCGAAATTCCCATCCTACTAAGATGCGGTGAAATTCCCATCCTACAAAAATGCGGTGCAATTCCCATTCTTGGAAAAAGAGTTGGAATTATCCTGGGGGATAGAACGACAACTCTTATCCAAAAAGCAAGGGGCAAAAATCCCGATCGAAATATGAGGCAACAATCTCATTTATGAAGGCGAGTATCTCATTCAACAACTTAAGTCCCGCGATTGGACTAAGGACTCGTTACAAAGCACCTTACAAAGTCAAAGAAAGAAGGAAGAAAGAAGTTTACCAAAGACTTCGGCAATTACCTCTCGAATGAATTTCTTATATGATTAAAGACAACCATCTCTCGGAAATAAAAGCGTCATCAAAATAAAGGTTTTGCGTTTCATTCATATGAATAGAAATTACATTCCAAGTGATTGAACATTTACAAGAACATTCATAAAAGAAAAACATCCTAAGAGCTAGGGCTCCTCGGGACGCACGCCTTACTACGGAAGAGCTTGGGCGTAAGGTTCGAAGAAGCGACTAAAGGAGCTTGGGTAGAAGGTTCGAAAGAGCGGGGCGGTACCGGCGGAACTAATGTAAACAGGGAACCTCCGGGGTCTTGATAACTTGTTGCTCTTTGAGCTCGTGAAATTTCTTCAAGACTCGGCCCGACCCCATAGACAAAACCTCCTTAGGAGGAATATGATGGCCCACTTGTTGCACCACGTAATATATAATGAGTGGCCCCATCTTTAACTTTAAGCCCTAAGCCGCAACCTCCTTCTCTAAATTTTCCGGCATTTCGCTCTAATAAATCCTTAATTTCTTGCGAGTCGGACTTGAACTTTTCAAGCGGGAAGCCAAATACGCCTAAGTGTATCAGCTCCCCTTTATTTCCGCCAACTCAGCTTGAACGGCGGTAAGCTCGGCCGCCTTCAACTTTAAATCCCATCGAACAGCGGCTCGCTCCTCTTGAGTAGATTGGAGTTCCTTCTTCAAACTGCTGGATTCATCTTGTAGCCCTTTGATATCCTCCTCAGCAGTCAGAAGAGAACCTTTAGAAATAGATAACTGAGCCGCTAGTTCACTCTTCTCTTTCTCTAGGGCTGAATGGTTATTTGTTGACGGCCGGCTTTTGTCTCGCTTCAAGGGGCACGGATAGCGTCCATCTCGCTTTCTTCTCCTTCTCTTCCAAGGCCGCCACCCTAGAGCTCAACTGAGCGATATCTGCCCTATTCATTTCCATCTTAGCCAAATCTTCTTGGCAAAGAGCACCAACCCGATCCGCCCATTGTGCGGTCTATGAAATAACAAAACGCTCATGAAAATATACCAAGCTTAGAAACAAAGAGAAATATGAGAACAACCCTTACCAGCATGGCCGAACGGAATAATTGGTAAGTGGCCTCTTCCCTGACCCTTGAAGTTTGTAGAGAGCTTTCGGGCCGCATGGCCATCAAAACATCCCTTACGGATGTGGCATCACGAAAAGGAGTATCCTCATTAGATAACTCATACGCCTAGTAACGAGATCCCTTTAAAGCGGAATCGCCACTTTCGTAATTTATCCACGAAGGCCGCTTCTCTTAACTCCTACCGCAAAATAAAACCTAAGTTAAAGGTTATAAGTGAAATATACTTATAGAAAATAGAAATTCTCACCTCTGCGAGAAGGATGTCCTCCGATTCGGTTTGGAAGAAGGGCCCTCCGGAAGTGGGGGCGTCAGGCGGATCTCTTCCAGCACAAACCTCTTCTGGCGCCCCACTAGTTCTTCTACAGTGCGGGACTGATCACGTCCTCGAATTCTTTCTCTTAGTCCTCCTCTCGGTGAGGACCACTCTTGGGGTCGTTCTTAACCCCTCTTTGGAAGAGCTTTGTTTCTTTTCTCTTCCTCTTCTTTCTTTCCTCCTTGGAGGTACTCGGCCCTTGGCCAAGTACCACCTCTTTCTTCTTCCGTCTCATGAGGCAAGGGCGGGTGAACTTCACCCTCGAAAGAGGCCAAAAGACCTTTAACATAGCTCAGGTCCTCGTCCTCCATCGGATTTCCTACAAAACGAATATCAAAAAAAATTATTATTAGATACTGTAGTTAAAAAATCAGACTAGTAAAGTAAACGAATAATTCCCTCTTGGCGGACACTATCAAACGACATTTAACAAGATTTTCCTTTGTCAAAAACTCATCCATGTACACTTTGGATAACCCTGTCATTGACTTAAGAAGACCCATCTCCTCACCCGTCATTTCCTCACAAGCGATGTCCGCCGGTGAACCTCCCATTTTGTTAGGACATCCCACTCGGACTTACTTTTGACAAAGAAAAATTTGCTCTTCCATGCAGCAATGGAAGAAGGAACCTTCCCTAAAAATTTCTCCTCGTATGCAGCCGAGAAGTAATACCAATCGGCGTTAGACTCTAGAACATAAACTAAAAAGCATCTGGAACCAGCGGACGGTCGGATTAATTAGTAATGCTTGAAAACAATAACAAAGCCGCTCGGTAGCCTCCAAGAATTGGGGCCAAGCGTGGAAGGACCGCAGATGATACTCCTCTAGTACTGCCTTAGCAAAATCAGAAAAAGGGAGTCTAAGGCCACCTAATAGCGCATCTTGATAGATGGCTATCTCCCTTTCCCTGGGAGAACTTGCCCTCTCCCCAGAACAGGGAACCCTAACCTCAAACAATGAGAGATTTATCTCATATTTAGTTACCAGGCTATCTACCTCCGACTGTCCAAGAAGACTTATGAATGTATCAGACCCCCTACCCGTTGCCCTAGAGCGAGGGATGAACCCTTGAACCACGAACTGAACAGCTTCCAACTTCACCCGGGATCTCCGGAATTACAACAGAAACCGTAGGGTTGGACAAAAAAGGAATCAAGGGTTCATGAGAAGAACTAGAGGAAGAAGAAGTAGCGCTAGCCATTACCTTAGGGAAAGAAAAAGATAAGAGAAAAAGCACTAAACCGAGGCTCACGGGAGAAGAAGAAACACGGAGAAGAACACTTTCGATTTTAGTGGAGAAGAAGACTTCGATTTTCAACACAACCTTTTCTTTGCCTCATGCGGTTCCCCTTATATATAAAGGCAATGAACCCGTGGCCGTTAGATCCTAGGGTTATGTTCCGATCTGGACCCTTGAACCAAAGGCCCACAAATCTAAACCGTTCAAACAACCATCATACACCTCCTCGAAACAATTCAAAATTTTGTACACGTCAGCAGTACCAAGCGCCGCCTGGCACACATGGAAAGTCACGCCCCATCGCCCATCATCACGTTGACAAAACGCACACACCGCACATATCGCGCCACTATCCCCCTTTCAATGCTGAATAGTAGAGGAGACACGTGTCGTTTTAGGGAACAAGAAGCGTTACATGGAAGGTAGAGCCGGTACGCATGGAAGGCAGAGCCTGTACCGCACAAAGACAAAGCGCACACTCCAACATAGGATCATCAACAAAAGCCAAAGGATTTAAAAACAAAACGACAAAACGTCCATTTATTCAAGTTACGCGTATGAGCGTAAATAAAGCGATATAACAAACCCTAAAATATATTTCGAGGCAGTTATCCTAACTATATTTCGAGCAGTTATCCTAAAGCGTCTGGGACCCATCCGGAAACAGCGCTTTCCGGATAAGACTTGGAGGAGATACCGCGGGCTTCCGCGCGTCGCTATCCTCGTTGCCACTAGGGGAGCTTGGTTAAGCCTCAGCGGACGGTGGGGACCCACCTCTCTGGCGGGAAGTTGTCTCGAACATTTCAACCTCGAAGCGTACCCCAGCGTAAGTAAAAACTAAAAGGTCTCCCGCCTCCACATCGTGGTCAACATGAAAAGCTTCCCACCCAGCGTTTAGGCTCATTTCGCTACCCCGCCAATCAAGAAAATAGATGGCCAAACACGCCGCGGTAGTGACTTACCAAGTGGATTACCCGGTCCTTAGTTCCGGCAGTGCTCATGAAAAGAACTGGGAATTAAGTAAAAGCGAAGAGCATTGAGAAAAGTGAAAAACTTGTAGAAAGACAAAAGCGCTGAGCCATAATACAAAATAGAAGGTGCAAAAAAGTTTCGGTTAAAACACCCTATCCATACAAAGCCCTTAAATAGAAGAGCCCATTGACACTATAGGCTAGAATTCCGAACCAAAATCTATCTCGAGATAACTTGAGGAAGATAACACAAGAAACGCGTCGATGCGCTATTAAAACATGTGTCCCTTAGGTACAAGTGCACCGTACCGCGAGTAACCTCGCGCCTACATAGACATGCCGACTAAGAATAATACTTGTTCTCGAACCAAGCGAAGCGTGCGTTTAGCTCACCCTCGCTTAGATTTTTCGAACAAGTAGACTAGGGGAGGGACTAGTGTTACGGATATATTTGGAAGTGAAGGCGAGGTGTGTCGTTAAGTTAAAGAACCACTTGTTCCTTTGGCTACAGCAGTATCACCATCCTTGCACAATTCACTTCCGGAATTATAGCATAAGCGTAAGGATTCAATCCTACAAACAAGTCCATGTCGAATTGGAGCGATCCTCTCACAAAGGGCGTAAGGTAGAAAGAAAGAGATAGAGAAACATCTAGCGCCTCTACGGTGAGTAGGCCTTGTCCACCCGCTTCTGATGGCGTGATATTTTCCTACCACCTTCCTACCGCCTTTCCCACCGCCTTAAGAGATATTTACTTAATCCACCGCCTTACCCCACTTGCGCCTTTCTGAACTTCTAAGGTACTATAAAAGGAGAGCACTAATAAAAGAAAAGGGATCCAAAAAAGAAAATAAGAAGCTCATCACACAAAAACCGCCTAATATTAAACTTCTTTCTTCAAGTTTTCTGACTTAAGCATCGGAGCGTAATCAAGGCAAGTAAAGGCCCAATTCCGATCCCTTTTTACTGTGCTCACCGATGAGTCACCCAAAGTAATTCCGAAGCGGAGTTTACACTCCATTCAAGGCGAAGTAAAGCGTCCACATCAACTATAAATTCTAACCGTTTGGTCGAAAGACCGGATCCGCGAACCTTGATTTGCAGGCGTAAGCGTGAACTTTTTGGCATCAACAATATATATATATATATATATATATATATATATATATATATATATATATGTTGATGCCAAAAACTGGTCCACGCCACGCTTTGGCATACTGCCTTTGTGATCCGCCTTTGCTCTCGATCAACGGTTAAAATTTATAGTTGGTGTGTGACGCTTACTGCTACGTAACAGAAGCTGAAGAACATTATGAAAGCTTCGGTGGAATTACCTATGAGCGAACACGTAAAAGGAGAGGGTAGCTGAGCGGAATTGGGCCTCTCTTCCTGATTCTCCAAATTACGCTATAAGTCGAAAAGCTTGAGTAAAGAAGTCTTTAATTTAGGCAATTCTCTTTGTCATGAGTTTTTGGATCCCCTTTCTTCTATTAACGCCTCCTTTTATAGCACCTTAGAGGCGGTTCGTGAAAAGGCGTGGAACGAGTGAGTTAGGTAAATATCTCTTAAGGCGGTAGGAAAATATCTCGCCGCCTAAGCGTAGATGCCACGCAGTAAAGCGGGGTAGATATCCGCCATCGTAGCAAAGTGGATAAGGCACGCCATCTTGTAGGGGCATTAGATATTTCTGCCTCTCTCCACCCTCGCTACTCGAAGAGAGTTGTTACAATTCCCGGACCGACTTTGTTGCAGGATTGAATCCTCACGCTATTAGAGCGGAATTGTGTAAAGGTGGTGTTATTGCCATGTGGCCAAAGGAACAAGTGGTCTTAATGACACTGTCTTCACCAAATATACCCGTAACACTAGTCCCCCCCAAAGTGTACTTGTTCGAAAAATCTGAGCGAGGGGTGAGCTTAACCGCATCGCTTTTGCTTGGTTCAGAGAACAAGTATCGCTCGAAAGTTGGGTATGTCTATGTGAGGTGCGTTTTGTATACGGTTACTTACGCCTAAAGTACACGCGTGTTTTAATAGGCTTACATCGACGCTTATCAGGTTATCCTTTCGTCAAGTTATCGAGGTAGATTTTTTGTTCCTGAATTTTCATCTATAGTGTTGATAGGTTTCTATTTAAGGGCTTGTATGAATGGCGCAGTTTAGGCGAAATCTTTTTAAACTCTTGTATCTCTCAGATCATGGCTCAACCGGGCCCGTCTTTATATAAGTTTTTACTTTTTCTCAATGTTCTCGACACTTAGAATTCCCGGCTCTTTTACGAGCATCTATCGGAATTAAGGATGGGAATAATCCACTTGGTAAGTCCGAATCTACCGTGGTACGGCCTGCCATTCTCAAGTAATCGGCAGGGGGTCAGTGAGATGAGTATCGACGCCGGGTGGGAAGCTTTTCATGTCGCATCATGATGCGAAGCGAGGACCTCTTTAATTTTCACCTATGCGGGCGTTTGAAGTTGAGATGTTCGGAGATGACTCCCGCCAAGTAGAGAGGTGGGCCCTCACCTTCGCCAACCCGTTCCCTTAGTAACAATGGGGCGGTGATGGTTGCGGAAGTCCGTATGCTTTTCTCTCAATCTTATCAGAGCCGCCCTCGACGGGTCTGCGGATGTTTAACTTTAGTCCGTCGGACAACATGTTTTTGTTAGTTTTGTTTGCGTTCGCCATGTAACCTGAATAAATGACGTTTGTCGTTTTGTTTCTAAATCTTTTGGCATTTTTATGAGGCCTTCAATGGCGATCCTATGTTGGAGTGTGTGCTTTGTCTCATATGGTACAGGCTCTACCTTCCACGTAATGTTCCTTGCTCCCTAAGAAGACACGTGTCTCCTCTACTATTTAGCATTAAAGAAGGATAGTGGCGCGACGTGCGCGGCGTGCGCGTTTGTCAACGTTATGATGGGTGATGAGCGTGGCTTTCCATGTGTGTCGGGCGGCGCTTGGTATTTGGCGGCGTGGCGAAGTGCACTTTTGAATTGCTTCGAGGAGGTGTAATGATGGTTATTTGAACGGTTCAGATTTGTGGACCCTTGGTCTGACGGGTTCGATCGGAATACCATCCCCGAGATCTAACGACCCGCGAATTACATTCACGCTTTGTATATAAAGCGGAACCGTGCAAAGCAGTAAGGTTGCTTCAAAAAAATCGAAGTCGTCTTCTTCTCCAGATTTCCTCTTCTCCGGCGAGCCCTGGTCTTGAGCTTTCGGCCTTTTTCTTATCTTTTTCCTTTCTTAAGGTAATGGCTAGTGCTGCTTCTTCCTCCTCTAGTTCTTCTCATGAGCCCTCGATTCCTTCTCCGTCAAACCCCACGGTTTCTGTTGCGATTCCGGGTGAACTTGGAGGCATTCAGTTCAGGGTTCGCGGGTTCACCATGCCTCTAGGGCAATAGGTAGAGGGTCGGACACATTCATAAGCCTTCTAGGGCAAAAGGATGTAGATGACCTAGTAGAGAGATACGAGATAGACCTCTCTTTATTTGAGGTTAGGGTTCCTTGTTCAGGGGAGAGGGCGAGTGCCCCCACGGAGGGGGAGATAGCTGTTTATCAGGATGCGTTGTTAGGTGGGCTTAGGCTTCCTTTCCCTGATTTTTCTAAGGCAATCCTAGAGGAATATCGTTTATGTCCCTCGCAGTTAACTCCAAACTCTTGGAGGCTGCTCAACGGATTTGTCATGGTTTTTATGAATTATGGGGTAAATCCGACCGTCCGTTGGTTCCGCCTGTTGTTTAGCCTTTGCTCGGAGTCTAATGCCGATTGGTATTATTTCTCGGCTCGCCCTGAGAGAAAGTTTCTAGGGAAAGTTCCTTCTTCCATCAAACGATGGAAGAGCAAGTTTTTCTTTGTTAGATGTAAGTCCGAGTGGGATATCCGAACAAGGTGGGAGGTCCCCGCAAGGACATTACTTGTGAGGAGATGTCAGAAGAAGAGGGAAATCTTCTTAAGTCAATGACGGGGCTATCCAACGTCTATATGGATAGGTTTTTGACCAAGAAAAACCTCATTAAGTGTCGTTTAATAGTGTCTACTGGTAGGATTTGCTCGCGTACCTGATTTAGTTTGATTTTGATTTGTGATGTCTAACCTTATTCGGAATTTATTTTGCAGAAAGTCCGATGGAAGACGAAGACTTGAGCTATGTTAAGGGTCTTCTGCCTTCTGTCGAAGGTGAAGTTCATCCGCCCTTGGCTCGCGGGAGGAAAAAGAAAGAAGTGGTACCTAGCCAAGGTGCTGATACCTCCAAAGAGGAGAGAAAGAAGAGGAAGAGAAAAGAGACTGACTCTTCCAAAGAGGGGGCTAAAAGTGACCCCAATGCAGGGTCCTCACGGGAGAGGAGGACCAAGAGAAAGAATTCCGAGGACGTATCGGGTCCCTGAATTGTCGGAGAACAGGTGGTGGCGCCTCGGGAAGAGGTTCGTGCGGAAGAAATCCGCCCGGCTTTATCTCCAATTTCTGAAGGTCCTTCTTCCAGCCGGTCGGAGGATATCCTTCTTATAGAGGTGAGAGTTTCTACACACATGCAGGGGGTACGCGTTTCGAAGCGATGTCGATCACAATGTGGAAGCGGGGGACCTCTTAATTTTTACCTATCACGAGTGCAGCGTTTGAAGTTGAGATGTTAGGAGGCGACTCACGCGAGAGAGGTGGGCCCCCACCTTCGCCCCCGTGCCGAACCCGGTTCCCCTAGTAATAATGGGGACAGTGACGGTTGCGGAAGTCCATGCGTCTCTTCTGAGTCTTATCCAAGCATGTCCTCGGACGGGTCTGCGGATATTTAACTTTAGTCCGTCGGACAACATGTTTTTGTTATTTTTTGTTTTGTTTTGCGTCGCCATGTAACTTTGAATAAATGACGTTTGTCGTTTTGTTTCTAAATCCTTTGGCATTTTTATGAGGCCTTCACTGGCGATCCTATGTTGGAGTGTGTGCTTTGTCTCATACGGTACAGGCTCTACCTTCCACGTAACGCTCCTTGCTCCCTAAGACGACACGTGTCTCCTCTACTATTTAGCATTAAAGGGGGATAGTGGCGCGACGTGCGCGGCGTGCGCGTTTGTCAACGTCATGATGGGTGATGAGCGTGGCTTTCCATGTGTGTCAGGCGGCGCTTGGTATTGCTGACGTGGGCAGAATTTTGAACTGTTTCGAGGAGGTGTAATGATAGTTATTTGAACGGTTCAGATTTGTTGACCCTTGGTTCAACGGTTCTGATCGGAATATAATCCTAAGATCTAACGGCCACGGATTCGTTGCCTTTGTATATAAGCGAAACCGTACAGGCAGCAAAAGGTTGTTTCGAAAATCGAGTCGCGTCTCCTTCTCCAGATTTCCTCTTCTCCGGCGAGCCCTGGTTTTGAGCTTTCTGCGTTTTTCTTGTCTTTTTCCTTTCTTAAGGTAATGGCTAGTGCTGCTTCTTCCTCCTCTAGTTCTTCTCATGAGCCCTCGATTCCTTCTCCGTCCAACCCCACGGTTTCTGTTGCGATTCCGGGTGAACTTGGAGGCGCTCCAGTTCAGGGTTCGCGGGTTCACCCTGCCTCTAGGGCAATGGGTAGAGGGTCGGACACATTCATAAGCCTTCTAGGGCAAAAGGATGTAGATGACCTAGTAGAGAGATACGAGATAGACCTCTCTTTATTTGAGGTTAGGGTTCCTTGTTCAGGGGAGAGGGCGAGTGCCCCCAGGGAGGGGGAGATAGCTGTTTATCAGGACGCGTTGCTAGGTGGGCTTAGGCTTCCTTTCTCTGATTTTGCTAAGGCAATCCTAGAGGAATATCGTTTGTATTGTCCCTGCTTGATTAACTCCGAACTCTTGGAAATTTTGCTTTCAACGGATTTGTCATGGTTTTTAAGAATTATGGGGTAAATCCGACCATCCACTGGTTCCGTCTGTTGTTTAGCCTTTGCTTGGAGTCTAATGCTGATTGGTATTATTTCTCGGCTCGCCCTGGGAGAAAGTTTCTAGGGAAAGTTCCTTCTTCCATCAAGCGATGGAAGAGCAAGTTTTTCTTTGTAACCTCATTAAGTGTCGTTTAATAGTGTCTACTGGTAGGATTCGCTCGCGTACCTAATTCAGTTTGATTTTGATTTGTGATGTCTAACCTTATTCGGAATTTGTTTTGCAGAAAATCCGATGGAAGACGAAGACTTGAGCTATGTTAAGGGTCTTCTGGCTTCTTTCGAAAGCGAAGTTCATCCGCCCTTGGCTCGCGGGCAGAAAAAGAAAGAAGTAGTACCCAGCCAAGGTGCTGATACCTCCAAAGAGGAGAGAAAGAAGAGGAAGAGAAAGGAGACTGACTCTTCCAAAAAGGGGGTTAAAAGTGACCCAGTGCAGGGTCCTCACGGGAGAGGAGGACCAAGAGAAAGAATTCCGAGGACGTATCGGGTCCCGGAATTGTAGGAGAATAGGTGGAGGCGCCTCAGGAAGAGGTTCGTGCGGAAGAAATCCGTCCGGCTTTGTCCCCAATTTCCGAGGGTCCTTCTTAAAGCCGACCGGAGGATATCCTTCTTATAGAGGTGAGAATTTCTACACACACATTTTCTGTGGGTGCTTCTTGCTTCGTTCAGAACTTTTAACTTAGGTTATATTTTATAGGCGGAGGCAGGAGAAGCGGCTCTCCTGGATAAGTTGAGGGTGGCGGGCTCGGTTTTATGGGGACCGGCATCTCAAGGCAAGGGGGTGTCCTCCGAAGACGTCCCTTTTCGGGATCTTGCCGGTAAAGGCTGATTACGATGGCCATGAGGCCGAGCGGCTCTCCTCCAAACTCCATGCATTTGGGAGGGATGAGGCCATTTCTCAGCTATTCCGTTCGGTTATGCTGGTGAGGATTATCCTCGTATTAGTTTTACTTTTTAGTTCGGTGTTAATGCTACTAACTTATTTGTTTGCTATTTCATAGACTGCGCACTGGGCGGACCGAGTCGACAATCTTTGCCAAGACGATTCGGCAAAGACGGAAGCGTTTAGGGTGGAAATCGCCCAATTGATTTCTAGGGTGGCAGCCCTGGAAGGGAAAAACAAAGAGCAGCTCGCCATTATCCATGCTCTTGAGAAGGATAAAGCCGAGCGGCTCCAACAACGGGCTGTGGCGGGAAAGGAGAAGGATGATTTGGCAGCCAAGTTGTGTGTTTCTGAGGGTTCCCTCCTTACTGCTGAGGAGAATATAAGAAAGTTGCTGGAAAACTCTAGCAGTTTGGAGAAGGAACTCAAATCTACCCGAGAGGGGCAAGCTGAAGCCCGATGGGAGCTGAAGCTGATAAAAGCTGAACTTGTCAACATTACTGCTCAGTGAGTTAGAGGAGCTAAAGGGGGTAGCGACACACTTAAAGAAGACTTAGCTTCCCGACCGACAACTTCCAAATCCGACTTCATAAGAAATCAAGGATTTAGTAGAGCGAGTGGATAAATTGAGAAGGAGGTCGGCTTTAGGGCGAAAGCTAAAGAAGGGGCCACCCGCATTTATTGATGGTACATAAAGTGGGTCGCCATATTCCTCCTACGGAAGTTTTGTCTATGCGGCAGGCTGGAGTTTTGAAGAAGTTCACAGAGCTCAAAGAGCAACAAGTTACCAAGACCTCAGAGGCTCCTGTCCCCGCCCCTTTGGAGCCTTCTACCCAAGTTCTTTCAGAAGCAGGTGGCTGCCCTGAGGGTCCTAGTTCTTAGGATGTTTTTCTTTTATGAACGTTCTTATAAATTCTCAATTACTTGGAATGTAACTTCTATTCATATGAATGAAAACGCAAACCTTTATTTTGGTGAAGGCTTATTTCCGAGTGATGGTTATCGTTAACCATGTAAGAAATTCGTTTGAGAAGTATTTTTGAAGTCTTCTGCGAACTTCTTCCTTCTTCATCTGGCTTGTAAGATAAGCTTCGTAACGAGTCCTTAGTCCAATCATGGGACTTTAAGTTGTTGAGTGAGGTACTCGCCTTCATGAATGAGATTGTTGCCTCATATTTCGATCGGGATTTTTACCCCTTGTTTTTTTTTTATAAGAGTTGTCGTTTATCCTTATAGGATAATTCCGACACATCTTCCAAGAATGGGAATTTCACCGCATTTTTGTGGGATGGGAATTTCACCGCATCTTTGTAGGATGGGAATTTCACCGCATCTTTGTAGGATGGGAAAGACTTGAGCTTTATTCCATGAATTTTAAGAAAGCTATAGAATTTACTGATACTAGCGTCGTAAATGTTCAGCATGGAATGGACGCTTGAGCGCTTTTCCGTCCATGTTTACTAGATAATAGGTGCTTGCTTGGACGATTCTTTGTTTGACGTAAGGGCCTTCCCAGTTAGGAGTTAGCTTTCCCGTTCGGCCTTTATTTCCATGAAACTCATTTTCCCGTAGGACTAGATCACCAATTTGGAAGAAGACACTTTTCACCCTTGTGTCATAGAACCTTTTCACTCTCTGACGATACATTGCTGCCCTTGTTTCCACAGTTTCTCTCCGTTCTTCGAGTAGATCAAGTTCTGCTCGGAGTTTTTTCTCATTCTCTTCTACCGAGAAGGTTTGCTGTGTCCGCAAGGTAGGCATTCCTATTTCTGCAGGGATGACAGCCTCCGCCCCATAAGTGAGAGAGAATGGGGTTTCTCCTGTAGGAGTTCTTGTTGTTGTCTTGTAGACCCAAAGGGCGCTCGGGATTTCTTCTACCCAGTTAGTTCCATTTCTGAATACCCGTGTTTTCAGTGTTTTGAAGCGGGAGTGCGGTTCGTCTACTTGGCCATTAGCTTAGGGATGTGTCACGAGAAGTTAGTCCGGATTCGATTCAAGCCTGAACAAAAGCTTTTGAAAGCTTTGTTATCAAATTATCGCCCATTATCGTAAAATGAAGGCTTAATCGGAACTCAATCCATGCATCGATTGTTCGCCATAAAAATCCCTGACAGGCTTTCTCCGTGATTTTGGCCAAGGGTTCAACTTCCACCCATTTGGTGAAGTAGTCAATAGCGACTATCAGAAACTTCATTTGCCAAACTGAAGTGGGGAATGGCCCTAGAAGATCGACTCCCCAGATGGCAAATGGTCGAGGGCTAATAATTGGCGTAAGCTGTGCCGGTGGTCGCCTCTGAATCTTGGAATGCTGCTGGCAGGCATCACATTTCCGAGCGAACGCTATTGCGTCTTGAGTTAGTGTTGGCCTGTAATAACCTTGTCGTAGGACTTTGTAACTCAAGGCCTTGCCCCCTATGCGACCTCCGATGCCCTCGTGAATTTCCTGAAGGATATAACTAGCTTCTGTTGGACGCAAGCATCGCAAGAAAGGTTGTGTATAAGATCTTCTATCTAGGTTCTCATTGATGACTTTGTACTGAGCGGATTTGTAGGAAATTCGTCTGGCCTCTGCTTTGTTGGGTGGTGCAGGTCCACCTTGTAGATAATTTCTGATGGGGTCCATCCAACTTGGCTCTTCGGCTGCACTTTGTACCTCTTCCTCCAATCCATCGATGGTTTTTGCGGGAAGATACTGTAGGTTAAAGGAAGACTCTGTGCCTCCGTTCGGGGCTGTGGCCTTTTTAGATAGAGCGTCTGCCTCTTCATTTTGCGCTCGACAGATTTTTTCAATTAGAAAGTAAGCGAAGTGTGGAACTATTTTCTTCACCACTGCTTGGTATCTGATCATGTTCTCTTCCTTCGCTTCAAAGCTGCCCAAGGTGTGGCTCACAACTAACTGCGAGTCGGAATATACGTGCAGATGTTGAATTCTGAGCCCCCGGGCCAGATGCAATCCTGCGATGACGGCTTCGTATTCGGCCTCATTGTTGGTTGCTCGGAATTGGAACTTCAGTACGGTCGCAATTTTCCATTTGGAAGGAGAATAAATGACGAATCCTGCCCCTGACTTTTCTTCTATTGCTGATCCGTCAACATATAAGGACCATGGAATGCTGGGACTTCCTTCTGGACTCTGTGACGGGGGTTCGTCCCTAGTTGCGGGAAAAGTTAACTCATGCGAAATCTGCGCAAGATTTGAGCCTTGATTGCCGTTAGGGGTTTATAGGTGAGATCGAACTCGCCTAACTCTATCACCCACTTTGCTAAGCGTCCAGAGTTTTTAGGCTTATGAAGAATTTGTTTTAACAGTTGATCAGTCAACACTGTGATCCTGTGGGCTTGAAAATACGGCCTCAATCTCCGTGCAGATGTGACAAGAGCAAAGGCCAACTTTTTGAGCGGTAGATACCTTGACTCCGCATCATTAAGGATTTTGCTCGTGTAGTAGACTGGTTTCTGAACTCCGTTTTCTTCTTTCAAAAGGACCGCGGTGACCGCATGCAGCGCGACCGCCAAATAGATATAGAGTTCTTCTCCCACTTGTGGCTTAGCTAGTAGCTGAGGCGATCGGAGATAATTTTTAAGCCGCTAAAAGGCTTTTTCACATTCTTCTGTCCACTCCATTTTTGGTGCTTTTCGCAAAGCTTGGAAGAGTGGAGATTTTTCTCTCCGGCTTTGGAGATAAATCTGCCAAGCGCGGCGAGGCGTCCATTAAGCCGCTGAATTTCTTGAAGACTTTTGGGTGACCCCATGTCAATAATAGCTCTGATTTTTTCTGGATTTGCTTCTATTCCTCTTTGTGTCAAGATAAACCCCAGGAATTTTCCCGATCGAAAGCCAAAAAGAACATTTATTCGGGTTTAACCGCATAGTATAAATCCGAAGAGACTGAAAAGCTTCTTGTAAGTCTGATAGGTGTTCATTGGTTTTTCGGCTTTTCACCAAGATATCATCCACATAGGCTTCAACATTTCTACCAATTTGTTCTCTGAAGACTGTATTTATGAGCCTTTGGAAGGTGGCTCCGGCATTTTTTAGGCCGAACGGCATCACCTTATAGCAGTAAGTTCCCGTGCTCATAATGAAGAACGTTTTTTCTTCGTCGCCTTTAGCCATTCGGATTTGGTTGTAGCCCGAGAAGGCATCTAAGAAACTTAGCATCTCATGCCCCGATGTAGAGTCAACCAAACTATCGATTTATGGTAAGGGGAAAGAATCTTTTGGACAAGCTTTGTTTAAGTCCGTGAAATCAACGCACATCCTCCACTTTCCGGACGGCTTTTTTACTAGAACCACATTAGCCAACCAATCTGGTAATGCACTTCTCGGATAAACTTAGCTTTCAGGAGGTTTGATACTTCCTCTGCCGCGCCTTTATACGCCTTCTACGGTCTTTGAATTTCTCCTTTTACTCGCTTCGTAGGCTTAAACGATTGATCGATATTGAGACGGTGCTCAATGATATCGCGTTTTACGCCGGGCATATTTTCTGAAGACCAAGCGAAGAGGTCAGAATTTGATTTCAATACTCTCATGAGATCTTCTCGCTGCTCGATTGTCAAATCTGCCCCAATCCGCACCGTCGCGGTTCCGCTTCCGTCGTGTCTAGGGGATCGTTAGCAATTCTTCAACAGTGTGTAGGTCAAGCTCTTCATTTTCCCTGCTCGCCATTCTGTGACTAGCATGGCTTCTGAAACCTTTGTCCTGCTGCCGTTGAGGGCTTTTCCTTTGAGGGTTGAGACATAACATTGCCGTGCCAGAGGCTGATCTCCTCTCACTTCTCCACTACCACTTTCAGTCGGGAATTTGAGGAGAAGGTGGTAGGTAGAGATTACGGCTTTCAAAGCGTTGAGAGTTGGCCTACCAAGGATCACGTTGTAACTTGAAGCACAACGTACAACCAAGAAATTTGTTGTCACGGTTGATGATCTTGGCGAGTTCCCTATCGTAATTGGTAAGGAGATCATTCCTTCTGGTTGTACCACCCCTCCGGAGAATCCTATTAAGGATGATTTTACTGGAAGCAAGTCATCCGCGTCATATCTCATTCTTTCGAAAGCACTCCAAAAGAGGATATCAAGCTAACTCCCACCGCCTATCGAACTCTTTTCATCCGAAGGCTGGAAACTTTGATAGCGCATAACCAACGCTGCCATCATGAGGGTGGCGAACTCCGCTGACGTCATTGTCATAAAAAATGATTGGAGCCGTAGGTCGAGATCGTCTCCGTGGTGTTTCTATTTCCTGTGTGGTTCCCACCATTCGGGCATAACTTTTCCGAGAGGCGAAACTTTCACCACCGCAACAAGGACCACCACTAATAAATCCCACCATTTCCCCCTTTTCTTCTTCAGGTTGTGAAACTTCAGGTCCCCCTTGAATTTCAAGGTTGATGTACTGCTCCAATTGTCCTTTCCGAACGACATCTTCTATTGCGTTCATCAAGTGGGTACACTTTTCCGTGTCATGTCCTTTGGATTGATGAAACTGGCAATATTTCTTACTATTCTTTTGCCGTTCGGCAATTCTTACAGGTTCCTGCCATGTCAAGAGCTTTTGTTCTTTGATTTGCAAAAGGATGTGGCTTCTGGTTTGGTTCAACGGGGTATGGTGATCATATCTGATAATTTTTCCTTCCTTCGCAGGTTCTCTGGCATGCAGCATACGTCGTCGGGGTTGTGTTGAGGTTTCCAGACCTCTGTTTGCACCTTTGTTATCCTTGAGCGATTCTTTTTCCTTTCGTACATCCAGGGGCCTTCTGTTGACGTTGTGGTGCGTTTTTCCCTTCTGGGTGTCCATAGATCCACGCCTAGCTTCCTCTTCCCAACCCATATAAATTTCTTCAGAATTGATATATTTTTGGGCGTGGATCATAAGGGCGAGAATGGTTTTTTGTGGATCCAGTGTTAGGGAAAAACGAAAGGGGGATTCTAATAATCCTTCCATTAGAAAAGTCACGGCCATTCGCGGAGGGAGGTCCGCAACATTAGCTGTCTCGTCTGTGTAACGGCTTAAATAGGCCTGGAGCGTTTCTCCCCCTCGCTGCTTAATGCGCAGGAGGGTAGAGAGGGTTTTCTTTTGTTTGAGTAATTGGCAAAGTAGGCTAGAAAGCGATCTGCTAAAATCTGAAAAGAAGTAATTGTATTAGATGGGAGATCGACAAACCAGTCTTGCGCTTTTCCCTCTAAGGTGGCGGGAAAAGCTCTGCACATGCGAAGCGCCTGCGGATTCCAGCTGAGGAGCATCTTCGACCGAAAGACTTGAGTGTCGGGACGGATCGGTTTTGCCTTCATATGCGGTCATAACCGCCGGGCCCGTAAGCTATCGTGAACTTGTTCTCCCAATATTTCTTTGACAAAAGGCTAACACATACTTGAGAATATGCCTCTCGGACTTTCCGCTTTCTTGAGAGAGGTCCCGCTGCCGAAGTCCTTCTATCAACCGCTTTGAATAGATGGACTATTCCGCTCCGTTCTTGTCCGGGCTTCGGTTCTTGTAGTGGCCTCTTTATGGCGTCGAACAGAGGGGGTTCTGAACTAGCGGAAAAGGCGGTCCTTTCTTTCCTCTCTTTATGGGTGCGGGTTCTCGTCCTTCCTCTGCTTTCAGAATTATCCAGTGGGGCTGTTGGTATGTTTGGTGCCGGAACTTGTGTAGGAGGAGGCGGAGGATGGGTCAAAGTATGAACAGCCTGGGTCAACCGTTCCAATTGTTGCTGTATGTTAAGGTAAAACTCTGGAACAGATTCTTGGGGTTGGACGGAAGGAATTTCTGATGGGGGTAAGATGGGCGGATTATCTACCCGGATTTCTCCATGTCTCGGACTTCGCCAGGTCCTTCGGGATTACTTGGGGCTCCCTATTCTTGGATTCGTTTTGATCTTCTGGTAGTGGTCATTTGGCTTTTCGTAAGGGTCCCCGCCGTAGGAGCCAAACTGCTGATGCCAAAAATCCGTCCACGCCACGCTTTGGCCATCAAGTTGCCTCGCGTGATCCGCCTCAGCCCATTTATCGATCAACGGTTAAAATTTATAGTTGGCTGTGGACGCTTACTTCTACTACGCAACGAAACCGCTGAGAGCATTATGAAAACTCCTCGCCTAAGTACCCATAAGCGAACCTCAGAAAAAAGAGAGGGTAGCGAGCGGAATTGGGCCTCTACGCGGATTCACTCATGCTTAAGTCAGAAAACTTGAGTAAAGAGTCTTTAATTTAGGCAATTCTCTGTGTCATGAGTTTTTTTGGATCCCCCCTTTCTTCTATTAACGCTCTCCTTTTATAGCCCCTTAGAGGCGGTTCAGGAAAGACGGTGGAATGAGGCGGTGAGTTAGGTAAATATCTCTTAAGGCGGTAGGAAAATATGCTCTGCCAGCCAGCGTAGATGCCACGCTTGCAGTAGAACGGGTAGATATCCGCGGCATGTAGCAAGTGGATAAGGCCTGCTTACTGTAGGGGCATTAGATATTTCTCTCTCTCTCTCCACCCTGCGCCCTGAAGAGGGTTGTTACAATTCCGACGGACTTGTTCGCAGGATTAAATCCTCAGGTTATTTGCCGAACGGAATTGTGTAAAGGTGGTGTTATTGCCATGTGGCCAATGGAACAAGTGGTCCTTTAGGTTAATGACACCTGTCTTCACCAAATATACCCGTAACAATATATATATATATATATATATATATATATATATATATATATATATATATATCCAAGGCAACAACATATTGAATATATAATAATCAGTGATCTCATCGAGATCGGAAGTCAATACATATCTAAGGAGTAAACTCTACTCAAATACGCATAAGAAAAACATGAAAGAAAAAATCTCCTCGGGATATAATGCCGATACATATGAGGAAACCCGTCTCGAATAAGTATTGGAAACATCTCAAGAAAATAAGAGTACGAAATCAAAGCAAAGTAGGAAGAAGGAATACTCACAAACCTCCCGTGTGAGAGCCTACCTGGCTAGAAGCAACTCACTGATCCTTGTCGCGTCTCACGCGTCCGAATCCGGATCTAGTAAACAAATAGAAACCTTAGTATCTGCACACTTAAGCATTTCCTATCTAAATACGAAATACATTTACCCATAAATCCCTAAGCTTAATCATATCCTTAAGACCCTTCGAATGCCCCTAAACATGCTTAAATTAGTCAAGATCCGTTAATCTAAATAATGAACAATTAGCCATGTTAATTATGAAAGCTAATCACAATTAGACATGTTAACATAAACGCTAATGGGGCATTTATACTTAGGGATTTTCACTAAAATTCGGTGGCACCTCCCCTATTTATAGGGCCCCGAAATTATACATTCATTCACCATAACTACACAATTAACTTAATCATACTTTTCATAACATCATACAAGAGTGTTTTAGGGTTTCTAATACTCTTAATTTCCCCTTAAGCATTTTCATTTCACAGTCTAACTAACCCAACAGACGATCATGCAATTCAACCCCAAATCGACACCAAGATACTCACGAGTGTTGGTCGGAGATCTAAGGTAGCAGGGAGTAGTCGGGCGAACTTTGAAGCTCGTTGTTCATTGTAGAAGAAGGCGGGCGGCCGGATCGAACAAAGGAGAAGCACTGGTGTTGACCGTAGATCGCCGGAGGGGAGCTGGCTAGGGCTTTAGGGCTTCTCGGTGGCGCAGTATGCTAATGGAGATGGGCGTGCGCTTGGCGTGCTGCGTGAGTAGCCGCTACTGTGGTCTGGCGCATGTGGTATGGCATCACGACCGGGGCCTGACCCGGGGAGGGCTGGCCAGGTCTGCGCGGTGGGGAGGCTGCTGTATTTGGAGGCGCTGCTTGCGTGTTAAGCGGTGATAGTGCAAGCCGCGCCAAGTCCCCGGAGTGCAGGAGTGGGCGCAGGGGCTGGCAGGGAGCACCCGGTTGGCAGTGACTTCACGGAGGTGAGGCGGGCGCAAGTAGGGGTTCGATGGCGTGGAGAAGAGAAGTGGAGAAATTAGGGATCTGGATATTTCCAAATTGAGAGAGAGAGAGAGGGAATGATGAAATCTCTTCATCTCTCTTCTTATGTTTATAATACCTCTTTTTCTTTTATTAAAATATCATTAAAATCATCACATGCGCACTGTAGGCTCACATGTGTACTATGCATTCACTTGGTTATTGTTAAATCACGGGTCTTTAAATTAGTTCGTACCGGAGCTCCCCGTGATAGTTTACCGTCCTCGTGACCCGATCCAGATCCATGAATTTCAAGTCAATGGTCCCAGCGGCACGGGTGTACTGTAATGTCACAGGGTCTGTCTCTCTTCAGACCAGATCTGAGAATATCGGCTTTTAGTCAAATCCTTTGTCACGGGCATACTGTGACATCACGGGGCTATCTCACTCCCCGACCAGATCCACTTTTCCCAGGATTTGAATTTTTGTCTATTTTCTTTTCTCGTTAATTAATCCAAATTAATTAATCTATAATTAATCTTATTAATTAACACATAACTAACCTTGATTATTTAACTCTTAATTAATCTGGATTATTCAGACTTGTGGTTTTTTCCCAAAATCTCACTGCTCATCATATTAAATTGCCACATAATAATTTGGGAAAAATAAATCTTTATTTATTTTGGGGCGGGTTTTATACTATATACTTTAGGAACCCTTGGACGAAACCCTACCAATCATCAACATAGAAATCTCCATCTATCTTATAGAGTAAAATCCAAGGGGGAGTTATTGCCCAAGTATCCCCTTTTCATAATTGATTGTCATCAAAGTTAACTCTCGTCTTCCAGAGCTTTGGTTACTAGTTTCTTCAATTATAGGTTTAGTTCACAATCACCCATCTTTGGATCGACTAGATAATAGATGAATAGTTGGTACTATTACTTTCTTGTCTCCGAGGATCGATACCAGACTTTTCAAGAGTCCACTCTATTACTTTATACGACTCATGCATTTACGGATTTCGCGCATTAAGTTATTGGCGCCGTTGCCGGGGACTAGAATTACTAGGAAGGGTAGGAATTTATTACTTTAGTCAATTTATTTATTCTTTCATTCGTTTTCTCTCTCCTTTATTCTTAATTCTTAGGTTTGAATCTTACTCACTGTCTCTTTTTGCGAGGAATCACATGACGAATTATAAAAGCATGATATCCCTTTAGCTAGACCTATTGGACTGTTGGGTTGAGGACAAGTTGGCCGAATAATAAGATAATTCACTTCAAGATCAATTATTTGCAATATAACAAGTCAATGAAGTGTACATCTTGTGGGATTAAGATTTTCAGCAAGGTAACCAATCCATGACAAGGTAGGGGTACACATCGGTACTAGAGGGTTGAGGTTGGGAAGAGCTATATGATGATTTGTCACATTATGGACATGAGCATATGATGGAATGTATGAATATGTAAAAGGAGCAATTTAGTTATGATGTTGCTATTGAGAAGAAATTCTTTGTGGCCCCGGTGGAACCCATTATAGAAGGTAACCCCACAAAGATGGATGACATCATAGTTCTTGATTTAGTACACAATTCGGGTGCAGAGCATGTAATAACAATATCATACTCAGAGGAAAAAACCACTCCAGTCTTAGATAAGGAAGCAAGTGATACAGATCAACATTCTGAAGGCCACCAAGTTCTAGAAATTAAAGGGGAAGATAAGGAACCGGACAATAATATAAGAAAATTGAGGCCATCAGTTGAGGAACCTCAGCAGCTTGAGTTAAAAGAGTTGCCCCGTCACCTTGAGCATGAATTTTTAACCGAAGACTCTAAGCTCCCTCTCATAATTGCCTCAAATTTGACTGGCTCACACTATCAACTGAGCCATCATATCGCAGCTTAATGGAATATACCGATTTACAACCAATAGGCTTAAGACCAATGGGACAAAGAACAATATCCCAAGTATGATTCTCCTAAAGGGCTTGAAGTTCTTCTTGAAAAGCCTTTGCCCAACATGGATGTTTAGCTGACTGAGAATAAGAGGTAGAAACTATAGTATCAGATAAAGTGGGAGAGAAACCATACCTATCTGGAGGATGATTGATGAGTGGTTCTTTGAGGAACCACCAGAGTTGGCAACAGATCAGGGTTTGGAAAGATTTGTTATGATCAGGGTCGTCGTTGTTGATGTACCACCCCAGAATTAAAACACTCAATTGGTGGAGAGATGTCATAAAGGGAGGAAGAAGAACATCCCCAGTAGTAGAAACATGTTGCTTAAAATAGTACTCATGTTCGAAGAAAATTTCTAGGAATATGCAGGCGATTAGCAACAACATCATAACACAAAAACCCCTTTTGAGTAGTATTATAACCTGTAAAAGCACACCTCATCAATTGAGCTGGAAGCTTGTGACACTCATGATGAGGCAAGTGCGCAAAGCAAATACATCGAAATATGAGCAGCCTATGATAATTATGAAGCATACAAAAGAGAAGATAGTAAGGAGAATCAAAATTCAATTATTGCGAAGGCAAATGATTAATTAAATAAACTGTGGTAGACAAAACTTCTACCCAAAATTTAGATGGAACTAAAGACTACAAGAGCAACACTTGGACTATATCAAACAAGTGATGGTTTTTACTTCCAGCCACCCCATTCTATAAAGGGGTGTAAGGACATAATTGTTGAGATATTATAATACTTTTTTATTGGAAGAAGTTCTGAAAATCCGGCAACATATTCCCCGCCACTATCAAACCGTAAAACTTTAATATATATTGTTACGGAAATATTTGGCAAAACACGTGTCGCCTGCCTAAATGGCCACCTGTCATAAAGGGCTACATTTCCTTTAGCCACAAGACAGTCAGTCACCACCAAAGTCATTAGCATAAATTCCGTCCGGCAAATAAGGAGGGCTCACCCCTACAGAAACTCCGTCGGAATTATACAAGAAGCAAGAAGGTGATAGCCAGCTGGGTAAAAGCGTATCTAACGCCTCTACAGTAAATTGATCTTATCCACTTGCCTCTACAGTAGGCAGATATTTTCTACTTACACACGTGGTATCTATACGGTAGGTAGATATTTTCTACTTACCTACGTAGCACCTACACAGTAGGCAGATATTTTCTTACCGCCTTAGAAGATATTTTCTCATTTACCGCCTTACTCCACCGCCTTTCCTAAACCGCCTTTAAGTTGCTATAAAAGAAGAGCGATAAGAGAAAAAGAGGGGGATCGGAAAAAATCACCACACAAAAGAGCTAACTCATGTCTAAGACCGCCTTCTTACAGCTTTTCTGACTTAAGCATCGGAGCTGAATCCGGGCAGAAAGGCCCAATTCCGACCGCCCTTTTTCTCCCTCTTACAGATTCATCCCAAAGGAAAGGAAAGCCAGGGTAATCCGAGCGGATTTCCAAAGCATTCTCTATGTTCTCCGTTCAGAAGTTGAAGTAATCGTCCACACCAACTATAAATTTCAACCGTTTGTCGAAGGCTGAGACCAAATCACGAGGCCACAATAGCCAAAGCGTGAGGTGGACCAGTTTTTGGCATCAACAGTTTGGCACCGTCCGTGGGGACCCTTACAAAAAGTTAAATGATTACTACCAGAAGGTCAAAACTGATCCAAGAACAAGGAGCACCAAGTAATCCCGAAGGACCTGGCGAAGTCCGAGGGCATGAGGAGATTCGGTCGAATAATCCACCTATCTTATTTCCATCGGAAAATCCTTCCGCCCCACCCCAAGAACCCATCCCGGAGTTTTACCTTAACATGCAGCAGCAATTGGAACGGTTAGCTCAAACTGTTCATACTTTAACCCATCCGTTACTTCCTCCCACACAAGTTCCGCCAAATGTGCCAACAGCCCCACCAACCAATTCCGAAAGCAGAGGGAGGACAAGGACTCGCACTCATGGAAACAGAAGAGAGAGAACTGCCTTCTCTGCTAGCTCGGAACCCCCCTCCGTTCGACGTCGAGAGCAAGCTGCCACAAGGATGTAACGATACGAGAACGGAGGCATAAGGACCGAATGTAATAGCCCATCCGCTCCAATCATTTACGTAAGAACGCAAATAGCATGTGATCCTTCGCGGGGAAACAAGAAATCCGAACGGCATGTTTTTAACATATGCTCGCCTTTCATCAAGGAAATATTGGAAGAGCAATTTCCTGACAGTTTTCGACCACCTGCAATGATTGCATACGAGGGCAAAACTGATCAGTCTCGCTACTTGAAGTCTTTCCGATCGAAGATGCTTCCTTCTGGAATTACCGACGCTCGTATGTGCCGAGCTTTTCCCGCCACCTTAGAGGGAAAAGCGCAAGACTGGTTTGTTGATCTTCCATCTAGCACAATTCCTTCTTTTCATGTTCTAGCATATAGCTTTCTAGCTTATTTTGCTAATTACTCAAAGCAAAAGAAAACTCCATCTACCCTTCTGCGTGTTAAGCAACGAGGGGAGGGGATACCTGTGCCTATTTAAACCGCTTCATAGACGAAACAACAAACGCTATGGATCTTATTCCACAGCATGGTCAGAACCTTCACGATGGAGGGTTTGCTAGAATCCCCTTTCGCTTTTCCCTCACCTTGGATCCACGAAAAATCGCCCCGCCTCATGATCCATGCCGCAAAGACTACATCAATTCGATGAAATCTATATGGTTGGGAAGAAGAGGCTGGCGCTACCGTTGAACTCCGGAAGGGAAAAACCCATCAAAATGTCAACAGAAGACCCCGGAAATACGAAAAGAAGGCGGGCCACGCAGGGACAGTAAGGGAGGACAGGAACCCTCAACACGTCCTCGTCGACATGTGCTGCAACCTAGGGAATCTTCAAAAGAAGAAAAAATTGTCAGATACAACCACCATACCCCACTAAATCAGACGAGAAGCCATATTCTTATGCAAATCCAGGACCAACAACTCTTGACATGGCCAAAACCTGCAAAGAATCCCGAGCGACAAAAGAATAGTAAAAGATATTGCAAGTTTCATCAAACTAGAGGACATGACACTGAAAAATGTACCCATTTGATGAACGCCATTGAAGATGTCGTAAGAAGGGGACAATTGGAGCAGCATATCAACATTGATATCCAAGAGAGGCCCGAAACTTCACAGCCAGAAGAAGAAGAAATAGGGGAGATAGTCGGATTTATCAGTGGTGGTCCTGGGTGTGGTGGCGAAAGCTCTGCCTCTCGGAAAAGCTATGCACGAATGGTGGGGCGGCGCAGGAAACAGAAACACCACAAAGAATATCACGGCCTACGGCTCCCATCATTTTTTTATGATAACGATGTCAGTAGGGTTCGCCACCCCCATGACGACGCTTTAGTCCTTGCCATCATGGTTTCCAGTTTCCAAATAAAGAGAGTTCTGATAGACAATGGAAGTTCGGTTGACATTCTCTTCTGGAGTGCCTTCGAACGAATGAGATATGATGCAGATAATTTGCTTCCCGTAAAATCATCCTTAATAGGGTTTTCCGGAGTTGTGATACAGCCAGAAGGAATGATCTCTTTGCCAGTTACAGTAGGAAAGTCGCCTAGATCATCAACAGTGACAACAAATTTCCTAGTCGTACGCTGTACTTCAAGTTACAATGTTATTCTTGGCAGACCAACCCTCAACGGCTTGAAAGCTGTAATTTCTACTTACCATCTTCTCCTTAAATTTCCGACGGAGAGTGGTAGTGGAGAGGTAAGAGGAGATCAACCCTTGGCGGGACAATGTTATGTTGCAACCATCAAAGGAAAAGCTTTAGACAGAGGCAAAACAAAAATTTCGGAAGCCATGTTGATCAACAAAATAGCCGAACGGGAAGATGAAGAACTTTGGCCAACACCAGTTAAAGAGTTGCTTACGGTTCCTCTAGATACAACTAGGATGGAACGCATAGTGAGGATTGGTGCAGATCTAACAACAGTACAACAAGAAAATCTCATGGTGATACTAAGGACCAATTCTGATCTTTTCGCCTGGTCATCAGAAGATATGCCAGGCGTCAAACGTGACGTCATGGAGCACCGCCTCAACATAGATCAGTCGTTCAAGCCTGTCAAACAGGAACGGAGAAATTCCACACCAGAGAGGCAGAAGGCCACAAAAGAAGAAGTATCAACCCTTTTAAAGGCCGGGCTTATATTAGAAGTGCACTATCCAGAATGGTTGGCCAATGTGGTTCTAGTAAAAAAGCCATCCGGAAAATGGAGGATGTGTGTAGATTTCACGAACCTAAATAAAGCTTGTCCCAAAGACTCATTCCCTCTACCTTCAATTGATGGCTTGGTTGATTCCACGGCGGGACACGAAATGCTGAGTTTTTTAGATGCCTTTTCAGGCTACAATCAAATCCGAATGGCCAAAGATGACGAAGAAAAAACATCCTTCATTACAAGCTAATGTGAACTTATTGCTATAAGGTAATGCCGTTCGGTTTAAAGAACGCCGGAGCCACCTTCCAGAGGCTCATGAATACGGTCTTCAAAGAACAACTTGGCAGAAATGTTAAAGCTTATGTGGATGACATTCAAGTGAACAGCCGAAAAGCCGACGAACGCCTCTCAGATTTACAAGAGGCCTTTCAGTCACTTCGGACTTATAACATGCCCTTAAATCCAAACAAATGTGCTTTTGGTGTCCGGTAAGGGAAATTTCTCGGGTTTGTACTGACCCAAAGAGGAATAGAAGCGAATCTTGAAAAGGTCAAAGCCATCCTTGACATGGGATCAGCCAAAAGCCTTCAAGAGATACAATGGCTTAACGGACGCCTCGCAGCTCTGGGGAGATTTATCTCTAAAGCCGGAGAGAAAAACCTCCCACTCTTCCAAGCCTTGCGAAAGCACCAAAAATGGAGTGGACAGAAGAATGCGAGAAAGCCTTTCAAGACCTTAAAGATTATCTCCGATCGCCTCAGTTGCAAGCCACAAGTAGGGGAAAAGCTCTACGTCTACTTGGTGGCTGCTCCTAGAGCGGTCAGTGCAGTACTTTTGAGGGAAGACAAAGGAGTTCAGAAGCCAGTCGATTACACAAGGAAGATCCTTAACGATGCGGAATCAAGATATCTACCGCTTGAAAAGTTGGCTTTCGCCCTCATCACATCTGCACGAAGATTAAGGCCTTACTTTCAAGCGCACAAAGTGACGGTGCTAACGGATCAGCCCTTAAAGCAAGTCCTCCATAAGCCTGAAAATTCCGGACGTCTAGCCAAATGGGTAATAGAGTTGGGTGAGTTTGATCTCGCCTATAAACCCCGAACGGCAATCAAGGCTTAAGTTCTGGCAGATTTTATTGTGGAATTGACCATTCCCGTAAATGAGGATGAAGTCCCGCCAGAATATCCAGAAGAAAGTCCTAGCATCCCATGGTCCTTATATGTTGATGGATCAGTGACTAAAGAAAGGTCAGGAGCCGGCTTCGTCCTTTATTCTCCTTCCAAATGGAAAATTGCAACAGTTCTTAAGTTCCAATTCCGAGCAACCAACAACGAGGCCGAATATAAAGCCCTCATCGCAGGATTGCGTTTGGCTCGAGGGCTCGGAATTCAATGCCTGCATGTATATTCCGACTCACAGCTGGTTGTTAGCCATACATTGGGCAATTTTGAAGCAAAGGAGGAGAACATGGTCAAATACCAAACAGTGGTAAAGAAGATAGTCCCCCACTTCGCTCATTTCCAAATTGAAAAAATCTGTCGAGCACAAAATGAAGAAGCGGACGCTTTATCTAAAAAAGCCACTGCGCCCAACGACGATGCAGAATCACCCTTCAACCTACAATACCTTCCCACGAAAACTATTGAGGGATTAGAAGGAGAAGTGCAAAGTACTGCAGAAGAGTCAAGTTGGATGGATCCCATCAGAAACTACATGCAAGGTGGACCTACACCATCCAACAAGACAGAAGCTAGACAGATCTCTTATAAATCCGCTCAATACACCATTATTGGCGAAAACCTATACAAGAGGTCCTATACGCAACCCTTCTTACGGTGCCTGCGTCCCACAGAAGCAAACTATGTCCTTCAAGAAATTCATGAAGGTATTGGAGGGGGACATATAGGAGGCAAAGCCTTAAGTTACAAAGTCCTGCTGCAGGGCTATTACTGGCCAACGTTTACTCGGGATGCAGTAGCATTCGCCCGAAAATGTGATGCCTGCCAACGGCATTCCAAGATTCAAAGACGACCACCAACACTGCTAACGCCAATTATTAGCCATCGCCCGTTTGCTATCTGGGGAGTTGATCTCCTAGGGCCATTTCCCACTTCAATTCGACAAATGAAGTTTTTGATAGTGGCTATCGATTACTTCACCAAATTGGTAGAAGTTGAGCCCTTGGCCAAAATCACGGAGAAATCTTGTTAGGTGTTCCTATGGCGAACGGTTATCTGTCGATTCGGAATTCCGGTCCCCTTCATTTCTGATAATGGGCGGCAATTTGATAACAAAGCTTTCAAAAGCTTTTGTTCGGAGCTCGGAATTGAATACAGATTAACTTCTGTGACACATCTCCAGGCTAACGGCCAGGTAGAGGTAACCAATCGTACCTTGCTCCAAGCTCTCAAAACCCGGGTCTCTAAAAAAGGAACTGACTGGGTTGAAGAAATTCCGAGCGTCCTCTGGGCTAACAGGACAACCAGAAGAACCCCTACAGGAGAAACTCCGTTCTCTCTCACTTATGGGGCAGAAGCTGTCATCCCTGTAGAAATAGGAATGCCTACTCTACGGACACAGCAAATCTTCTCATCAGAAGAAAATGAGAAGAATCTCCGAGCGGAGCTTGACTTACTTGAAGAGCGAAGAGAAGCTGCAGAAACAAAGGCAGCCATCTATCGCCAAAGAGTAAAAAGGTTTTATAACACAAGGGTAAAAAGAGTCTTCTTCCAAATCGCCTACCTGGTCTTAAGAGAAAATGAGTTCCAGGGAAACAAAAGCTGAACGGGGAAGCTAACTCCTAATTGGGAAGGCCCTTACGTCATACAGAAAATTGTCCGAACAGGCACCTATTATCTGGTAAATATGGAAGGGAAAATACTCAAGCGTCCATTTCATGCTGAACACTTGCGACTCTACTATCAGTGAATCCTGTAATCGTCTCCTAAATGTTCCATAGAATAAAGCTTAAGCCCTTTCTACAAAAATGTGGTGAAAATCCCAATCTACAAAAATGAGGTGGAGATCCCATTCCTAAAAGATGAGTCGGAATTACCCTACAAGGATAAACGATAACTCTCATCCAAAAACAAGGGGCAAAAATCCCGATCGAAATATGAGGCAACAATCTCATTTACAAAGGCAAGGATCTTACTTAACAAATCAAAGTCCCCAGATTGGACTAAGAAGAGAAGAACCTGCTATGAAGCTTGACTTACAAGCCAAATGAAGGAAAAAATACCTTGCGAAGGACTTCTTAAAATGGTGAAAAACATCGCTCGGAAATAAATCTTCACCAAAGAAAAAGGTTTGTGTTTCATTCATACAAATTGAAATTACAATCCAAAATAACTAGGTGTTTACAAGAACATGTCCTAAAAAAAAATAAATAAATAAATAAATAAATCCCTAAGAACTAGGGCCCTCAGGGCGGTCAGCCGCTTCTGGAGGAACTTGGGTTGGAGGTTCGGAAGGGGCTGGGACAGGAGCCTCTGGAGTCTTTATAAGTTAAAGCTCTTTTAGCTCCATAAATTTCTTCAAGACTCCAGTAAGCCCCATAGATAAAACGTCCGCAGGAGGAACATGGTGACCCACCTGTTGCACTACAGAATAAATGCGGGTGGCCCCTTCTTTGGCTTTTGCCCTAAGCCGAGCAACCTCTTTCTCAAATTTATCCGCTCGTTCAATTAGGCCTTTCATCTCTTGCGAGTCGGATTTAGGGGTCCTCTGTCTGGAAGTCAAGTCTTCCTTGAGTGTGTCACGCTCCCCCTTGAGTTCCTCTAACTCAACCTGAATGGCGGCGAGTTCCGTAACCTTCAACTTTAGACTCCATTGGGCGTCAGTGCGCTCATCTTGAGCAGATTTAAGTTCCTCCTTCAAACTGCTAGATTCGTCCTATAGTCTTTTGATATCCTTCTTAGCAGCCTGAAGAGAGCCCTCGGAACTCGCCAGCTTGGCCGCTAAGTCATTTTTCTCTTTTTCTATAGCGGCCAACTGTTGAAGACGCTCGGCTTTATCCTTCTCAAAAGTATGGATAATAGCGAGCTGCTTCTTTTCTTTTTCCTCCAAGGCCTCCACCTTAGAGTTTAGCTGGGCAAATTCTGCCCTACTTGCTTCCATCTTTGCCAAGTCCTCTTGACAAAGATTGTCGACTCGATCCGCCCAATGCGCAGTCTACGAAATAACAAAGGAGTTATAAACGACACCAAGTTTAGGAGCGAAAGAAATATGAGAAAGGTCCTTACCAGCATGGCCGATCGGAAAAGCTGGCAAGTGGCCTCTTCCCTCCCGGCTCCCCGTAGCTTAGTGGAGAGCTGTTCGGGCCGCATGGCCATCAAAACACTTTTCACAGAAACAACATCCCGAAAAGGGATGTCTTCAGAGGGCAACTCCTTCCCTTGAGTTGCCGATCCTCTTAAAACTGAGTCTGCCACCCTCAGTTTATCCAAGAGAGCCGCCTCTCCCGCCTCCGCCTGTAAAACAAAACCTAAGTTAAAAAATTATTGCAGAACAATGATACCCTTAAGAAGTAAATCCTTACCTCCTTGAGGAGGATATCTTCTAGTTGACTAGAAGAGGGCCCTTCGGAAATTGGCAATAAACCGGACGAGCCTCTTCCACGGTGAACTCACTGCTCAATAATAATTCCGGGACCCGATGCGTCCTCGGAATTCTTCCTCTTCGTCCTCCTCTCCCGTGAGGACCCTGTAGCGGGGTCGCTTTTGCCCCCTTTCTTGGAAGAGTCGACCTCTTTTCTCTTCCTCTTCTTTTTCTCCTCCTTGGAGGTATCAACACCTTTACTAGAGGCCGCTTCCTTCTTCTACCGCCCATGAGGTAAAGGCGGATGAACTTCACCTTCATAGGAAGCCAGGAGGCCCTTAACGTAGCTCAAGTCTTCATCCTCCATCAGACTTTCTGCAAAATAAAATTCCGAATCATGTTAGATATTGCGATTCAAGATCAAACTAAGATAGATATACGAATAAATCCTACCAGCAGATACTATTAAATGACATTTAACGAGGTTTTCCTTGGTCAAGAACTCATCCATATAAACTTTGGATAGCCCCGTCATTGACTTAAGAAGAACCTCCTCTTCTTTCGTCATTGCCTCACAAACGATGTTCGTTCGGGGAGCCTCCCACTTGGTTCGAACATCCCCCTCGGATTTATTTTTGACAAAGAAAAATTTACTCTTCCACCGCTTAATGGAAGAAGGAACTTTCCCTAAAAACTTTCTTCCGGAACGAGCCGAGAAGTAATACCAATCGACATTAGACTCTAAACATAGGCTAAACAACATACGGAACCAACGGGCGGTCGGACTTACTCCGTAATTTTTGAAAACAATGACAAAACCGTTCAGTAATCTCCAAGAATTCCGAGTCAGCTGTGAAGGACACATATGATACTCCTCTAGAATCGCCTTAGCAAAATCAGAAAAAGGGAGCCTAAGGCCACCCGATAACGCATCTTGATAGATAGCTATCTCTCCTTCCCTGGGAGAACTCGCCCTCTCCCCAGAATAGGGAACCCTAACCTCAAACAGAGAAAGATCTATCTCATATTTCTCTGCAAGGTCATCTACATTCTTCTGCCCAAGAAGACTTATGAACATACCAGACCCCCTACCCATGGCCCTAGAGGCAGGATGAACCTGTGAACCCCAGACTGGAATATCCCTAGGTTCACCTGGAATCACGACGGAGACTGTGGGGTTGGACGGAGAAGGGATCAAAGACCCGTGAGAAGAACTAGAGGAAGAAGAGGTAGCACTAGCCATTACCTTAGAAGAGATGAAGACAAGAAAAAGACACAGAAAGCTTAAGACCAAGTCTCGCCGGAGAAGAAGAAGTTTTCAAAAGACGCAATTCAAATTTTGAAGGCAAGCCCTTTTTTGCCTGTACGATTCCGCTTATATGTAAAGGGGATAAATCCCTGGCCGTTAGATCCCGGAGCTACATCCCAATCGAACCGTTTAACCAAGGGTTCCTAAATCTGGACCGTTCAGATATCCATCATCACTTTTCCTCAACAAAATCAAAAACCCGTCCACGTAAACATACCAAACGCCGCCTGACACATAGAAAACCGTGCTTATCATGATGTTGACAAACGCGCACGCCGTGCACATCGCGCCACTATCTCCCTTTAATGCTAAATAGTATAGGAGACACGTCTCATCTCAGAGAATAACAGGCATGGTGTAAAGCCCACATCATAAGAGACAAAACGCACACATCTCAACATATGATTACCAGTGATCATTTCTTCTTGAAGAAATCGAAGACTTTATTAGCAAATTAATAAACTTTATTCATATTACAACGAAGGTAGTATTAAAAAACACACAACAAAGCAGCATGGCGAACCTTGGTAAACATGTTATCCGTCTGAATTCCCCAGTTAACAATCCACAGATCCGTCCGAGGACCCGCTCAGATAAGATTCGGAGGTGACGCACGGACTTCCACAACCGTCGTTGTCCTCGTTATCGCTAGGAAATCCCGGCAAAGCGCGTGGGCGAAGATGGGGGCCCACTTCTCTACGGCATAAGTCGCTCCCAAACATTTCAACTTCAAAGCGCACATCCCCTGCATAAGTAATAGCTAAAGTTATAATTAGAAGATCCCCTGCCTCTACGTCATGGTTAACATGGAAGGTTTCCCACCCTTCCTCAATGCTTATCTCACCCAATCCCCTATCAACAACCAGCATTGATGGCTATACATAGCCGTTCGGACTTACCAATTGGATAACCCCAGTCCTCAATTCCGAGCTTGGAATTCGTAAGTTACGAGAATACCGGGTAAAAGTAAAAAACTTAAAAAAGGACAAACGCTGAGCCATTTTACCAAAACACAAAGATAGCAGCAGAATGAATAAAAACACTATCCATGCTAGCTCCTTAAATAGCAAAACTTGGTGACACTATAGACAAAAATTTCGGAGAAAAATCTACCTCGATTCAAGACAACAAAAAGACAACACATTAAGTATCGGTTACCTATTAAAACACATGTATCTAGAAAGAAACCTACACCCACATAGACACGACAGCTAAAGAATATACTTGTTCTCGAACCAAGCGAAAAGTGCAATTTGACCCACTCCTCGCTCAGATTTTTCGAACAAGTACACTCTGGGGAGGACTAGTGTTAGAGAAATATTTGGTAAAACACGTGTCGCCTGCCTAAATGGCCACCTGTCATAAAGGGCTACATTTCCTTTAGCCACAAGACAGTCAGTCACGACCAAAGTCGTTAGCATAAATTACGTCCGGCAAATAAGGAGGGCTCACCCCTACAGAAAGTCCGTCGGAATTATACAAGAAGCAAGAAGGTGATAGCCAGCTGGGTAAAAGCGTATCTAACGTCTCTACAGTAAATAGATTTTATCCACTTGCCTCTACAGTAGGCAGATATTTTCTACTTACACACGTGGTACCTACACGGTAAGTAGATATTTTCTACTTACCTACGTAGCACCTACATAGTAGGTAGATATTTTCTTACCGCCTTAGAAGATATTTTCACATTCACCACCTTACTCCACCGCCTTTCCTAAACCGCCTTTAAGTTGCTATAAAAGAAGAGCGATAAAAGAAAAAGAGGGGGATCGGAAAAAATCACCACACAAAAGAGCTAACTCATGTCTAAGACCGCCTTCTTACAGCTTTTCTGACTTAAGCATTGGAGCTGAATCCGGGCTGAAAGGCCCAATTCCGACCGCCCTTTTTCTCCCTCTTACAGATTCATCCCAAAGGAAAGGAAAGCCAGGGTAATTCCGAGCGGATTTCCAAAACATTCTCCATGTTCTCCGTTCAGAAGATGAAGTAAGCGTCCACACCAACTATAAATTTCAACATTTTGTCGAAGGCTGAGACCAGATCACGAGGCCACAATAGCCAAAGCGTGAGTTGGACCAGTTTTTGGCATCAACATATGTGGAAAATTGTGTCTCAATATAAGCCACAAAAGTTGAAAAAGCAGTGAACACCTCAACTTTGGAGTGCAGAAAATATATCCAAGTAAAGTAACTATGATCATCAATGAACGTCACAAAATATTTTATACTAGGCAATTAAAACAACTGGACTAATACCCTAAACCTCACTATGTATAATTGTATAACAAGTATCGGTATGACCACCATAAATAGGAAAACGTAAAGTTTTAATTTTCCCTAATTCACAAGTTGAACAATCTAAAGGCAATCTATGAGTAAAATATTGAGCTTTACTACCAAGAAATCCATGCTACATCAAATTATTCAAAATCACATTATTTGGATGGCCTATTCGTCTATGCTAAACTTCAACTTTATTTTTGATAATAATAGAAGCTAATGACAAAGTTCCAGGAATAATAAATTAGAATGGAAATAATATGCCCAATTTAGGCCACCTCATGATCACCTTTCCCGAAACCTAATCCTTCACATGACAACCACCATGAGAGAAAAGTACAACACAGTTATTATCCACTATTTGCCCGAAAGAAATTAAACTAGTAGACAACCCAAGAGAGGCAAACACATTACAAAAAGAAGGTCCAATATAACAAATAGTTATAATTGGAAAGTTACTTCCATAAGCAATATGAATATTTTGTGTACCAGTATACCTCCGAAAATTATGTAACAATCAGGGAAGTCAGTCAAACAATTCAATGCTCTAGAATCAACAAACCAAGGTGAAGAAACAGTCTTACCTTGGCCTTGAAGTCTAAAATCTAAAAATGCTGAGATAATTATTTGTTGTATCATGTTACGGAAATATTTGGTAAAACACGCGTCGCCTTCCTAAAGGGCCACCTGTCATACACAGGGCTACGTTTAAAGCAGCCACAGGGCCGGGCCACCACTTGAGTTCGTTAGTATCAATTCCGTACGGCAAATAAAGAGGGCTCACCCCTACAAAAAGTCCGTCGGAGTTATACACGCAGCAAGAAGGTGATAACCATCTGGACAAGAGGGTATCCAACGCCTCTACAGTAAGTAGATCTTATCCACTTACCCCTACAGTAGGTAGATATTTTCTACTTACACACGAGCTACCTACACGGTAGGTAAATATTTTCTACCTACCTACATAGCACCTACATAGTAGGCAAATATTTTCTTACCGCCTTAGAAGATATTTTCTCATTCACCGCCTTACTCCACCGCCGTTCCCAAACCGCCTTTAAATGACTATAAAAGAAGAGTGACAATGAAGAAAGGGGAGGATCGGAAAAAGTCACCACAAAAAGAGATAACTCATGTCTAAAACCGCCTTCTTACAAATTTTCTAACTTAGGCATCGGAGCTGAATCCGGTTAGAAAGGCCCAATTCCGACCATTATTTTCCCCCTTTTATAGGTTCATCCCAAAGGAAAGCTAAGGCAATTCCGAGAGGATTTTCATAGGATAATTCCGAACGGATCTCCAAAGCATTCTCCGTGTTCCTCATTCAGAAGCTGAAGTAATCATCCACACCAACTATCAATTTCAACTGTTTGTTGAAGGCTGAGACCAGATCACGAGGCCACAGTAGCCAAGGCGTGAGGTGGACCAGTTTTTGGCATCAATAGTTTGGCGCCGTCCGTGGGGACCCTTACAAAAAGCAAAATGATTTCTACCAGAAGGTCAAAACGGATCCAAGAACAAGGAGTACCAAGTAACCCTGAAGAACCTGGAGAAGTCCGAGGACACGAGGAAATTCCGTTGAATAATCCACCTATCTTACCTCCATCGGAAAATCCTCCCGCCCCACCCCAAGAACCCATCCCGGAGTTTTACCTCAACATGCAGCAGCAGTTGGAACAGTTAACTCAAGTTGTTCATGTGTTAACTCATCCACCAGTTCCTCCGACACAAATTCCACCAAGTGTGCCAACAATCCCACCAGCCAATTCCGAAAGCAGAGGGAGGACAAGGACTCGCACCCATGGATACAGAAGAGAGTGAACCGCCTTCTCTGCTGATTCGGAACCCCCCTCCGTTCGACGTCGAGAACAAGCTGCTACAAGAACTGAACAGCATACAAGAGCGGAGCGGACAAGGACCGAACGGAATAGCCCATCTGTTCCAACGGTCGACAGAAGAACACAGCGACAGGGTCCTTCGCGGGGAAACAAGAAATCCGAACGGCACGTTCTCAGCATGTGTTCACCTTTTATCAAGGAAATATTGGAGGAGCAAGTTCCTAATAATTTCAGACCCCCTGCTATGACTGCATATGAAGGCAGAACCGATCTGTCTAGCCACTTGAAGTCTTTCCGATCGAAGATGCTTCTCACAGGAATTACCGACGCTCGTATGTGCCGAGCTTTTCTCGCCACCTTAGAGGGAAAAGCGCAAGACTGGTTTGTCGATCTTCCATCTAGCACAGTTCCTTCTTTTCAAATTCTAGCAGATCGCTTTCTAGCTTACTTTGCTAATTACTCAAAACAAAAGAAAACCCCATCTACCCTTCCTCGCTAAGTATAAGTAGAGGGGGAAACGCTTCTCGTGCCTATTTAAATCGTTACATAGATGAGACAACTAACGTTGCGGACCTCCTTCCGCGAATGGCTGTGACCTTTTTAATGGAAGGACTGCTAGAATCCCCTTTTCGTTTTTCCCTCACCCTAGATCCACCAAAGACCATCCCCGCCCTTATGATCCATGCCCAAAAGTACATCAATTCCGATGAGATCTACACGGGTTGGGAGGAAGAAGCTCGAAGCGAACCGGTGGAAATTCAAAGAGGAAAAACCTACCAAAATGTCAACATAAGGCCTCCGCACATACGAAAGGAGGGAGGGTCACGCAGGTACAGTAAGGGTGAAAATAGAGGTCTGGAAACCCAACACGCCCTCAATGGCATGTACTACAGCCTAGAGAACCCTCAAAGGAAAGTAAAATTGTCAGATATGACCACCATACCCCACTAAATCAAACTAGAACCCATATCCTTATGCAAATCAAAGAGCAAAAGCTCCTGACATGGCCAGAGCCTGCAAAAAATCTCGAACGACAAAAGAACAGTAAGAGATATTGTCAATTTCATTAATCTAAGGGACACGATACGGAGAAATATACCCATTTGATGACGCTATAGAAGATGTCGTTCGAAGAGGGCAACTGGAGCAATACATCAACCTTGAGATTCAAGAGGAACCTGACATTCCACAACCTGAAGAAGAAGAAGGAGAAATGGTGGGGTTCATTAGTGGTGGACCCGGTTGTGGTGGTTAAAGTTCCGCCTCTAGGAAAAGTTACGCTTGAATGATAGGAGTTGCGCAGGAAAGAGAAACACCTCAAAGGAGGTCTTGACCTATGACTCCCATCATCTTTTATGATAACGATGTCAGCAGGGTTCGCCACCCCCATGATGATGCTCTAGTCATTGCCATCATGGTTTCCAGCTTCCAAATGAAGAGAGTTCTGATAGACAGTGGAAGTTCAGTTGACATTCTCTTTTGGAGTGCTTTCGAGAGAATGAGATATGATGCGGATAACTTGCTCCCCGTAAAATCATCCTTAGTAGGATTTTAAGGAGTTATACTGACGAAGGAATGATCTCCTTGCGGTTATGGTAGGAAAATCGCCAAGATCATCAACAGTGACAACAAACTTTCTGGTTGTACGCTGTGCTTCAAGCTACAACGTTATTCTTGGTAGGCCAACCCTAAACGCCTTGAAAGCCGTAATTTCTACTTACCATCTCCTCCTAAAATTTCCAACTGAAAGTGGCAGCGGAGAAGTAAGAGGAGACCAACCTTTAGCACGACAGTGCTATATTGCAACCCTTAAAGGAAAAGTCATAAACAGGTGCAAAACAAAAGTTTCGGAAGCCATGCTGGTCAATAGAATAGCCGAGCAGGAAGATAAGGAATTCCGACCAATACCAGTTGAAGAATTGCTTACAGTTCCTCTAGATACAACTAGGATGGAACGTACGGTGCGAATTGGTGCGAATTTGACAAGAGTACAACAAGAAAATCTTATGGTGGTACTAAGGACAAATTCCGACCTTTTCGCCTGGTCATCAGAAGATATGCCAGGTGTGAAAAGTAACGTCATCGAACACCGCCTCAACATAGATCAATCATTCAAGCCTATCAAACAGAAAAGGAGAAATTCGCACCGTGAAAGACGTAAGGCGCAAAGGAAGATGTATCAACCCTCTTGAATGCTGGATTTATCCAAGAGGTGAACTATCCAGACTGGCTAGCTAATGTGGTTCTTGTAAAAAAGCCGTCCGGAAAATGGAGAATGTGCGTAGATTTTACGGACCTAAACAAAGCTTGTCCAAAAGATTCGTTCCTCCTACCTTCCATCGATGGTTTAGTTGATTCTACGACGGGGCATGAGATGTTGAGTTTCTTAGACGCATTCTCAGGCTACAATCAAATCCGAATGGCCGAAAAAGATGAAGAAAAAACATCCTTCATTACAAGCACTGTGACTTAATGCTATAAAGTAATGCCGTTCGGATTAAAGAACGCAGGGGCCACCTTCCGGAGACTTATAAATACAGTCTTCAAAGAGCAAATCGGCAGAAATGTTGAAGCTTACGTGGATTATATTTTTGTAAAAAGCCAAAAAGCCAACGAACATCTACCGGATTTACAAGAGGCCTTTCTATCCCTTCGGACTTACAACATGCGCTTAAATCCAAATAAGTGTTCTTTCTTTGTCCGCTCAGGGAAATTTCTGGGGTTTGTATTGACACAAAGAGGAATAGTGGTAAATCCGGAAAAAATCATAGCCATTCTTGATATGGGGTCACCCAAAACTCTTCAAGAAATACTGGCTTTAACTGACTTGGCGGCTCTGGGAAGGTTCATTTCTAAAGCCGGCGAGAAGAACCTCCCACTTTTTCAAGCCTTACGAAAAGCGCCAAAAATGGAGTGGACAGAAGAATGTGAGAAAGCCTTTCAAGGACTTAAAGATTATCTCCGATCCCCTCAGCTGTTAGCTAAGCCGCAAGTAGGGGAAGAGCTCTACATCTACCTGGCCGCTGCTCCTCGAGCTATCAGCACCGTTCTTTTAAGAGAAGACAAGGGAGTTCAGAAACCAGTTTATTACAGAAGTAAGATCCTTAACGACGCCGAGTCGAGGTATCTGCCACTTGAAAAGTTGGCTTTCGCCCTCATCACATCCGCACGAAGATTGAGGCCCTATTTCCAAGCTCACAAAATCACCGGTGGACAGCGACTAAGGCAAGTTCTCCATAAACACGAAAATTCCGGACGTCTAGCCAAGTGGGTAATAGAATTTGGTGAGTTCGATCTCACTTATAAACCCCGAGCGGCCATCAAGGCTCAAGTGCTACTTGAGACTTTATAGCGAGTTAACCATGCCCACAAGTGGAGATGAGATCCCACCAGCAAATCCAGAAGAAAACCCTAGCATCCCATGGCTCCTATATGTCGATGGATCAGGGACGGAAGAAAAGCCAGGGCCGGTTTCGTCCTTTATTCTCCCTCTAAGTGGAAGATTGCAACGGTACTCAAGTTCCAATTCCGAGCAACGAATAATGAAGCCGAATACGAAGCCCTAATCGCAAGACTGCACTTGGTCAGGGGACTCGGAATTCAGCATCTGCATGTATATTCCGACTCACAGTTAGTCGTAAACCACACTTTGGGTAGTTTCAAAGTAAAAGAGGAAAACATGGTCAAATACCAAGCTATAGTAAAGAAAATAGTTTCATACTTTGTTTACTTCCAGATTGAAAAAATCGGCCGAGCACAAAATGAAGAAGCAGACGCCTTGTCTAAAAAGGTCACGACATCCAACGGAAATACAGAATCCTCTTTTAACCTACAGTACCTTCCCACAAGGACTATTGAAAGGCTCGAAGAGGAAGTGCAAAATACCGCGGAAGAGACGAGTTGGATTGATCCCATTAAAAACTACCTGCAAGGTGGACCTCCACCATCCAACCAAACGGAAGCCAGACGGATTTCGTATAGATCTGCTCAATACACCATTATTGGCGAAAACCTATACAAAAGGTCCTATACACAACCCTTCTTACGATGCGTACATCCCAAAGAAGCCAACTATATTCTGCAAGAGATTCACGAGGGCATCGGAGGAGGTCATATAGGAGGCAAAGCCTTGAGTTACAAAGTCACAGCGACAAGGCTATTATTGGCCAACATTAACTCAAGATCCGGTGGCATTTGCCCGTAAATGTGATGCACACTTAGCGGCATTCCAAGATCCAAAGAGGACCGCTCACGTTGCTTACACCAATTGCTCCGACCATTTGCTATGCACGGGGGTTGATCTTCTAGGGCCATTTCCTACTTCAACTCGACAGATGAAATTTCTAATAGTTGCTATAGACTACTTCACCAAATGGGTAGAGGTTGAGCCCTTGGCCAAGATCACGGAAAAAGCGTGTCAAGGATTCTTATGGCGAATGGTTATCTGTCGATTCGGAATTCCAGTTGCCTTCATTTCTGATAATGGGCGACAATTTGATAACAAGGCTTTCAAAAGCTTTTGTTCCGAACTCGGAATTGAATCCAGATTAACTTCTGTAACGCATCCTCAAACCAATGGCCAGGTAGAGGTGACAAACCGTACCTTGCTCCAAACTCTGAAAACCCGAGTGTCCAAAAACGGAACTAATTGGGTGGAAGAAATTCCGAGCGCCCTTTGGGCCTACAGGACAACTGCAAGAACTCCCACAGGGGAAAGCCCATTTTCTCTTACTTACGGGGCCGAAGCCGTCATTCCCGCAGAAATAGGAATGCCTATCTTGCGAACACAACAGACTTTCTCATTAGAAGAAAATGAGAAAAATCTCCGAGCGGAACTTGATCTACTCGAAGAACGAAGAATAACGGTGGAAACAAAGGCGACTATCTATCGCCAAAGAGTGAAAAGGTTCTACGACAAAAGGGTGAAAAGAGTCTTCTTCCAAATCGGTGATCTGGTCCTGAGAGAAAATGAATTCCAAGGAAATAAAAGCCGAACCGGGAAGCTAACTCCTAACTGGGAAGGCCCTTACGTCATTCAGGAGAATCATCCAGAAGCGTGCACTTACTATCTAGTAAATATGAAAGGAAAAACGCTCAAACGCCCATTTCATGCTGAACACCTACGACGCTACTATCAGTAGAAACTGTAGAAGTCTCTTAAATGTCTCATGGAATAAAGGGTCGAGTCTTTTCCATTCTATACAAAAATGAGGTGAAAATCCTATTCTACACAAAATGGGTGAAAATCTCATCCCACCAAGATGAGGTGAAAATCCCATCCCACCAAGATGGGGTGAAAATCCCATCCCACTAAGATGAGGTGAAAATCCCATCCCTAGAAGATGAGTCGGAATTATCCTACAAGGATAAGTGACCTCTCATCTAGAAACAAGAGGCAAAAATCCCGATCGAAATGTGAGGCAACAATCTCATTCACGAAGGCCAGGATCTTACTCGATGAATCAAAGTCCTATGACAAAACTAAAGAAGAACCTGCTTTAAGGTTCTTAATGATTAAGGATAATCAATACTCGGAAATAAATCTTCATCAACATTAAGGTTTGTATTTCACTTCAGTTTATATTACACTTCATATAAGTAGAAATTACATTCCAAAATGACTAAAGTATCTAGAAGAACAAGAAAAAAAAAAAAAACCTAAGAACTAGGGCCCTCGGGACAGTCGACCACTGCTGGAGGAACTTGAGATGGAAATTCCGATGGGGCGGAAGCAGGAGCCTCTGGGGTCTCAATAATTTGTTGCTCTTTTAGGTCCGTGAATTTCTTCAAGACTCCAGCCAACCCCATGGACAAAACTTCTGTAGGAGGGATATGGCGGCTCACCTGCTGTACCACTGAATAGATGCGGGTGGCCCCTTCCTTAGCTCTCGCCCTAAGCCGAGCAACCTCCTTCTCAAACTTATCCGCTCGCTCTACTAAATCCTTGACTTCTTGCGAGTCGGATTTAGGAGTGGTCAGTCAGGAAGCTAAGTCCTTTTTAAGTGTGTCGCGCTCCCCCTTTAGCTCTTCCAACTCCGCTTTGAGCAACAGTGATAAGTTCGGCATTTTTTATCTTGAGATTCCACCAGCTTTCAAACTTTCGTCTGCCTTGAAAGTGATTTGAGCTCTTTCTCCAAACCGTTAAAATTGTCTTGTAGCTTTTTAAGGTTCTCCCGAGTAGTAAGAAGAGAACCCTCAGAAATGGACAACTTGGCCGCCAAATCATCCTTCTCTTTTCCCACAACAGCCAGTTGTTGAAGCTGCTCGGCTTTTTCCCTCTCAAAAGCATGGATAATAGCGAGTTGCTCCTTATCCTTTTCCTCTAAAGCCGCCACCTTAGAGGTTAGTTGGGCGATTTCCACCCTATCCGCTTCCATCTTTGCCAAGTCCTCTTGACAAAGATTGCCGACTCGGTCCGCCCAGTGTGCAGCCTACAAAATAAACGAGTTATCGACGTTAATACCGAACTAGAAAGGACTAGAAAGTAAAATAAGAACAACTCTTACCAACATGACCGAACGGAATAATTGGGAGGTGGTCTCTTCCCTTCCAGCCCTTCGAAGTTTGGAAGAGAATTGTCCGGGCCTCATGGCCATCAAGACAGTTTTTACGGTAGCGGCGTCTCGGAAAGGGATGTCCTCAGAGGGCAACTCCTTCCCTTGAGTTGCCGATCCCCTCAAAACCGAGTCTACTACCCCTCGGTGTATCGGAAGAGCGGCTTCTCCGCTTAGCCTATATGAACTGAAGCTAAGTGAAACATACTCTTAAAAAAGGATATTATAAATAGGTTCTCACCTCTACGAGAAAGATATCTTTGGCCGACTAGAAGAAGGACCTTCTGAAATTGGCGACAAAGCCCGGAAGACTTCTTCTGGACGGGCTTCCTCCTAAGGCGACGCCGCCTGTTCCCCCACAATTCCAGGACCTGATGCGTCCTTAAAATTCTTTCTCTTTGTCCTCCTCTCCCGTGAGGACCCTGCACCGTGGTCACTTTTAACCCCCTTCTTGGAAGAGTCAGTCTCTTTTCTCTTCCTTTTCTTTTCTCCTCTTTGGAAGTATCAACACCTTTGCTAGATGCCACTTCTTTCTTTTTCCGCCCACGAGCTAAGGGCGGATGAACTTCACCTTCGAAAGAAGCCAGGAGACCCTTAACGTAGCTCAAATCTTCGTCTTCCATCGGATTTTGTGCAAAATAAATTCCGAATAAGGTTAGACATCACAAGCCAAAATCAAACTAAATTGGGTACGCGACCGAGTCCTACCAGTAGACACTATTAAACGACATTTAACGAGGTTTTCCTTGGTCAAAAACTTATCCATGTAAACTTTGGATAGCCATGTCATTGACTTAAGAAGATTTCCCTCTTCTTTCGTCATCTCCTCACAAGTAATGTCCGCGCGGGGAACCTCCCACCTTGTTCAAATACCCCACTCGGATTTACATCTAACAAAGAAAAACTTACTCTTCCATCGCTTAATGGAAGAGGGAACTTTCCCTAGAAACTTTCTCCCAGAGTGAGCCGAGAAATAATACCAATCGGCATTAGACTCCAAACAAAGACTAAGCGGCATTGGGAGGAACGAATGGGCCGGTCAGTTACCCCATAATTCTTAAAAACCATAACAAATCCGTTGAGCAGCCTCCAAGAGTTCGGAGTCAACTGCGAAGGACACAAACGATACTCCTCTAGGATCGCCTTAGTAAAATCAGGAAAAGGAAGCCTAAGTCCGCCCAGCAACGCATCCTGATAAACAGCTATCTCCCCCTCCCTGGGAGCACTCGCTCTCTCCCCTGAACAAGGAACCCTAACCTCAAACAGAGAGAGGTTTATCTCATATTTCTCCACCAGGTCATCTACATCCTTCTGCCCTAAAAGACTTATGAACGTATCCGACCCTCTACCTATTGCCCTAGAGGCAGGGTGAACCCGCGAAATCTGAACCGGAACATCCCCAAGTTCGCCAGGAATCGCGACAGAAACCGAGGGAATGGACGGAGAAGGAATCAAGGACTCATGAGAAGAACTAGAGGAGGAAGATGCAGCACTAGCCATTACCTTAGGAAAAGAAAAAGATAAGAAAAACCCAGAAAGCTCAAAACCAGGGCTCGCCGGAGAAGAAGAAATCTGAAGAAGAAGACACGATTCAACTTTCGAAACAAACTTTTTCTGCCCGTACGATTTAGCTTATATACAAAGGCAACAAATCCCTAGCCGTTAGATCTCAGGGTCGCATTCCGATCAAAACCGTTGAACCAAGGGTCCACAAATCTGGACCGTTCAGATATCTAATTATCACTTTTCCTCAAACAAATCAAAATTCCGCCCACGTCAGCAATACCAAACGCCGCCTGACACATAGAGAACCGCGCCCATCATGATGTTGACAAACGCGCACGCCGCGCATGTCGCACCATCACCCCCCTCTTTAATGCTAAATAGTAAAAGAAACACGTGGCGTCTCAGGGAATAACAAGCATAGTGTAGAGCCCGCACCATAAGGGACAAAACGCACACATCCCAACATAAGATCACCAGTGATCATTTTCTCTTGAAGAAATCGAAAACTTTATGAGCAAATTAATAAACTTTATTCATTTACAACGGCGATAGTATTACAAAACACACAACCAAGCAATAGAACAAACAAACATCTCCTCCGCCGGAATTCCCTAGTTAACAATCCTCGGATTCGTCTGAGGACCCACTCCGATAAGACTCAGAAGAGACGCACGGACTTCCATACCCGTCGCTGTCCTCATTATCACTAGGAAATCCTGGCAAAGCTCGCGGGCGAAGATAAGGACCCACTTCTCTACGGCAAGAGTCGCTCCCAAACATTTCAACTTCAAAGCGCACATCCCCTGCGTGAGTAATAGCTAAAGTGATAATTAGAAGATCCCCTACCTCTATGTCATGATCAACATGGAAGGCTTCCCACCCTTCCTCAATGCTTACCTCACCCGTTCCCCTATCAATAACCAGCGTGGATGGCCACACACAGCCGTTCGGACTTACCAATTGGACAATCCACTCCGCAATTCCGATAAGTGTTCATGAAACGAACTTGGAACTCGTAAGCGACGAGAACACTGGGTGAAAGTAAAAAACTTTAAAAAGGACAAACGCTGAGCCATTTTACCAAAACACAAGGATGCTGGATGAACACATTATCCACGCTAGCCTCTTATATAGTAAAACTTGGTGACACTATAGGCGAAAATTCCGGAGAAAAATCTACCTCGATTCAAGACAACACAGTAAGTGTCGGTTACCTATTAAAACATATGTATCTAGAAAAAAAACCTACACCCACATAGACACGCCAGGTAAGGCAGATACTTGTTCTCGAACCAAGCGAAAAGTGCAAATTGGCTCACTCCTCACTCAGATTTTTCGAACAAGTACATTCTAGGGGGGGTCTAGTGTTACGGAAATATTTGGTAAAACACGCGTCACCTTCCTAAAGGGCCACATGTCATACATAGGGCTACGTTTAAGCAGCCCGCGGGGCGGTGACCACCACCAGGTTCGTTAGTATCAATTCTGTATGGCAAATAAAGAGGGCTCACCCCTACAAAATGTCCGTCGGAATTATACACGAAGCAAGAAGGTGATAACCATCTGGACAAGAGCGTATCCAACACCTCTACAGTAAGTAGATCTTATCCACTTACCCCTACAGTAGGTAGATATTTTTTACTTACACACGAGGTACCTACACGGTAGGTAGATATTTTCTACCTACCTACGTAACACCTACATAGTAGGCAGATATTTTCTTACCGCCTTAGAAGATATTTTCTCATTCACCGCCTTACTCCACCGCCTTTCCTAAACCGCCTTTAAATGACTATAAAAGAAGAGCGACAATGAAGAAAGGGGGGGATCGGAAAAAGTCACCACAAAAAGAGATAACTCATGTCTAAAACCGCCTTCTTACAAATTTTCTAACTTAGGCATCGGAGCTGAATCCGGGCAGAAAGGCCCAATTCCGACCACTGTTTTCCCCCTTTTATAGGTTCATCCCAAAGGAAAGCTAAGGCAATTCCGAGCGGATTTTCATAGGATAATTCCGAACGGATCTCCAAAGCATTCTCCGTGTTCCTCATTCAGAAGCTGAAGTAATCGTCCACACCAACTATCAATTTCAACTGTTTGTTGAAGGCTGAGACCAGATCACGAGGCCACAGTAGCCAAGGCGTGAGGTGGACCAGTCTTTGGCATCAACATATCATTTCTTGAGTAACAAGAGATTCATTAGTGCTTGGAACAACAGTTGAAGATGTAGCAATTGGAGTTTTAGTACTAGTAATGTTTGGAGTAGTAGCTTGAAAAGCTTGCACTCGCCAATTCTTTAGACCTATGGGACATTCCTTGAAAATATGTCCATTCTGCTTACAGTAATTGCATAATTTCTTACCATAATTGTGAGCAAAATGCCCGCACTCCTTGCAATGGTAGCACTACATTTGTCCCTTTCCTTGATTCCTCGATTGAGCAGTATAAGCCATATTGACAACCTCAGATGTCTCCCAAGACACACCTATAACAGCTTGCGTAGCCAACCTCTTTTTCTCATGCAATAATTCACCAAGACATGCATCCAAAAATGAAACTGGATCTTTATTCAGCAATCCAACTAAAGCAACTTCAAATTGAGGTCTAAGTTTCATCAAAAACTAATTACGCTGAGCTACTTGTAGGCTAGCTAAAGCCTCTTGAGGTACCTTAGCATAAATAATACAAGAATATTCGCTCCACAGATTAAGAAATTCACAATAATACTACTCAATAGAAAGATTACATTGGCTAAAGTTACTCATCTCAAGGTCAGCTTGAAATCGTCAAGAAATAATATCTTGATGGTATATGTGCTTTAGATAATCCTACATCTCTTTAGCAGTACAAAAAGAACGTACAGTGTTTACCATATGAGCTTTAATAGATGCTTAGATCCAAGAGATAACTGAAGTATCCTTGGCCTCCCATTACCTACATCCTGTATCATTTGTAGGAGCAGGAGAAGACAATGTGACCCAAAACCTCCTTTCCTTTAAGAAATATTTCGAGTTGAAACTCCCATGCTGCATAATGCTTTTATGTAAATTTGATAGCCAAGGTCTCTATAGAAATTCTTCCAAACAAATTCTCTATAGGTATTCTTCTTAAGAAATCTCAATGGAAGGTTGTCAACTACAAATTGGTTAAATTAAAAAATCACAAAGCAAAGGAAGGAAGAAGAAAAATCAAAAGAAAACTAAAGATTCAACTATGGCTATGATACAATGAAATTTTTTTTAGTGAATGACTGAATACCACTTTTTGAGGATCCTTTCCATTAAATAAGAATTCTAGTAAAGTTGTTTTAGGTAAGAATATATACAAACAATAGACTAATTGCTAATAATATATCTTATGAAATAATATATATATATATATATATATATATATATATATATATATATATATATATATATATATATATATATATATATATATTTGAAGGATTTCCAACCATACAGATGGGAAGATCATCGAAAAATATGCTAGCCTATCAATTTTCATAAAATTTGGTGACCGTTTGGTCATCCAACTTAATGATTCTTATTTTAGGAAAATTTTAACGGTTCAAAATTTCAACCATTAAGTGGGAGGAACAAACGGTCACCAAATTGTATGAAAATTGAAAGGCTAGCTTATTTTTTGATGATCTTCCTATCCGTATGGTTGAAAATCCTTCAAACATGCTCCAGGGGCCAAAATGGGAGGCGACCAGACTAGAACAGTGTTCCGGCCTGCCGCATAGTAGCACACCTGTATATATATATGTTGATGCCAAAAACTGGTCCACCTCACGCTTTGGCTACTGCGGCCTCGTGATCTGGTCTCAGCCTTCGACAAACAGTTGAAATTTATAGTTGGTGTGGACACTTACTTCAACTTCTGAACGGAGAACACGGAGAATGCTTTGGAAATCCGCCCGGAATTACCCTATGGAAATCCACTCGGAATTACCCTAGCTTTCCTTTGGGATGAATCTATAAGAGGGAGAAAAGAGTGATCGGAATTGGGCCTTTCTGCCCAGATTCAGCTCCGATGCTTAAGTCAGAAAACTTGTAAGAAGGCAGTCTTAGACATGAGTTAGCTCTTTGTGTGATGATTTTTCCGATCCTCCCTTTTTCTATTATCGCTCTTCTTTTATAGCCACCTAAAGGCGGTTTAGGAAAGGCCGTGGAGTAAGGCGGTGAATGAGAAAATATCTTCTAAGACGGTAAGAAAATATCTGCCTACTGTGTCGGTGCTACGTAGGTAAGTAGAAAATATCTACCTACTGTATAGGTACTACATGTGTAAGTAGAAAATATCTGCCTACTGTAGAGGCAAGTGGATAAGATCTACTTACTGTAGAGGCGTTAGATACGCTCTTACCCAGATGGCTATCACCTTCTTGCTTCTTGCATAATTCCGACGGACTTTTTGTAGGGGTGAGCCCTACTTATTTGCCGGACGGAATTTATGCTAATGAATTTGGTGGTGACTGACTATCTTGTGGCCAAAAGAAATGTAGCCCTGTGTGTGAAAGGTGGCCATTTAGGCAGGCGACACGTGTTTTACCAAATATTTCTGTAATAATATATATACATGTAATAAATTGATTATGGTAAATTCTGGTAAAGGAAATCTTGTCCATGATATCTGCTATAGATATCGCTTTTCGAAGGTATTGATTTGATCAATATATCGCTCAACATGTTACGGAGATAACCGTCCAGTAAACATGGAAGATCTTAACCTTTTTATCTGTATTACACCCAACAACTATTTTGTCAAAGCATGTGATATGTGGACCAGCTATCCTTGTTCCTCTGCCATTGTTTTCAAAGTGTTGCTAGGTCATCTTTCAATTTTAGCAACAATAACATTTTCTTCCAAGGGTTCATTGTAGCTTGGCTTGCTAGAGCACACTTCTTTAATATGGTAGTTTGGTTCAACATCATTCATGCTTGCTATCCCTTATTGTTGCAGACTTTTCAGAGTTATAATTAGGTTTGTCACCCGCTTATGATGCACAAGGCTTTCTTTGTAAGCTCTTAACTATGCCTTCACTTGTCTTTCAGCATGGTCTTGGAGGATGGAATCAAGCCCTTATTATAGCAACGTTTGAGGAAAGGATGAAGGAGGATGGATATCTTCATGTTTCTTTTTAGTGATATCCTTACTTGAAATCTTCTCCTTAGCCTATTTTTTAGTTTGTGGGTTTAATTCCTTATTGCCTTCACTTGTCGCCTTTTTTCGTAAAGCTTTTTCGGTTACCGTGACTAAGCTTTCAATGTTCTATCCAGGAAATCATTAGTTGTTTGGTTAATGATACTTGTTATATTGCATATTTATACATCAAACTCCTTATCCATAATGTCATCGTGTTCCATATATCGCATCATTAGCTATTCTACAACAGTTTCATCATCATCTTGTTATAGTGCTCAATATTAAATACTATAGCAAAGTTAATCCTCATTTGTGTGTGACGGTTGAGTTTGCTCATACTTTTTTGCTTGTTACCTCTGGTTGTTGCAAGCTTGTAACACCCATCTCTTTACTGAGACAGATGTCACACTAATCAAGAGGGTACCCTGTGCCCAAGGCTGTAAAATTTAAAACCTAATAATAATGAAGTACTCAAATCAAGTCAATATGACATAAGCATAACCAGTTACACACTGGGAGTCATATTCAAACCAGGGTAATAAAAGAGTACAACATCATAAGTCTTTGACAACTACGGCCCCAAGTATACGGAAGCAAACAAATATAATGTCAAATACAACAACAAGATACCAAAGGAATACTAGGTACGCCAGAGCCAGCTAGACTTTGATCTTTACTCGTGACATGAGCTACTACTTAGATCCCTGTCTAGATACTGCAATATAAAAACAAATACCGAAGGGGCTGAGCTATGCAAGCTGAGTGAGTAGGGACATATTTGCCAGGATTAACATACCTGTCTCTTGACAGAAAACTATACTAACATAATAATATAGGTACGTAAGCAAATATAAATCATGAGAGTCTGCATAATTATCTTAAATCATGATAAGCATGCCAACACAATAGAAAACCTGAAGAAAGAACATATGCAATCTCCCATCATAACAAGCATATAATAAACTTGTATATGCAATGGCCTCGTATCCTACAAGTATGCACCCCTAGTTCGAACGTCTCGGGAAGGACTCCAACTACCATCAAGGAACAGAGGTATAAATCTACATGATCCTAATAACCGTGAACAGCGGTATACATCTACATGAGCTCGGTACTTGACGACCAACAGTATACATCTACATGTGTACATCAGGTATGCATTTCGTATCCGATACACGCACTCACAAGAGTCGGAAAGGTGTTTTATAAAAAGAACAACTTTCGGAAAAAATTTTATTTTAAGAAAACCGATTGAAAAAAAAAATCCCTTTCTTAACCCGGTATCGTCTACTTAAGTTTTGGGCTCTATCCTGAGCCCCACTGGATCCTCATACATATCTAACTAAGGTGTGTCCTATGATACATATAATAATTAAATTCTACCAATTATGGTTTCACTTTAGCATTACTCATGCTCTTTCAATTTTAAACAATTAAGCAAGCATGAAATCACTATACTAGAATAGTGATAAAATCCATCGACATCCACAAACCAATAAAACTCATCTAAAGCACGAATAAATCGAGTTCAGATAAATACATGCATAAACAAAATATATAGGGATGTCCACTGACATGAAGTCCTTTGAAAATTCTTAGGTCTGGCTCGGTCCTGCTGATGCTCCGGCCGGACCATTACCTTTTCGTAGAATTTATAATAACAACTAGATAAATTCAAGATTCGTATTTTCATACTTTTAGTTCTATTTTTTTGAAATACGATAAATCCTCGACATACCAATATTTAACTTAGCTCATGCTTATAGTCCACTAGAATGCCCCTAAGAATAATTAATTAGCCAAGTTCAATTAATCTAAAGCATGAAACAAGTAGGCATGCTAACAAGAACACTAATAGGGCCTTAACACTTAGAATTTTTCATGAAAATTCGACCGCACCTCGCCTATTTCTAAGGACCCGAAATTAATACTAACATACACATGTATCAACATGAAGTAGATTAAACATTCACATGCCCCTACTCATGATTATACACTTCAATATCCCCTTAATCTTCCTCATTCCACACCCCTAATAACACCACCAACACCATGTTAACTTCTACAACCCTCCCCAAAGAATCCCCTCCATTCTTCAAGCAATTAATCCCAAATTAACTCCATGTACTAAATTATGAAACCAATATAGGGTTTTTCCCCTAATTTCCAACTCACCAAAGGAAGGAAGCTCGTTGGAGGAGAAAGAGGGGCGGAAAGGGTTGTAGGGCTGTCCGGCAGTTGGAGGAGCATGTGGTGGAGCTGTTGTAGTGCAGGCTGCCGGCGGAGCTCGCAAGGCTGCTGGCCTGAGACAGGGGCGGCGAGCAGGGAGCAAGCCGGCGGCGGGAAAGAGGCTGGCCGGCAGCGTTAGAGCAAAGGGATGCTGGTGCAAGTAGTGGAGCAGCGGCGGGTTGCCGGAGCTCGTCTTGGGCGATGGCGAATAGCGGCCTCGGGCGGCGCAAGTGGAGGCGGATGAGGGCCGGCAGTGGCGGGTAGAAGTGGGTGGTGATCGGGTGTGGGTATGAGTGAGGCCGAGAGAGATCGAGAGAGAAGGAGTTGGCTTCGTCTGAGCACACAAGAGAGATTTAGATATCGAGAGATTTAATTTCTCTCTCCCTCATTCTTTACAACCTTATAAAGTATTAAAATAGTAATTCTTTATGTAAAATATTATTCTACTCCAACTAATTAAGTTATCTTAACATTTTAATTAATTAATTTATTTATATTTAAAATATCTCCCCACAAAATCCAAATAATTATTTAATATTATCATTCCACTTTATGTCACTTGTCCCTTTAATTAATATTATCTTTCCAATAATTCATCAACCCAGATCCGAAAATCCCGGGTCAATAACCTTAGTGTCACGGGTTCACTGTAACATCACGGGATTCGTCCTCCCACCAAACTATATCCGATATTCCCGGCTTTTGACCCGACCGGGTCTACTTTACCGGGACTCTAACTTTTGTCCTATATCTCCCACTAAATTAATCTTGATTAATTAACACTTAAAGAAATCTTCCAATTCATTAACCGAGGTTATCTTAACCCTCCACCTCCAACTATTCCAAGCCTAAGTGACCTGGCTCAATAAGGCCTACCTTTGGCCCATTAGTTGCGAGGCTGGATTTAAATTCATTAATCCTCGATTTTCCTTTAATTGAGTTTTAAAGTAATTAATTTATTTTCCATGCTAATCAATCTCATTAATTTTTGTGAATTTTTTGATTTATTTATTTAGAAAATTCAGGATGTTACAAAGCTTCTCAAAGCTATATTCTTGTCATGCGCATATTCCACCTTACCTAGTTTTTCTTCCTGTTCCTTTAGCGATGCTTTCTTTTTTTTATTTCAAAGTTCATCAATTATTTTCTTAACTAGTTATTTTTTATTATTCACATTGTCATCCACACTTTCCGTGTAATTAGTTTCTCTTCTCAAGAAAAGTCATCATCAGCTTATTGCAGTGCTCTATCTTAAAGTTAAAACCCAACTATCCTTTAGGTTGGAATATAGATGATTGTTCTTAGTACTCATTCCATGAGAAGTTTGGGGTACTAATTTCACCCTGAATTATATTGGCATTGAAATGATGTCCTTGAGGCTCAATTTAATTTCTCTCATAATCAACAAATTCAAAGTGTTGATGCTTGAAACCGGTGGGGATGAGTCTAGTTCACCCAACTCTACTGGGGGTGTATGAAGTGGATGGGATGATTGTTGTGGCAATCAGAACCTCGTGGATGTCTCCATCATGAGAGATAGTGGGCACTTTTGCAACAGACCTTCAAATCATGTAAGGGAATTTTAGTGGCCTATTCCCGGACCCTCCGACGATCAAGTCAGTAGAAGGTGATTTAGGAGGAAAAAGAGAGCTCAAATAAAAATAGAGCTATGCTAGAAAGGGTAGAGAGATGAGATAGGTCACCTTGGTAAGGGAAGAGGAGCTGGGAGTTTGAGAATTGGCCATAAGAAGTCCCTCTTTTCTCCTTCACCTTCCCCTTTATACCTCACAGGTCACGATCCAGCAGTTGATCGTACGGTTTAGCCTCTAAAAATGGTACAGATACACGTTCCTCTACGAGTAGATAGTGGAGAATCCTTCTGAGACCCGTGGTCCCCCTGCATTCAAATCATAAGGAACTGGCCGCTCGTTCGCGCGTCTCTCTACAAACGGACCCTTAGGAATCTCTGGTGTATGTGTCCCTCCTAATGTTCCCTCCATGAGAAAATCTTGGAGGGTCGGGATTGTGCCACATGTTCGGCTAGATATTCCCCCAATAATAGTAGCCTCCCTGGCTTGATAGGTCGCCGAGATTTATCTTAGGTTGACCTATTGAGCCGAGGTGTTGGAACGATCATGAGGGTACACTCCCCTCACTTAAATCTATATGTTCTGTCAGGTTTTAGCTGGTTAGACAGAGTCGACCTTGTGTAGCTCCACTTTTTCTGATTTGTTCTTCGGATGGCTTGATTTTGACGGCACAGTCCCTTTACACCTGTCTTAGTACAGGCACACATGACTTTCCGGGGTTGTCTCCTTGTTTGAGGTATTTCCATTAAATGGATTCAATGGTAGCTATGATGAGCAACGTTGTATTTCCGTATGCTTCCCTTTGCAAAGAGAAGGAGGGGCCCATATGTTTTTGGAGGAAATGATCGTCAGCTCACTTTCCCGAACCATCAGATCATAACAACCGCTATTTGATTGAGTAGCGTGTAGAGATATCTTTCTTTTTCTGGAGCCCTTTTGAATCCTCTCAAGTCTGCATCTGTCTTGTATATTGTACTTGTAAGCGATCACAAGTTGTTACTGCTCCACTCTTACCTTAACTAGTTGCTTCGTTTCTAGCGACTCAAATTATTGGGACTCCATCTTCTGCTTCTGAGAGGTAGTGTGGTAGCGTACGGTCTTATATTAGCAGTTTTACCATCGAGTCCATTACATTGTTTAGGTCTTCTTTCACCCATACGGCTCGTTTCCCTTCCAAACAAAATAATGGTTCTTTCACTGGGGAGGTCATCATATATTTAGAGTCCTTTAGGGTTGGTTTCCACATTTCCAGTTAATCTTTAAAGTATTATAGGGTGTGTCCTTTTCAGATTCAACCAAATGGTCAGAGGATTCTTTGCGGTTTCATGTTCGTCTTTCATCGCTTCAACATAGTTCCTTCTCGTCGTTGGTTTTGGCTTATTTTCTTTTTGAAAAGGTATTCATACTTTGATGATTGATGTTACTAGTATGCCCCCCATCACAGGTCCTTCTTAGGTCCTACCCCATCTCATGTTCATAGTTTGAAACAAAATTTTTTCTTTGTTTCCACAAAGGATCACTGGGACATCCCGACCACCTGGGGAACTTCCTACTTAGATTTGGTTCCCTGGAATCCTGTGTCAGCCGAGGAATTAAATCAATTAAAGGAACTGCAAAGGTTGGAGCCCTTGGACATTTCAAAACCGTTGCTTGAGGAACTCCTCAGAGAGGTCGAGGTTGTCATAGTAGTAGGTAGGGTCTGTCGCTTTTGCGGTCTCATAGAAGGTCATGTGTTCCAGTTGCCTGATCCTTCCTTTTTTCTTAATTCTTGGTGCAGACATGCCAACCAATGAAGAGATGCGGCAGGACATGGTAGAGAGGTCCCAGACTCTTCTTGCAAAAAGTCTAAGACTTCGGAGTGCTGAATGTCCTCCTGAAGGAGTTAATATGCTCACGAACGGGGAAGGGTCTTCTTGACCAAAGAAGAATTTGAAGGGCAATGGGGACCTTCAAACGACTAGCCCATCCAGAGTGAGTAGCTATCGGATGGGGGGTCTGCGATAAACAATTTGACTCCCATGCCGACCAAGGTGGTTAACCAACTACTTTTGAGGATCTGGGGATGGCCCCGATGACCTTTATGGAGATATATTCTGTTTCCACTATGACTCCTCAATCTCTGAGGCAGGTCCTCTCTCAGCTTCTCATGATCACTCCAACTTCCAAGATCGTTATCACGCCTTTGTGCGGGACTACCGACCAAGACTCTTTGAACCCCTCGACCAGAAGTGCTGAACAGTCGGGAGCTTTGACTTCTCAAAGATCCACAAAGTCAAAAGCTTTGAAAGGTGATGCTCGCCCCGCGCACGAGGGTGAGTTGGCATCTATGTTTCATAATATTCTGATCGCTGCCAAATATGCGAACCCTTTCTTATTTGATGGTGACCTAGCGGCCTTCGACTAGTTTGACTATGATGTGCTAGCTTCTGAGCTTAGCTTGGCTGGAGCAAAGGTAGTATCCTTGCGGCATAGATTGTTTTGAATTTTCTCATTGATGCGCAAGTCACCTGCGTGTATAGCTGCTCTTCTGATCTTGTATATTACCGCAAGGCTCTTCCTACTGGCCGCGACCTAGGTTCCAGATGATGAAGCTCAAAAATACATAAGGGTAGAGCTCAATCACCAAATGATACTGGTCATAGAGCTCGAAGGATACCTTAAGAAAATTTTTAGGTCTAAGGCAAGACTCTCCCACATGGTAGACATTGGCTGAGCAATCAGAAAATAACTTACTGACAATAATAACTATCAGCGGGAGAAGTTTATGGTACAGTTTGATGCGGTGATGATGGACCAATTGGCTGAGTTTCAAGGGTGTGCATCAAGAGGAAGTCACTCACTATCTGAAGGAGATTGATCGCCTTTAGAAGGAGCGATAGAATGATCTTGCACGCTGAAAGGATGAGGCTAAGTTGCACCAAATCAAGCGTAGAAAAATGGAGGAGAAGAATGAGATCCGGAGTGGGAAAATGCACACTTAGATCGCTGAGGAGGCTTGAGAGAAAGTCATTGATGAATTCCAATGTTTAAAGGAGATTCATGGAGTATGTGGAATGAACATCGCAATGGGTGATCAAGGAGTTTCATGATTCAAGAGAGTTCTGAGAGAAGATCGACTACCATAAGTCTAATGCTCTGACATGGTTCAAGGGGTAGGAGGAGTTCCAAGCTATGTTGAGAAAGAAGGTAAACATTGGTTCTGAGGTCTCCTTTGAAATCATCCAAGAAATCCTCCGAGTAAACCCAAATTTGGACATTAAGTCGAAAAAGCTATAAAGGAGGTTGCTGACGTCGCTGAGGAGGTTGCAGCGGAAACTAACAATATAATCAAGGGTGCTCCTAAGGAAGAGGTCATTACGGCGGTTATGGAGAAAATCTCGGCTCTTGGTGCTACCCATAGGACGTCTATCCTGACCTTCTGAGGGTTCAACCTCCACTGGTGGTGGGCTTAGGAGTCCATCATGATCACTACGATTGCCTGCTTTCAGAGTATTTCGGCTTCATCACTTCATTCCCTTTTTCCGTATGTGTGTACCAAACCTTCTATTTTTCACGAAACCATGGATATTCCGTATTTTTTGATGTAATTAAGTGGACTTTCTAGTGGTACTTATATTGTTTCTTACTGAACTCCTTCTTTTATTGTTTTTCTTGATCATGCTTGTTTTGTTATGGTATGATCCTTCTCTCCGTAAAGGATCTAGCATGAGAGTCTCAACCTTAGTACTTGGCGGGCTTAGTTTTGACTTTGGGATTGTAGCTTCTTTCATATACTTGTCTGGCGCGGGGAGATACTTTTTCACAACTTTGGGCAAATCTTTTCAACTTCAAGCAATCCTTTAGAGTTCTTGCGGGTCATACAATTTATACCTCGCAAGATATCCAGAAAGTGAAGATTAGCATCCAAAATTTCAATGAAATGAAAAACAAAACAAAGAAATAAACTAAAGAAATAAAAAATGAATAAAGTAGTAAATTTCTAGCTTTCCTTGTAATCCAATTCTCCCAGGCAACAGCGCCAAAAACTTGATGCAATACAACCGCAAGTGTACGGATCTTAACAAGTAATAGAGTGGACTTGACAGTAGAGTTATCGATCATCAGAAGATGGGAGTACTAGTACCCACTATTCGTCTACTATCTAGTCTATCCAAAGGTAGTTGATTATACTAATTCTAAACTAATCAATTTAAAACACCAACAAGGGAATCGAGTTGCTCTTAAGATTAAACAATCATAAAAGGGGGATGCTCGGAAAATTGAATCCCCCTTGGACTTCTAAAAGATGAATACTACTCTCTATCTTGACATTTGGTTGATCCCTGGCAAAGGGTGCCTAGTTACTCCCTCTCTCGAGGCGAGTTACTAATCTTAGTGCCCTTACCGATGATGTTCTAGGGAACCTAATTCTTGGAGGGATTATGGGAATAATACATCTAAAGGACACACTCTCCTTAGTACCCGGGTCCCCAGTATACTCACAATCCCCTCTAATGGAGATGGTCTACACATGGGGAGGCGTTCATTTCTTCCCCCATATGGACAACAAAAATCCCTCCGGGCTCTCGTAACGTAGAGGGATTAACTTACATTAAAACATCCAATAGACTCAATGAGAGTCAACCTAACAATCAAAGATAGAGAGATAATATTAATTAAAACATGTCCAAGGGTTCATCAATCATCCAAGCATCTACAAGATTAGCCCTACATGAAAGGGGGGCAACAATCCAAAACAAAGATGAAAGCAAACAAGGAAATCATAACAAACACATTAATGAATGCACCGTTGATGGCTTCCTTGATCCGCTTCCAATGGTATCCCCTCTTCTTGTTCTAATTTCTTCAAGATGAGGTTCTCCAAGCTTTCCCAAGATTAGACTCTTTCCCCAAGCTGCTTCCTCTCCGCCTAAACCCTCATTAGTCAACTTTTATACCTCTTGGGTTTTAGGGGTAAGATTTACCAATTTGCCCCCTTATAAAACTGCAGATTTGCTGAGATTTACGACGTACGGGCCAGTAAATGGGTGTATATCAGCTCGTATACTAGCCAGCCACCTCCATGCCACCTATCATACGGGCTGCATATCCGCCCGTATATGGGCCAACCACCTACATACAACCTATCATACAGGCCGTATACTAGCCCGTATTCCATTCAGGTGCCAGTATAGGCCGTATGTAAGCCCGTATAAATGCCCATATGGGCCCTTAGGGTGCTTTGAGGTCCCGGTTTCTCTCGAAATGCTTTCTTTCTTCCAGGGTCCTCGTATTCTGCCATGTTTATCAAAATGAATACATTTTAAGTATCGATGGGCAAAAAAGTCTTCAAAATTACATGCCAAGCATATAGGAATATGATATAATATTATGCTCAAATTAACACTTATCAACTTGAAAGTCAGGTTATCGATCCTCAGGAGATGGAAGTTCTAGTACCCACTATTCATCTAATATCTAGTCTATCCAAAGGTGGCTTATTATACTAATTCTGAACTAATCAATTAAAAACACAAACAAGGGAATCGAGTTGCTCTTAAGGTTAAACAATCATAAAAGGGGGATGCTCTGACAATTGAATCCCCCTTGGACTTCGAAAAGATGAATGCTACTCTCTATCTCAACATTTGGTTGACCCTTGGCCAAGACTTCCTATGTTGCTTTCACTCCCTCTCTCGAGGCGAGTTACTAATTCTAGTGCCCTTACTGATGATGTTCTAGGGAACCTAATTCTTGGATGGATTATGGGAATAATACATCTAAAGGACTCGCTCTCCTTAGTGCACGAGCTCCCGGTATACTCACAATCCCCTTTATTGGAGATTGTCTACACACGGGGAGGCATTCGCTTCTTCCCCTATATGGACTATGAAAATCCCTCCAGGCTCTCGCAACGTAGAGGGATTAACTTACATTAAAATATCCAATAGACTCAATGAGATTCAACCAAACAATCAAAGACAGAGAGATAACATTAACTAAAACATGTCCAAGGGTTCATCAATCATCCAAGCATCTACAAGATTAGCTCTCCATAAAAAGGGGGGCAACAATACAAATCAAAGATGAAGACAAACAAGGAAATCATAATGAATAACACTAATGAATGCACCGTTTGTAAAATCCAAAGATTTTAGGGTATTAAAATTTTAAATTTTATTTTCCCAAAATCTGTGATAAATGAAAGAAAGCCCTAAGGTTGAATTTAAATGAAATATATTTATAATTATTATATTGGATAAGGAGTTAATATTTATATATATTAAAGTTGATTTAATTTGATGGATATATATATATATATATATATATATATATATATATATATATATATATATAAGATTCAGAATGTATGAATTTAAAAGAAGATAAAATAAACTAAATCAATATAGATAGAGGGCGTCTTTGTTTGGTGTATTGATTTGGTTTTGAAATTAAAAAAGGGAAAAGTCGAGGACCTATGTGCAAAAGCGCCAAAAACCCATGCAAATTATCAGGTGAGATAAGATGGGAATCTTATCTCGTATTTTGTTTGATGGTGTAGAAGGGATCTCTTCTGCAGTTTATAAGCACGCTGACCTCTTCCCCAAACCCTAACACGTTCTTGACCCGGTACGCCTCAATACATAAAGAGGAGGAGAAGTGGAGCACCACTAGGAGATCCTTCTCAGTAGGATCGTCCTCTGTGATCGCGACCGGTCGCAGCCCTCGCCGGTGATCGTCGGTAAGTCTTTTACAAACTGATTTGCGATGCCTAGTTTTGCATGTGTGGCTATAAGAGATAAGAAACACTTGAGAACCCATTAACAAAGGAATTTGAGTGATGGATTTCACACTGTTTGATTTGTGAGAGTTGGATGTTTTTAGTAGAGAAGCTTATTACGCGAGGCCTTATTTGTATGTTTTCTTTTTATATTTATTGTTCTCTGTTGGTGATTTGAGGTATTAGTTTTGAGAGAAGATGATGTTGTATGGAAACATGTTTTAGAGAGGTAAATTATTTTGTTTTACAAGTGCTCAATTATTTTATTTGGGGTTTTGTTAGGATGATGATTGCATGTGTGTAATGCTTGAACCGAGGAAATTTGAGGCATGAGGTTTTGAAAGTTATTTATAGGTTTTAGATGGGCTATTCTTTGTGCATGTGTGAGAGGTGATTGGAGTTTATACACCACATTAATGTAGCCATATTAAGTACTCATGCATAAGCTTGTTAGGGTGTAGAGTTGTATATGGATTGAGTGATAATGATGGCTTTCTATAATGGAATATCTAAGTTTTGGTTAGAGTTGATGACTGTGTGTGTATATGTTTATTTGATATTGATGGAATTTTGTGGGTTTGAATAATGGTGAAGAAGAGGTCTGTTGGGTATTTATTTAATTTGGATTAAATAGTATAATAATGATGAATGTTTTGCTTTATAGCATAGTGTGTTGGTGTTGTGAATTAGATAGTGTTAAAATTATTCAATTATTTATTTGCTGTAGCTAATATGTGTATCTTGAGGATGGTAGACTTAATAGGTTCTAATCGTGTTGCTGATTTTTTTTTATTTTTTTATTTTTATTTGGCAACTGGATTTATATAAGGGTAATAAAATTGTCATGATTAATTAAATGACTTATTATACTTTAGATCTAAGGTGGTTAATCAAGTTTAAGTGGTCAAGACAATTAAATGGGTTAAGATGGGTGTGTTAATGGGCCGAGCCCATTAGTTGGACATGTATTATAAAGGTAATTATTCTTTGGTACGCGTCGTATATTGAATTTGGGCTCGTGTATACGGATATCGGCAGTAAGCGTGGAGCTTCGTCGGATGCATAAATCATTTGGTTGGATTGCGTTTAAAGGTAAGTCACTCTTGCCTTGTTTCCACCTGCATGGGTTTCTTGCTTTGTTGGATGCTATCATTTAGCATGATCTTGTTTTGTACTTACTCTTGTTGATACATGCACATAGATAATTTGATTGATGTCTTTCCTATTATGTCCATGGTTGAATTGCTTGTGGTAGTTTAGGACTACGTTTGTTGATATACTTAGTTGGACTACCCGCTGCGTGGGCCGTACACTTGATCATGGGCACATGGTCTTGTGTCTTTGTGGGAGGTACGATGCCAATTGAGTTCGATCTTCAGCGAATGTGCGATTAGGTCCGAGGCTCCGATCCACTGTCGATTAGGGTTGATTTCTTTGGCCGCGTGTCGACACGTAGAGGTGGCGCTACCGAATGCGACAGGTTCGCCTCGCGGCCGTTTGTTGTTTTGCGATCACGAGGCTGCGTTACATGATTCTGACTTGATTTTGGTTTGTCCGGGGGAAATCGTTGCTGAGCTATCTTTGGACTTCTCATCCAGGGCTCTGAGGGTCGTAGCTGGATGTTAGGATCTGTTTGTTTGTATGGGGTGTACCCCCTTTGTTTGATGATCCTATGTTGTTGATATCTGTTTCAGCTGACCCTTGTGATTCTTGCAGGGTACTACTTGGGCTTTCCATTCGAAGCTCACGACTTTTCTCTTCTCTCATTTCTAGTCACGAGGAGTAGGTAGACTCGAGCTTCGGGGGCCGCAGAGTTGGCGCTGGGATATTCTTTGAGGTTGGAGAACCTCCCTAGGTTATTTTATCTTTATGTGTGAGGGACATTGCCTTTATTTTATTAGGACCCTTGTAGGGAGCTGGTTTGTCTAGAGGGCTATGGACCCATGAGTGATTTTATTATGTATCTGCTTGAGACTTTATGGTTTATTTATTGATTATCTTTGGTTAAATGTATTATCCGCCTTATCATTTTAGGCCTTGTATTGAGTGGGGGCTCGTCTCCACTTGGATCGCCGATCTGATAACGATGCGAGGGTCCCGAATCGAGATTGAGCGTTACACCGTTGATGGCTTCCTTGATCCTCTTCCAATGATTTCCCCTCTTCTTGCTCCAATAGCTTCAAGATGAAACCTCCAAGCTTTCCCCAGATTAGCCTCTCTACCTAAGCTGCTTCCTCCTCTCCTAAATCCTCATTAGTCGGCTTTTATACCTCTAGAATTTTAGTGGTCAGATTTAGCAATTTGTCCTCCTCCTAGGTCTGCAGATTCACTAAACTTTATGATATACGGGCCCATATATGGGCTTATATTAGCATTATATGGGCCTGCCACCTCCATACGGTCTATCATACGGGCCGTATACAACCCATATTCCCTTCAGGTACCAGTATACGGCAGTATGTTAGCCGGTATAAATGACCGTACAGGCCCTTCTGGGTGCTCTGAAGTCCCATATTCTCTTGAAATGCTTTCTTTCTTTCAGGGTCCTGATATTTTGCCCTGTTTATCAGAATGAATACATTTTAAGTATCGGTGGGCAAAAAGTCTTCAAAATCGCATGCCAATCATATAGGAATATGATATAAAATTATGCTCAAATATACACTTATCAAACATCTCCACACTTAAAGGTTTGCTTGTCCCCAAGCAAAGAAAAGAAATCAACAAAAGAAAATATAAGTGTTCATCCTCTTGGCCATGAAATGTATGGCTCAACTCTTTTCAAGTTCACCACCCATGTGCTTTGTTCTCCCATTTCCACTCCAGGGCCTAAATAGATCTCATGCAAGATATCATTATGGTTCCAGATAAAGCTTATTCACTCCACATGCCATGTTCTAAAAAAAACTTTGCAAGAAAAACACCTCCTCAATGGGCTCTAGAGGGTTCTTCAGGCATTAACGTCAATGAAATCCCCTTAGATTAGATAAGTGGTGGACAAATAGGAAGACCATTTTTTTTTTTTTTGGTAGGGCATCCCTAATTTATCTGACTTTCCTGTATTAAAGACCAATGTAGAGTGTAGTTCCTTCTCTTCGCAGAGTGCTCATGCTTATTAGGCACTAGGGCACTTAGCTACCAAGATGGTTTACAACTCTGCATGGTTGTGTTCTTGCTAAGTAATGATTTTTCGAATTGAGGGACAATCTTATAGGGCGCCGGAACCCAAAACTACTTCATCAAAATAAGCAGCGGAACACTGTCTTTATTTCTTTGCGACTATTATGTACAACTATCTTATTCTCTCCCTACTTGTCCACTAGGCCATATTATGAGGGGTTAATGAATTGAACTAGTGCCACGAGATCTCTTGGAGCTATTGAAAAATGTGTTTAGCTATTAAAGTACAAAGAACATGGCAATGGGTTATCTATTGTCTCTAAAGATCATAAGTGTCACAGAGATGTTCTTTAAATGCCCATGGCGTTTCATAGGAGAGTTTAACAAAATTATGTGCCAAGATGGTGCCCTAGAGATAGAGTGTGCCAACATGTTTCCTTAAGGCCTTTGTCGAGGCATGCTAGTCATGAAAAGTTTTAAAAGTTTGTAAGAATTTGCAATTAATTTTCACTAATAGCTACCTATCTCCACACTTAGAGTTTTGCTATGGATGTACAAAGATAAAGGATAGGTAGCTACCCATCTCCGCACTTAAAATTGTACATTGTCCTTGATGTATGCAATAATTCCAAAATTAAATATGTATGGAGAAAGGTGAACTAAAACTTCCCCGGTTAATTTGGTGTGCTAATCGGTTTCCATGAAGCTGGTGCTTGGCGACTATCGGGGAATGTTGATACAACTTCTATCTCTGCAAATCAAGGGAAAGATAATCATAACTCCATAGAAAAGAATGGGAAAGCAAAGGAGTCTATAGAAAATAAACAAGGATAAGTGTAACAGAGTGATGGTCATGCTAGCCATACATGGTGCAGAAAATAAAGTCATTAGTGCAACAAAAAAGAAATATAAAAAGTACACAAGAAAATAAAGTCTCATCAACACAATGAAAAGAAATGTCCAAGTCCTCAAGCTGTCGGGTCATCTGTTGGTGCCTCGGGTGCTGCTCTAGGGGGTTCCTATGCTGGAGGAGGAGCGAATGCTGGATGCCCGCGGATGAAGAGGGACAGCTCTATGAACTGGTCGCCCAAGCGGCGCTGCTCAGTGAGAATCGTATCCTGAGTAGCGCAAATGTCCGAGATCAACTCCTTTACCCGCTCGAATCGGCTCCTGATCGCTGAAGATGGGAGCTCGTCTGCAGGAGATGGGATGTCGAAGTCCTCTGAGTCGGACTCCTAGAAATCCTCAGAGATGTCGGCGCTCTAGCCGACTAGTGTGTAGCCGCTCCCGGAGTGCTTGATGAGCCCCATATGGCATAAAATACTCATCCCCAAGCTGGTCATGTGCTGGAGCCTCTCCATACCCTCTGTCTTCTGCTCAAGGCCCATTCCAATAATAAGTCGGGTAATGTAGGGCCCCACAGTAATTGTCTTCAGCTCGGTGTGGGTCCCCTGGTGCACCAAGTAATCGGCGAGTACATACCCTAAATGGATAGGTACCCGCTCAAAAATACTGTTGAGAATGAAAGGGTCGCTGATGTTGACCTTCCCGGTGCTGTCATCTCGCATCGCGATGGAGCAGATGACTAGGGCGTGGATGAAGCTGTGGACTGGATCACTCATGCAGGATGCATTCTGGTTCCCATGGCATCTCCCAAGCTGGAGCCAGTAGCGCGTGGGTGTGATGATGTCCTCGGGAGAGCAAGTGAGGAGGCGAGTGTGGAAGGCGTATGCCACGCCCCGACCCGAATCTCGGGACCTCGAGCGCGTGAGCAGACCGGCCGTATCCAAGTAAAGATGAGCTCCACTCGGATACAAGGCCTATTATATCATAAAACATGCAACACTGTAATTTCGAATTTTATACATGTTCAATATAATTACAACGGAATCCTTAAAAGAGGGTTCAGTCATTCTATACATATAATTGTTCTACAAATTTTCTCTTACAAAATCATATAAGGTTCTCGAACCTTGGTAAACTAGACCAATCTCTTGCGCAGCTTTTGGGATTACTCCAGCCAATTCCCCAACCTGAGAAAAGAAGAAATCCAGTGGAATGAGCTTTCGAAAGGAAAGCTTAGTAAGCACCCCCGCAGGGGAAATATAAGGATGCCAAAAGATAAGAATCAAACAAAAAGTGATCCAAACATATACTTATTAGAACACAAGAACAAAAACAAGGATCACTACAACAAGCGATAGTCAAGAATTCTTTCACGCCATCTTCCAGTGCTCATCGTAGACACATCCAGACCCTTGAGTCTGGTAGAGCTCTAACGTGCACCTACACGGTCAGCGTATCATCCCACTGACGGGTGGACATCCAGGGTTCCCTCCCCCTGGTAGGACAACAGGACGTTCAGAGTGTCCTCCCCCTGAACGCCCGCAACTTATCTGCACTTATTGGAGAATCTTCAGCACGAGATGTAACGAAACACCAACCCGGATGGAGCACAGGCTCACGTGTTTCCACGGCCGCGTGCCGATCAACGGGAGTGGTTTTTTCAGTTACCGTAAACATATCAACAAGCATACACTAACATAGAGGTCCAACAAATCAGTAAAGAATAAATTTGTGTATGCAATCAAGCAACAATACAGCACACAATGCCGAGCAGGGAAAATCAACAATAACGATATCAATCACTTTCAAACAAGAAGTATGGACAATATTCAAAGCCAAAGAAAGACCCAAAACTAGGCAGGAAACTAGGCAGGAGTAACTTACTTCAAAGAACGATCTATTCGAGATCCCCACATGGCGTGTCTCCACTCTCTATGCCGAAATCTGATAAAAAAACTTATTTTTTAATAATAGTATATAAATTATTCATGTCTAGATGCACATGCAAGTCTCACTAATGGTCCATAGGTTAACCAACGGGTTCCACCTAATTTAGCTAGAGTTTGAATTCATCTCCTCACTACTAGACCTAGCTTTTATCATTCCTACTCGAGATAGGTATATTATCTCAGAGAATACCCACTCATCCCTATTCAACACTTCAGGAATTCTTAACTAAATTAGTGACCCACATCAAGGTTCACACATCCCCCAGAGATTGAAAATAATTAATCATCATCATCACATCCATACTAACTACTGAAGGAGACTTGAACCCTATGCTCATGTTCAAACAAGCTCAGACCTGAGTCACTCCCAAAGCCACATATATTAAAACTTCTTCCAAGGGGACCACCAGTTCATAGATCAATCAATGGAAATAAACTCACCTATTTCGGTCTACCACTACCTATTCATATTAAGAGTCAAGCCCTTCACTCACAGAACTCATGCTCACCTGAACAACAATTAGTTTATCCTTTCTCACTCCATTATTACTTGTTAGTTCATCCTCTTGCTAAATATAACAACTTACAACTCCTTCTGATCAACTACCCATACACATCTCCATAGATGGGTCCCCACTGCCCTGCCCATTCTCTCTCTTTCACACCATCCATCACGATAATCTACTAAAGAGTGTATATATACTAGTAGTCATGCATGCGTAATAACCTCACTACTAATATTATCATCATCCTAGCTAACCCTAATCCTATTGATTACATAGAGGGCTCATACTCCTCTAATCACTCATATGGGCATCAACTATCACAGATTTGAGTTGCAACCCAACTATGCATAGGCGCTCAAGAGAGAAGCCAATATAGATGAACCACACCTTACCTATGATCACCCATTGTATTTATGCATAACAACCATCATCCATCTATTAAACTATATGAGCCCATGCACTAGTTGGTAGGTTTCTGACTTGGGTTCCGGTTCTCTTATCAGGTTATGTCAAACACCGACATTAGATGGTGGCAAGCGGCACGTCCAGAAGGAGCTCAGGTGCTTCCCCTGCGTCCTCCGATGATCTTTTGAGCTCTCTTCTCCTCAACGGGTCTGTAGAAGTCTTGAAACCCGGCGATGTCCACCGGTGCTTTTCCTCTCTTGTTCCTTCAAACCGTCGTCCCTGACCCCATCTCAAGCTCTCTCTCACCAAGGGTGGCGGCGTTGGTTCACAAAGACGGGAGTAGGGTTCCGAGACTCCATTCTATTTATAGATCTCGTGAGGGTGTAGATAAGATTCGTGTGCTCTTAAGGTGAGGTTTATCTCCTTGTTTAAATCTCATTTCGCAACTGTCCTGTAACGACCGGAATTTTTCCAAAAACTATAAATCCCTGAAACATACAGATGTACAGTACCATCTGAGGATTAGTCAGAAGAATCATCCGGAGATGGGGAAAAGAAATAGGGATTAAGATAATAAAAAAAATAAAGTAGATGAAAATCTCATATTAGGGGCAAAATGGTCAAATAACGCATATTAGAGGCCAAAAGAGTTAATGACATGATAATGATGAGTAATTAGATCATTGGAGTCATTAACAGCGTTAATGAGAGAAAAGGAGAAGAAAAGACCAAAATGCCCCTGGTACATAAGTTTCATTATATATAATAGAATGAGATGAGGGAGAGAGAGAATAGAACTCATTCTCTCATTCTCACGGATAAGATAGAGCACTGTAGCACCTTGAGGATTTTGAAGGATACTCATCAATCTTTGATTTCGAGCTAGAATCGAAGGTAGGAAATGCTTGAATAGCATGTATAGATTGAATTCTCTCCTTTTGGAGCTTGATTTGTGTGATTTTAAGCTTCGATTCATGAATTAGGGCATTTGAGGAGGAAATCGAAGAAACTCAAGGAAAAGCCCGAGAATACAAATTTTAGAGCTTGAGTCTTCTAAGAGGTGAGTTCAACACCAACCTTGGAGCATTTGAATGGTTTTAATTGAGTATTCATGCATATTAGGTTATGAATTCATGAATTGATGAATGAGACCTATACATGAGATTTTAATGGATGAAATGATGCATAAGTGGATGGAAATAAATCTAATGAGGTGTATTTGTAGTTTAGAAGTGATTTGGATTGAATTGGATGTAAATCAAGCTTGGAATTAGAAATCCAAGTTGAAAGAAATACTGTAGCAATTACTGCAAGAATTTGACACCGTATGAAGCAGAGAGCCAGACAAGCCCGCCTAGACCTAGACAAGCCCGCTTAGCCCTCTGTATGGGCTGAAAAATGGCCTCCAGAGACCCAGATGGGCCCATCTACACTTATGGGCTGTTTGTTTGGAGGGATTTCAACTACATTGTAGTTTGAAATCCCCTGGATTTCCAAATCCTCTGTTTGGTTGAGTGTAGTTTCAACTACCATGTATTCTCAAATCCAGTATTGATGGGATTTGGTTTTACGGCATTTCATATCCCTCACGTGACAAGCACGTGAGGGATTCACAGCGGATAGATGGGCGGTGGGCGTATTTGGCAGATCGAAGCCCGTGATCATCTTCTCTCTTCTTCTCCTGAGAAACAAGATCCAGCGATAACCGAGTGCTGTAAACAAGATCCACGCCTCCTGCTGATCGGAAGGTGAAAGGTTTGCTCTTACTTCTTCTTCTTCTTCTCCTTCTCCTTCTCCTTCTCCTTATTTCCCTTCTTCTTCTTCTTCTTCTCCAGAACTCTTCTTCTCCAGATCCACTCGGGAGCGCTCAGCCGAGAAGTTGAATCCCTTGCTTCCAAGGTATCTTGATTCTCTTCATTTTCATTTACTCTTTTTCATAGATGATTGAAATTTTAGTTATTGAATTCAAAGTTCAGATCTTGTTATTGCTCTTTCAAAGAAGAAGAACTCTGGATTTTTTTTTTTTTGATGTGGTTTATTCTCATGCCTTGATTAGTGATTCTAAATTTACTTTTGTTAATTTTGCTTGTTATCTCATATGGAGTTAATTTGGATGCTTTCATTCTAACCTAATTAAGATGTCTCATATGCAGTTAATTTGGATGCTTTCACTAATTATTTTATTTTGTATTGAAACCCCATATGAGAGAACATTTCTTGTTGACTTGTTGGTTTCTTTGTCTACACTTCTTACAAATCATGTTCCATAATTTGAATTAATCAGACAAAGGATATGGACAGATTCTTGGGAGTTCTTAATGTCAAGTTTATTGAGAGAGGCCAGAAGGTCTTTGTTGTTCTTTTTTTTTTTTTTTCTGTTTTTAAAGTCTTCGTTTTGGTAATCTTTAATCTTGTGATGTTTCTTTGATTGTTGTTTGCTTAATTTGTGGGGTTCTGCAAAAAGATCATGCTTTTTTATCTTCTCCTTTCTTTCTTTCTTTTGGTTTTCCTTTCATGGTTTTTTACGTCTGTTTTCATGTTCGCGTTTGTTCTGATTGAATTTCTAGGTTTGCAATAAATTTGATTATTACTAGTGGGTAGTATCAGTGTTGCTCATAATTTCTTGATAGAGATTTCAATTGGAAGTCGGAAATATTAGCTCTTGGTTGACGACGAAAAGAGTTTTTTGGTGGATTTTCATTTTGAAATTATACTTTCTTTCATGTTTAGTATGGTTTTCTTTTCTTTCTCTTTTTTTTTTTGGGGTAAGATGGAGAATGTTGTATTGAGCTAAGGATTACTTTCTTGGCCATAGAGCTGAAATTAGGATACCACCTTTTCACACTAATGGAATGACAAGAGAATGAGAGTTTTCAAGAATTATAGCAAGACTTTTACCCTTGTCTTCCACTAATGCTAGATTGATAAGACATACCACTTCAAAAGAAGAGGTCTCAATTGGACCTTAATTTTTTCTGTCAATAAAGAGAGTTGAGATTTCTAGAAGTGAATGTGAAAATCACAACCTCACAATGTTAATTCACATTAAAATAAACATTAAAACAAAGAAAAGTGCAAATGATGCTGTGAGAAACCTTGTGTGCTGTTAATGGGTTTTTTTTTTTCTAAAGCAAGATTTGTCATGGAAATAGAATGTTCTGGTAGATAATTTGAGAAAGAGTGGATAGGTGAATAAAGTACCTATATTTGTATAGTATGTTTGAAAAAGATTTCAATTTGATATTGGGTACTGCTTCGGACATGTGTACAGCTCTATAGTTGGTTTCTGTGAATATATACATGTTTTCTCTTCGATTCCTAATTACAATGTCCTTCAAGAATGTAATTGCACAACATAACTTTATCCTACATTTAATTGATTTCAAGCACTTCTACATGTTTCTAGTTGATCGTTTTCTTAGAAGTATTCATTGTTCGTGGAATTTTATATTTTGGATAAATTGATTTCCTGATCATCATTTTGCAAGTAGGACATTTGCCGCAGAACTTCCCTGGTCCTGTCTCTTTGCACACCTAGCACTTTGCTTCTGATTTTGGTAATGTTTGAAAATTTTATGCTTATTTCTTAAAATGTGTGTCAGAATTCAAGATTTATTTTGTTTTTGTTTTTTGTGGTAGGAATATTTATTTTATTTTTGCTTTGTCATTATCTTTTTCATTTGCTAATAATTATCTACCACTTTGAACAAACGTGGTTTATCAACACAGTTTATTGTTGGAGAAGTGCTCTAAAGACAATCACCTTTGGCACTTTATGTACAAATTTATTTATTTAATAAAAGGCTTATTCATTATTTAGATGTTCATTACTATGAATATGATATGAGATCTTAAATCTTGTTAATGAAGTCCATGATACAACGCATAGCATGAAGGAAATTATGATAGAGATCATAATGTGGGATTCCTATCATGTGTAATTATGTACGTATCTAAATATCCCTAGTCGAACGATCAATGAGACGGGACGTCATTGATCCATCAAGACTAGCACATGTTATGCACCTTGATCCGATCAAGCAGTTGTTCTCACAAGCTGTAAGCATGAAGATGTTTTGAGTGAACATGTGGATGCTTGCTAAAGGTAGCAAGTTCATTGGATGACCTACCATGAGTCTTCACATGGTTATCCTATTAAAATGTCAGTGAAGATCTCATTGCAGCAATGGTGTAAATATCCTTAGACTTGAGGTATACAAGTTATCTTGGATATGGATCCTGTGCTTTGACGCCATTCCTACGTTTCCCTTCAAGGGTTACTTATAGGGTGGTGATTGGGTACAGCTTTGAAGTATTCGAAGGTATTTGGGTAGCCAATAGAGGATTTACCACTCCTAATAGAAGGAGAGTATACCCATGGCCACTTGTCGGGTCATTACTCAGAAATCTCTGGCCAGAGTAACTTGTCATGAAGATGGTCTTCGATGACATAAGTTTTGAGTAATAGATCCCATAGGACGAGGAACTAATACTTGGGCTAGGTGTGACATAGTCAGTCTAGTGGGAGTTGACACATAGGCCATACTCCAAACCAAGTTGGTATAAGATGGTAAAGGACAAATTGCACGCTAACATTCGCTGCTGAAAGGTTCCAAGTCAGACCACCTGACTTTCCGGTCAATTGGGGGTTATGATGTATTGCTAGATGCCACTCATGATCTATTTGTAATCAATGGTTGATTATGAATGGCCAACATAACCGGGAACCTAATGGGTCATACGCATAGAAGATATCAATGAGGTATAAAACGGGTTTTTAGGAATAGATCCTCAAACGAGAGAATTAAAGGGAATAAAAAGATTGTAAGTCGAATTTTACTATAAGTCAAATTTGATCGTAAGTCGAATTTGATTATAAGACAAATTTGATTATATGTCGAATTTGATCATAAGTCAAATTTGCTTGGGAGTCGAATTTGATTATATGTCAAATTTGATTAGATTGTTAGCCAAATTTGATTTGGGCTTCAATCAAAGTCACAATCCGAAACAAACCCTAATCTGATTAGGGAGGCCTATAAATATGTGATACTCTAGGCCATAAAGAGATACAACAACAACAACATAACTTCTTAGTAATTGATAGAGATCAATTGTCTTTTCTCTTCTCTCCCAAATCCTCTCAAGACCTTCCACCATAGCTAGCACTTTGCGTGGAAGATCACCCCGTCGCCTTTGAGGTTGCTTCTGCGGATCTTCGCGTGGATCACCGTTAGAGGCACTCCGTCTACGGACTGCTGTGGTTGACGCAACGTCTTCTCAGACTTAGAAAAGGAATTCGGTACAGATCTCAAAAGGTACATGCCCTTCAACTTTACTTGCTTGTGTTTTGATAAACATAGGGCGATCCGTTTGGGCTAGGGTTTAGAAAATTTTAATTTTTCCGCTGTGCCATGTATATGATACATGCTCTTGATTTTCTACAAAACCCTACAGTTTTCAACCAAAAAAAAGTTTGTCAACTGCCTGTGGTTTGGAGAATCATGACTGGTTGACTGCTTTTCTAATTTGAAGGATCTTTAAGTTTGCTAGAGGGAACACTTTGGCAAAGTGGGGGGGGGGGGGGGGGAATAGTTTTCAAACTGTTTGGTGATTACAGTTCAGAAGGTACCTGATCTCAATGCTGGTTTTGCTTTTCATTTTGTTAAATAATTGTTCTTCTGTTGTGTTTTCATGGATTAATTGGATCATGTTTTAGATCATTCCCTTCTCAATCAATCTTTTTATCATTGAAAACAAAAGAAGCTGTGTACTCGGGAATTGGGATAATTGTTTCCAGCAGTTGAAATTGCATGTTTAATTATTTGTTGTGTCTTCTGATTTTTCTTTTTAAGAACCTTCTTTTATGATGATTATGATTTCATAGTCGCTGGTTGGTTATATATTTCATAGCCATTTTTTTCCTTGGAGATTTACTTGGATATTTGCTTCAGATTGGTAGTAGTTTGGTTTGCTGTTTGGAGATTACTTTCAATTTCTCTGAGTACATTCTGCTGGCTCTTTCTCTTTCAATTGCTTGTTTTCATTAATCCTTGTGTGTGTGTGTGTGTGTTTTTTTTTTTCTAAAAAAAAATTCTTTATGGTCTTATTGCTCGGATTAGCATCAGATTTTTCCATCTGTTAATTTGTTGATTAGATGACTTGCTACAATTCATGCTTGGGGATAAGCATTTGATGTGTTTGTCATCAATTGGATTTTGTTTTTAGTTGTATGTGCTCCCAAGAATCTGTCCATATCCTTTGCCCGATTAAATATTTGTTTTCAATGTGCGCGACCAGTTGATCATTTCCATGTTTTATTATTATGATTAGTAATGATTTTTTTTTCTTTATTGAATTGATAAACCATAACATCTATCATTCTTGTATTGATTAAGTTAGATTTTACATTCTTTATAATCCCTCAGATTAATTTTACCTCATTGTATTTTAAAATATGTAGATGGCTACGAATGACAGAATTAATAAATTGAGGGTTGCTCGAATTATACTTTTATATGCGGCTTATGTCGCCACGTTATTGGTGCGTATTAAACGCCGCAGAATTTGCAGAGAACCCTCGCGTAGTCGGTTAGCAATAAGGGAACAATATTTGTCAAGGATGTTGAACGGGAATGACACCACCAGTGTCAACATGGTCCGTATGAAGAAATCCACGTTCTTCAATCTATGCCTTACAATGAGACAAAAAGGTCTTATGAGAGATACGTTGCACATGGCCATTGAAGAACAGATGCTGATGTTCCTACATATTATAGGACATAACCAACGCAATCGTGTCATCGCACATAATTTTCTTAGGTCTGGAGAGACCATTAGCAAGTACTTCAAGCATGTGCTTTATGCAATTGGCCAATTGCGTGATGAGTACGTGCACCCACCTAGTACACAAACCCCAACATATATAGCATCAAGGTCTACGTTATACCCTTATTTCAAGGTATTGAAACATTTTCAACTTAGATTTAATTCACTACCCTATGAAAATTTTACTTATACAATTTTAATGGTAGGACTGTATTGGAGCACTAGATGGGACCCATATACATGCTTCTGTTCCTGCATCTGAAGTTGCTGCATTTCGTTGCCGAAAACCATACTCTACACAAAATGTGCTTGCTGCCGTGGACTTTGACCTACTTTTTACCTATGTCCTTGCTGGATGGGAAGGGTCAGCACACGATGCTCTAATCCTACGTGATACACTTGAGAGGCCGAATGGCCTATCAGTCCCTGAAGATATTAATTTTCTAGAGATTGACATGAGTTAACATATGCCAATAATATAATTATTATCATTTTCTTATCAATCATCATGGCTTTTTCTTAGGAAAATATTACTTGGTTGATGCGGGGTACGCTACAAGACCAGGTTTTATGGCCCCTTACAGGGGTGTGAGATACCACCTCAAAGAGTTTGGTTCATGAACACCGGCAAACTATAGAGAACTTTTTAATCTTCGCCACTCATCAGCTCGTACAACAATTGAGCGTGCGTTTGGTTCTGTTAAGGGTCGTTTCAAAATTCTAGCAGATCGCTTTTTAGCTTATTTTGCTAATTACTCAAAGCAAAAGAAAACTCCATCTACCCTTATGCGCGTTAAGCAACGAGGGGGTGAAACACTCCAAGCCTATTTAAACCGTTTCATAGATGAAGACACAAATGTTGCGGACCTTATCCCGCGCATGGCTATAACTATCCTGATGGAGGGTTTGCTAGAAACTCTTTTTCGTTTTTCCCTCACTTTGGATCCGCCGAAAACCATCCCCGCCCTCATGGTCCATGCCCAAAAGTATATCAATTCTGATGAAATTTATACGGGCTGGGAAGAAGAGGCTCGACGTGCCTCTGTGGAAATCCAGTAGGGAAAAGCCCATCAAAATGTCAACAGAAGGCCCATAGAAATCCGAAAGGAGGGAGGATCGCGCAAGGACAGTGAGGGTGAGAATAGAGGTCTGGAAACTTCAACACGCCCACAGCGACATATGCTACAACCTAGAGAATCTTCAAAAGAAGGGAAAATTGTCAGATACGATCACCATACCCCACTAAATCAGACCAGAAGCCGTATTCTTATGCAAATCCAGGATCAACAACTCTTGACATGGCCAGAACCTACAAAGAATCCCGAACGACAAAAGAACAGCAAAAGATATTGCAAGTTTCATCAAGCTAGAGGGCATGACACAGAAAAATCCACCCATTTGACGAACGCCATAGAAGATATCGTTAGAAGGGGACAATTGGAGCAGTATATCAACATTGAGGTCCAAGAGGAGCCTGAAACTTCACAGCTTGAAGAAGAAAAAGGGGAGATGGTCGGATTTATTAGTGGTGGTCCTGGGTGTGGTGGTGAAAGTTCCGCCTCTTGAAAAAGCTATGCCCGAATGGTGGGAGTTGCGCAGGAAACAGAAGCTCCACAAAGAAGGTCTCGGCCTATGGCCCCCATCATATTTTATGATAACGACGTCAGTTCGGTTCACCACCCTCATGACGACGCCTTGGTCATCGCCATCATGGTTTCCAGATTCCAAATGAAAAGAGTTCTGGTAGACAGTGGAAGTTCAGTGGACATTCTTTTCTAGAGCGCCTTCGAAAGAATGAGGTACGATGCAGACAACTTACTCCCCGTAAAATCATCTTTAGTGGGATTTTCCGGAGGGGTGGTACAACCAGAAGGAATGATCACGTTGCCAGTTACGGTAGGAAATTCGCCAAGATCATCAACAGTGACAACAAATTTTCTAGTTGTACGCTGTGCTTCAAGTTACAATGTAATTCTTGGTAGGCCAACCCTCAACGCCTTGAAAACAATAATTTCCACTTACCATCTTCTCCTCAAAGCCGATGAACACCTGACGGATTTACAAGAGGCCTTTCAGTCGTTCGGACTTATAACATGCGCCTAAATCTGAACAAGTGTGCTTTTGGTGTCCGATCAGGGAAATTTCTCGGATTTATATTGACTCAAAGAGGAATAGAAGCAAATCGGGAAAAGGTCAAAGCCATCCTTGATATGGGATCACCTAAAAGTCTTCAAGAGGTACAACGGCTTAATGGACGCCTAGCAGCTCTTGGGAGATTTATCTCTAAAGCCGGAGAGAAAAACCTCCCACTTTGTCAAGCCTTGCGAAAAGCACCAAAAATGGAGTGGACAGAAGAATGTGAGAAAGCCTTTCAGGAGCTTAAAGATTATCTCCGATCGCCTCAATTGCTGGCTAAGCCGCAAGTAGGGGAAGAACTCTACATCTACTTGGCCGCTGCTCCTCAAGCGGTCAGTGCAGTTCTTTTGAGAGAAGACAATGGAGTTCAGAAGCCATTCTATTATACAAGTAAGATCCTTAAAGACGCGGAGTCAAGGTATCTACCACTTGAAAAATTGGCTTTCGCTCCTGTCACATCCGCACGAAGATTGACGACGTATTTTCAGGCTCACAAAGTAACGGTATTGACTGAGCAGCCCTTAAAGCAAGTCCTCCATAAGCCTGAAAATTCCGGACGCCTAGCCAAGTGGGTGATAGAATTTGGTGAGTTTGATCTCACTTCTAAACCCCGAACGACAATCAAGGCTCAAGTGCTAGCAGATTTTATCGTGGAGTTGACCATTCCCACGAAGGGGGTTGAACTCCCGTTACAGCTAGTCGTGAGCCACACATTGGGCAATTTTGAAGCAAAGGACAAGAACATGATTAAATACCAGGCACTGGTGAAAAAAATAGTTCCATACTTCGCTCACTTCGAGATCGAAAAAATCTGTCGAGCACAAAATGAAGAAGCTGATGCCTTATCTAAAAAAGCCACTGCACCCAACGGAGATACAGAATCCTCTTTCAACCTACAGTATCTTCCCACAAAAACTATTGAAGGGTTAGAAGGAGAAGTACAAAGTGCAGCAGAAGAGTCAAGTTGGATTGATCCTGTTGATGCCAAAAACTGGTCCACCTCACGCTTTGGCTACTGTTGCCTCGTGGTCTGGTCTTAGCCTTTGACAAACGGTTAAAATTTATAGTTGGTGTGGACGCTTACTTCAACTTCTGAACAAGGAACGTAGGGAACGCTTTGGAATTCCGATCGGAATTATCAGCTCTTTGCTATGGGATGAATCTGTAAAAAGGAGAAGGGAGGGATCGGATTGGGCCTTTCTACCCGGATTTAACTCCGATGCTTAAGTCAGAAAGCTTGTGAGAAGGAAGTCTTAGACATAAGTTAGTTCTTTGTGTAATGATTTTTCTTGGTCCTTTTCTTTCTATCATTGCTCTTCTTTTATAGCAACTTAAAGGCGGTTTAGGAAAGGCGGTTGGGTAAGGCAGTAAGTAAGGCGGTGAGTAAATATCTCCTAAGGCGGTAAGAAAATATCTGCCTACTGCGTAGGTGCTGCGTAGGTGCTACGTAGGTAAGTAGAAAATATCTGCCTACTGTAGAGCCAAGTGGATAAGATCTACTTACTGTAGAGGCGTTAGATATTTCCTTGTAGGATATTTCTGACTCATCTTTTAGGAATGGAATTTTCACCTCATTTTTGTGGAATGGGATTTTCAGCTCATTTTTGTAGAATGGGATTTTCACCTCATTTTCATTTGGGAAAGACTTAAGCTTTATTTCATGAAACATTTAGGAGACGGCTACAGGATTTAGTGATAGTAGCATCGCAGGTGTTCAGCATGAAATGGACGTTTGAGCGCTTTTCCTTCCATATTCACCAGATAATAGGTGCCCGCTCGGACAATTCTCTGTATGACGTAAGGGCCTTCCCAATTAAGAGTTAGCTTCCCCGTTCGGCTTTTGTTTCCCTAGAACTCATTTTCTCTTAAGACCAGATCACCGATTTGAAAGAAGACTCTTTTCACCCTTGTGTCATAGAACGTTTTTACTCTTTGGCGATAGATGGCTGCCTTTGTTTCCGCGGCTTCCCTTCGCTCTTCAAGTAAATAGAGTTCCGCTCGGAGATTTTTCTCATTTTCTTCTGATGAGAAAGTTTGTTGCGTCCGTAAGGTAGGCATTCCTATTTCTGCAGGGATGACAGCTTCTGCCCCATATGTAAGAGAGAACGGAGTTTCTCGTGTGGGGGTTCTTGCGTTGTCCTATAAGCCCAAAGTGCGCTCGGAATTTCTTCAACCGAGTTAGTTCCATTTTTGGAGACCCGAGTTTTGAGAGCTTGGAGCAAGGTGCGATTTGTCACTTCTACTTGGCCATTGGCTTGAGGATGTGTTACGGAAGTTAACCTGGATTCAATTTCGAGCTCGGAACAAAAGCTTTTGAAAGCCTTGTTATCAAATTGTCGCCCATTATCAGAAATGAAGGCGACCGGAATTCCGAATCGACAAATAACAGTTCGCCACAAGAATCCCTGACAAGCTTTCTCGGTGATCTTGGCCAAGGGCTCAACTTCTACCCATTTGGTGAAGTAATCGATAGCCACTATCAAAAACTTCATTTGTCGAGTCGAAGTAGGAAATGGTCCTAGAAGATCAACTCCCAAGATAACAAACGGGCGAGGGCTGATAATTGGCGTGAGCAATGTTGGTGGTCGTCTTTGAATCTTGGAATGCCGTTGGCAGGCATCACATTTTCGGGCGAACGCCACCGCATCTTAAGTTAATGTTGGCCAGTAATAGCCTTGTCGCAGGACTTTGTAACTCAAGGCCTTGCCTCCTATATGATCTCCTCCGATGCCTTCATGAATTTCTTGAAGGACGTAGTTGGCTTCTGTGGGATGCAAGCACCGTAAGAAGGGTTGCGTATAGGACCTCTTGTATAGATTTTCGCCAATGACAGTGTACTGAGCGGATTTGTAAGAAATCCGTCTGGCTTCCGTCTTGTTGGATGGTGTAGGTCCACCTTGCAGGTAGTTTCTAATGGGATCAATCCAACTTGACTCTTCTGCTGCACTTTGTACTTCTCCTTCTAACCCTTCAATAGTTTTTGTGGGTGCAGTGGCTTTTTTAGATAAGGCATCAGCTTCTTCATTTTGTGCTCGACAGATTTTTTCGATCTGGAAGTGAGCGAAGAGTGGAACTATTTTTTTCACCACTGCCTGGTATTTAATCATGTTCTCCTCCTTTGCTGCAAAATTGCCCAATGTGTGGCTCATGACTAGCTGTGAGTCAGAATATAAATGCAGATGCTGAATTCTGAGCCCCCGGGCAAAACGCAATCCTGCGATGAGGGCTTCATACTCTGCTTCATTATTGGTCGCTCGGAATTGGAACTTGAGCACTGTCGAAATTTTCCATTTAGAAGGAGAATAAAGGACGAAGCCCGCTCCTGACTTTTCTTCAGTTGCTGATACATCCACATATAAGGACCATGGGATGCTTGGGCTTTCTTCTGGGTCCTGTGACGGGAGTTCATCCACATAACATTGCCGTGCCAAGGGTTGATCCCCTATTACTTCTCCACTGCCACTCTCGGTCGGAACTTTGAGGAGAAGATGGTACGTGGAAATTATTGTTTTCAAGGCGTTGAGGGTTGGCCTACCAAGAATCACATTGTAACTTGAAGCATAGCGTACAACTAGAAAATTTGTTGTCACTGTTGATGATCTTGGCAAATTTCCTACCGTAACTGGCAACGTGATCATTCCTTCTGGTTGTACCAACCCTTCGAAAAATCCCACTAAAGATGATTTTACGAGGAGTAAGTTGTCTGCATCGTACCTCATTCTTTCGAAGGCGCTCCAGAAAAGAATGTCCACTGAACTTCCACTGTCTACTAGAACTCTTTTCATTTGGAATTTGGAAACCATGATGGCGATGACCAAGGCGTCGTCATGAGGGTGGCGAACCGAACTGACGTCGTTATCATAAAATATGATGGGGGCCATAGGCCGAGACCTTCTTTGTGGAGCTTCTGTTTCCTGCGCAACTCCCACCATTCGGGCATAGCTTTTTCGAGAGGCGGAACTTTCACCACCACACCCAGGACCACCACTAATAAATCCGACCATCTCCCATTTTTCTTCTTCAAGCTGTGAAGTTTCAGGCTCCTCTTGGACCTCAATGTTGATATACTGCTCCAATTGTCCCCTTCTAACGACATCTTCTATGGCGTTCGTCAAATGGGTGGATTTTTCTGTGTCATGCCCATTAGCTTGATGAAACTTGCAATATCTTTTGCTGTTCTTTTGTCGTTCGGGATTCTTTGCAGGTTCTGGCCATGTCAAGAGTTGTTGATCTTGGATTTGCATAAGAATACGGCTTCTGGTCTGATTTAGTGGGGTATGGTGATCGTATCTGACAATTTTCCCTTCTTTTGAAGATTCTCTAGGTTGTAGCATATGTCGCTGTAAACGTGTTGAAGTTTCCAGACCTCTATTCTCACCCTTACTGTCCTTGCGCGATCCTCCCTCCTTTCGGATTTCTGTGGGCCTTCTGTTGACATTTTGATGGGCTTTTCCCTACTGGATTTCCACAGAGGCACGTCGAGCCTCTTCTTCCCAGCCCGTATAAATTTCATCAAAATTGATATACTTTTGGGCATGGATCATGAGAGCGGGGATGGTTTTCGGCGGATCCAAAGTGAGGGAAAAACGAAAATGGGATTCTAGCAAACCCTCCATCAGGATAGTTACAGCAATGCGCGGAATAAGGTTCGCAACATTTGCGGCTTCATCTATGAAACGGTTTAAATAGGCTTGGAGTGTTTCACCCCCTCGTTGCTTAACACGCATAAGGGTAGACGGAGTTTTCTTCTGCTTTGAGTAATTAGCAAAATAAGCTAAAAAACGATCTGCTAGAACTTGAAATGAAGGAATCGTGCTAGATGGAAGATCGACAAACCAGTCTTGCCCCTTTCCCTCTAAAGTAGCGGGAAAAGCTCGGCACATACGAGCGTCGGTAATTCCAGAAAGCAGCATCTTCGATCAGAAGGAGTTTAGGTGACGACACGGATCGGTTTTGCCCTCATATGCAATCATAGCAGGTGGTCGGAAACTATTAGGAACTTGCTCCTCCAATATTTTCTTGATAAAGGGTGAGCATATGTTGAGAACATGTCGTTCGGATTTCTGTTTCCTCGAGAGGGATCTTGTCTCTGTGTTCTTCTGTCAACAATAGGAGCAGATGGACTATTTTGTTCTGTTCTTGTCCGTTCCGTTCTTGTATGTCGTTCTATTCTTGTGGCAGCTTGCTCTCGACGTCGAACGGAGGGAAGTTTTGAACTAGCTGAGAAGGCGGTTCTCTCCCTTCTTTCTCCATGGGTGCGAGTCCTTGTCCTCCCTCTGCTTTCGGAATTGGCTAGTGGGGCTGTTGGCACATTTGGTGGAGTTCGTGTGGGAGGAAGTGACGCATGAGTCAAAGTATGAACAGCTTGAGCTAACTGCTCTAATTGCTGCTGCATGTTAAGATAAAACTCCGGGATGGGTTCCTGGGGTGGGACGGAAGGATTTTCCGATGAAGGTAACATAGGTGGATTGTTCGACGGAATCTCCTCATGCCCTCGGACTTCGCTAGGTCCTTCAGGATTACTAGGTGCTCCTTGTTCTTGGATTCGTTTTGATCTTCGGGTAGTAATCATTTGGCTTTTTGTAAGGGTCCCCACAGACGGTGCCAAACTGTTGATGCCAAAAACTGGTCCACCTCACGCTTTGGCTACTGTTGCCTCGTGATCTGGTCTCAGCCTCGGTTGAAATTTATAGTTGGTGTGGACGCTTACTTCAACTTCTGAACAGGGAACACAGAGAACGCTTTGGAATTCCGATCGAAATTATCAGCTCTTTGCATTGGAGTGAATCTGTAAAAAGGAGAAGGGAGGGATCGGAATTGGGCCTTTCTGCCCGGATTTAACTTCGATGCTTAAGTCAGAAAGCTTGCGAGAAGGAAGTCTTAGACATAAGTTAGTGCTTTGTGTAATGATTTTTAGGATCCCTTTCTTTCTATCATTGCTCTTCTTTTATAGCAGCTTAAAGGCGGTTTAGGAATGGCGGTGAGTAAGGCGGTAAGAAAGGCGGTAAGAAAGGCGGTAGGAAAATATCTCTTGAGGCGGTAAGAAAATATCTCTTGAGGCGGTAAGAAAATATATGCCTATTGTGTAGGTGCTACGTAGGTAAGTAGAAAATATCTGCCTACTGTAGAGGCAAGTGGATAGGATCTACTTACTGTAGAGGCGTTAGATACTTTCTTCCCTAGGTGGCTATAAGCACCTTATGAGACCCTCAAGCCTTGTGGATAATAAGGTTGCTATAATTCCGACGGACTTGTTTGTAGGATTGAACCCTCATTTTTATTTGCCGAACGGAATTATGCTAGGATATTTGGTGATATTGCCGCGTGGCCACAGGGACATAGTCCTGTGTATGACTGGTGGCCATTTAGGTCGATGACACGTGTCTTACCAAATATATCTGTAACAGTAGTCATTCACTGATTTGTCTGACAAGACATAATTGAGAACATAGAATTAGTGTGTTGACACTTGTATTATAACATCGAATATGTGCTGAGATAACCAATGATAAAAAAATTGGGAATAAGTATCTTGTGTGCACCTTGTCTGATTAACGTAGTTAACTCAGTGTTCAGAGAATGAACAAGATTGGTCATTGGGACCGTAGTTAGTCCCCATTTAGGAGGGGACTTTTAAAATGGAGACATTGATTTTTATGAAAAACCCCTACCCATACTTTTTGGGAGCATGGTACTGGCTGTCTGCCCTTTGGGGGTGTCTGTACGTACATGACATTAGCTTCGCGCTAGATTACTTCATGCTTCGGCATGGGATTACTTCATGCTTCGGCATGGGATTCATGCCTCGTGCATGGTAACGGTTCAACTTACGTGGACATGATTAGGTGCAACACTTGATATGATTGATATTGATAAATGTTGAGATGTATTGTGTTAATTGTTTTATCGGTTTTATACGGGGTTTTCCGTATGAATGACATCTTAACTGGATTAAAGATAAGTGAGTGGATCTGCATGAAATCCTGGATTCTTATCTTGATTATGATAAGCATATGCATACTGATTAGATGCATGGATCTTTCATATTTCAATGCATATTCGTATGTATGATTTACTGATGATGTATATTTTATATATACAAACCCCTGTAATGATGTTTTCCCTCACTGAGCGTGTTAGCTCACCACTCCCCCTTTTTTCCCACAGGGATGGATCTAGAGGAAGATTTAGATCGTTGATGGGAGATGTGCGAGCAGCTAGTTTATTTTGATATGTACATAGTGGGCTCTGAGTACTAGACTTGTGAAACATACTATGTATGTGATTTTGTGGATATTGTGAAACTAATCCTTCTTGTATTTTGATGTACAATATCCAGGATGTTAGACTTGTATTCCACTACTAGATGATATGACGGGATTTATTCTATGTTGAATACCTAATGTCATGATTATACATATCTAGCAGTATAGAACAGCCGGAATTGGGCTGGTGTGCCGATCATATCCCGGGATGAACAACGGATAACAGTTGTTTAGGGGATGGTCGTCACATTGTGTAGTGGATTGGATAACCTTTGTGGAGGCGCACGTGGTGATGCGGACGCTGGCGCAGAAGAACCACTCCCTTGCGATCAAGGTTCCTGATTGCGAGTCACGTATGCTTCCGCGTTATCTCCATCAAACCAACTCGTGAAGCTGCTATGATATGACCGTTGGATTATTATAAATATAATTTCTACATTTCATCCTAGCCCTTGGTTTCATCAAAGGGATTCATGCATGTGTTATATATATATATATATATATATATATATATATATATATATATATATATATATATCCCATCTTATCTGATTCTCAAACAACTAATTATCTAATTATATATACTATTTACTCATTATCTAATTAATTATATAATTATATATAATATAATACTTGTCAAGTCAACATTAATGTAACACAATCCCACTACTCTTTATATATATTTTTAACCATATATATATAATATGCCTAGCCACATATATGTGAAGACATTATCACTTAAAAATAATTTAATTAATCACATTAAAATCCTTTCATGAAACATAGGTATATACGAGAAGAATTTTAAACACTCTATATATATAAGTCCTCCAGTTTACTCATATTAATTAATCCTCTAGTTTGCACATAAGTCCTTTTAATTCATATGTCCTCCTCTTATCTAGCCATTACCCATAATTCAAATTGAGTTTAGATCTTTATCTAATCAAACTCATACCGATGGATATTTGTATTTAAGTATGTATCTTAAACCACTAATTACATTATCTAAAGATATATTCTCTTATCAAACTTCAATTATGTTTAAATTCTCAAATTTGACCTTTGATCAAATTCTAATTATCATCTACCTACAAGATATTCGTTTTTAAATCCAAGATTGGGAACACGGTTAATAAATCGTAAATAATAACTAGAAGGCTTTATAAATAAATTTCAATTACAAACCTTGGGAGAAATCTCCCTTATTTTTCTAATATTTTGAAAATAATAAATTCAAACCTAATAATCAATAAAATAACTCCTAAAAATTATGGGCTTCACAGCATCCCTATCCTAGAATCCCATGAGCATCAAGAAGCAGATGCAGCTCATGGTCTTCTTCTCCCCGAAAAGCTGAAAGGAAATCGTCGTGAGGGAGCGCTCCTGGATGGCACTCAGGTCGGCCTCAAATGTGCTCAGGACCTCGAGAGTCGCCTCGCCGAAGGTCTCGTGGTTGATGGAGAACACCTTGTCCCATCCACCAACCGTGAACATGCTTTGCACTCGGTCCGCGATCCCAAGCTCAGTGGCCACTCCCCATTTGATATACCGCATTCGCCCAAAGGGGTTGGCGGCTAGCCTTTGGTAGCTGTGGAAGAAGCACTCCTCTTCAAATTGCGGTGTGGTGGAGGAGCCTTCCTCGGTCCTTCGCCTCTTGGACGCTGTTACTTTCCTTGGCATGTCTACAAAACAATCGAAAGGGGTGTTAGTGCGAATGGGAGTATTGAAGAGAATAATCAAACAAAAATTTGCACACCACAGCCCTTGATGGGCCCTATACGGGCATCTATACGGGCAGGTATACAGCCATATGACACCACCTGGGAGCCATACGGGGTTCCCTACGGGCTGTATATCAGCCCGTATGGGTACACCTGAGGAATATACAGCCCGTATGCACCTGGGGACGACGGTGCGACCCCCAACGGCGTATACAACCTCATTTACATGTCATTCACCCCTATTTCTCTTCCTAAACTCTAAAACATGCCTTAAATCAACACATTCCCATAGAAATTTGACACAAAAAGGCTTATAATCATCTCAAATCCATTCAAAATACATTAATTCAATCCCTAGGGTTGTAAACATGATGATGATGGATCAAATCGACAAATCAAAGCATTAGAGATCATACCTAGGGAGAATGAGCGCCCAAATCAAGAGTATAGGTTGCGTTGACGAAGAGAGGACTCGAATTGACGTGGAGGAGAGTGGGGTCTGCTAGGGTTTGAAAAGGAAATGGAAAACTTGCCCTTTATAACGCCCAAATCCTGTCGTATACGGGCCCGTATACAGGCTCTATATTAGCCCGTATACTCTATTGACCGGGTCATATGGCCCTGTATATGGGCCGTATGACAACCCGTATACTCCACGGGAGGGTCCATATGGTCTTATGATAGGCCGTATAACACCCAGTATTGGCCTGGGTTTGGCTTATACAGCCAATCCAGGACATCATTTGAATCCTCCTCATGCTACCTAATGACAATTATGAATCAAGGGTAATGAATGGATCGACAACCAGCAAGATGGTACAATGTACTATGAAAATGGACATAGAACATCTCATTCATTTATTCCAAACACATTCAATCTAGCTAATCAAAAGAAATTATAACTAAAGAAAATTTCTAGGACTTGGGTTGCCTTCCAAGAAGCGCTTGTTTAATGTCACTAGCTTGATGTACCTTCACCTTACCTCATGGGGGTTCAAATACCTTGAAGCTTTCATTGGCTCCTCCCTTAAAATTTGTATTATGGTACAGCTTGAGCCGATGGCCGTTTACCTTGAATGTACCCCTCTCATGGTGATGAATTTCCACTGCACCGTGAGGGTGAACCTTGGTGACGATGAAAGGCCAGGACCACCTACATCGCGACTTTCGTGGGAAAAGTTTGAGCCTTAAGTTGAAAAACAACATATGATCTCCTTCCTTGAATTGTTTGTGATGCTTTAATGTTTGATCATGACGCTTCTTGACCGCTCTTTATAAAATCTTGAATTTTCATATGCAAACAACCTCCATTCTTCGAGTTCATTCAATTGAAGCTTTCGTTCAGCGCCAACGAGTGATTTGTGAAAATTCAAGAATTTGGTTGCCCAATAAGCCTTGTGCTCAAGTTCGACCGCTAAATAACATGCTTTGCCATAGACAAGCCTATAGGGGGTACTACCAATTGGTGCCTTTTATTCGGTGCGATAGGCCCAAAGTGCATCATCCAATTTATCCACCCAGTCCTTCCGATTATGTGTGACCGTCCGTTCAAGGATTCTCTTCAATTATCGGTTGGATACTTCCACTTGCCCGCTTGTTTGAGGGTGATATGGAGTAGAGGTGTGGTGGACTACATTGTATTGCTTTAGGATCTTAGCAAATTGAGCGTTACAAAAATGTGTCCCTCGATCACTAATGATTGCTCTTGGTGTCCCGAAATGAGAAAACAATCTTTTGAGGAATCCAACAACTCCCCTTGCATCACTAGTGTGTAAGGCTTGGTTTTCTACCCACTTGGAGACATAATCCACCGCCACCAAGTTAAATCTATTTTCCTGAGAGGTAGGGAAAGGCCCCATAAAATCAATTCCCCAAATATCAAATACTTCGCACACTTGAACCGAGTTCTTTGGCTCCTCATCTTGCTTAGATATATTGCCAAATCATTGACACCTATCACAGGATTGGACATATCTTTGTGCATCATGGAGTAAGGTTCAAAAATCTTCCTTGTTGTTTTATTTATACTGTAATGCCCACCTGCAGGTCCTGCGTGACAATGCTCAAGAATTTTTAACCCTTCTTCCTTCGAGACACACCGCCTTATGACTTGATCAGCACAAATGCGAAACATGTAAGGATCTTCCCATGTATAATATTTCAGTTCCGCGAAAAACTTCTTTTTTGTGAATAGTTACAGGACTTTATAAGACATCCAACAATTAGATAATTTGTAATGTCAGCGAACCAGGGTGTTTCCTTCTCCTCACTCATCACCTGTGTTTGCTCCTCTATCACTTGAAGGTTGTATAAGTACTCCTCCGGGAACTCTTCCTTGATATCCCTCTCCTTTAACAAGTCTCTATTTGCATTTTCCAATCGGGATAAGTGATCAGCAACTAGATTCTCGGCACCACATTTATCCTTTATTTCCAAATTAAATTCTCACAATAATAGTACCCAACAGATCAATCTTGGTTTGGCGTCCGGTTTAGTCATGAGATAGCGCAGTGCTGAACGATCGATGTATACCACAATATTGGAAAGCTCCAAGTAAGGTCGGAACTTATCAAATGCAAACAGTATGGCAAGAAGCTCTTTTTCGGTGGTGGTGTAATTTTCTTGGGCATCCGTCAAAGTCTTGCTAGCATAATAGATGGGTTGGAAATGCTTGTTCTTCCGTTGTCCCAAAACTGCGCCGACTGCATGATCACTTGCATAGCACCTGAGCTCGAATGGGAAGTTCCAATCTAGGGTGGTCATGATCGGAGCTTGTACAAGCTTCTCCTTCAAGATAGTGAAAGTCGCTCCGCATCCTTCGTCAAACTCAAAGGGAGCATCTTTTTCTAGCAATTTGGTCAATGGTTTGGCTATTTTAGAGAAGTCCTTTATAAATCTCCTATAGAACCCGGCATGCCCCAAAAAGCTTATGATAGCTTTCACTGAAGTTGGTGTAGGTAGCTTTTCGATTGTGTCAACCTTTGCTTTATCAACCTCAATACCCTTGCTTGAAATTTTGTGACCCAAAACAATTCCTTCTTGGACCATGAAGTAACATTTCTCCCAACTTAGCACCAAGTTGGTTTTTTCACATCTAATTAACACCTTCTCTAGGTTTGCGAGACAAAAGTCAAATGAATCTCCAAAGACCGAGAAGTAATCCATAAATACCTCCATAATGTTCTCCACAAAGTCTTCGAAGATAGCTAGCATACATCATTGAAAAGTGGTCAGTGCATTACATCACCTAAAAGGCATACGGCGGTAACAAAAGTTCCGTAGGGACAAGTGAATATAGTCTTCTCTTGATCTTCGGGAGCGATGGGAATTTGGAAGTACCCAGAAAACCATCTAGGAAACAATAATAAGAGTGTCCGGCTAGTCTCTCAAGCATTTGGTCAATAAATGGTAAAGGAAAATGATTCTTCCTTGTTGCTCATTCAACTTCCTATAGTCAATACATAATCTCCAGCCAGTGACAGTTCTTGTAGGGATCGATTCATCCTTTTCATTTGTAACCGCCGTCATTACTCCCTTTTGCGGTACCACTTGGACGAGACTCACCCATGTCTCGTCCGAGATGGGGTAAATGACTCCGACATCCACGAGCTTGAGCACTTCTGACTTGACCACCTCCTGCATATTTGGGTTTAGCCTCCTTTGAGATAGGATAGAAGGTCGGTAGTTGTCCTCCATAAGAATCTTGTGAGTACGGAATGATGGATTGATCCCTTTGATGTTGGATATTTTCCATGCTATGGCCCTCTTGTGTCGCTTAAGGACTTGTAGTAGTTTCCCCTTTTGTAGACTTGTTTGATTAGATACAATGATAACCGGGAGCTTTGAGTCTTCGGCTAAAAAGGCATACTCAAGATGACTATGTAATTCTTTCAACTCCAACTGCGGGTGCTCATCTACTGATGGTTTTAACTTCTTCAAGTTCTCATCCAATTTTTCCAATTCTGCCTCTGATTCTATGATGGACTCTTCTTCTGAATCTGAGGGTGTATTGTTGTTCTTCGCATCTTGTATGAGGTCAATGTTCATAGCTACTCACTCATGATTTGGATTCTCTTCTTTGTTTAACCCCTTGAATGCAAAAAGACTTCATTCTGTCTATTAAAGAATTCCATTAGAAAGTCATGATCATACTGTACATCTTCATCATATGATCCTTCTTTAGATGTCTCCCCTAGTATCGGGCTAGTTTTTTACCCCCATAAGGCGTACACCTCCTCGAATTGGATGGTTTCCAACAATTGTTCCCGTGATGAACTCGTGGATTGATTGGCTAGCTTTTCCTCAATCCACCGATCTAGTGCCTTCAACTTTTTAAATAATTCGCTCCAGGATATAATCGTGTGGCCCCCTCGCAATATATTCAAAAGTGAAGGTTAGTATCCAAAATTACGATGAAATGAAGAACAAAACAAGGAAAGAAAGTAAAGAATACTACAAGAAATTAATCAGTTCGCGGCGACCGCCTCTAAATGTATACAGTGGTGGTTACAGAATGGCCACAAATCTCAGCATCGCGACTGCATTTAGAGACGATTTTAAACAATCGTCGGTATAACCGCCGCTAAATGAATGATACATTTAGCGGCGTTTTTAAAACGCCGCCTGAATGGCTGCCAAATACAACTGCGCAAACTATGATTTGTTTTTTGCTACGGTTAGTAAAAGTCAGTATAAACCGTCGTCAATACTATTGGCGGCAGTTGTGAACCGCAGCTAATGTCTTACTATTTCTTTATTTTTTTTAGTTTTTTATTTAAAAATCATTATTTGAGGGCGGTTGAAAACCGCCGTGAGTGCCAGTATTTTTTTAAAATTAAATTATATATTTATGATTTCTTTTTTTACAATAAGAAGAATTTTGAACCTATATATACCAATCAAATCAAATTAAAAAAAATTAAATTTTATTAATAATTCTCAAATTTATTACTAAATTATATTCTCAATGTAACAAAATCCTAGAAGTACAAAACTGTCAGCTTCTTACACGGTTTAAAGGTCAATTGACATTTAAGGAGCCTATTCTAGTTAACATGGTTTGATTAGTTATCCTAGCGGACTATTGGAGCCTATAAAGAATAAATCTGAAAGAAAAAATGCCAAGAAATTATCCCACAAAAGATCAGGGGGGATGTCAATGTAAATCAATACATACAACTTGCTTTTCTTGGGTGTATTTGTTTGTGACTTCTTGAAAGCGTGCCAATGCCTGCAGAAACATGAGAAAAAGGAAGTCAGCAAGTGCGTATGCTACTATTCCATTATTGGTTTTTTTTCTTTCAAATACTGAAGATTAAGATTGCATTATATATTTGCCTCCTTATCTTTTGCCTTAAATTGCAGTATTGGGGATGATTCAGCAAAAGCAGAACTCATAAATCAGTTGAGCCACATAAAATTTGTACCAAGCTCCTGATCTTTAACATTTATAGGGAAATAAGAAATAATAGAAACTCATAGATCAAGAAAGGCCCATCTCTCAGTATATAAGTTATACATGACTAATTAGCCATATAAGAAATTTAAAGAATCACAAATCTAATAAAACCAGACACATTTTATACGTCTGTAAGCCGAAGTATTCTTTAAAACAGATTTTTATAAACTGACTCAATATGATGTTTAATATAGGAAGGCAATAAGAACTTCTTGTCATACTGCTAGAAAATCATAATAGCAAATATGTAGCTCAGGTACAGCTCAAAACTTCAACAATAAAAATTTTGATGAAAATCAGAAATATTGTCTCCTGATGGTGAAAGTATTCTTACACAATGGTATACAGTATATTGTAGAATCAATATTCATTGATCAAGGAAGAAGAAACCATTATCAACTTATCTTTCAAGGATATCATCTATCACAGGGAAGGTTTTCGGGAGAATACCGATAATTGATATCAATATTATTTGGGAATTAGCATGACTGAAGACAATATAGCATATAATTTAACAATTAAGAATCCTTCATACTCGAAATGGTTCTTTTAACAAAAAAAAGGGAGGTAGAGAGAGAGCGCAATACCTAATGAATAGACATCAATGTTCTTCAAGCCGAACAAGTTCTTTCCCATCGTTATTCCAAGGAGTCGCCATGAGCCAAATCAAAGAGATATATATAAAACCAACATGCATTTCCTACAACATCTTAACCAATGAAGGCAAAGAGGACACTACAAGAAGATGCAAGCCCTGCTATAATTCATTAGAGAAAAAAAAAAATAGTTCAACAAGGCACTGACAGGCCACCTGTTCCTTAAAAATGGAGTTCACTCTTGATAACTTCCCCACATCATTAGAGAAAGAAAAACAAAAAAAAAAACAGTTCCACAAAATATTGTAACTTTAACAAATGTAAGCTACTGAGCTTGTCCTCCCATAGGTGAGCATCAAACCTTCCTGTCCATCAGATGCTCTGTTCAAAAAGCACAAAACAATGAGTTTACTTTTTCAAATGGCTTAGCAACAATAAAAATTAAATGATAATGGAATTTTAAACATATTCTCAAAAGAAGGGTGTGACAATATGAGAGTTCCAAAGTGGAATAAACAAGTGAAGTAGATAATTTATTCCATGAAACCAAACAACTTTTTATGCTATTACTAACACATCACATTGATTGAAAGCCCTGAAAAATCTCTCCCTCATAAAACAAAACCTATACCTAGAGAAAAAAATTTTGTGAAACAACCTTCTGGAAATCAATGCTAAAACACTGTTACTAGTTCTTTGAGCCTAAAACAAGCTAAAACATATCATCATCAGTAGGTAATCAACACCCTTCATAGATTTTATACACCAACTAAGAGATCAATTTTAAGAGCAAGTTCATTTTTTTAAGAAAAAAGAACAATTCTTATGAGATCTAATAATAGGAAACTGGAAACTAAAGCTCATAACCTAGTCAAAGAATCTAAAACAAGCACCAAGTAGGTCAGACAAGTGATTTCAATGAAAAAACTTATGCGTTGTCACTATGTTTGGCGGTTTGAATTTTTTTCGCCCTTAGCTGAGTGACTTCCTTGTGACGAACACCTTCGCGGGGATCCCATATTTTCCTATTTGAAAGAAAATCAATATCAAATGTTAAGAAAATCTGAATTTTGATAAAATAAAAACATACATTAACAATATATGAAACGAAAAACTTTTAATATAGAAAGTGAAAAAATAAAACCTAATTTTGTGTCATATTTTGGTTTTCCCTCGTCATAAAAACTACTACTCCTTCTTTAAACTCTTTAAGTTCCTGAGTTAAGTTATCTAACTTTCTCTATAGCGCATTATGTTCGGCTTCTGAAACCATACCACCAGCATGTCTACTACTCGAGCTGCTCGATGACCCTTACACTTGGGTTGGGACAACTCCAAGTCCCATACCTCGAACATACCCAGGGTGGTCTTTTCCAAAAATGCTTGTAAATGCCTCATGTTCGGATGAGCTCTGACTTAGAATAACTAGATCTTCCTGCATAATAAATTTGTAGAATTTTTTATACTTATTATCGCACAAACATCAAGCATAACAAATTTAAAAAAAAAAATTGTATCTTACATGATTACGCCTTGCTTCTTCATTTAAAAAAGACCAAGACGATGTTGTGTGACTGGCCTGAAACAATTTAGCTCTTGTAACTGGCCGACTAAATTGAGTTTCCTGCAAAATTAAATATAATTAATTTTCAAAGAAAGTTGCATATACATTATAAACATACTTAAACCTCCTATTAAATTGAAGGTATGAACCATCTCATTTTCTAGTCGAGCAAGTGACTTTGATCCTAACGTGTGAGACGTTGTTAGGTGGGTGCGATTCATAGTATTCTGTTCCGCTTTTGCCTGCACAATAATAAGGCGTTAATTACTAACAAGAATGCAACATATAAATTTTATTATGCAATTAACCTTTGTGTCAAGACGAGCTCTATAATCCACAAAAGCAACCCACTGATCCAAAGGAATCTATGGAGGTTTCTTTGCAATATTAGCTTGGTGAGAATCATCTGAATCACATTTCATAGAATTGTGTAAGTGGTAACGGTGGTCTCGCCATTTCTTCCCCAAGCTTTTTATAATATAATTCTTATGTCCCTCATCATTAACCTCCAACTTGGTCTACAAAAGAATAAACAAATTAGTACACATTAGGAGCATACAAATTAACTGAAACCATAAAATATCAATTGAAAACACATCTCTAACATTTATGATGTCGTTCCATGCATGATCTTTACAGGAACCTGAAATCTTTTGCCACTTTTCATATCCGAGAGGAAAGGTATAACAATTGCTGGCAAGATGGCCTAAAAATTGGGCAAGTATCCCCCTAAACAATTCAACTGGCTGATCCCAATAATTATATTCCACAATAACTCTGTCTCCTAGAGGAAGAGAGAATATGTCAATTCCTCTCATTTTCTTTTGCCTAACTTCCCCATTTTCACCTACATTCAACAAAAAAAAAAATGAAAAAAAAAGAGAATAAAATGTATGAGACATCATCACATATGTGATTATCAAAGCATATAACGAAATATAAACTTGAAAACCTTCCATTTAAAGATAAAAATTTATATATATATATATATATATATTGTTGATGCCAAAAACTGGTCCACCTCACTCTTTGGCTACTGTGGCCTCGTGATCTGGTCTCAGCCTTTGACAAACGGTTAATATTTATAGTTGGTGTGGACGCTTACTTCTGCTTGTGAACAGGGAGACGCGGAGGGCACTCAGCAATTCCGTCCGGAATTATCCGCTGATAGACCTGTGAAGAGGAGGAAAAGTGATCGGAATTGGGCCTTTCTGCCCGGATTTAACTCCGATGCTTAAGTCAGAAATCAGGGTAAGAAGTCCTAGGCAATGCTTTGTGTAGTGTGTAGTGAGTGTTTCTTTTTTTCCGGATCTTTTCCTTTTTGTCCTTCCTCCCCTTTTATAGCAAGTTAGAGGCGGTTTAAACAAATATCTTGCAAGGCGGTGGGGTAAGGCGGTGGGCTAGGTAAATATCTTCTAAGGCGGTAGGAAAATATCTGCCAAGCGTGTAGGTGCTCTATAGGTAAGTAGAGTAAATATCTGCCCGCTGTAGTAAGTGGATAAGGCCTACTTACTGTAGAGGCGTTAGATATTTACTTCTCTTCTTCTACCTCACGCCTTGTATAAGAGGGCTGTTATAATTCCGACGGACTTGTTCGCAGGATTTATTCCTCACGTTATTGCCGAACGAAATTGTGCAAGGTTATTTGGTGATATTGCCACGTGGCCAAAGATGCTACGTGGCTGAGAAAACACGGTCCTGTGTGTGACAGGTGGTCCCTAGGTCAATGACATCTGTCTTACCAAATATATCCGTAACACTAGTCCCCCCTAAAATGTACTTGTTCGAAGAATCTGAGCGAGAGGTGAGCTAATCGCACGTTTCGCTTGGTTCGAGAACAAGTATTCTTCTTAGTTGGCACGTCTATGTAGGAGTGGGCTTCGTCTATGGCTATGGTATACGTGTTTTTAATAGGTGACCGACGTTTACTGTGTTCTCTTTGCGCTGTTATCGAAGTAGATTTTTCTCCGAAATTTTCGCCTATTTTTCTACTTAAGGGCTTGTATGGGTAACGTTCATAGTCAGAAATCTTTTGTATCATGGCTCAACGCTTGTCTTTTTATAAATTCTTCACTTTTAGCCAATGCTCTCGTCACTTGCGAATTCTCAGCTCCTTCCACGAACATCTGTCGGAATTAAGGACTGGGTTTATCCACCTAGTAAGTCCGAACGGCTGTGTGTGGCCGGGCGTTCTATTGATTAACGGGGACCCAGGTGAGATATGTATCGATGCAGGGTGGGAGGCTTTTCATGTTGATCACGGCATGGAGGCGGGGGACCTTTTAGTTGTCACTTATGCAGGGGGTGTACGTTTCGAATTTGAGATGTTTGGAGACGACTCCTGAAGTAGAGAAGTGGGTCCCTACCTTCGCCCCCGTGCTGATCCAGGTTCTCCTAGTGGGAACGAGGATAGTGACGGTTGCGGGAGTCCGTGCATCTCCTCCGAGTCTCATCCGAGCGTGGCTTCGGACGAATTGGCGGATATTTAACTTTAGTCCGTCGGATAACATGTTTTTGTTATTTTTGCTTTGTTTGTGTTCGTCATGTAACCTGAATAAATGATGTTTGTCGTTTTGTTTGTAAATCCTTTGGCGTTTTTATGGTCTTCACTGGCCATCCTATGTTGGAATGTGTGTTTTGTCTTTTATGGTGTTGGTCCTATAGTATTGTGCTCATTATTTCTTTGAGGGACATGTGTCTTTGGCACTGTTTCATATTAAAGGGGGGATATGGCGTGACATGCGCGGTGTGCGTTTTGTCAACAGCATGATGGGCACGATTACCAATATGTGTCAGGCGGCGTTTGGTATCTTGGCGTGGGCCGGGTTTCTTGGAGGAGTAATAATGGCTTATTGGAACGGTCGATTTGGGGACCTTTGGTTCAACGGTTTTGATCGGAATGTAAATAATCAGATCTAACGGCCAGGGATTCGCTGCTTTTCATATATATGCGAAATCGTACAGGCCGAAAAAGGTTTATTTCGAAAGTTGAATCGTGTCTTCTTCCTAAGATTTCTTCTTCTTCTCCGGCGAGCTCTGGTTTCGAGTTTTCTGTGTTTGTGTTATCTTTTTCTTTCCTAAGGTAATGGCTAGCGCTACTTCTTCCTCCTCTAGTTCTTCTCATGAGCCCTCGATTCCTTCTCCGTCCAACCCTACGGTTTCTGTTGCGATCCCGGCGATTCCGGGTGGACTTGGAGGCGTCCCGGTTCAGGGTTCGCGGGTTCATCCTGCTTCTAGGGCAATGGGTAGGGGGTCGGACACATTCATAAGTCTTCTTGGACAAAAGGAAGTAGATAGCCTGGTAGCGAGGTATGAGATAAATCTGTCCCTGTTTGAGGTTAGGGTTCCCTGTTCTGGGGAGAGGGCAAGTTCTCCTAGGGAAGGGGAGATAGCCATCTATCAAGATGCGCTATTGGGTGGCCTTAGGCTTCCTTTTTCTGATTTTGCTAAGGCAATACTAGAAGAGTATCATTTGTGTCCTTCACAGTTGGCCCCAAATTCTTGGAGACTATTGAACGGCTTTGTTATTGTCTTCAAGCATTACGGAATAAGTCCGACCGTCCGTTGGTTCCGTATGTTTTTTAGCCTATGCCTAGAGTCTAACGCCGATTGGTATTACTTCTCGGCTCGTTCTGGGAGGAAATTTTTAGGGAAAGTTCCTTCTTCCATTAAGCGATGGAAGAGTAAATTCTTCTTTGTCAAAACTAAGTCTGAGTGGGATGTCCGAACAAAGTGGGAGGTTCCCCGAACGGACATCGCTTGTGAGGAAATGACGGGAGAAGAGGAGGTTCTTCTTAAGTCAATGACCGGGCTATCCAAAGTGTACATGGATGAGTTCTTGACAAAGGAAAACCTTGTTAAATGTTGTTTAATAGTGTCCGTCGGTAGGCATTATTCGTGTATCTTGCTAGTCTGATTTTTAACTACTAGAATCGACTTATTTTGGCCCTTGTTTTGTAGGAAATCCGATGGAGGATGAGGACCTAAGCTATGTTAAGGGTCTTTTGGCCTCTTCGAGGGCTTAAGTTCACCGGCCTTGCCTCGCGGGCGAAAGAAGAAGGAAGTGGTACTTGGCCAAGGGGCTGATACCTCCAAAGAGGAAAGAAAGAAGAGGAAGAGAAAGGAGACGGATTCTTCCAAGAAGGGTGCAAGGTCCTCACGGGAGAGGAGGACCAAGAGAAAGAATTCTGAGGACGTATCAGGTCCCGGAATTGCAGAAGAACAGGTGGGGGTGCCTCTGGAAGAGGTTCGTGCGGAAGAGGTCCGCTAAGCATTTTCCCCAATTTCCGAGGGTCCTTCTTCTAGCCGGCCGGAGGACATCCTTCTCATAGAGGTGAGAATTTCTATATATATTTTTTCTACGGGTATGTTTCACTTAGAACTTTTAACTTAGGTTCTATTTTATAGGCGGAGGCGGGAGAAGCGGCCCTCTTAGACAAATTAAAAGTGGCGGATTCAGTTTTAAAGGGATCTGCCACTAAGCAAAAGGAGTTATCTTCTGAGGATACTCCTTTTCGCGACGCTGGGTATGTAAAGGACGTTTTGATGGCCATGAGGCCCGAGCAGCTCTCCACGAAACTCTGAGTTTCGGGAGGGAAGAGGCCACTTATCAACTATTCCGCTTCGGCCATGCTAGTAAGGGTTGTTCTCACATTTCCTTTTACTTCTAAACTTGGTGCGTTTTGACGAGCCGCCTTGTTATTCCAGTAGACATTAATCGGGCGGACCGAGTTGGCAATCTTTGTCAAGCAGATTTGGTAAAGATGGAAATGAATAGGGCAGACATCGCGCCGTTAAGTTCTAGGGTGGCGGCCGTAGAAGAGGAGGAGAAAGAAACGACTTGATGCTATCCGGGCCCTTGAGCGAGATAAATCTGAAGCGCCGCGGGTACCGGCCGCTATGGAAAAGGAGAAGGCCGATTTAGCGGCCCAATTATCTGTTTCTAAAGGTTCTCTTCTTACTGCTGAGGAGACTATCAAAGGGTTACAAAATGAATCCAGCAGTTTGAAGAAGGAACTTCAATCGACTCAGGATGAGCGAGCGGCCGCTCGATGGGACCTAAAGATGAAGGCTGCTGAGCTTACCGTCGTGCAAACTGAGTTGGCGGAAATAAAGGGAGAGCGTGACACACTGAAAAAGATTTGGCTTCCCGCTTGAAGGCTCCTAAATCCGACTCGCAAGAAATTAAGGATTTAATAGAACGAGCGGACAAATTAGAGAAGGAGGTTGCCCGGCTTAGGGCGAAAGTTAAAGATGGAGCCACTCGTATATATTCTGTGGTGCAACCACTACAAGAAAACTGTTGTTTCGCGGCGGTCTTTTAGCGGCGGTTTTATTAAACCGCCTCCATTGCTTACATCAACGGCGGTTCTGAAGGCGGTTCCCCGAACAGTCGTTAAATTCGTTCATTTTTCGGCGGTTATTACCGTAACCGCCGCAAAAAAGTTTCATTTAGAGGCGGTTATATAAAACCGCCGCAAATTAATTGTAGTTTACGGCGGTGTTTTTAATAACCGCCGCTAAATGGTTCCCTGCGACTTGTATCCCTAGTTTTCCTTGTTCGCGCCTAATTTCTCTATTGGCGCCTCTCTTTCCTGAAAATCCCAATCCCTCCCTTCCGAAAATCCCAATCCTTCTCTTTCCTTGAATCCTCTGAATCGTGATTATTGTCCGATTGAGAAGCCGACTACCTCTGCACTGGATCATCATCTACGATCAGGGACCCCTTTCACTTTGATGGTATTGTGCCCTAGTTTTAGGATTTCTAGGTTTTGAATAGTTGCTTATGGTGTCCGTCTTCGTTGTTGCAGGAGATGTACTTCTTCACTGCATAGTGGACGGTATTTTGGGTGCTTTGGGGATTCCATCTCCGTTGCTGTTGATCCAACTCTTCCTCACATTAAGAGTGTTAGGTGTTGCTGCTGATCCAACTCTTCTTTCAGGTCTCTTTGGTTTTTTCTCTATATTCCCCATTTTTTCTTATGTATTTATGGATTGATTTTAGCTTTGAAAAGTTGATGTCTTCTCTCTCCCTCTTTGTTCTTTAGATTGAAAAGCTCATCTTGCTGCTTCTTGGATCCAAAGCGCGCTGTAAGACTTTTGAGGCCCTTCTTTCATTAGTTCGTTTGTCTTGCCAGTTTTGCAATTATACTTGGTAGCCTTTTTTATCTTTGGATTTGTTTGTTTTCATGTGTTTGATGTGGAGTGAGTGATGAAAATTTTGAAAATACGATAATTTGAAGTAAGATGATCTCTTGTCTTTCTGATGATTTCTTTCTTTCTGATGATCTCTTGTCTCTAAGATTCATATGTATTTGATAATAATAAGTTAAGTAGTAATTAAGAAGCATATATGAGAGAAATTAAGAAGAGAATAAGTCCAAGGATCAATTGAAAACACAAGAGAGAGGTTGAATGCATTGTAGAGTCCGAATCTGATCATGATGTGCATATCATTGATTCTTAATTTTTTGGTTTGTTGTTGGAAGAGGTCTATCAGGGGTTATCATGGTTACACTGGGCAGGGTTTTGGGACTTGGCAGGGTCATCCTTCATTTGTTTGCTCTTTGTTGGAATAGATGGAGATTGAAATATTGGCTCCTTGAGGCCAAGGAATCTTTTCAGATCAGGAAAATAATTTGATTATAAAAATATATATTTCTTTTATTATTTTGCAATTTGTCATTAATGGAGTAGGTCAAGAATATTTTTCATGCAGAATCTTGATCTGAAATCTTTAAGACAGTATAAATTTCTCACAAGAACAGCTTCTTGATTTAGCACCATAAAAGTTGAAAATGTAGCACATTGGTTTTTTTTTTTTTTGACTGAACAAATATTGACTGCAATGTGTGAGTTGTTTTTGCCTTGGATGATGATGAAGATCTTGCTTTAGAGGTTTTGCATAAATTGTTTGGAGTGCAAAGGACTTGCTAGATGAAACTGTATTTGAGCTCCTCTCATCCATGATTTGGTGGATTCCCTGACAGGATCACCACATGGACTAATGTGTTATTTTTTCCTGTATTTCCTGTAGGTCTTGTGTGAAGCTATACTGTGTCATCTAATGTTCTATTTTATCTTTTGCTCTCATCCTCTACTTCATGACTTTTCTTATTATGCAAATTTTCTACTACCCTTTAATCTTCTACCGTATCACCATTTATTCTTGATTGATACAAGCAACAAACTCTTCAATTTTTCACTCTTTCACTTTCAAGGCATCAAACTTAGATCTTGAAGCAAATTTTATTTTTTAATAGTTATGTGGATCAAGAGGAGGATAGTTTCTCTCTTTGTCAAAAGTATGTAGAAATTGAAAAATTGGATTTTAAGAAGTTTTTGATAATATAATTGATGATAACGATGTAATAATGCATAATTATGGTAAGGAAACAATGTTCATTCTAATTATAGTTTAGAAGTCAAAAGGTATGAAGTCTTTTATCTTCTTTGTGTTAATAGTGTGCTTATCATGCATTCATGAAGATCTCTCTCCTCTTTTCGAAATGTACCCACAAAATTTGGTTTTTCCCTTGCTTGAAGCCTTGAACATAAAAAGAAGAAATGAAATATTTATTTCTCAAAAACAGGATGATGAAAAAATTGGTGAAAGATCGGAGTTAAACATAGTAAGAGGTGTTTTAGTCATCTTAATAATTATGTACATGATAATGAGTGAATAAGAAGCTCTCTCAATCAATCCTCGACCAATTTATGCTTTCAACTATAGGCCATAATTTGAATCTTCTAATTATATGATAAGTCATATGACTGAAAGATCAAAGGAATCTAGTAATGTCAAATTCAGAATTCCCATGAAATTAGTGATTTCTTTTTGGCTTTTGGATTTGGGGATTATTATTTTTCTGAATTGCTGCAGAGCAAAAATGGTCATCTTAAAACAAATTAAACCTGGATTGCACCAACCCATGTACACATCTACTATCAGCTACCCCAAATGGAACCATTTTTTATGTCTGTATTTCTTTAAATACTTTTTATCTTTCACATTAGCTATTTATTGTCACCTGAAAATTCAATTTTTCTTTTTCATGTCAGTGTTAAGGGAGACACCCACAAACTAGTTTCAAATTGTTATAACTGTTATTATTACATGATTTTTCACTAAATTTATCGAATTATTTGACAGAATTTCTACAACTTTTTCTTTTCTTATCAACCTTGATACCAATAACTGAGTTGTCCCAGAAATGTTTTGAAGAAGCTCTAATGAGTGAAGTTTGATGTTTGTCTTGTATGAGCATGTTCTATGAGTTATATTAATGAATATCTGCAAAGCCATCCTAGTTAAGCCGAACAAAATAAAAAATCATAATCCCACTTTAATTAAATCTCTTCAACTATCAGTCATGAATCAAATCCAGTCCAACGATGAAGTTTTTTTTTTATCTTTCTCATTGGAGTGATAACAACTATGCCCTTATATTACTTTTATCATTTTCATCTACAAATACTTGGTAACAAAAATGCAGTTTTTTTTTTTTGGCATATTATCATTGGATATGTTGCTTCTTGGCTTGCCAAACAACTTCACTAAAATGTTATTGCTTCCTTTTGTTTTTGATTCCACGATTATTGATTCTTGATTTCAATAATTATTTATTCTTCTTGAGTAATTTTTCCATTTTTTTCATTTTCCCTATTGCGAAGTGCTAAATGAGAATTACTTTGTCATTAATCTGTCTGTTATGTGAGTTGAGATGAATTTTAGAAATCATGATATACATATATCAGTGAATGAGCCAATCAGTATCACATATTTATGAGTGTAAATATAAAATATTTGTGTTATGTATGTAACTTGACTACAAAAGTAATTTAAGATTGTCCTTGTGTCCTTGTGTCCTTGTGTCCTGTTTGCTGGACTTGCACTAGCTTTATTACAGATTTTTTGTCTGCAACATGCTTCAGTCAATCTTTGGGTTTCCAATCCCAGTTTATGTTTCTGTTATTTATAATGATATTGTGTAAAATTGTGGATTTTCAATCCTTGTTCCTGTTTCCCTGATTGATTGAAATCTGCATTTGGGGTTTGTAGCACTGCCCGTTAAGCAGCTTCAACTCACCCTTCTGGACAATCAACTCAGGTGCACCTGTCTGGAACAACAACTCATCCCTCACTGTCACTTCTTGAGGTTGGATATTCTCTCTCTCTCTCTCTCTCTCACACACTCACTTTTAATTTTTATTATGTTGATGTTGTCAAGGAAATTCTTGTTTTTATTTATAATATGTGACTACTGATTGCATAATTGGTTAGTTTCTTGTATTTTTATTCAGTTTCAGCATGTGGTCAAATTTTCTTTTAGAAATTGTATTTTTATTCTAAGAATGTAAGATGATTCATCTTCTAAATAGTAAAAAGGTTGGTTGCTCTGGATGATCAAGGTGTATAGAGTGAAGGATATAGAACTTGTCCACTTTGTATAGCTTTCTCCATAGAGGATAGACATCACAGGACACCTGCCTGCCTAAATAATTTGAAGGTAGCTGCCACATTAAACCTTATTCTGTCATGGATTTACTTAAAGAAACACCTTCTCAAAAGCAAAAGATGTCCTTGATCACTATCCCATATAGCGAATTAATTTTTTGGATTCCTTCCTGCAAACATGTTCAATTACATATTAGAAATGAGTCCATGCAAGTATCAATATATATAGCTAAATTTTATTGATGTTGCATGGATATAAAAAAGAACAAGAGAAAAATAAATAGACAAAATAAATTACATTGTTCATCCATTTTTTTTTCTCTGAGGATGAAGTCAACAAGGTAATAAAAAAATAAAATGAATTTTATTATTGTATTGCTAAAATTTTCAGTTAGATATAATTTACTTCCTTGTTTTCTTTGATTGTGTTAATTGCATATATATATATAGCTATGTTCCTTTGAATATATATATATATATATATCACATGTGGCCTTTATTTTCATCTCAGATAATTATTTAATTGTTTATCAGCTATATATTATAAGGAGTAAATAAATCATTAAACAAGAAAATTTTATATAATACTAGTTGAATGCTTTGCAATTCCTTTGATAGAACTCCATCCTGAAAGCATATGAGGAAAGAACCATATGATTGGCACAATGAAACACAACTTAGAGCCCATCTCAAAATGCATGAATCAAAGAAAAAACTAAGACATTAGAACTATTCCTCGTAGAACAAAGGAAGACAGGAACTTTGTTTACCTTCAAGGATGGAGACAAGTAAATTAAGCCTTTCAAGACTAGGAAAGTGACAAAGAAACTTAATCAAGTCACACTTTGGTCTATTTATAACATCATAATCTTAAAAATAATTACATAACAAGGTGCAACTAGTTGCCAGAAGTGGGGTGCTTTCAAGATCAAGTTCATCAAATTAGCCTTCAACTGAAAAGTGTACAAACTTCAGGGCACAAATTTGACAACAATAGTTAAGTCCTATCAAAACCAATTCCTCCAGGTGTAGGCAAGCATAAATCAAAATCTGAATACATTCATCAGAGATATGAACATCTTGGAGACTCAATACAGTGAGATTGCACAATCCTGTAAACCCATTACTTTTCACTGTTCTATATAATCATTTTTTTTCAAAAAGAATAATAGGACCAAAATAAGTTGTTCAGTAAAAAGAAATAAACAGTAAATTCGTTTAGATTTAGAATGGAAAAAAAAGTTTAATCAATGGCATAATTGAAAGAAGTTTATTTTTTTCATAATCTAAAGATAGCAACAACAAATTTACTTTTTATTATCTTAAGTCAATCTTAACTCATTGGGTTGGCATTAATCTGATAATTGGAAGAGACACCTGACAACCTCTGGACTTTCCTACAAGCCAGTTTAATCAGTTCTATTTTCCAGCCAACAGAATTAACAAAATGTTACACTAAATATATATAATAAATTTTTAAAAGTTATTGAAAATCTATAATTTGCTTGATTGATGAACATCTTGTAAGATTGGGCAACATCTTGTGAGAATGGGCAATATCTTGGGAGATGTTCACAATGTATACATGGACTTCAAAGAAACTCCTTTGTTAATACATGTAAAATCTTAGCCCAAGTTTATCTTGGTTGTGTAATGTAGCTCATCAACCCTATTGTTTTTTTTTAAATGAATGATAAACTACTTCATAGAAGGCTGCCAATTAACTAATGAATATACATAGGGGATAAAATGGGGAAATTTCACGAAACCAACATGTGCTGCCACTTAACAAATATATCTAGTTGCTTTAGCATGTGTTGTTTCTTTTCATTGTCATTTTTCCTTTATTAGTTGCAATAATTAATTTTATAATAGTATTTTTTTTTGGACATCTTAAATTATGTTGAATATTTTAGGCATGGATAAATCATGGATTACAATGTCACGAAACTCACCTGCGTATGACCAAGGAGTTAGGAGTTTCATTGAATTTGCTTTTCAACATAGTTCAATAGATGATATGATACTATGTCCATGTCCTTCATGTGGATTTAGTAAACGTCAGACACGAGCGGAGGTGTATGATCATCTAATTTGCAAACAGTTTCCAAAAGGGTATACAATTTGGTACCTTCATGGAGAGCACCATACACTAGAAACGAATTATGACGAAAGTAGCGTTAAAGATGCCTCGCAAACCAATGTCGCTGCTGAAGATCCGATAAGGGATATGGTGAATGATGCATTTGGAGTACACGAACATCATTCAGAGGAAGACAACGAAGGGGTCAGACAAATCGATGAACCATCGTCGAATGTGAATCGGACTAGGAATATAACGGTTGAGTTTTACGAGTTATCAAATGATGGACAACAACCTCTTTATGAAGGGTGTGCAAATTATTCAAAACTCTCTTTCATACTGAAATTGTATCATATCAAGTGTCTTTGTGGAATGAGCGACAAGGCAATGACGATGATTTTGCAGCTGCTACATGATGCATTTCCGAATATAAGAATTCCAAGCTCTTTTTATGATGCAAAAAAAACCATCACGGAGCTTGGATTGAGCTATGGCAAAATACATGCATGCCCGAATAATTGTATGCTTTATTGGGGTAATAAAGAAGATGAAGAGAGAGAAATTTGTAGAGTTTGCAATGTTTCGAGATGGAAAGAGAAGAAGGGTGATGGCAAAAGAAGTAGAAAAAAGATTCCTGCGAAAGTAGTCAGATATTTTCCATTGCGGCCTCGATTACAGCGGTTGTTTTTGTCTTCAAAAACAGCTAAGGATATGAGATGGCACAGCTTGGATACTAATAATGATGGGCTTCTGAGACATCCAAGAGATTCTGAAGCATGGAAAAAGTTTGATTCGGTAAACAATTGGTTCGCAGCAGACCCCCGAAATGTGCGTCTTGCATTAGCTACAGATGGATTTAATCCTCATGGCAATATGAGTCAAAGTTACAGTATTTGGCCGATTGTTCTCATCCCATACAATATGCCACCGTGGGTGTGTATGAAACAAACATCTTTTATCATTTCAACAATTATTCCTGGTAAACATATGCCAGGAAATGATATAGATGTCTACTTACAACCTTTGATAAGGGAGTTGAAAGAGTTGTGGTATGATGGTATTGATACATATGATTCTTATGAGCATGAAATGTTCAAGATGCATGTTGCTTTGATGTGGACGATTAGTGATTACCCTGGTTTAGGAAATCTATCTGGGTGGAATATTTATACCGGGCGTGCCTGTATACATTGCAATTACTCCACAGAGCCTTCTCGTTTGTGTCATAGTAAGAAATGGTGTTTCATGGGCCATCGACGCTTTCTTGATAGAGGACATAAATTTAGATTGAATAAAATCAGATTTAATGGAGAGCAAGAGCTACGCGAACCTCCGAGACTATTATCAGGCACAGAGATTTTTCAACAGGTTAAAGATATTAATGTCACATTCGGTCGGCCTGTGGATAATAATGTTAGGGGTAAAAGAAGGCGCAATGTGAGTACTACTCTAGAAGGGCCACAACAATGGAAGAAAAAAAGCATATTCTTTGAGCTTCCTTATTGGGAGTATAATTTATTGCGTCACAATTTAGATGTGATGCATATAGAGAAGAATGTATGTGATAATGTCCTTTTCACATTGTTGAATGATAGTTCTCGATCAAAAGATCATCTCAATGCTCGTAAGGACCTACAAGACATGCATTGTAAACCGGATCTGTGGCCAGATGACAATGGAAAGTTTGCTCCAGCAGTGTATACAATGACTAAGCAAGAAAAGAAGCTATTTTTAAATACTCTGAAGAATATTTGTGTACCAGATGGCTATGCAAGTAATATTTCTCGGTGCATTGATACTGTTAATCTTAAAATAGTTGGAACATTAAAAAGTCATGACAGTCATATACTTGTACAACAGTTTCTTCCACTCGCTATGCGTGCAGGGGTTGATGATAAAGTATCTGCAATATTACTTGAGTTATGTTCCTTTTTCCGACAAATATGTGGCAAAGCGTTGAGTGTTGCTGAGTTGGATAAAGTTCAGAACCAAATTGTACTCACTTTATGCAATATGGAAATGCTTTTTCCACCATCATTTTTCACATTAATGGTGCACTTGATTATTCACTTGGTTGATGAAGCAAAACTTGGAGGTCCAGTGTATTACCGTTGGATGTATCCAATAGAAAGGTAATATTGGTTAATAATATTATTTGTAATTCATAATAGTAACAAGTATATGTCATATAACTATTAAATATATGGTGTTCTAGGTACTTGGGAGTACTTAAATCATATGTGCGCAACAAAGCGCAACCAGAGGGATCTATTGCAGAGGGTTATATTGCACAAGAAGCTATTACATTTTGTTCACGATATTTAGATAACATTGAGACAATATGGAATCGTCCCAGACGAGTTGATGACGAACCCGTCATTTCTCAGCATCCAAATGCAAAAATTGCGGAATTATTTCCATACGTTGGGAAACCTGTTGGGGCTTTTACATGGTTTACTCTCACATCCATTGAGAGATTGCAAGCCCATCGACATGTACTAATAAACTGCACTGCAGTTGATTCTTATGTTCAGTGAGTATTATGGATACTCTCTTTCTTACACTACTAAAATCAACATAGTAACGATCTTATTACTTCAAACATCATAGGGAATTAAGGATTGTTGCGAGAAGACAATTAAGGTCTAGAAGTAGGAATCCTATTGAGGTAGACAAGATGGTGCACAGAGAGTTTAATCAGTGGTTTACAAATCGAGTAAGTGAGCTCTCTATTTATGCAATGAATTTTAATTGATTAATATATCTAAGTAACTTTGATGTGTTTTTAGATCAACCGAGATCGTGATAAGCTTCAAGATCCTGACAAAAGTTTGCTCATAGCTCTTGCGCAAGGACCAATTAACCAAGCAAAAAGATACACAGCATATAATGTCAATGGATATAAGTTTCGTACTTTGGACCGTGAGAGAGGATTAAACACACAAAATAGTGGAGTTTTCGGCACTTTTGGAACAAGGAGCTACTCGAGCAATAGCGATGTTAATATGCGATATGGAGGTGTACCATATTATGGAAAATTGATTGACATCATTGAGCTTAATTACCATGGGATATTTACAGTAACCTTGTTCAAATGTGAATGGGCCAACACGACTCACCCTAGAGGCATAAAAACTGATAAATTGGGTTTTACTTCTATCAATTTTACAAGACCTATACATACTGGGGTGCATGAAGATGATGAGCCGTACATTAAAGCTTCTGAAGCACAAATGGTATTTTATGTTAATGATCAAAAGGAAGACGGATGGTGTATACCAGTACATCTGAAACCTAGAGATTTGTATGACATGGGCGAGGGTGATGAACATGCCATGGTCAATATTGAAGCTTATCCGGCGCAGAATTTGGATAATTTATTTCCTGATGAAGATATACATCTACGATTGAGTCGGGGTGATGTAGATGATCCGAATGATATACCATCCTCTAATATCGATGAACATTTTGAAGTTGATAACAATAATTAAGTTATTTATACTTATGATTAATTGGTAATCATTACTTTTATTTTAATTTATTTTTTTATTTTATTACTTTTTAATAATGGTACAAATTGATTCATTGCCTATTTGAGTTGTTTGTAGGTATGCCGAGGTCAAGACGACATGTCTCTTCTAGCGATCCATCGAGACCGATCGAGGACTACGCCCGGTCTACTGGCCCGAGTACATCTTTGCCACCCCCACCAATTGATGCACAGGAACAACATGAGACCCCAGTGCAACAACCATTAGAAGATACTACTGAGCCTGGAGTTATGAGGGGTCGTAAAAGAAATTCAAGAATGTGGGATGTGGGGGTTAGAGGTGATTAGAATATATATATATATATATATATAATTTGTTATTTTTGAATGGAAGGATTTCAAGTTTATATGTGGTTATATGCTATGATAATCACATATGTGATGTTTTATACAATTTTTTTTTTTTGAATGCAGGAGAAAATGGGGAAGTTAGGCAAAAAAAAATGCGAGCAATTGACATATTCTCACTACCTCGAGGAGACAAAGTTATTGTGGAATGGAATCATCGGAATCAGCCGGTTGAGTTATCTGGGGGGATACTTGCTCAATTTTTAGGCCATCTTGCAAGCAATTGTCATATCTTTCCCCTCGGATATGAAAAGTGGCAAAAGATTCCAAATTCCTATAAAGATAATGCATGGAACGACATCATAAAGGTCAGAGATGTATTTTTAATTGATATTTTATGGTTTCTAATTTTTTGTATGTTTCCTAATGTGTACTAATATGTTTATTATTTTGTAGACCAAGTTGGAGGTTAATGATGAGGGGCATAAGAGTTATATTATGAAAAGCTTGGGGAAGAAATGGAGAGATCACCGGTATCACTTATATAATTATATGAAATGTGATCCGGATGGTCCTCGCGAAGCCAATATTGCAAAGAAACCTCCAGAGATTCCTTTGGATCAGTGGGTTGTTTTTTTGGATTATAGAGCTCATCCTGACACAAAGGTAAATTGCATGATAAAATTTATTTGTTGCATTCTTGTTAGTAATTAACGCCTTATTATTGTGCAGGCAAAAGCGGAACAGAATACTATGAATCGCACCCACCTAACAACGCCTCACACGTTAGGGTCAAAGTCACTTGCTCGACTGCAAACTGAGATGGTTGGTACCTTCAATTTAATAGGAGGTTTAAGTATGTTTATAATGTATATGCAACTTTCTTTCAAAATTAATTATATTTAATTTTGCAGGAAACTCAACTTAGTCGGCCTGTTACAAGAGCTGAATTGTTTCAGGCCAGTCACACAACATCGTCTGGATCTTTTGTAAATGAAGAAGCAAGGCGTAATCATGTAAGATAAAAATGCTTTTAAAATTTGTTATGCTCGATGTTTGTATGATAATAAGTATAAAAAATTCTACAATTTTATTATGCAGGAAGATCTAGTTATTCGCAGTCAGAGTTCATCTGAAAATGAGGCATTTACAAGCATTTTCGGAAAAGAACACCCCGGATATGTTCGAGGTATGGGACTTGGAGTTGTCCCAACCCAGGTGTATGGGTCATCCAGCAGCTCGAGTAGTAGACATGTTGGTGGTGTGGTTTCAGAAGCCGAACATAATGCCCTCAAGAGCGTGGTGAATAATTTAACTCAGGAACTTCAAGAGTTTAAACAGCGAGTAGCGGATTTTATGACGAGGGAAAACCAAAATATGACACCTAATCAGGTTTGATTTTTTCACTTTTTATGTTAAAGTTTCTTGTTTCATATTCTGTTAATATTTGTTTTATGTTATCTGTATTCATATTGTCTTATTATTTGATATTGATTTTATTTCGAATAGGAAAATATGGGATCCCCACGTTCATGCTCACCGGGGTAGTCATTATTCAGCTTGGCGAAAACAATACAAACCGTCCATACAACAGGATGTGAGTAAGTTTTTTCATTGAAATCACTTGTTTGACGTGCTTGACTTTGTTAATACATGTCAAGCATGTGAATAAAACTTTATTCATTTCAGTTGTTTTGGTTTTTGAAAGATATTTGCTAGTATGAATATTGCATTTCAATTCTTGTAGTGTCCTATTTGCCTTCATTAGTTAAGTTAATATAGGAAATACATGTTGGTTATATATATATATATGTATATCTCTTTGATTTGGCTCCGGCAACTCCTCGTAATTGGGCTGCGAAAGAACTTGTTCGGCCTGAAGAACATTGATAGCTATGCATTTGGTATTGCGCTCTCTCTCTGCCTCTTTTTAACTTTTTTTTTAAAAGAACCATTTTGAGTTTGAATTATGGGATTCAGTCGCTATGATGATTTACATATAAATTTTTTTGATTTGGCTCCCGGCGACTCCTCGGAATTGGGCTGCTAAAGAACTTGTTCGGCTTGAAGAACATTGATACCTATGCATTTGGTATTGCGCTCTCTCTCTACCTCTCTTTATTTTTTTAAAAAAAGAACCATTTTGAGTTTGAATTATGGGATTCAGTCGCTATGATGATTTACATATATATTTTTTTGATTTGGCTCCCGGCGACTCCTCGGAATTGGGCTGCGAAAGAACTTGTTCGGCTTGAAGAACATTGATACCTATGCATTTGGTATTGCGCTCTCTCTCTGCCTCTCTTTATTTTTTTTAAAAAGAACCATTTTGAGTTTGAATTATGGGATTCAGTCGCTATGATGATTTACATATATATTTTTTTGATTTGGCTCCTGGCGACTTCTCGGAATTTGGCTGCGAAAGAACTTGTTCGGCTGAAGAACACTGATACCTATGCATTTGGTATTGCGCTCTCTCTCTCTGCCTCTCTTTATTTTTTTATAAAAAGAACCATTTTGAGTTGAATTCTGGGATTCAGTCGCTATGATGATTTACATATAAATTTTTTTGATTTGGCTCCCGACGACTCCTCGTAATTGGGCTGCGAAAGAACTTGTTCGGCCTGAAGAACATTGATAGCTATGCATTTGGTATTACGCTCTCTCTCTGCCTCTTTTTATTTTTTATTTTAAAAAAGAACCATTTTGAGTTTGAATTATGGGATTCAGTCGCTATGATGATTTACATATAATTTTTTTTGATTTGGCTCCCGGCGACTCCTCGGAATTGGGCTGCTAAAGAACTTGTTCGGCTTGAAGAACATTGATACCTATGCATTTGATATTGCGCTCTCTTTCTGCCTCTCTTTATTTTTTTAAAAAAAGAACCATTTTGAGTTTGAATTATGGGATTCAGTCGTTATGATGATTTACATATATATTTTTTTGATTTGGCTCCCGGCGACTTCTCGAAATTTGGCTGCGAAAGAACTTGTTCGGCCTGAAGAACATTGATACCTATGCATTTGGTATTGCGCTCTCTCTCTCTCTGCCTCTCTTTATTTTTTTATAAAAAGAACCATTTTGAGTTGAATTCTGGGATTCAGTCGCTATGATGATTGACATATATATTTTTTTTGATTTGGCTCCCGGCGACTTCTCGGAATTTGGCTGCGAAAGAACTTGTTCGGCCTGAAGAACATTGATACCTATGCATTTGGTATTGCGCTCTCTCTCTCTGCCTCTCTTTATTTTTATTTTTTTTTAAAGAGCCATTTTGAGTTGATTTCTGGGATTCAGTCGCTATTATGATTCACATATATATTTTTTTGATTTGGCTCCCGGTGACTCCTCGGAATTGGGCTGCGAAAGAGCTTGTTGGCAGGATAATAAGCTCATCTTCGCCCAAGATGAAACCAAACATGTATGTACTATTATATATAATTAATTAATTAATTATCAAAACTGAGATTGGATGAGCAGGTTATATCTGAAACTCTGAGACAAAATTTTCATTGATGTACTCTAATATTTTATGCCTGACAAATAGGATGAGTTGAATTGTAAGATTGCCAGACATCAACAATCATACAATTCAGAAACAAAAAGTCAGAAATCAAAGTCCCAAGCCTTAGTTTTTAGATGGATATCTTTGAGAATAACATTTATACCTGCAATTCAGAGAATAATAAATATATAATTAGAGAATTTGTCCTAGTTCTGTTTGGCCAATTAGATTGACCTTGAATCTTTATGGGATGTGATCACTTTTGTTTCCTTCTGGTGCACCGTGCACCACTCACATGAAGGTTAATCAAACCCTATGTTTATAACGATGCGTGCATCTGTTTTTACCATGTTTCAACTTTTTCAGAGAATTTCTTGATTTATAATTTAATGTTGAATTAACTTTCGGAGTGATGAAATGACTTGGGGATAATTTACAGGTACATCTATTTGGTGGATTTGATGCGTTTCATTGGGAAAGATAAAGCTTTGAAAACTATGAGCCTATTTGAAGGAGCTCAATAAACCAAGAGAATCACAAAGAAATCTCTTAAGAACTAAGTGGTAATAATGCCCTTTATTTGTGCTTATCTACTTCCTTGTAGCATTATCTACTTCCTTGTAGCAGAAAGTTTCATATGTGGTGCACTGGTGCTTGAATCAAATCATTTGATAATATTATTTATATATGGCACAGATTAATGCATTCAGATAACGGCGAGCGCTTTCTTTAACATTGAATGATACAAAAACAACACTAAACAAGCTTCATCAGATGGCAAATGTTGTTGTAGCAATAATTGTATTTGGTCTCTGGCTTCTCACTCCTGGCATTGCAACCACCCATTTTTTTGTTCTCATTATTTCTCAGGCGCTTGTGGCAGTCTTCATGTTTGGTAACACCTTGGAGATGATCTTTGAAGCCATTATATTTTTGTTTGTGATGCACCCATTTGATGTTGGTGATCGTTGTGAAGTAGAGGGAGTTCAGGTACTGAGAAACAAAACCAATTAATGTCTTCTTTCTGATATTTTAAATGAAAAGCTTGGTAAGATGTATTATTTTGGTTTTTCAGATGATAGTTGAGGAAATGAACATATTGACAACAGTTTTTCTGAGGTATGACAATCAGAAACTCATATACCCAAACAGTCTGCTAGCAACCAAGCCCACTAGCAAACTAAATGGGCTTTATTGGTTATTATTTTTCTTTAGAGTTTTGTTGTTGTTTGCTGCATTGCAGTGCTCACTATTATCCTATGGAGGCAGAATCAAAGATGAACATGTAACTCTTTTGATCAATGCAGGCCTTCTGGTAAGTAAATATGTATGATGGCAATTGTTGATTGACTACAAAATGGCCCCTTACTGGTATTGGTTATCTGTTGTTTTTGCTACTGGGATCATGCTTGTTGTTCATAAATGCAAAATATAAATTAAGATTAATTGTGTTTGTCTTTAGAAACATTTAGATGAGCCATAAATTAACATCCTTCTGTTACACATTTATTTCCTTATCTGAAGTTTGATAAATTTTATTGTAGACACGCCAGCTGATTGATCCAAACATGTACTGGTTTTCAATTCCAAATATTGGGTCTATCACGAAGAGATTACATCGCGGTACATGCTCCTAGAAATAGAATTTTATTTTAATTTTATTAGGGATGGATTACTATAATTTTTAAGCTAGTTTTTATTTTGTTAAATGGTCTTTTATCCATGCTAAATATTACCTATATCCCAATCACGGAAATGGCTTCCTATTGTGATTATTTACATTTCGTGCAAAAGTATCAAGCTATTTTCTAATAATCTACAACTTTCAGTAACATTTTCCTTTTAAAAACTTTGAAGAGGCAAAAAGTTTTTGTTTTGTTTATTATTCATGCCATCAAGTGTATTGGCAAACATTAAGATGTTTTTACTTTCTCAATCATGTTGTTTTCCTTATCTTTAACAACAGATACATTCAGCCTCAAAAGGTTAAATAGCAGATACTTTCTATCTAAATAGCATGAGTTGAGAAAGTTATTAGTTCAGTATTTTGATCATCTTGAAGCATCTTTCCTTGTTAGTTCATTGTGAAATAGAAAGTTGCTTATGCCAAGAAATATTTTTTTAGAGTATTAATATGCTGTATTATTTATCATTGGATGTCTTGTTGATTTCTTTCCTTTACTGATGATGTGTTTTCACTTATGCTTTAAGAAAGTTTTACGAAGTTTCCGACACTTTTCCAATTTCCTCACTTTGATGAGTTATTCGAATTATGAGTTTCTCACTGTGTGGGAAAGAGGTCCAAGTCTGCCAAGGTGTTCCATGCTTTGAGTTGGTGCTGGTCTTCCAAATCTCTTCAGTCTTGTAGAGATGGTCACTTTGGAGGCACGGGTGATACTTGCAGGCCTGGAAACCATTGCACAACTCTTGAAAAGATTTCTGGCCGAGGCAGGAGGCTACTCTGAGGAAGTTAAGGTAATTTATGAGGCTTGCTTTCCTTTGACAAGATCCACTAACTTGCTTAGAGTGCTAAATATTTCGTGAGAAGCTTTAGCTATGGGATCGTGTATAGATGAGTAAAAGGTTAGTATGAATAGAGCATATGGTTTCCTTATCTTTGCATACAAACCTTGTATCAGTTAGTAAACATTTTAGGGGTTAAATAGCTTCTACTTCAAGATGTTTGATTCTTTAACTTGATCTGTATTGATAGCTTGCAAAAGATGCTATATATATAGTGGGGATTTGAGTTTTTTTTCCCTTTTTGTCCGGATTACATTTGTAATCTATTCTTTGTTCTTTGAGATTAGAGTTGTCCTCTTTGAATTTAGAATGATTTGCACAATTAAAATAATCGGCATTCTTTGGAGAACAAGCTCATCGGCTGACCAAAGGTAACAAAACGTGGTGAAGCCTCGTGACAAGGTAAGTGTTCTCGATTCTTTAATCCTTAATATGTTCATTCATACAAGAGAATTAAACAGTACTTTGATTCTTATTTTCTTGCAGGAGAAAACAATGCATGAAGATTAATGGGTTGTTTTCTATTGATTTTGGAATCATTTGGTTGTTGATTTTTCCCTGGGGCTATAGAAGATTGTTTCATATCTTTGTAAATTTGTATGAACAAATGAGAATTTGATTTTGTAATAAATTTGTGAATTATTAATAAAATTTATTATTTTTTTCTAAATTTGATTTGTATGGTGTATACAGTTTCAAATTCTTATTATTGTAAAAAAAATCAAAAATAAATAATTGAATTTAAAAAACATTGGCACTAGTGGCGGTTCAAAACCGCTGCTAAAATATTGTTTTAAAAAAAAATATCCAAAAATAATAAAAACCATTTAAAAATACTAGGACACTAGCGGCGGTTCAAAACCGCCGCTAAAATAATATGTTTTCCAAAAATTTAAAAACTATTTAAAAATAGTACACAATTAGCGGCGGTTCTAAACCGCCGCTAATTGCATGTAATAAATTTGCGATGCTGCTTACGGCGGTTTACGAATTGTCGCAAAACGCAAACTCATAGGGTGCTTAATTACATTTAGAGGCGGTTATTGCGGCGTTATAAACCGCCGCAAATTATATCTAGCATTATATGGGCGGTTGTATAAAACCCGCCAGCTAATTGTATAATCTCGGCGAGTTTTCTGACGTTGATTAACCGCCACCGTTTACATTTTGCGGCGGTTCTAACCGCCTCTAAATGCTTATAAAACCGCCGCAAAACGCCTAGTTTCTTGTGGTGAACAAGTGGGCCATCACGTTCCTCCTACGGAAGTTTTGTCTATGGGGCTGGCTGGAGTTTTGAAGAAGTTCACGGAGCTGAAAGAGCAACAAGCTATCAAGACTCCAGAGGCTCCTGTCCCCGCTACCATGGAGCCTTCTACCCAAGTTCCTTGAAGCGGTATTTGCCACAGGGGCCCTAGTTCTTAGGATGTTTTCTTTTATGAACGTTTTTGTAAATTCTCAATCACTTGGAAATGTAATTTCTATTCATATGAATGAAACGCAAACCTTTATTTTGGTGAAGGTTTATTTCCGAGTGATGGTTGTCTTTGAACCATGTAAGAAATTCGCGAACTTCTTTATTCTTCCTTTGGCTTGTAAGCTTCGTAACGAGTCCTTAGTCCAATCATGGGACTTTGTTGAGTGAGGTACTCCACTTCATGAATGAGATTGTTGCCTCATACTTCGATCGGGATTTTTGTCTTTTGAGAGTTGTCGTTTATCTGTGTAAGATAATTCCTACTCGTCTTTTAGGAATGGGAATTTCACCACATTTTAGTAGAATGGGAATTTCACCGCATTTTACTAGAATGGGAATTTCACCGCATTTTAGTAGAATGGGAATTTCACTGCATTTTAGTAGAGAATGGAAAAGACTTGAACGTTACTCCATAAAATTTAAGAGACAGCTACAGAACTCATTGATAGTAGCGTCGTAAGTGTTCAGCATGGAATGGACGCTTGAGCGTTTTTCCGTCCATATTTACTAGATAATAGGTGTCAGCTCGGACGATTCTTTGCACGACGTAAGGGCCTTCCCAGTTAGGAGTTAACTTCCCCGTTCGGCCTTTATTTCCTTGGAATTCATTTTCTCTTGGGACCAGATCGCCTATTTGGAAGAAGACACTTTTTACCCTTGTGTCGTAGAACCTTTTGATTCTTTAGCGATAGGCTGGCCTTTATTTACGCCATTTCTCTTACGCTCTTCAAGTAGGTCTAGTTCCGCCGGAGATTTTTCTCATTTTCTTACGGCGAGAACTTCACGTGGTTCGCAAAGTAGGCATTCCTATTTCTGCGGGAATGACGGCTTCGGCCCCGTAAGTAAGAGAAAATGGACTTTCCCCTGTGGGAGTTCTGGTAGTTGTCCTGTAGGCCCAAAGGGCGCTCGTAATTTCTTTCACCCAATTGGTTCCATTTTTGGATACCCGGGTTTTCAGAGTCTTGAGTAAGGTACGGTTTGTCACTTCTACCTGGCCATTGGCTTGGGGATGTGTCACAGAAGTCAATCTGGATTCATTTCCGAGTTCAGAACAGAAACTCCTGAAAGCATGGTTATCAAACTGTTGCCCATTATCGGAGATGAAGGCGACTGGAATTCCGAATCGGCAGATGACCGTTCGCCATAAGAATCCCTGGCAAGCTTTCTCCGTGATCTTGGCTAAGGGCTCAACTTCCACCCATTTGGTGAAGTAGTCGATAGCGACTATCATGAACTTCGATTCTTAGGATCGAAGTAGGGAATGGCCCTAAAAGATCAACCCCCCAAATAGCAAACGGTCGTGGACTGATAATTGGCGTAAGTGGTGCCGGTGGTCGTCTCTGAATTTTAGAATGCCGCTGGCAGGCATCACATTTCCGAGCGAATGCTATTGCATCTTGAGTTAGCGTTGGCCAGTAATAACCTTGCCGCAAGACTTTGTAACTCAAGGCTTTGCCTCCTATGTGACCACCGCCGATGCCCTCGTGAATTTCTTGAAGGATATAGCTAGCTTCTGTAGGATGTAAGCATCGCAAGAAAGGTTGTGTGTAGGACCTTTTGTTAGACTCCCCCTTTAAGAAGGTTACGGCCATTCGCGGAAGAAGGTCCGCAACATTTGCTGTTTCGTCTATATAACGATTTAAATAGGCTTGGAGTGTTTCTCCCTTTCGTTGTTTAACGTGCAAAAGGGTAGACGGAGTTTTCTTTTGCTTTGAGTAATTAGTAAAGTAGGCTAAAAAGCGATCTGCTAAAATCTGAAAAGAAGTAATTGTGCTAGATGGAATATCGACAAACCAGTCTTGCGCTTTTCCCTCTAAGGTGGCGGGAAAAGCTCGGCACATACGAGCGTCGGTAATTCCAATGAGGAGCATCTTTGATCGAAAAGACTTCAGGTGACGGGACGGATCGGTTCTGCCTTCATATGAGGTCATAATAGGTGGCCTGAAGCTGTCAGGAACTCGTTCTTCCAATATCTCCTTGACAAAGGGCGAACACATACTCGGTTCTGCCGTTCGGATTTCTTGTTTTCTTGGGAAAGGTCCTGCCGCTGGGTCCTTCTATCCACAGTTTGTATGGATGGGCTATTTTGTTCCGCTCTTGTCCGTTCGGTTCTTGTAGCAGCTTGCTCTCTACGTCGAACGGAGGGGGGTTCTGAGCTAGCGGAAAAGGCGGTTCTTTCTCTTTTCTCCTTATGGGTGCGGGTTCTTGTCCTCCCTCTACTTTCGGAATTAGCTAACGGGACCGTTGATACGTTTGGTGTTGGGGCTTGTGTGGGAAGAGGTGGAGGATGGGTCAAAGTGTGGACAGCTTGAGCCAATTGTTCCAGTTGTTGCTGCATGTTAAGGTAAAACTCCGGAATGGACCCTTGGGGTTGGACGGACGGATTTTCTGATGGAGGTAAAATGGGTGGATTGTCCGACCGGATTTCTTCATGTCTTTGGACTTCGCCAAGTTCGATAGGTCCTTCAGGGCTAGTAGGTGCTCCTTGTCCTTGGATTCGTTTTGATCTTCTGGTAGTGGTCATTTGGCTTTTCGTAAGGGTCCCCACAGACGGCGCCAAACTGTTGTTGCCAAAAACTGGTCCACCTCACTCTTTGGCTACTGTGGCCTCGTGATCTGGTCTCCGCCTTTGACAAACGGTTAATATTTATAGTTGGTGTGGACGCTTACTTCTGCTTGTGAACAGGGAGACGCGGAGGGCACTCAGCAATTCAGTCCGGAATTATCCACTGATAGGAAGAGGAGGAAAAGTGATCGGAATTGGGCCTTTCTGCTCGGATTTAACTCCGATGCTTAAGTCAGAAATCAGGGTAAGAAGTCCTAGGCAATGCTTTGTGTAGTGTGTAGTGAGTGTTTCTTTTTTTACGGATCTTTTCCTTTTTGTCCTTCCTCCCCTTTTATAGCAAGTTAGAGGCGGTTTAAACAAATATCTTGCAAGGCGGTGGGGTAAGGCGGTGGGCTAGGTAAATATCTTCTAAGGCGGTAGGAAAATATCTGCCTAGCGTGTAGGTGCTCTGTAGGTAAGTAGAGTAAATATCTGCCCGCTGTAGTAAGTGGATAAGGCCTACTTACTGTAGAGGCGTTAGATATTTACTTCTCTTCTTCCACCTCACGCCTTGTATAAGAGGGCGGTTATAATTCTGACGGACTTGTTCGCAGGATTTATTCCTCACGTTATTGCCGAACGGAATTGTGCAAGGTTATTTGGTGATATTGCCACGTGGCCAAAGATGCTACGTGGCTTAGAAAACACGGTCCTGTGTGTGACAGGTGGTCCCTAGGTCAATGACATCTGTCTTACCAAATATATCCGTAACATATATATATATATATATATATATATATATATATATATATATATATATATACATATATACTAATCACCTCTAACCCCACAACCCCACATCCCACATTCTTAAACTTCTTTTACGGCCCTTCACAATTGGTTGTTGCACTGGGGTCTCATGTTGTTCTTGTGCATCAATCGGTCGGGGTGGCAGAGATGTACTTGGGCCAATAGAACGGCCGTAGTCCTCGACCGGTCTGGATGGATCGCTAAAAGTGACGTGTCGTCTTGACATCGGCATACCTACAAACAACTCACATAGGCAATGAATCAATTTGTGCCATTATCAAAGAATAATAAAATAACAAAATAAGTAAAAATAAAAGTAATGATTACCAATTAATCTCAAGTATAAATAACTTAATTGATGTTATATGTCAACTTCAAATTGTTCATTAATATTAGAGAATGGCATATCATTCGGATCATCTACATCATCCAGGCTCAATCAAAGATATGTATCTTCATCAGGAAATAAATTATCCAAATTCTGCGTCGGATAAGCTTCAATAATTGCCATGACATTTTCATCACCAAAGCCCATATCATACAAGTCTCTATGTTTCAAATGTACTGGTATACACCATCCATCTTCCTTTTGATCATTAACAAAAAATACCATTTGTGCTTTAGAAGCTTTAATGTATGGCTCATCGTCTTCATGCACCCTAGTATGTATAGGTCTTGTAAAATTGATAGAAGTAAAACCCAATTTACCTGGTTTTATGCCTCTAGGATGAGTCGTGTTGTCCTATTCGCATTTGAAAAAGGTTACCATAAATATTCCATGGTAATTACGCTCAATGATCTCAACCAATTTTTCATAATATGGTACACCTCTATACCGCATGTTAACATCACTATTGCTCGAGTTACTCTTTCCAAAGGTGCTGAAAACTCCACTATTTTGTGTGTTTAATCCTCTCTCACGGTCCAAAGTACGGAACTTATATCCAATGACATGTATGCTGTATATCTTTTTGCTTGGTTAATTGGTCCTTGCGCAAGAGCTACGAGCAAACTTTTGTCCGGATCTTAAAGCTTGTTGTGATCTCGATTGATCTAAAACCACATTGAAGTTACTCAAATGTATTTATCAAATAAAATTCATTGCATAAATAGAGACCTCACTTACTCGATTTGTAAACCATTGATTAAACTCTCTATGCACCATCTTGTCTATCTCAATAGGATTCCTACTTCTAGACCTAAATTGTCTTCTCGCAACAGTCCTGAATTCCCTGTGATTTTTGAAGTAATAGTTTAGTCAGTACTATGTTGATTTTTGTAGTGTAAGAAATATATGATTAATAATACTCACTGAACATAAGAATCAACTGTAGTGCAGTTTGTTAGTATGTGTCGATGAGCCTGTAATCTCTTAATGGATGTTAATGTAAACCATATAAAAGCCCCAACTGGTTTCCCAACGTATGGAAATAATTCCTCAATTCGAGCATTTGGATGGTGAGAAATAGCGGGTTCATCATCAACTCGTTTGGGACGATTCCATATTTTCTCAATGTTATCTAAATATCGTGAACAAAATGTAATAGTTTCTTGTGCAATATAACCCTCTACAACAGACCCCTCTGGTTGAGCTTTGTTACGCACATATGATTTAAGTACCCCCAAGTATCTACAACAGCATATTTTTAATAGTTATATAACATATATATGTTAATATTATGAATTATAAATAATATTATTAACCAATATTACCTTTCTATTGGATACATACAACGGTAATACACTGGACCTCCAAGTTTTGCTTCATCAACCAAGTGAACAATCAAGTCCACCATTAATGTGAAAAATGATGGTGGAAAGAGCATTTCCATGTTGCATAAAGTGAGCACAATTTGCTTCTGCAGTTTATCCAACTCATCAATACTCAACGCTTTGCCACTATTTGTCGGAAAAAGGAACATAACTCAAGCAATATAGCGGTGACTTTATCGTCAAGGCCTGAACGCATAGCAAGTGGGAGAAACTGTTGTACAAGTATATGATTGTCATGACTTTTCAATGTTCCAACTATTTTAAGATTATCAACATTAATGCACCGAGAAATATTACTTTCGTAGCCATGGCACACAAATATTCTTCAGCGTATTTAAAAATAACTTCTTCCCTTGCTTGTTAATTGTGTACTCCTGGAGCAAACTTTCCATTGTCATCTGGCCAAAGATCGGGTTAACAATGCATAACTAGTAGGTCTTTACGAGCATTGAGATTATCTTTTGATCGAGAATTATCATTCAACAATGTGAATAGGACATTATCACACATATTCTTCTCTATATGCATCACATCCATATTGTGATGCAATAAATTAAACTCCCAATAAGGAAGCTCAAAGAAGATACTTTTCTTCTTCCATTGTTGTGGCCCTTCTTGAGTAGTACTTGCACCGTGCCTTTGTTTCCCCATAACCTGATTATCAACAAATCGACCGAATGTGACATTAATATCCTTAACATGTTGAAAAGTCTCTGAGCATGATAATAGTCTTGGAGGTTCGCGTAGCTCTTGTTCTCTATTAAATCTGATTTTATTCAATCTAAATTTATGTCCATCATCAAGAAAGCGTATATGACCCATGAAACACCATTTCTTACTGTGACACAAACGAGAAGGCTCTGACGAGTAGTTGCAATGTACATAGGTACGCTCGGTATAAACATTCTATCCCGATAAATTTCCTAACCCAGGGTAAGCACTAATTGTCCACATCAAAGCAACATGCATCTTGAACATTTCATGCTCATAAGAATCATATGTATCAACGCCATCATACCACATCTCTTTCAACTCCTGTATTAGAGGTTGTAAAAAGACATCTATATCATTTTCTGGCGAATGCTTGCAAGGATTAATTGTTGAAATGATAAAAGATGTTTGTTTCATGCACACCCACGGTCGCATATTGTATGGGATAAGAACAATCGGCCAAATACTGTAGCTTTGACTCATATTACCATGAGGATTAAATCCATCTGTAGCTAATGCAAGGCGCAAATTTCTGGGGTCAGCTGCGAACCAACTGTTTACCGAATAAAACTTTTTCCAAGCTTCAGAATCTCTTGGATGTCTCAGCAGCTCGTCGTTTTTGGTATCCAAGTTGTGCCATCTCATATCCTTAGTTGTCTTTAAAGACAAAAACAGCCGTTGTAATCGAGGCCACAATGCAAAATATCTGACCACTTTTGCAGAAACCTTTTTCCTACCTCTATTACCGCCACCCTTCTTCTCTTTCCATCTCGAAACATTGCAAACTCTACAAATTTCTCTCTCTTAATCTTCTTTATTGCCCCAACAAAGCATGCAATTATTCGAGCATGCATGTATTTTGTCATAGCATAATCCAAGCTTTGTGATTGTTTTCTTTGCATCATAAAAAGAGCTTGGAATTTTTATATTCGAAAATGCATCATGTAGCAGCTCCAAAATCATCGTCATTGCTTTGTCGCTCATTCCACAAAGACACTTGATGTGATAGAATTTCAATATGAAAGGAAGTTTTGAATAATTTGTGCACACTTCATAAAGAGGTTGTTGGCCATCATTTGATAACTCATAATACTCATCCATTGTATTCATAATCTGGTTCATATTCGGTGATGGTTCATCGCTTTGTCTGACCCTTCATTGTCTTCTTCTAAATGATGTTCATGTACTCCAAACGCATCATTTACCATATCCCTGATCAGATCTTCAGCACCGACATTGGTTTGTGATGCAACTTCGACGCTACTTGAAAAATAATTTGTTCCTTGTGGATGGGTCTCTCTGTGAAGGTACCAAATTGTATACCCTTTCGGAAACTGTTTGCAAATTAGATGATCGTACACCTCCGCTCGTGTCCGGTGTTTACTAAATTTACATGAAGGACATGGGCATTGTATCATATCATCAATTGAACCATGTTGAAAAGCAAATTCAATGAAATTTCTTACTTCTTGGTCATATGCAGGTGAGTTCTGTGGCATTGTAATCCATGATTTATCCATGGCTATATTGTTCAACATACTTTAAGAAATCGAAGAAGAGATAATATCAATCGTTTTTCTAATTATTATAGTCGATAAAGTAACAAGTTAATAAGTTCATCTTTATTGCCTTAAATAAGATAATTATAATTTCTATGATAAACTCCTTATTCAATTTTTTATCAGCTTAAAATGTCTAAATCCATTTAAAAATAACATATAAGAAGCTGCTTTATAGAGCATTATAACAGCTACCAAGTCAATAATAACATTAAAATTTCATTGATTATACAATATAAACACGATAAGAAAAACTAATTAATTAAGCACATGCTATGTATGATATGTGGTATCAATAAGAAAATAAATTTTATTAGTTAACTAAAATTCACTGGTTACTTCCTTCTTTTGTTCTATGTTTACAAGAAGTGGGTTAGAGTTTTATCATGGCTACAATCCATTATTATAGCATGTTAAAATCCTTTTTTTGTTCTTTGCTCGTGTCTATTTTTGAGGGTGTCGATAAAGTTCATCTATTGACAACCTGTATTGTGATCATAGTTAGTTCAGGTTTTCCTGCAAACATGGGAATGTTGCCACTTATTGGTCTATATTATACTAAAAAATAGGTTGACTATTACACATAATTATAATTTTTTTAAATCTAAAAAACTAAAAAGTTAAAATGGATGTTTTGAAATTTCTCATACTTTTGATTTCTTAAAATTAAAGATTATGAGTTAATCACATACTTTATTCAATTGATTATTCCTCAATCTTCAAGCAATAACTTCCTCAATCTTCTCCTCCCATAACATCTTCAATTGCTTTTTTTAGTTTGGAAGCCCACATGACCAATTTCAATAACAGACCTGATGAAACTCAATTCTGACAATAGAATTAGAAACTCCTATGCATCCTTCAAATATAACAAGATAAACAGGTTTTAATGTTAGATCATCAAATTGACTAAGCCTCAAATCATGGCAACAGATATTTCTATTGTTAAGTTTAATCTTGGTCCTCTAGATGGTGCTTGATTAACAATATCTTGCTATTGTATACAAAGGTGGTTTTACTCACCAAACAGTTCAATAGATCTGGCTAAAAATACAATGAAGGCACACGCAAAATTAGAAGCGTATAATATATCAAATAGATGTCTTCCGATGAGTTGAATCCAACATCAATGACAAATGATCAGATTTTTGAGATGGCAGCAGTAAATATAATGTTTATATAGTTCCAAATTGAAGCCGAGGTCGTATCAAGGACACACAGGATCAAAAGTATCACTCAGTTCATCATACTGATACCTAAAAGCATTTGCATGAATTTACTTATTTGTGTTGGCCCTCACAAGGTAGCTGTCAAATAGCAAGAATCATCAACCTAGACACTTAGAGTTCCACAAGTCACAAAATTTGGCTCCTCCTAGACTAGAAGTCCATTTTCCTACTACATGCTGGTTAGATGTCCACATATGCCCTAAGAAAAATCTATAGGTGCTTTCAGATACAAGAGTCCCAAGTAATTGAAGAATCAACATATTTGAAATATCATTCTAGCATCTATCACCTTACCACGTGGACATGTTCTAATTATCTCCCGATTCAATGAGACACAATAGAATCCCTTTCTTTCTTTCTTTCTTTTTTTAATTTTTTTTAATTTTTCAAATTTTTTTATATATCATAAGAAATCAAATTAGTCATCAATATAATCATCCACAAATGAGTACTAAACCCAAATGTGAACAGAACCAACCAACTGATTACTTGGTATATATATTTATTCAATGAAGTCCTCCGATTTGTATAAAATTCTGAAGTATTCAAGCTTGAAAATAATATTCTTAAGTGCAATCTAGTCCAGAAAAACTTCATGTACAGAGTCACAAATAAAGTCTCTTCTTCTTAGTTGTACAGCCAATAAATTTGTTATGTAAGGACTTCCAAACTAATTCAAAGTGATGCCTTAACAAAATTCTGAAGAGCATGGTGATTTTAGCTAATCACATAGCCTCAAACAAAACAACTGATCTCCCAGAAATATGCTTTAACATACATAAATTTGATAGCAAGGCGAGGACTGTACAAATGTATGCCTTTGTATCTAACTTCAGTGCTTATCCATGAAACCAAATTAACCCCAGATTTTCCAGTATATTGAAATAAAAGCATATTTGCTAAACTGGAGGAAATAAAGGGTATCATCTGTCACTTCTAATAATAAAAGAAAGCCTAGGTTGACTACTCATGTCAAGCATAAATGCCATATACTATTCATGTTTGTAAGCACCCAAAAAGCTGCTAAACCAACTACCAGCAAAAGAATTACAGGTAAGGAAAATTAAAACAATACATCAACAAAAAACCAATTCTAGATAATTTGAGCAATATAATGAGGTCCCTTTCCTCTTTCTTACAATCTCACAAAAAATATATAAAGGACCACAAAGAACCAGCAACAAGGAACCATCTATACAAAATCGAAGATTAAATAAAAATAAAACTTAAGAGTTATTAGACTGGTTATTTTCTATACATCATTATATTTTTATTCTTTTGGTTAACTTTTGATGGAGTCCAGCATATATATACACACTCAAATGAAATATTTTCGTCAATGTATAAGATTAAAAAGAAAACATATATTCATGAATGTTACGGAAATATTTGGTAAAACACGTGTCACCTGCCTAAATGGCCACCTGTCATACACAGGGCTACATTTCTTTTGGCCACAAGACAGTCAGTCACCACCAAATTCATTAGCATAAATTCCGTCCGGCAAATAAGGAGGGCTCACCCCTACAAAAAGTCCATCGGAATTATACAAGAAGCAGGAAGGTGATAGCCATCTGGGTAAGAGCGTATCTCTACAGTAAGTAGATCTTATCGACTTGCCTCTACAGTAGGCAGATATTTTCTACTTATACACGTAGTACCTACACAGTAGGTAGATATTCTCTACTTACCTACGTAGCACCTACACAGTAGGCAGATATTTTCTTACCACCTTAGAAGATATTTACTCATTCACCGCCTTACTCCACCGCCTTTCCTAAACCGCCTTTAAGTTACTATAAAAGAAGAGCGATAATAGAAAAAAAGGGGGGATCGGAAAAATCATCACACAAAGAGCTAACTCATGTCTAAAACTGCCTTCTTACAAGTTTATGACTTAAGCATCGGAGCTGAATCCGGACAGGAAGGCCCAATTCCGATCACTCTTTTCTCCCTCGTACAGATTCGTCCCAAAGGAAAGCTAGGGTAATTCCGAACGGATTTTCATAGGATAATTCCGAGCGGATTTCCAAAGCATTCTCCGTGTTCCTCATTCAGAAGTTGAAGTAAGCGTCCACACCAACTATAAATTTCAACTGTTTGTTGAAGCCTGAGACCAGATCACGAGGCCACAGTAGCCAAAGCGTGAGGTGGACCAGTTTTTGGCATCAACAGTTTGGCGCCGTCTGCGGGAACCATTACAAAAAGCCAAATGATTACTACCAGAAGGTCAAAACGGATCCATGAACAAGGAGCACCAAGTAGTCCTGAAGGACCTGGCGAGGTCCGAGGACATGAGGAGATTCCGTTGAATAATCCACCTATCTTACCTCCCTCGGAAAATCCTTCCGCCCCACCCCAAGAACCCCTCCCGGAGTTTTACCTCAACATGCAGCAGTAATTGGAACGGTTAGCCCAAGCTGTTCATACTTTAACTCATCCATTACCTCCTCCCACACAAATTCCACCAAGTGTGCCAACAGCCCCACCAGCCAATTCCGAAAGCAGAGGGAGGACAAGGACTCGCACTCATGGAAATGTAAGAGAGAGAGAGGCGCCTTCTACGCTAGCTGGAACCCTCCGTTCAACGTCGAGAACAAGCTGCCACAAGAACTGAATGGTATACGAGAACGGAGCGGACGAGGACTGAACGGAGTAGCCCATCTTTTCAGACTGTCGACAGAAGAACCCAGCGACAGGATCCTTCAAGGGAAAACAAGAAATCCGAATGGCATGTTTTTAACATATGCTCGCCTTTCATCAAGAAATATTGGAAGAGCAAGTTCCTGACAGTTTTCGACCACCTGCGATGACCGCATACGAGGGCAAAACTAATCCGTCTCGCCACTTGAAGTCTTTCCAATCGAAAATGCTTCTTTTCGGAATTACCGACGCTCGTATGTGGCGAGCTTTTCCCGCCACTTTAGAGGGAAAAGCGCAAGACTAGTTTGTTGATCTTCTGTCTAGCACAATTCCTTCTTTTTAAGTTCTAGCGGATAGCTTTCTAGCTTATTTTGCTAATTACTCAAAGCAAAAGAAAACTCCATCTACCCTTCTGCGTGTTAAGCAACGAGGGGGGGAAACACTCCAAGCCTATTTAAACCGTTTCATAGATGAAGCAGCAAACGTTGCGGATCTTATTCCGCACATGGATGTAACCTTCCTGATGGAGGGTTTGCTAGAATCCCCTTTTCGTTTTTCCCTCACCTTGGATCCGCCAAAAGTATGAAGCCCTCATGATCCATGCCCAGAAGTACATCAATTTTGATGAAATTTATACGGGTTGGGAAGAGGAGGCTCGACGAGCCCCTGTTGAACTCCGGAAGGGAAAAGCCCATCAAAATGTCAACAAAAGGCCCCCGGAAGTACGAAAAGAAAGTGGGCCACACAGGGACAGTAAGGGAGGACAGGAAACCTCAACACGCCCTCAGCGACATGTGCTGCAACCTAGGGAAACTTCAAAAGAAGGAAAAATTGTCAGATACGACCACCATACCCCACTAATTCAGACCAGAAGCCATATTCTCATGCAAATCCACCATCAACAACTCTTGACACGGCCAAAACCTGCAAGGAATCCCGAACGACAAAAGAATAGTAAAAGATATTGCAAGTTTCATCAAACTAGAGGACATGACACGGAAAAATGTACCCATTTGATGAACGCCATTAAAGATGTCGTTAGAAGGGGACAATTGGAGCAGTACATCAACATTGATATCCAAGAGGAGCCCGAAACGTCACAGCCAGAAGAAGAAGAAAAGGGGAGATGGTTGGATTTATCAATGGTGGTCCTGGGTGTGGTGGTGAAAGCTCCGCATCTCGAAAAAGCTATGCACGAATGGTCGGGACTGCGCAGGAAACAGAAACACCACAAAGAAGATCACGGCCTACGGCTCCCATCATTTTTTATGATAATGATGTCAGCAGGGTTCGCCACCCCCATGATGACGCCTTAGTCATTGCCATCATGGTTTCCTGTTTCCAAATGAAGATAGTTACGATAGGCGGTAGGCTTCGGTTGACATTCTCTTTTGGAGTGCCTTCGAACGAATGAGATATGATGCAGACAATTTGCTTCCCGTAAAGTCATCCTTAATAGGGTTTTTCGGAGGAGTGATACAGCCAGAAGGAATGATTTCCTTGCCAGTTACAGTAGGGAAGTCGCCCAGATCATCAACGGTAACAACAAATTTTCTAGTCGTGCGTTGTGCTTCAAGCTACAACGTTATTCTTGGCAGGCCAACCCTCAACGCCTTGAAGGCCGTAATTTCTACTTACCATCTTCTCCTCAAATTTCCGACTGAGAGTGGTAGTGGAGAGGTAAGAGGAGATCAACCCTTGGCGCGGCAATGTTATGTTGCAACCCTCAAGGGAAAAGCTTTAGACAGAGGCAAAACAAAAGTTTCGGAAGCCATGTTGATCAACAAAATTGCCGAACGGGAAGATGAGGAGCTTCGGCCCACACCAGTTGAAGAATTGCTTACAATTCCTCTAGACACAACTAGGATGGAACGCACAGTGCGGATTGGTGCAGATCTAACAACAACGAAACAAGAAAATCTCTTGGTGGTACTAAGGACCAATTCTGATCTCTTCGCCTGGTCATCAGAAGATATGCCAGACGTAAAACGTGATGTCATTGAACACCACCTCAACATAGATCAGTCGTTCAAGCTTGTCAAACAGAAACGGAGAAATTCCGGACCAGAGAGGCAGAAGGCCACAGAAGAAGATATATCAACCCTTTTAAAGGTTGGGTTCATCCGAGAAGTGCACTATCCAGAATGGTTGGCCAATGTGGTTCTAGTAAAAAAGCCAACTGAAAAATGGAGGATGTGTGTAGATTTCACGGATCTAAATAAAGCTTGTCCCAAGGATTCATTCCCTCTACCTTCAATTGATGGCTTGGTTGATTCCACGGCGGGGCATGAAATGCTGAGTTTTTTAGATGCCTTTTCAGGCTACAATCAAATCCGAATTGCCAAAGATGATGAAGAAAAAACATCCTTCATTACAAGCACAGGAACTTATTGCTATAAGGTAATGCCATTCGGTTTAAAGAATGCCGGAGCCACCTTCCAGAGGATCATGAATACGGTTTTCAAAGAGCAACTTGGCAGAAATATTGAAGCTTATGTAGATGACATCCTGGTAAAGAGCCAAAAATGCGACGAACACCTAATGGATTTACAAGAGGCCTTTCAGTTACTTTGAACTTACAGCGCTTAAATCCGAACAAGTGTGCTTTTGGTTTCCGGTCAGGGAAATTTCTCGGATTTATACTGACCCAAAGAGTAATAGAAGCGAATCCGGAAAAGGTCAAAGCCATCCTTGATATGGGATCACCCAAAAGCCTCCAAGAGATACAACGGCTTAATGGACGCCTAACAGCACTAGGGAGATTTATCTCTAAAGCCGGAGAGAAAAACCTCCCACTCTTCCAAGCCTTGCGAAAAGCACCAAAAATGGAGTGGACAGAAGAATGTGAGAAAGCCTTTCAAGAGCTTAAAGATTATCTCCGATCGCCTTAGCTGCTAGCTAAGCCACAAGTAGGGGAAGAGCTCTACATCTAATTGGCCGCTGCTCCTCGAACGGTCAGTGCGGTACTTTTGAGGGAAGATGGAGGAGTTCAGAAGCCAGTCTATTACACAAGTAAGATCCTTAACAATGCGGAATCAAGATATCTACCACTTGAAAAATTTGCTTTCCCACTCATCACATCCGCACGAAGATTGAGACCTTACTTTCAAGCGCACAAAGTTACGGTGTTAACGGATCAACCCCTAAAGCAGATCCTCCATAAGCCTGAAAACTCGGGACGTCTAACCAAGTGGGTAATAGAGTTGGGTGAGTTTGATCTCACCTATAAACCCCGAACGGCAATCAAGGCTCAAGTTCTGGCGGATTTTATTGTGGAATTGACTATTCCCTCAAATGAGGATGAAGTTCCGCCAGAATATCCAGAAGAAAGCCCTAGCATCCTATGGTCCTTATATGTTGATGGATTAGCAACTTTAGAAAGGTCAAGAGCCGGCTTCGTCCTTTATTCTCCTTCCAAATGGAAAATTGCAACAGTTCTTAAGTTCCGATTCTGAGCCACCAACAATGAGGCCGAGTATGAAGCCCTCATCGCAGGATTGCGTTTGGCCCGAGGGCTCGTAGTTCAACGCCTACATGTATATTCGGACTCATAGCTGGTCGAGCCATACATTGGCCAACTTTGAAGCAAAGGAGGAAAACATGATCAAATACCAAACAGTGGTAAAGAAGATAGTCTCCTCATTTGCTCATTTCCAGATTGAAAAAATCTGTCGAACACAAAATGAAGAAGCGGACGCTTTATCTAAAAAAGCCACTGCGCCCAACAGCGATGCAGAATCTTCCTTCAACCTACAGTACCTTCCTACAAAAACTATTGAGGGGTTAGAAGGAGAAGTACAAAGTACAGCAGGAGAGTCAAGTTGGATGGACCCCATTAAAAACTACTTGCAAGGTGGGCTTACACCATCCAACAAGACAGAAGCCAGACGGATCTCTTACAAATCCGCTCAATACATCATCATTGGTGAAAATCTATACAAGAGGTCCTATACGCAACCCTTCTTACGGTGTTTGCGTCCTACAGAAGCAAACTACATCCTTCAAGAAATTCATGAAGGTATTGGAGGGGGACATATAGGAGGCAAGGCCTTAAGTTACAAAGTCCTGCGACAGGGCTATTACTGGCCAACATTAACTCGAGATGCAGTGGCGTTCGCCCGAAAATGTGATGCCTGCCAACGGCATTCCAAGATTCAAAGGCGACCACCAACACTGCTCACGCCAATTGTTAGCCCTCGCCCGTTTGCTATCTAGGGAGTTGATCTCCTAGGGCCATTCCCCACTTCAACTCGACAAATGAAGTTTTTGATAGTGGCTATCGATTACTTCACTAAATGGGTGGAAGTTGAGCCCTTGGCCAAAATCACGGAGAAAGCTTGTCAAGGAATCTTGTGGCAAACGGTTATCTGTTGATTCGGAATTCCGGTCGCCTTCATTTCTGATAATGGGCGACAGTTTGATAACAAGGCTTTCAAAAGCTTATGTTCAGAGCTCAGAATTGAATCCAGATTAACTTCGGTGACACATCCCCAAGCCAACGGCCAAGTAGAGGTAACCAATCGCACCTTGCTCCAAGCTCTCAAAACCAGGGTCTCTAAAAAATGAACGAACTGGGTTGAAGAAATTCTGAGCGTCCTCTAGGCCTACAGGACAACCACAAGAACCCTACAGGAGAAACTCCGTTCTCTCTCACTTATGGGGCAGAAGCTGTCATCCCTGCAGAAATAGGAATGCCTACTCTACGGACACAGCAAATTTTCTCATCAGAAGAAAATGAGAAGAATCTCCTAGCGGAACTTGATTTACTTGAAGAGCGAAGAGAAGTTGCGGAAACAAAGGCAGCCGTCTATCGCCAGAGAGTAAAAAGGTTCTGTGACACAAGGGTAAAAAGAGTCTTCTTCCAAATCGGCGACCTAGTCTTAAGAGAAAAAGAGTTCTAGGGAAACAAAAGCCGAACGGGGAAGCTAACTCCTAAATGGGAAGGCCCTTATGTCCTACAGAAAATTGTCCGAGCAGGCACCTATTATCTGGTAAATATGGAAGAAAAAAGGCTCAAGCGTCCATTTCATGCTGAACACTTGCGGCGCTACTATTAGTGAATCCTGTAATCGTCTCCTAAATGTTCCATGGAATAAAGCTTAAGCCCTTTCTACAAAAATGAGGTGAAAATCCCATTCTCTACAAAAATGAGGTGAAAATCCCATTCCTAAAAGATGAGTCGGAATTATCCTACAAGGATAAACAATAACTCTCATCCTAAAACAAGGGGCAAAAATCCAAATCGAAATATGAGGCAACAATCTCATTTACAAAGGCAGGGATCTTACTTGACGAATCAAATCAAAGTCCCCAGATTGGACTAAGAAAAGAACAACCTACTATGAAACTTGACTTACAAGCCAAACGAAGAAAAAAAGACCTCGCGAAGGACTTCTTAAAATGGTTAAAACCATCGTTCGGAAATAAATCTTCACCAAAGAAAAAGGTTTGTGTTTCATTCATTTAAATTGAAATTACATTCCAAAATAACTAAGTATTTACAAGAACATGTCCTCAAAAATCCCTAAGAACTAGGGCCCTCAGGGCGATCAGCCACTTCGGGAGGAACTTGGGTTGGAGGTTTGGAAGGGGTTGGGGCAGGACCTCTGGAGTCTTTATAAGTTGCAACTCTTTTAGCTCCATAAATTTCTTCAAGACTCTAGCAAGCCCCATAGATAAAACGTCCGCAGGAGGAACATGATGACCCACCTACTGCACTATAGAATAAATGCGGGTGGCCCCTTCTTTGGCTTTCGCCCTAAGCCGAGCGACCTCTTTCTCCAGTTTATCCGCTCGTTCAATTAGGTCTTTCATCTCTTGCGAGTCGGATTTAGGGGTCCTCTATCTGGAAGCCAAGTCTTCCTTAAGTGTATCACGCTCCCCCTTGAGTTCCTCTAACTCAACTTGAATGGCGGCGAGTTCCGCAACTTTCAACTTTAGACTCCTTTGGGCGTCAGTACGCTCATCTTGAGCAAATTTAAGTTCCATCTTCAAACTGCTAGAATCGTCCTGTAGTCTTTTGATATCCTCCTTAGCAGTCTGAAGAGAGCCCTCGGAACTTGCCAATTTGGCCGCTAAGTCATTTTTCTCTTTTTCTATAGTGGCCAACTGTTGAAGCTGCTCGCTTTATCCTTCTCAAAAGTGTGGATAATAGCGAGCTGCTTCTTTTCTTTTTCCTCCAAGGCCTCCACCTTAGAGTTTAACTGGGCAAATTCCGCCCTACTTGCCTCCATCTTTGCCAAGTCCTCTTGACAAAGATTGCCGACTCAATCCGCCCAATGCGCAGTCTATGAAATAACAAAGGAGTTATAGACGATACCAAGTTTAAGAATAAAAGAAATGTGAGAACGGTCCTTACCAGCATGGCTGATCGGAAGAGCTGGCGAGTGGCCTCTTCCCTCCCGGCTCCCCGTAGCTTAGTGGAGAGCTGTTCGGGCCGCATGGCCATCAAAACGTTTTTCACGGAAGCAGCATCCCGAAAAGGGATGTCTTCAGAGAGCAACTCCTTCCCTTGAGTTGCCGGTCTTCTTAAAACTGAGTCCGCCACCCTCAGTTTATCCAAGAGAGCCGCTTCTCCCGCCTCCGCCTATAAAACAAAACCTAAGTTAAAAAATTATGGCAGAACAATGATACCCTTAAGAAGTAAATCCTTACCTCCTTGAGGAGGATATCTTCTAGTTGGCTAGAAGAGGGCCCTTCGGAAATTGGAGATAAAGCAGGGCGAGCCTCTTCCACAAGTGAACTCACCTGTTCAATCATAATTTCGGGACCCGACGCGTCCTCGGAATTCTTCCTCTTCGTCCTCCTCTCCCGTGAGGACCCTGTAGCGGGGTCGCATTTGCCCCCTTTCTGGGAAGAGTCGACCTCTTTTCTCTTCCTCTTCTTTTTCTCCTCTTTGGAGGTGTCCACACCTTTACTAGAGGCCGCTTCCTTCTTCTTCCGCCCACGAGGTAAGGGCGGATGGACTTCACCTTCATAGAAAGCTAGGAGGCCCTTAACGTAGCTCAAGTCTTCATCCTCCATCGGACTTTCTGCAAAATCAAATTCCGAATCATGTTAGGTGTCGCGATTCAAGATCAAGCTAAGATAGATACTTGAATAAATCCTACCAGCAGATACTGTTAAACGACATTTAACGAGGTTTTCCTTGGTCAAGAACTCATCCATATAAACTTTGGATAGCCCCGTCATTGACTTAAGAAGAACCTCCTCTTCTTTCGTCATTTCCTCACAAACAATATCCGTTCGGGGAACCTCCCACTTTGTTCGGACATCCCACTCGGATTAATTTTTGACAAAGAAAAATTTACTCTTCCACCGCTTAATGGAAGAAGGAACTTTCCCTAAAAACTTTCTTCCGGAACGAGCCGAGAAGTAATACCAATCGGCATTAGACTCTAAACATAGGCTGAACAACATACAGAACCAACGGACGGTTGGACTTACTCAGTAATTTTTGAAAACAATGACAAAGCCGTTCAGTAATCTCCAAGCCCTTGTTTGGTTCAAAAGGGGAGTTTGGAGGAGAGGGGTGAGGGGGAGTTTGGAGGGGAGGATTTGAAGGGTTTTGTAAAATTTTATGTGTGGTTCAATGAGGGAGTGAGAAGGAGGAATCTTTTTTTTTTATTTGGTTGTGAGTAAGAGTGAGAAGGAGTGTAATGTGCATTTGACCAATTTGCCCTTTATTATGAAATAAATAATGATAATATTTGGTTAGGAAAAAGTGAGAAAAAGTGTAATGTGTATTTTTAATCTAATACTAATTAATATTAATTATATGAAAGCTAAAAATTATATGAATTTAAGTATAATTAATATTAATTATTAAACCAATACAAATTTTATTACTATTAATTATATTAGTATAAAAGCTAGTATTAAACTAATTAATATCAATTATATTAAAATTATTAATTATATTAGTTTAAGTATAATTAATAATAATTATTAAACTAATACAAATTTATTACTATTATTTGTATTAGTATAAAAGCTAGTACTAAACTAATTAATATTAATTATATTAAATCTATTAATTATATTAATTTAAGTATAATTAATATTAATTATTTGTAACGCCCCGACCCGGATCCCGGGACTTCGAGCACGTCAACAGACCGGCCGTATTAAAGAAGAGATAAACTTAACTTGAATACAAGGCCTAATAATGTGATAAACAGATAACAATCCATAAAATTAAATAAAACTCGTGTTCCAAGGAACATAGAGTCAACAGGGTCCATGGGCCCTAAAACAGTCTGGTCCCTATACGGGTCCTACAATAACAATGCTCATAAAAGATAAAGATAAAGGAGACTCCTACAACCTCTGGTCTCCCGGTGTCCTCTCCTCAGGCTCCTCTCCCTCCTAAACCTCGGAATCTGTAAAGAGGAAAAGAGAAAACACATGAGCTTTCGGATGGAAAGCTCAGTAAGTACCCCTGCAGGTCACAATGTCATAAATAGGAAGTATGACACCCAATGAGCTCATAATATCAACAGTATAGTCCTAGGAGTCCACCAGAAACAAATCAAAGGTACGACCCCTGATATAGAAGCCCTCGGGTTCTGTAATGAGTTTTAAGAGAACTCAAGGTTCACTCCCGGCCAGTATGTCCAGCTATTTGCTGTAAATACGACCTAGATGGTCGTTTGAGCCTCCGGTCACAGGTCGGTAGAACTACCTCTTCTACGTGTTAACACGGTCAGTGTACCATGCCCACTGACAGGTAAGACCTCCAGAGATTAGCTTCTCTCGTAAGGCAGACAGGAAAGTCAGGGGGTCCTGTCCCTGAACATTCCTTTATTGGAGCTTCCCTAGCTCCACTGAATCCGGGCAGTAGAACATAGCAAACAGGGACACTAACGTCCTGAAAACAATCATACATGCTCAACAGGAATCTAAAACAGATATGAATAGCATGTATGGCATCAGCAAGGCATGTAATAAGAATACATAGCATGTCCAAGAAAAAAAATCCCGAAAATCGGGTGGAAACTAGGCAAGTGTACTTACATGTACAAACATGTAATCAATGAAGAAATAGCGATACTAGGCATAAGTCAATTACCTCCGGTTCGTCGAAACTAGATGTCCCTCTAGTCTTCTCTTAGTGTGCCAACAACTCCTCGAGAGTATCTGGCATACATAGACCTTTATTAGAGTCAAGCTTTCGACAAGTTCCTAGGTTCCTAGTTTCACAAGCATGTCCAACGTTCCTGTTGGGCTTAGGCCCACTAATGGGTCCTAAGGACCATCTCTCGGGTTAACAGCCCTTATTCCCGTCTCTAAGTCCTTTAGTTGACTTTTAGACCCACTTTGGTCAAACCTAGTCAACTCTAGTCTATTTGTCGAGTCTGTCCCTTATTCAGTCATTTCAGTTGAGCTGGGCCTATTCAAGACCATTGTACCATTTATCTTGACCTTAGTCCCTTGAAGGCTTTTTTTGTCATTAGGTAGTTTATGACCCTAAGGTCCATCTTATTTAGGATATTTCTAGTCCCCTTGAACTTATTTAGCCACCTTACTAAATAATTTCCATCACTGAACCAATAATCCAAATTCCAGAAATTAATTAATTAATTTCTATTTATCTTATTTCAATAATAATTACTTAATCATTATGTCACATATTTATAGTTCCACATAGTAACCGAAACTATACAACTATTTGATTAATAGTGTTAATACTATTAATAGAGTCATTACCAATTTAATTAGTACACTAAGGTTTTAATCTTTTATTAGAACCTTATATTTCCAAACCTAATAATCATCACCGATCCTAAGTTCTATTTTCAAATAACTTATATCCCTCAATTGATTAATTGAACATGTGTCACACTTCTTAAATCTTTTATCGGTTTGATTAATCAGTTATTTTTTTTTAATTAACTGTCACAACCCTTAGGTTAATATTAAAATATTAACACATTATTAGTCGATTATCACATCAAACCATACTATAGTTTCAATTAAATGTCACATATAGTTAGTGTAACTATATTTATTTATCTATTGTCACACTACTAATGTTATAAAAATAATCAACAACCTTTACTAACAATTATTCAAAAATAATTGTCACTTCCCTAAGTTTCAAAATGATTAATAACCAACTTTCCCTAAGTTAACACTACTCAAATAATAAAAATTCTTTTATTATTTCAATGTCATACACCTAAGTTTTTAAATGCTTAATGATCCATGGTTTTGATTAATGTCACAGCCCTAAGTTATAACATTAATCAAAAATAAATAAAATAAAATTTATTCTATAATTAAAACGTTAATTATTTTTCATCTTCTTCTTCCTTAGCGAGACCGAGAGCCACCGGCGTCCCGGCTCCTTCTCCGGCCACCATTCACGCCTGCCCGGGCTCGGGCCTCGTCGCCGACGGCCTCACGATCCTGGCCGAGCCCTCCGCTGCGCCGCCGGAGCACGTCCTCCTACCGAGCACCAATAACTCTCCCGGCCGCGAGAAAGGATTTACCGGCGAGCTCTCACCGTCGATCTTATGCATGTAGCAATGACTCGGAAATATTCTACGGAGTTTTTAGAACACTCACCGTGAGGTTGCTGAGGTCGGAAACGATGGAGTCGCCGGAAAACGCCCCCTGCTTTTACTCCGACGAGCTCGGCCGGCAGTGGATCCTTCTCCTCTTCGCGACGTCACGGCGAGTTCTCCCTCTCCGTCCGCTATCGAGCTCCCGAGATCACGAGCACCAAATCCCAGCGAGCTTGCAGAGCTTCGCCTCCGATCAACTCTCGCCGGAAAAGACAACCTCCACTGGAAAACCCGGGATGCTGCAGCAGGGAGCTCCCGGCCCTTCTTATAGCCCCCACGGAGCTAGACGAAACGACGCTCGTGGGTTTAATTCGCCGGTGACGCCCTAATAAAGTAGCCGCATGTCGCCCGGTCTTCGCGCGCGTTACGGCCGGCGAGAGGCGTGGCCGTTTCAATCGGCCGGGGAAGAGAAGAACCTGCCTCGGGATTTGGTTTTCCGGTGATCAACGGCCGTGATTAATTGAGTTAAATCCAACGGCGTCCTTTAGCCTCGTATCTAACACTCGTTAGATTTACGGCTTAGACTTAATTAAAATGAACGACCCGATCTCCTTCCTATGTCTCGAGATATAGCTGATCATGAGATGGGCGGTTCAGGATCACCCACACCGTGAGGTCGCCACCAGATTATCCACCCCTCTTGCCTCGTATCCAGCCTTTGATCAGATAGATTTGATCTGAGCGCGCCACGTGGCTCCTCCACGACCGTTATAACGTCTCGAGATGAAGCATAGCTCGAGATGTTTTAATCTCAGCCGTTCACCCTCTCACTATAGGTTTTTCTCGTGGAAAACTTTCCAGAGATCCTTGAAACTTTTAAAATTACATATAGGTCCAAGACTGTGAGAGGGAATAATTTTCTTTTAGTCCCCCAAACTTTTAAAAATTACCAGATAGTCCTTCTGGTCACCATAAACCCAAGTTAGGGTTTTAAGTCCCTTTTTAACTCATTTCTTCTCAATTAATTCCCCACTTAGACTCGAAGAAGTTAGCAAATAATTTTAAAAAAAACTTTTATCACCTTTATTTTTCTTAAAATGCTTGGATTTTACATTATTAAAACAATAAAAAATTTCATTATTATTAATTATATTAGTTTAAAAGTTAAAATTAAACTAATTAATATCAATTATATTAAAGCTAGTATAAAAGCTATGACTTAGATGGAATTTTGAAAATAAGTGGAGTGCAAGATGGTATTTTCATGTGATTTTTTGAGTTTAAAGAATGAAAACTTTTCCACCCCTCCAAAAAACCCCGATTTGGGGGAGTGGAAAATGAGGAATTTGGAGGGATTTGTCACCCCTCCTCACCCCTCCTCACCCCCTCTCACACCCTCAACCAAACACAAAAAAAATCCTAAATCCCTCCTCACCCCTCCAAAAACCTCCAACCAAACAAGGGGCAAGAGTTCGGAGTCAGCTGTGAAGGACACAGACGATACTCCTCTAGAATGGCGTTAGCAAAATCAGAAAAAGGAAGTCTAAGGCCACCCGATAACGCATCTTGATAGATGGCTATCTCTCCTTCCTTGGGAGAACTCGCCCTCTCCCCAGAACAAGGAACCCTAATCTCAAACAAAGAAAGATCTATCTCATATCTCTCCACCAGGCCATCTACATCCTTCTGCCAAGAAGACTTATGAACGCACTGCACTCTACCCATTGCCCTAGAAGGGGGTGAACCCACAACCTCAGATTGGAATATCCCTAGGTTCGCCTGGAATTGCGACGGAGACCGTAGGGTTGGACGGAGAAGGAATCAAAGATCCGTGAGAAGAACTAGAGGAAGAAGATGTAGCACTAGTCATTACCTTAGAAGAGAAAAGGACAGGAAAAAGACTCAGAAAGCTTAAGACCAGGTCTCGCCGGAGAAGAAGAGGTTTTCAAAAGACGCAATTCGACTTTTGAAATAAAACCCTTTTCACCTGTACGATTCTGTTTATATGTAAAGGAGATGGGAGGTGAATCCCTGGCCTTTAGATCCCAGAGCTGCATCCAGATCGAACCGTTTAACCAAGGGTCCACAAATCTGGACCGTTCAGATATCCATTATCAGTTTTCCTCAAACAAATCAAAATTTTGTCCACGTCAGCATACCAAACGCCGCTTGACACATAGAAAACCGCGCCTATCATAATGTTAACAAACGCGCACGCCGCGCACATCACGCCACTACCCCTCTTTTAATGCTAAATAGTAGAAGAGACACGTGTCATCTCACGGAATAACAGGCGTCATGTAGAGTCCGCATCATAAGAGACAAAACGCACACATCCCAACATAGGACCACAAGTGATCATTTCTTCTTGAAGAAATCGAAAACTTTATGAGCAAATTAAATAAACTTTATTCATGTTACAACGATAGTAGTATTAAAAAAGCACACAACAAAGCAACAGGGCAAACCATGGTAAACATATCCTCCGTCGGAATTCCCCAGTTAACAATCCACAGATCCTTCTGAGGACCCGCTCAGATGAGACTCGGAGGAGACGCACGGACTTTCGCAACCGTCGCTGTCCTCATTATCGCTAGGAAATCCCGGCAAAGCGCACGGGCGAAGATGGGGACCCACCTCTCTACGGCAGGAGTCGCTCCCAAACATTTCAACCTCAAAGCGCACATCCCCTGCGTAAGTAATAGCTAAAGTAATAATTAAAAGATCCCCTGCCTCTACGTCATAGTCAACATGGAAGGTTTCCCACCCTTCCTCAATGCTTATCTCACCTAACCCCCTATCAACAACCAACATGGATGGCCACACACAACCGTTCGGACTTACCAATTGAATAACCCCAGTCCTCAATTCCGATAGATGTTCGTGAAACGAACATGGAATTCGTAAGTGACGAGAACACTGGGTAAAAGTAAAAAACATAAAAAAAAGACAAACGCTGAGCCATTTTTACCAAAACGCAAGGATGGCAACAGAATGAATAAAAAAATTATCCACGCTAGCTCCTTAAATAGCAAAACTTGGTGACACTATGGACGAAAATTCCGGAGAAAAATCTACCTCGATTCAAAACAACGAAAAGACAACACAGCAAGTGTCGGTTACCTATTAAAACATATGTATCTGGAAAGAAACCTACACCCACATAGACACGCCAGCTAAGGAAGATACTTATTCTCGAACCAAGCGAAAAGTGCAATTTGACTCACTCCTCGCTCAGATTTTTTGAACAAGTACATTCTGGGGGGGGACTAGTGTTACGAAAATATTTTGTAAACCACGTGTCACCTGCCTAAATGGCCACCTGTCATACACAGGGCTATATTTCTTTGGCCACAAGGCAGTCAGTCACCACCAAATTCATTAGCATAAATTCAGTCCGGCAAATAAGAAGGGCTCACCCCTACAAAAAGTCCGTCGGAATTATACAAGAAGCAGGAAGGTGATAGCCATCTGGGTAAGAGCGTATCTAACGCCTCTACAGTAAGTAGATCTTATCCACTTGCCTCTACAGTAGGCAGATATTTTCTACTTATACACGTAGTACCTACACAGTAGGTAGATATTTTCTACTTACCTACGTAGCACCTACATAGTAGGCAGATATTTTCTTACCGCCTTAGAAGATATTTTCTTACCGCTTTAGAAGATATTTTCTCATTCACCGCCTTACTCCACCGCCTTTCCTAAACCGCCTTTAAGTTGCTATAAAAGAAGAGCGATAATAGAAAAAAGGTGGGATCGGAAAAATCATCACACAAAGAGCTAACTCATGTCTAAAACTGCCTTCTTACAAGTTTTCTGACTTAAGCATCGGAGCTGAATCCGGGCAGGAAGGCCCAATTCCGATCACTCTTTTCTCCCTCGTACAGATTCGTCCCAAAGGAAAGCTAGGGTAATTCTGAACGGATTTTCATAGGATAATTCCGAGCGGATTTCCAAAGCATTCTCCGTGTTCCTCATTCAGAAGTTGAAGTAAGCGTCATCACCAACTATAAATTTCAACTGTTTGTTGAAGGCTGAGACCAGATCACGAGGCCACAGTAGCCAAAGCGTGACGTGGACCAGTTTTTGGCATCAACAATGAACATTATTATATGAAAATATGAAAAAAAAAAATAGTAGTAGTAGTAATAGTAGTTGTAATAATAGATGATATAAGATGAATGGGAAGATCGATTATAAATCTAATGAAGAGAAATAGTACAGTGAAGTTCTATATGTTGAAGGATTTTTGTCATGGAAGCACAACATCCTGCCATTCTTCTTTTCTTTCACTAGATTGTTTCTTTATTTAGCACCCAAGACTACATAAATCATCTCAAGTAAAGTTATCATGAGCCAATACTGATACCCATCAATCAAACTCCAAGCTCTCTTTCTTTTCTTATGAAGCTAAGCTCCCTTTTGTCTATTTTTTAATAGAATTGTGGTATATATATATATATATATATATATATATATATATATATATATATATATATTATTATGGAGAGACTGAGATTTGAACTCTTGTTTAATTTCAGGATGAGAAGTTTGCTTTTCAGGCCCTGAAAAGAGTGCCCTCCCTCTTTTTAGGGTTCAATCTTTACTAGATTTTATCTTCCGGTTAAAGCTTGTTTAAAACTAACATAGGATGCTATTCTAGTCAAGCATCAAGTATGATTATCACTACAACAACTAATTTTAGTACTATATATCTGCTGTCAGGATTCACTGAAAGAATATGCTAGATAGAAAAAATTAAGGTAGTTGAACTTAATGTTTTTAGTTTTAGAGAAGGAAATGATTTTTTTTTTTTAATCCATCTTTCACTCTTTGATTGACATCCAAAATCAAATGCTCCGAGATTATACCCAATGTCCAGTTGATCTTTTAAGTTTTCTAGATTTTGTTTTTGATTTATTGTTTTCTAACATAAGGATGTAAGGAAACTTTTTTATGTGATTTTTTTATAAGTAAGGTTTTGAAATTAATAAGCTTATGTATTTATAGATGGCAATGAAGAATAAAATTATTGGTTAATAATAGGAGCGGAACAATGAGAAGAAAAGGAAGACGCTCACATAAATAAATTAAGAATACATTGAGAATAAGAGGAAACATGTTCAACAAACTCATTAGTAATACAACTAAAACTAACAATGAATCATAAAAAAAAGGAAATAGAAAAATTAAGGGAACCAAACCTGAAGCAATTGGCGCTCAACTTCTCAATGCTTCACTATCAACAATACTAAAAGCTTCTTATAGCTACCAAGTGTAGCTAGCTATGGTTCAAAACTGCAACTTCATTTACAGAAGTAAACATCTGTTAATAGTTTCCCATACTAAAATTAGCTTTAACGAATGAACAGATTCAACAACAAAAATCAAACAGAAGCATTCAAATGGAATAATAAACGAAAATAAAAAATTAGGTTTGATAAAAACTTTCTTGAAAATAATAAGTCAACAATTTGTGCTTTGATTTTCTAATAAAATCATTGACTTTTCAAGTTAATTCTATTTCTACACAACTCTTATAAAGGTGAAAGATCTAAAATACTTCATTCTTTCCATTAAACAAAAAGCCTTTATGTTGTTCAAAATAACAAACAGTTATGAGGAATAAAGTACCCAGGAATACCCAGAAAGAATGATTTACTTCCATTAGTACGAATGGTGATCCATTTAAAATCTTTGAGAAAATATTATAATTAAGTTTACCAGAACATTGAAAGGCAAATACAGTATTATGCTGAGGATCTCACAAACCTATCTAAGAAGGTTAAAGTTTTGTCTCCATTACGTTGCATGCTAATTAACAAGATTACGATCTCTTGGAATATAGTTATTTGGTACAAACAATATTAATCTAATTCCCCTTACCAGTATCCCAATTCATCAATTTTAATCTCTTCCCAGCAACATTGAGAGAATTGATCTTGAAATCCACACCTGACAAAAAAATTAAAACCAAAAACTCAAAAAACCTAGCAGCAAAATCCAAACATAAATTTAATATCCAAAATGACAAACCCTATTATTTCCATAACAAAAAACCAATCAAAACATCAAATTCAAAACCCATGGTTGGAGATGAAAGTAACAAGCAGACACCTCTTCCCAACGCCCATGTCTCGAATCAACCGTACCTTGAAGGAACCCAACAGATCAGGCGCCAAATCCCTTCTTTTCCGAGCCAAGGATGACAAGATGGGAGAGTAGGGGCAACGAGGAACAACAATAGCTATTGAAATGTCACAGGGGAGAGTGGAGAAGGGATTAGCGGGAATTAAATTTCGATAGGGATCGAGACGGGAGAGTAGGTCAGCGTGGGTAGGGTAGGGTTTTAAAGCCATTCGCGGCGGTTAAATTATAACTGCCTCTAAATAAAGCCATTCTACAAAGGTTACTTTATAACCGCCGCTATGTTAGATTACATTTGCGTCGGTTTATGTAAAACCTACCGCTAATTCCATTCATTTAGCGACCCTCCAGTGACCCCCCTCAACAACAGCCTCCAGTGTTACGTTTAGTGACCCTCCAGTAACTCGCCGCAACAACAGCCTCTAGTGTTACTTTTAATTGCGGTTTAACAAAACCGCCGCTAAATGTCTGACGCAAAACGTCTGTTTTCTTGTAGTGGAAATAAAAATGACTAAAGTAGTAAATTCCTAGTTTTCCTAGTAATCCAATTCTCCCTGGCAACGGTGCAAAAAAACTTTATGAGATGCAACCGCAAGTGTACAGGTCGTAACAAATAATAGAGTGGACTTGAAAGTCGGGTTATCGATCCTCAGGGAGATGGAAGTACTAGTACCCACTATTCATCTACTATCTAGTCTATCCAACGGTAGTTGATTATGCTAATTCTAAACTACCAATTGAAAACACAAACAAGGGAATCGATTGCTCTTAAGGTTAAACAATCATAAAAGGGGGATGTTCGGACAATTGAATCCCCCTTTGACTTCTAAAAGATGAATGCTGCTCTCTATCTCGACATTTGGTTGATCCTTGGCCAAGGGTTCCTATTATACTTTCACTCGCTCTCTTGAGGCGAGTTACTAATCCTAGTGCCCTTACCGATGATGTTCTAGGGAACCTAATTCTTGGAGGGATTATGGGAATAATATATCTAAAGGACTCGCTCTCCTTACCATATACGGGCAGACCACCTCCATATAATCTATCATACGGGCCGTATACTGGCCCGTATTCCCTTCAGGTGCCAGTATATGGCCGTTTGTCAACCCGTATAAATGCCCGTATGGACCCTTCTAGGTGCTCTGAAGTCCAAGTTTCTCTCAAAATGCTTTCTTTCTTCCGGGGTCCTAGTATTTTGCCATGTTTATCAGAATGAATACATTTTAAGTATCGTTGGGCAAAAAGTCTTCAAAATTACATGCCAAGGATATAGGAATATGATATAAAATTATGCTCAAATGAACACTTATCAATTGGAGTGCCTGGGGTTTGGAGCTCCACTCTCGCTTTTGCTTCTTCCTCTATGGTTGCTCCTTGGAAGGTTTCTTTGGCGACATGGTGATTTGAGGTTAGAGGCTCACAGGAGAAAGGGATGCGCGGGTGTGCAACGAGAGGGGATGGAAGAACTCCGGCTAAAGAAATCGGGTGTATGCGGTGCACGGTTATGCGCGAAGAAGGAGAAGGATAATGAAGAGGTTGTCCACGCGGTCTTGGGTTTTTAATGCCCTTTTGACTTGCGTACCGTCGTGCGTACAAGCGTGCGGTAGGGCGTGTCAAGTCTTTGTTTTGCCGGCTCGCGGTGCAAGGCCGGGCTAAAGAGTTGCACGATCGTGCACAGTACTATCCTCTGTGAGAGGAAAAATTCCGATAGATGCACGCTCTTCGACAATGTCGTGTTGAATTGAACTGAGGTCGTACCAAAGCTTTAGACTTGTTGCGTTTGCCCCCCCGCGTCGTACTTCCGTGCAAATGAGATATACGACCTTGCGCAAAAGAGGCTTTGTGAGAGGGAAAATCCAGAGAGATGCACGTTTTCTAGCATGGCCGTGCCAAATACAACTATGGCCTGCATGTCTCTATTTTGCTATAGTGATCCATTTTTCCTTCGGTTTCCTACAGATTTGTATGTTAGTGACTCCAAAAGCAGATATTTAGTCATTAAAAATATAGGAATCACCCGAGTGATTAGAACATCATCTAATTTGAAATTTAACCATAGTTGTACTTCTACTAAGGACTAAAGTGATAACAATACTAGAGAACTAACCTAACTTGGGCTCCCTCCCAAAAAAAACTTGTTCAACGTCACTAGCTTGACTTACCTAGGTAAACTTAGTTGGGCTCAAAAAGATAAAGCCTCTCTACTTCCCCGCCGGGAGGATTACGCCCTGCAAATTGTATACTTAATAAAGCGATGAGTTCATACTCGCAGGGATTGGTCTTGAGTGGTCCTGGTCATGGGGTTGAAGCGGGAGGGGGATGAATCCGTCCCCTTATTCTGAATTTCTACCACCACTCCATCTTTTTTTTATACTCGAGTCATCGGTATTATTGATGCCTCCACTGATGCGAGTTTTATGCTTATGCTATTACCGCAAGTACACAGGTCTTATCAAGTAATAAAGTGGACTATGAAAGTCGGATGTCAACACACAAGGACCGAGATACTAGTATTAACTCTTCCCTTATTATCTAGGCAAAATGAAGATTGGTGAAGGTTTAATCTAATCTAAATTCTAATTCTAGAAAGCAAGATAGAATGGGATGTGATGAAGTCGTGAGGACAATCAATTAGGAGAAGAGGTATCCGGACAAGGTATCCCCCTCTGGTTCTTGTGGTTAATGATATGTATGGATTCCTATTTGAAGAATGTTAGTTCATGGACCAAGAATTCCAACAATGCTTTCACACCCTCTTTCAAGATAAACTAATCTACGCTCGTGAGTAGTTCTCGGTAACACATAATCTTGGAAGAGTTGTGGGAATAATTTATTTTAAAGAGTCTCTCTTAAACACCCGATCTCTCGGCATGTTCACAACTCCCACCTATTGAAGTAGATCTAGGGTATATAGAGGGAGCGTTTGTCACGCGGTGACCCGGATCCCGGGACCTCGGGCACGCACACAGACTGGCCGTACCCAAGTAGAGGCGCACCTCACTTGGATACAAGGCCTAAGTAAGTATAGCAGATAACAAATCATAAACAATATGTCATAAATAAATATACTCAGAGTCATATAACGGAAGGTAATTATAAAGGGTTCAAAATACCCTACAATGGTTTATACAAGATCAGGCCCTACAAGGGTCCTAAAGCTCTCACACACAACCTGAGGTCCTCGAACATCTCCAACCTGTCCCAGTCCCACGCACAGCTCCAAATCCTGAGTCATCTGTCCCTCTTAACCTGGAGGGAAAAGAAAAGAAGTGAAATGAGCTTTCGAAAGGAAAGCTCAGTAAGTACACTGCAGAAAATCACAATGATGCCACAACAGATAACAACAGATAGTCAAACAGACATATCAAAGGAAATAATCAGCACAACAAGCCAATCAAACGGGCCCCCCTATACTCATCCAATCATACCTCCACGGTCAGCACAAGTGCCGTGCGCCTCAGTGGTCAAGTGCCGGACGACAGGTGGCTATGCTCCATGGGTACCCCTACCCAATCCGGACGCATACCAACCCAACCTAAACACAAGCACTACGAGTCTCACATTAATGTCCCGTTCCACGGTGACATGCTCACCGAGCATCCATCATCAAACTCATACATGGAGCCAATCCACAGATATGGAAGCAACAAACCATCCAACAGATATGGAATCAACAACAGAGGACCAAGGCATCATAACAACATACACAAGCACAAAACCAACAAAGAAACACCAATCCAGGTAACAGCAAGGTCAAAGAAACCCATCACTGGGTGGGAGCTAGGCAAAGGCACTTACCTCACTAGCGAATCCAACCGACAATCCTGCATCTCTCCTGACGCAGCTCAAGGCTCCAAATCAACACCTGGAAACCATAAACTCGGTTTCAAATAGTTCTCACACACCTATGAGTAACCATACTTACTAAACAAGTTCAATTAACAAGTTCGGCCCACTAATGAACTCAACTCGACTTAATGAGTCAACTCAATACTTCAACTCTCAATCATACACGAATCAAGTCTAAGCCCATCACTTGTAAGGTAGTGAACCAAGCCTACAAATACAAAGCATAACAATCTCATTCAAACCAATTCCACTGCCCACACATAACATGCAACTCTGATTTCTTCAACCTTTTACTTACACAACAACCCCAACAAGTCCATTTCCAACTTCTAATTCCTCCAAGCCTTAACAAATCTATCAAATGCACATGAAATCATGGCTATCAATTTCACATAAATTTATAATATCAATCACAAAAGCTCGCATCTACACCATACCCATATCCTTCCAAAGAAAATCCTCCAATCCCCTCCCCCATGTGATAACAACACACACAGCTGAGATGCAGGAATTTAGAGAAACTCACCGAGTATAGATGTTGACAGACACTGAAGACAAACTGACCGTCCAAACCAGATCTCCACCGTTCAAATTGGAGAAGGACAAGTCTTTACCGCGCTCACCACAAATCAGCTCCATCAGACTAGGAATGATTATCCGGTTGAAGCAGATGATGAAACTGGTTGGTGCAGGAAACCAACAGCGATAGGTTCTGTTTCACACCCTCGAACCCTACTATCCCGGCCACCAAAAACAATCACCGTTCAAAATGAAGAATTAAGGGTCTCGAACAATCTCACCAAAAATCAGCACGATCCAACGGTGAAAAGGGTCAGAATAGCAATGGACATAGAGCATGCTCAACACACCTTTGAACAAAAAATCCTAGTCTCTCAAGTTTTTTCTCTTTTCTTCTTTCCTCTCACCTCTCTTCTTGTTTCCCAATGGCAACGTCGGCTGTTAGGGTTTGGGGATGATGTCCTTTAAAGAGCTCATGGTGTTGAGTAGTGGCGGCTAGAGTTTGCTCTTGTGTGATGAGAATAGATGAGGGCTCAGATCAAATCCCGTGCCTCACGCTTATCCCAAAATTTAGATGGTCGGTCTGGTTTGGTCTCATCTAATGAGAGTAGATGTAACGCTCAGATCTGTTCGGATGCCTAGAACTTAATCCACATCTAAAGATGAGCGGTACACATCCATCCGCACGGTGAGGTCACGTGTATAAACTCTACATTTGCCTCGGATCCAACCCATCAAATAGATGGACGCTCAACAACCTCCCAAGCGACCTCTATTCATCCACTCATCAATTCCTCTCTTAATCTTCACCGTTCGTTCACTCTACAAGCATGATTTTTTTTTATTTTATTTAAGCCCAGGTTTCTTTTGAAATCACGTACAAGTCCTTGTTTACTTAAAACCTATGAGATAAGTAAAATTTTCATTAAGTCCACAAAGATTCCTGAAATTATAAAATAGTCCTCAATAACCCCACTAAACTCCAATTAATCAACTTTTAGGAAATTCCTTCCATTATTAAAATAATTAAAACTAGAAAAGAAAAACGAACACCCGGAGTACTCATAAAAACCCTGGGTCTTACAGCGTTATTGTCTACACCTTTATAGATCTAGATTGACACTTAGAGCTTTCGCAATGTAAAGCATCAATACCATACAAAACATTCAATAGGTTCTCAAATATTGAAACATTCATTCAAATATAGAAATCCATACAAGCAAATCAAAGTTCACACATAGGTCCAAGGTTTCAACAATGCCCAAATACCTTAAAGATTATTTCCCCATCAAAGAGGAATACAAATCTAATGCAATAAAGGGGAAAACATCTATATAATAACAAATAAACTTCCCTAAGATGTTCCCTCTACTATTGGTGCCGCAAATCCTCCTCCAAACCTTGCCGCCGAGAAGCCTTGACGTACCCTGTTCATACCTTATGGAGGCTTGAAAAGGGTGTATTCTTCCCGGCTACACCAAGCGTAACTACTACCAGAAAATATAAAACATATCTGCCGGGGTGTTGTTATGGTGGAGATTTTGGTAATGTTACCTTTAGGCCTTCATGGAAATAATTTGGCCTGAGAATTGTTCAATTTTGGGTTTGGTGGATCCTAGGATTGTTGCATCATCCTTCTTGCTTCTAATGTCGTCTCGGATATTTCTCTTCTATGTTCTGTGTGCAGGTCAGCTTCGAAGTAGAGAATTTGTTCAAGTGGTGTTGGCTTTGCTTTTCCACCTCTTCATCCTTTCCTACATCCACCAATCCTTCCACCTCTTGTTCTCAACTCCATTGCTCATCAGAATTCGTTTGAAAAGGTGCTCCCATCTTGTTCTCAAGCTTGTGAAGAGTAGCTCGTAGCTTTGTAATTATAGCATCAACAGCTTCAAATTCGGCCTCTGTTTGTAGCTTAAATTTTGCCAACCCTTTCATACATGTGGAGACTACTTCTTGCAACCGTGGCAAATGTGACCATTCTTTGGCTTCCAAAGTTTGAGTCAAATTAAGATCATCCTTTCAATTTATTTTCTTGTGACTCATTTCCATATCCATATCAATTGGGACTGTCATGCCTTGAAATTATTCTTCAACATCGGGAGTGGGTTGCGCATTATTAAGCCCCAGAAAGTGTTCCTTTTCACATTCCACCAAATCTCCAAAGACATCTTGCCATTTCACATCCGTCGATGCCTCTGGGTGGGCTTTCTCTATGTAACTTTTGAAGGCTTCTTCCATAGTTGGTCACCCACATTGTGGCGATTGGTAGTGATAATTTGGTGGAAAATTGTATCGCTGCTCGTGAGGTGGGGAATATTGAAACAATCCATGTTGAGGAAACTCCCATTGTGTTTCATATTGATAGTTTGAATAATTTGCTTGTCCTTCCAAATATGGTTGGTAAGCGTTGCTACACGGATTTCTTCGAATTGGTCTGTTGCTTAAAAGCTTATCACCCTTGGAATTGAGGATCTTTCTAGCTCATTGAACACTACGGTAAATACATCAATCTCAACTTCTAAATCTGACCTTGTGTGGAACATTGTACCTTGCACTGAAGAGAACAAAGAAAACACGTAAGATATATATTTTTTTCTTTTTATATATATGAGAGAAAAGTAAAAACCTAAAACTAATAACTAGAATAATAACGTTCAAGTATTCCTAATAATCTCCAGGTCCCTGGCAACGGCGCCAAAAACTAGATGCGCGTGTTATGCTTATGCTATTACCGCAAGTACACAGGTCCTATCAAGTAATAAAGTGGACTATGAAAGTCGGATGTCGAACCCACAAGGACCGAGATACTAGTACTAACTCTTCCCTTATTATCTAGGCAAAATGAAGATTGGTGAAGGTTTAATCTAATCTAAATTCTAATTCTAGAAAGCAAGATAGAATGGGATGTGATGAAGTCGTGAGGGCAATCATTTAGGAGAAGAGGTATCCGGACAAGGTATCCCGCTCGGGTTCTTGTTGATAATGATATGTATGGATTCCTATTTGAAGAATGTTAGTTCATGGACCAAGAATTCCAACAATGCTTTCACACCCTCTTTCAAGATGAGTTACTAATCTACGCTCGTGAGTAGTTCTCGGTAACACATAATTTTGGAAGAGTTGTGGGAATAATTTATTTTAAAGAGTCTCTCTCCTAAACACCCGATCTCTCGGCATGTTCACAACTCCCACCTATGGAAGTAGATCTAGGGTATATAGAGGGAGCGTTTGTCACGCCCCGACCCGGATCCCGGGACCTCGGGCACGCACACAGGCCAGCCGTACCCAAGTAGAGGCGCACCTCAATTGGATAAAAGGCCTAAGTAAGTATAGCAGATAACAAATCATAAACAATATGTCATAAATAAATATCCTCAGAGTCATTCAACGGAAAGTAATCATAAAGGGTTCAAAATACCCTACAATGGTTTATACAAAATCAGGCCCTACAAGCGTCCTAAAGCTCTCACACACAACCTGAGGTCCTCGAACCTCTCCAACGTGTCCCAGTCCCACGCACAGCTCCAAATCCTGAGTCATATGTCCCTCTTAACCTGGAAGGAAAAGAAAAGAAGTGAAATGAGCTTTCGAAAGGAAAGCTCAGTAAGTACCCTGCAGAAAATCACAATGATGCCACAACAGATAACAACAGATAGTCAAACAGACATATCAAAGGAAATAATCAGCACAACAAGCCAATCAAACGGGCCCCCCTATACTCATCCAATCATACCTCCACGGTCAGCACAAGTCTTGATGCGCCTCGATGGTCAAGTCTTGGGACTGACGGTGGCTATGCTCTATGGGTACCCCTACCCAATCCGGACGCATACCAACCCAACCTAAACATAAGCACCACGAGTCTCAAATTAATGTCCCGGTCCACGGTGACATGCTCACCGAGCATCCATCATCAAACTCATACATGCAGCCAATCCACAGATATGGAAGCAACAAACCATCCAACAGATATGGAATCAACAACAGAGGACCAAGGCATCATAACAACATACACAAGCACAAAACCAACAAAGAAACACCAATCACAGTAAATAAAGAAGGTCAAAGAAACCCATCACTGGGTGGGAGCTAGGCAAAGGCACTTACCTCACTAGCGAATAAAACCGACAATCCTGCATCTCTCCTGACGCAGCTCAAGGCTCCAAATCAACACCTAGAAACCATAAACTCGGTCTCAAATAGTGCTCACACACCTATGAGTAACCATACTTACTAAACAAGTTCAATTAACAAGTTCGGCCCACTAATGAACTCAACTCGACTTAATGAGTCAACTCAATACTTCAACTCTCAATCATACACAAATCAAGTCTAAGCCCATCACTTGTAAGGTAGTGAACCAAGCCTACAAATACAAAGCATAACAATCTCATTCAAACCAATTCCACTGCCCACACATAACATGCAACTCTGATTTCTTCAACATTTTACTTACACAACAACCCCAACAAGTCCATTTCCAACTTCTAATTCCTCCAAGCCTTAACAAATCTATCAAATGCACATGAAATCATGGCTATCAATTTCACATAAATTTATAATATCAATCACAAAAGCTCGCATCTACACCATACCTATATCCTTCCAAAGAAAATCCTCCAATCCCCCACCCCCCATGTGATAACAACACACACAGCTGAGATGCAAGAATTTAGAGAAACTCACCGAGTATAGATGTCGATAAACACTGAAGACAAACTGACCGTCCAAACCAGATCTCCACTGTTCAAATTAGAGAAGGACACGTCTTCACCGCGCTCACCACAAATCAGCTCCATCAGACTAGGAATGATTATCCGGTTGAAGCAGATGATGAAACTGGTCGGTGCAGGAAACCAACAGCGATAGGTTCTGTTTCACACCCTCGAACCCTACTATCCCGGCCACCAAAAACAATCACCGTTCAAAATGAAGAATTAAGGGTCACGAACAATCTCACCAAAAATCAGCACGATCCAACGGTGAAAAGGGTCAGAATAGCAATGGACATAGAGCATGCTCAACACACCTTTGAACAAAAAATCCTAGTCTCTCAAGTTTTTTCTCTTTTCTTCTTTCCTCTCACCTCTCTTCTTGTTTCCCAATGGCAACGGCGGTTGTTAGGGTTTGGGGATGATGTCCTTTAAAGAGCTCATGGTGTTGAGTAGTGGCGGCTAGAGTTTGCTCCTGTGTGATGAGAATAGATGAGGGCTCAGATCAAATCCCGTGCATCACGCTTATCCAAAAATTTAGATGGTCGGTCTGGATTGGTCTCATCTAATGAGAGTAGATGTAACGCTCAGATCTGTTCGGATGCCTAGAACTTAATCCACATTTAAAGATGAGCGGTACACATCCATCCGCACTGTGAGGTCACGTGTATAAACTCTACATTTGCCTCGGATCCAACCCATCAAATAGATGGACTCTCCACAACCTCCCACGTGGCCTCTATTCATCCACTCATCAATTCCTCTCTTAATCTTCACCGTTCGTTCACTCTACATGCATGATTTTTTTTTAAATTTTATTTAAGCCCAGGTTTCTTTTGAAATCACGTACAAGTCCTTGTTTACTTAAAACCTATGAGATAAGTAAAATTTTCATTAAGTCCACAAACATTCCTGAAATTATAAAATAGTCCTCAATAACCCCACTAAACTCCAATTAATCAACTTTTAGGAAATTCCTTCCATTATTAAAATAATTAAAACTAGTAAAAGAAAAATGAACACCCGGAGTACTCATAAAAACCCTGGGTCTTACAGCATTATTGTCTACACCTTTATAGATCTAGATTGACACTTAGAGATTTCGCAATGTAAAGCATCAATACCATACAAAACATTCAATAGGTTCTCAAATATTGAAACATTCAATCAAATATAGAAATCCATACAAGCAAATCAAAGTTCATACATACGTCCAAGGTTTCAACAATGCCCAAATACCTTAAAGATTATGTTACGGATATATTTGGTGAAGACAGGTGTCGTTAAGCTAAAGAACCACTTGTTCCTTTGGCTACACGGCAGTATCACCATCCTTGCACAATTCCTCTCGGAATTATAGCGTAAGGATTCAATCCTGCAAACAAGTCCGTCGGAATTGTAACGACCCTCTCATAAAGGGCGTAGGGTAGAAAGAAAGAGATAGAGAAACATCTAACGCCTCTATAGTAGGTGGGCCTTATCCACCTCACAGCTAAAAAGAGGCGATATTTTCCTACCACCTTCCTACGCCCCTTTTCCTACTTTAAGAGATATTTACTTAACTCACTCCGCCTTACTCCACCGCTTCCTGAACCTCTAAGGTGCTATAAAGGAGAGCACTAATAGAAGAAAAGGGATCGAAAAAAAAGCTCATCACACAAAAGCGCCTAAAACTAAGATTCTCTCTTCAAGTTTTCTCGACTTAAGCACGGAATTTGAATCCGGCGAGAAAGGTCAATTCGATCACCGCCCTCTCCCTTTTTGCTGTGCTCGTGATGAGTAACTCCAGTAATTCCGAAGCGGAGTTTTTATGATGCTCTTCTACCCTCGTTTCATGGCGTAAAGCGCCCACATCAACTATAAATTCTAACCGTTGGTCGTAGCTGAGACCAGGATCAAGAAAACATGATGGATCAAGCGTGGCGTGGACCAGCTTTTTGCATCAATGTTTGCGGCAGTGGGGGACCCTTTACGAAAAGCCACGCTCACTAGAAGATCAAACGAATTCAAGAATGGAGCCCCAAATAATCCCTGGAAGGATCCGGGCGAGGTCCAGAAGGCATGAAGAAATCCAGTGGATAGTCTGAGCCATGGATAGTCCTTATGTCCAACCTCAAGAATTCAGAATTTTACCTCAACCTACACAGTCAATGGACGGTTATTTCGGTACATTCATGCTTTGACTTCGTCCTCGCCTCCTCCTCACACAAGTTCCAACGCCAAACATACCAAAAGCCTTTGGATAATTTGCAAAGGTAGGGAGAAGCGAGAATACGACTCATAAAGAGAAGACGAGAAAGGACCGCCTTTTCGCTAGTTCGTAACCTCCTCCGTTACGCAGCAAAGAAAGGCCACCACAAGAACCGAATCCGGACAAGGATCGAACAAAATAGTCCATCCCTGTTCAAGCGGTTGATAGAAGGACTCAACGCACGTAAACCTCTCTCGAAAAGCGGAAAGTCCGAGCGACACATTCTCGATGTGTTCACCCTTTGTCAAAAGAAATATTGGGAGAGCAAGTTCCGGATAACTTCGGACCGCCTTGATTATATTTGCGTATATGAAGGCAAAACCGATCCATCCCGACACCTAAAATCTTTCTGGTCGAAGATGCTCCTCACCTGGAATCCTGACGCCTTCGCATAGCCAGCTTTTCCGCCACCTTAGAGGGAAAAAGCTAAGACCGGCTTTGTCGATCTCCCATCTAGTACAATTACTTCTTTTCAGATTTTAGCGGTCGATTCTTAGCCTATTTTGCCAATTACTCAAAGCAAAAGAAAACCTCTCGGCCTACCCTCCCTCGTATTAAGCAAATGAGGGGAGAAGCCTCGAGCCTATTTAAGCCAAGTACATAGACTAAAGCGGCTAATGTTGCGGACCTCCCTACCCACGGATGGTTGTGACTTTTCCGATGGAAGGGTTATTAGACTCCCCTTCCGATTTTCCACGACACTAGATCCACTAAAAACCATACCCGCCCTTATGATCCACGCCCAAAAGTATATCAATTCGAGGAAATTTATATGGGTTGGGAAGAAGAGGCTAGACGTGGACACTGGGACACCCGTAAGGAAAAACTCCGCCATAAGCGTCGGCCAAAGAAAAGGCCCCGGATACGAAAGGAAAAAGATCGCCGCAGGGAAAGCAAAGGCATAAGCAGAGGCCCGGAAACCTCCCGCCATCGACCCCAACGACATACGCTTTCGTGAGAGAACCTTCTAAGGAAGGAAAAATTATGGAATATGATCACCACACCCTTGAATCAAGCGGAAGCCATATTCTTATGCAAATCAAAGAACAAACACTTCGACGTGGTCGAGCTCAAGAAACGCCGAGCGGCAAAAGAACAAAGAAGAAGTATTGCCGTTCCATCAATCCGGAGGACATGACCACGTAAAAGTGTACCCACTTGATGAACGCGCAATAGAAGATGCGTTCGAAAAGGACAATTGGAACAATACATCAACCTTGAGATTCAAGGGGAACCCGAAGTCACAACTCAAGAAGAAAAAGGAGAAATGGTGGGATTTATCGGTGGTGGTCACAGTCGCGGTGCAGGCGAAAGTTCCACCTCTCGTAAAAGTTACTACCGAATGGTGGGAACCACGCAGGAAATAGAAACGCCACGAAGACGCATCCCCACCTTACGGCCCCAATCATCTTTTATGACAATGACGTCACCGGAGTTCGCCACCCACATGATGAGCGCTGGTTGTCGCTATCAAAGTGTCTAGTTTCTAGATGAAAAGAGTTACGATAGGCGATTGGAAGTTCAGTTGATATTCTCTTTTTGGAGTGCTTTCGAGAGGATGAGGTATAGCCTTGAGATGACTTACTTCCGGTAAAATCATCCTTAGTAGGGTTCTCCTGGAGGGTGAAATGCGGACGAAGGAATGATCTCCTTACTGCCGATTTATAGGGAACTCGCCAAGGTCATCAATCAAGGATAAAGAACTTCTTGGTTGTGCGTTGTGCTTCAAGTTACAACGTGAAATCTTGGCAGATCAACCTCAACGCCTTGAAAGCCGTAATCTCCACTTATCACCTTCTCCTCAAATTCCCCAAGCGAGGCGGTGGAGAGATAAGAGGAGATCAACCCACAACTGGCGCAATGCTATGTCTCAACCCTCAAAGGGAAAACTCTCAATGGCAAGATAAAAGTTTCGTGAAGCTATGTTAGTCAAGAGAATGGCGAACGGGGAAAAGCGAGGAGCTTCTGCCTACACCGCCGAAGAATTGCAATGATCCCCCTAGACATAACCGGGCGGACCGACGTGCAGTGCAGTTAGGGGCAGTGTGACAAAGAGAAATACGGGGAAGATCTCATGGGAGTATTGAGAGCAAATTCCGATCCTCTCGCTTGGTCTCGTGAGGATATGCAGGGTGCTGGCGTAATATCATCGAGCATCGTCTCAATATCGATCAAGCGTTTAAACCCACAAAGCAGAAAAGGAGAAATTCTGCACCAGAAAAGCAGAAGGCCACGGAGGAAGAAGTATCTAACCTCCTAAAAGCTAAGTTTATCCGAGAGGTATACTACCCAGATTGGTTAGCCAATGTGGTCCCGTAAAAAGCCGTCAGGAAACGGAGGATGTGTGTTGACTTCAGCGGACTTAAACAAAGCTGCCCGAAAGATTCGCTTTCCCTTACCGAATTGATAGTTTGGTTGATTCAACAACGGGGCATGAGATGTTGAGCTTCTGGATGCCTTCTCGAGTTACAACCAAATCCGAATGGCCAAAGGCGCAAGAAAAACGTCTTTCATTATGAGCACTGAGCGCATCGCTATAAGGTGATGCCGTTAGTCTAAAATGCCGGAGCCACCTTCCAGAGGCTCATAACTCTGATCTTGAGAGCAAATTGGCGGGGAATGTCCGAAGCCTATGTGGGCGTATATCTTAGTAAAGAGCGAAAGGCCAATGAACACTGCATCTTACAAGAGGCTTTTCGCTCTCAATTTATACTATCTTGGTTAAACCCGAACAAATGTTCTTTCTGGCTCGATCAGAAAAATTCCCCGGGATTTATTTTGACACAAAGAGGGATAGAAGCTAATCCGCATAAAAATGAGCCATTCTCGACATGGGATCACTTCAAAAGTCTTCAAGAAATTGACAGCGGACGTCGGCGCTTAGCCAAGATCTCATCTCCAAAGCCCGAGAGAAAAATCTCCCACTCTTCCAAGCCCTAAGAAAAGCACTCAAAATGGAGTGGATGTAAGAATCACGAAAAAGCCTTCTGTGGGCTTAAGGACTATCTCCATTAGCCTCGATTGCTAAGCTAAAAGCGGGTGGGAGAAGAACTCTTACGTTTACTTGGCGGTCAGCCCCACACGCGTGCCCGTTCTTTGAGAGAAGATAACGCGAAGTTCAAAAACACATCTACTACACAAGTAAAATCCTTAACGATGCAGAATCTAGATATCTACCACTTGAAAAGTTGGCCTTTGCTCTTATCACATGCGACGGAGGTTGAGGCCATACTTTCAAGCCCACAAGATCATAGTATTGGCCGACGGCCCCTAAAGCTGATTCTCCATAAACCACGAAAACTCCTGACGCCTAGCCAAGTGGGTGATAGAATCATGAAGTTCGATCTCACCTACAAACCCGAACAAGAATAAAGGCTCAAGTACTTGTGATTTCGTCGCGGAATTAACTTTCCCAAAGCGTAATGAGGATGAACCCCGCCACGAGTTCTAAGAAAGCTCTAACATCCGTGGACTTTATATGTTGACGTCAAATCTGGAAGAAAAGGCGAGGGGCGTGGTTAGCCCCTCTACTCTCCTTCCAAAGTGGAAAATCGCGATAGTCAAGTTCCAATTCCGAAAGCAACCAACAATGAGGCCGAATATGAAGCCCTATCGCAGATTACATCCGGCCCGGGGGCTCTAATTCAAAGACACTGACGTATATTCCACTAATAGTAAGCCATACCTTGGGCAGCCTTTGAAGTTTAAGGAAGAAAACATGGTCAAGTACCAAGCGGTAAAGAAAATTGTTCCACACTTAGCAGCTTCCAAATCAAAAGTCAGCCGAACACAAAAGCGAAGAGGCCTTTCGCCTGGCCCAAAAGGCCACAAAGCAACGAAGACACAGAGCCTCCCTTTAACCTACAATGCCTTCCCACAAAACCCATCGACGGATTAGGAGGAAGTACAAAGTGCGTACCAAGAGCCAAGTCGGATAGACCTCCATCGGGAAATTATCTACAAGGTGGACTCGCACTCACCCAACAAAGCGAGAGGCCGACGGTTTCTTACTAAATCTGCCAAGATTACACTATCATCAATGAGAACCTATACGTAAGATCTTATACGCAACCATTCTTCGCGATGCTTGCATCCAACCGGTAAGTTATGTTCTTCAAGAAATTCCACGAAGGCATTGGAGAGGTCACATAGGGGCAAAGCCTTAAGTTACAAAGTCCTACGACAAGGTTAATCTTGGCCAACACTAACTCAAGACGAATAGCATTCGGCCGAATGATGCCTGCGATGCCGCCAAGTAAGATCCAGATCGGCTTACCACCTAAGACAGTTTTACGCCCATCATTAGCCCTCGGCCCATTTGCTATCCGGGGAGTCGATCTCTAGGGTCGTTCCCCACTTCAGTTAGGCAAATGAAGTTTCTAATAGTCGCCATTGACTACTTCACCAAATGGGTGGAAGTTGAACCCTTGGCCAAAATCACGGAGAAAGCCTGTCAGGGATTCTTATGGCGATTATCATCGATTCGCATTCCGATACTGCCGTTCGAGCATAATGGACGATGACGGTTTGATAACAAAACCTTCAAAAGCTTTTGCTCGTGAGCTTCGGAATTGAATCCGATTAACGCGTCGTGACATATCCCCAAGCCAACGGCCAAGTAGAAGTGACAAACCGCTGCCAAAACATCGAAAACACGTATTGAAACGGTACTAACGGGTGAAGAAATTCCAGCGCCTTTTGGGCCTCTGAGACAACAACAAGAACCCCCACCGGAGAGACCCCATTCCTCCCTCACTTATGGGGCAAAAGGTCGCCATCCACTTGAGAAATAGGGATGCCTACCTTGGGACACAAAGAAACGCTCTCCCTTTAAGAGAATGAGGAAAAACTCCGAGCGGACTTGACCTACTTGAAGAACGGAGAGAAGCTATGGAAACAAGAGCGACCATCTATAGCGAAGGTAAAAAGGTTCTATGACACAGGGTAAAAGAGTCTTCTTCCAAATCGGCGATCTAGTCCTCTACGAAAATGAGTGGAAATAAAAGCCGAACGGGAAGCTAACTCCCTAACCGGAAGGCCCTTACGCCATACAAAGAATCGTCCGAAAGTGAGCACCTATTATCTAGTAAATATGGATGGAAAGACACTCAAGCGCCCATTCCATCTTGAGCATCTACGACGCTACTATCAAGAATTGTGCAGGTTCCTTAAAATTCACTGGAATAAAGCTCAAGTCTTTTTTCTATTAACATGTGGCTTAAATTCCCATCCTACTAAGATGCGGTGAAATTCCCATCCTACTAAGATGCACGGTGAAATTCCCATCCTACAAAAATGCGTGAAATTCCCATTCGGAAGAAGAGTCGGAATTATCCTGGGGATAGAGCGACAACTCTTATCCAAAAAGCAAGGGGCAAAAATCCCGATCAAATATGAGGCAACAATCTCATTTATGAAGGCGAGTATCTCGTTCAACAACTTAAAGTCCAAATGATTGACTAAGGACTCAAGATTCTGAAGCATCTTACAAAAGTCAAAGAAAGAGGGAAGAAAAGAAGTTTACCAAAAGACTTACGAATTACCTCTCAAATGAATTTCTTATATGGTTAAAGATAACCATCCCTCGAAATAAAATTTCATCAAAATAAAGGTTTGCTTTTTCATTCATATGAATAGAAATTACATTCCAAGTGATTGAAAATTTACAAGAACATTCATAAAAAGAAAAACATCCTAAGAGCTAGGGCCCTCGTCAGGCTATACCGCTCAAGGAGCTTGGATAGAAGGTTCAAGGAGAGCAGAAGGCTTGGGTAGAAGGTTCCAAGGAGCAGGACCATGAACAGGAGGCGGGGAGCCTCAGGGGTCTTGATAACTTGTTGCTCTTTGAGCTCAAGTAGAATTTCTTCAAGACTCCAAAATTTATAGACAAAACCTCCTTAGGAGGAATATGACCCAGCATTTGCACACCGGAATATATCTGAGTGGCCCCATCTTTAACTCGCCCTAAGCCTAGGGCAACCTCCTTCTCTAAGTTGTCATGCCGTTCTAATAAATCCTTAATTTCTTGAAGCCTAGACTTAGGGCTTTCAAACGGGAAGCCAAATCAGCTTTAAGTGCATCACGCTCCCCTTTATTTCCGCCAACTCGGCTTTTGAGCATCCAAAGCTCAGCCTTCGCCTTTTAGATCCCATCGAGCAGTACTCGCTCCTCTTGAGTAGATTGGAGTTCCTTCTTCAACCATGCTGGATTCATCTTGTAGCCCTTTGATATCCTCCTCGCCAAATGGCGGAAGAACCTTTGGAAATAGATAACCGGCCGCTAGATGGATCGTTCTTCTCTTTCTCTAGGGCTGAGATAGGTTGCGTGCGGCCAGCTTGGCTTTGTCTCGCTCAAGGGCCCCGGATAGCGTCATCTTTATTTCTTCTCCTTCTCTTCCAAGGCCGCCACCCTAGAGGCTCAACCGGTGAGCATTCCCGCTTCTATTCATTTCCATCTTAGCCAAATCTTCTTGGCAAAGAGCCAACCCGATCCGCCATTGTATGCGTCTATGAAATAACAAAACGCTCATAAAAATATACCAAACTTAGAAACAAAGGGAAATATGAGAACAACCCTGCATAAACGGAATAATTGGTAAGTGGCCTCTTCCCCGCCACCCTTGAAGTTTTGTAGAGAGAGCTCGGGCCGCGATGCCCATTAAAACATCCTTTACTGGATGTGGCATCTTAAAAGGAGTATCCTCGGGTAACTCCTTCATACGCTTCTAGTAATGTGATCCCTTTAAAACGGAATCCATACACTAGTAATTTATCCACGAAGGCCGCTTCTCCTACCGCTGCAAAATAAAACCAAAGTTAAAGGTTATAAGTGAAACACATACCTATAGAAAATGTAAATTCTCACATCTGCGAGAAGGATGTCCTCCCGGCCGGAAGAAGGACCCTCGGAAATTGAGGGCGTGTCGGTAGGATCTCTTCAGACAAACCTCTTCCCCGGCGCCCCCACTAGTTCTTTCTACAATTTCGACCGTCGACACCGAATTCTTTCTCTGGTAGTCCTCCACTCCCGTGAGGACCCCCGCAGTGGTCATTCTTAACCCCCTCTTTGGAAGAGCCCGCCTCTTTTCTCTTCCTCTTCTTTCTTTCCTCCTTGGAGGTGCCGCCCCTTGGCCAAGTACCACCTCTTTCTTCTTCCGTCCATGCAGGCAAGGACAAGGTGAACCTACCGAAAGAGGCCAAAAGACCCTTAACATAGCTTCAGTCCTCGCCCTCCATCGGATTTCCTACAAAGCGAATATCAAAAAATTATTATTAGATCGTAGTTAAAAATCGGACTAGTAAAGTAAGCGAATAATTCCACCGACACACTATCAAACGACATTTAAAAAGATTTTCCTTTGTCAAAAACTCATCCATGTACACTTTGGATAACACTGTCATTGACTTAAGAAGACCCATCTCTTCACCCGTCATTTTCTCCAAGCGATGTCCGGAGAACCTCCCATTTTGTTCGGACATCCCACTCCTGGGACTTACTTTGACAAAGAAAAATTTGCTCTTCCATCGCTTAATGGAAGAAGGAACCTTCCCTAAAAATTTCCTCCTGTGGCGGGCGAGAAGTAATACCAATGGGCGTTAGACTCTAGACATAAGCTAAAAAGCATCACGAACCAACGGATGCTATGGATTTATTCCGTAATGCTTGAAAACAATAACAAAGCCGTTGAGTCTCAAAATTGGTTCCAAGAATTTGGCAAGGACACGAATGATGATACCTCTCTAAGACGCCTTAGCAAAATCAAAAGGAGTCTAAGGCCACCTAATAGCGCATCTTGATAGATGGCTATCTCCCCTTCCCTCGGGAGGAGAACTTGCCTCTCCCTGAACAAGGAACCCTAACCTCAAACAAAGCGAGAGATTTATCTCATATTTAGTTACCGAGGCTATCTACCTCCATCCAAGAAGACTTATATGAATGTATCAGGACCCCTACCAAGGTTGCCTAGAAGCGGGGATGAACCCGCGAACCCTGAACTGGAACGCTTCCAACTTCACCCGGGATCGCCGGAATTACACCAGAAACCGTAGGGTTGGACGAAAAAGGAATCAAGGGTTCATGAGAAGAACTAGAGGAAGAAGAAGTAGCGCCAGCCATTTACCTTAGAGAAAGAAAAGATAAGAGAAAAGCACTAAACCAAAGCTCGCGGAGAAGAAGAAATCGGAGAAGAGGACTTCGATTTTCGACAAATCTTTTGTCGCCTGCACAATTTCGCCCCCCTTATATATAAAGGCAATGAACCCGTGCCGTTAGATCTTAGGGTTATGTTTCGATCTGAACCCTTGAGACCAAAGGCCCACAAATCTAAACCGCTCAAACAACAGTCATACACCTCCTCGAAACAATTCAAAATTTTGTACACCGCCAAGAATACCAAGCTACCTTGGCACACATGGAAAATCACGCCCCATCGCCCATCATAACGCTTGACAAAACGCGACACGCCAAGATATATCGCGCCACTATCCCCTTTCAATGCTAAATAGTAGAGGGAGACACGTGTCGCTTTAGGGGACATGGCGTTATGAAGGTAGAGCCGGTACGCATGGAAGGTAGAGCATACGCTGACAAAGCCGCACACTCAACATAGGATCATCAACAAAAGCCAAAGGATTTAAAACAAAGCGACAAAACGCCATTTATTCAAGATACATAGCGACGGAAATAAAGCGATATCTTAGACACTTCTAAAACATATTTCCAACGGATTATCCCTAACTAAACGCGTGCGGACCCGTCCGGAAACAGCCGGATAAGACTCTGAGGAGGAGATACACGGGCTTCCGGTACTGCCGCTATCCTCGTTGCCACTAGGGGAGCTTGGTTCGCACGCGACGGAGGTGGGGACCCACCTCTCTACGTGCAGTGAGTCGCTTCCCAACATCTCAACCTCGAAGCATACCCTCAAGTAAAGTAAAAAACTAAAAGGTCTCCTCAGCCCACATCATGGTCAACATGAAAAGCTTCCCACCCTGCGTCTAGGCTCATTTAGCCTACCCCCTCCAATCGGCCAGAAATAGATGGCCAAACACAGCGTTTGGACTTACCAAGTGGATTATCCCAGTCCTTAGTTCCGACTGTGCTCATGAAAAAGAACCGAATTAAATCCATTTCGAGCATTGAGAAAAAGTGAAAAACTTGTAAAAAGACAAGCCGAGCCATGATACAAAAAATAGAAGGGTGCAAAAGTTTTCTCGTCAAACCACCCCTATCCATACAAAGCCCTTAAATAGAAGGCCCATCGACACTATAGTAGAATTCCGGAACCAAAATCTATCTCGAGATATGGTGAAAGTAACACAAGAACGTTTGGTCGCCTATTAAAACATGTGTCCCTTAGGTACAAGCCATCGCATACACGGAGCCTAAGCCTACATAGACATGCCAACTAAGAATAATACTTGTTCTCAACCAAACGAAGCGCTTAGCTCACCCTCACTTAGATTTTGAACAGTACACTAGGGGATGGACTAGTGTTACGGATATATTTGGGTGAAGACAGGTGTCGTTAAGCCAAAGAACCACTTGTTCCTTTGGCTACAGCAGTATCACCATCCTTGCACAATTCCGCTTCTAATTATAAGCCAAGGATTCAATCCGCAAACAAGTCCGTCGAATTAATGACCCTCTCATAAAGGGCGAGGGTAGAAAGAAAGAGATAGAGAAACATCTAACGCCTCTAAAGGAAAGTGGGCCTTATCCACCTCGCCACGAGGCGATATTTTTCCTACCACCTTCCTACCGCCTTTCCTGCCCCACTTTAAGAGATATTTACTTAACTCACCGCCTTTACTCCACCGCCTTTCCTGAACCGCCTCTAAGGTGCTATAAAAAGAGAGCACTAATAGAAGAAAAGGGATCCGGAAAAAAGCTCATCACACAAAAACTGCCTAAAACTAAGATTCTCTCTTCAAGTTTTCTGACTTAAGCATCGGAGCTGAATCCGGGCAGAAAGGCCCAATTCGACACCGTCCTTCCCACTTTTTGCGCTCACCGATGAGTAACTCCGGTAATTCCGAGCGAGTTTTTATGATGCTCTTCACACTCCCCGCTCATAGGCGTAAGTAAGCAGCCCACATCAACTATAAATTCTAACCGCTTGGTCGAAAGTCGAGACAGATCACGAGCATGGATGGCGTGACGCGGACCGCTTTTGCATCAAATGCATTAGTTCCCCATCAAAGAGGAATACAAATCTAATGCAATAAAGGGGAAAACATCAATATAATAACAAATAAACTTCCCTAAGATGTTCCCTCTACTATTGGTGCCGCAAATCCTCCTCCAAACCTTGCCGCCGAGAAGCCTTGACGTACCCTGTTCATACCTTATGGAGGCTTGAAAAGGGTGTATTCTTCCCGGCTACACCTAGCGTAACTACTACCAGAAAATATAAAACATACCTGCCGGGGTGTTGCTATGGTGGAGGTTTTTGTAATGTTACCTTTAGGCCTTCATGGAAATAATTTGGCCTGAGAATTGTTCAATTTTGGGTTTGGTAAATCCTCGGATTGTTGCATCATCCTTCTTGCTTCTAATGTTGTCCCGGATATTTCTCTTCTATGTTCTGTGTTCAGGTCAGCTTCGAAGTAGAGAATTTGTTCAAGTGGTGTTGGCTTTGCTTTTCCACCTCTTCATCCTTTCCTACATCCACCAATCCTTCCACCTCTTGTTCTCAACTCCATTGCTCATCAGAATTCATTTGAAAAGATGCTCCCATCTTGTTCTCAAGCTTGTGAAAAGTAGCTTGTAGCTTTTAATTATAGCATCAACAGCTTCAAATTCGGCCTCTGTTTGTAGCTTAAATTTTGCCAACCCTTTCATACATGTGGAGACTACTTCTTGCAACCGTGGCAAATGTGACCATTCTTTGGCTTCCAAAGTTTGAGTCTAATTAAGATCATCCTTTCAATTTGTTTTCTTGTGACTCATTTCCATATCTATATCAATTGGGACTGTCATGCCTTGAAATTATTCTTCAACATCGGGAGTGGGTTGTGCATTATTAAGCCCCAGAAAGTGTTCCTTTTCACGTTCCACCAAATCTCCAAAGACATCTTGCCATTTCACATCCGTCGATGCCTCTGGGTGGGCTTTCTCTATGTAACTTTTGAAGGCTTCTTCCATAGTTGGTCACCCACATTCCGAATCGACAGATAACCGTTCTCCACAAGAATCCCTGACAAGCTTTCTCTGTGATCTTGGCCAAGGGCTCAACTTCTACCCATTTGGTGAATTAATCGATAGCCATTATCAAAAACTTCATTTGTCGAGTCGAAGTAGGAAATGGCCCTAGAAGATCAACTCCCCAGATAGCAAACGGGCTAGGGATGATAATTGGCGTGAGCAATATTGGTGGTCATTTTTGAATCTTGGAATGTCGTTGGCAGGCATCACATTTTCGGGCGAACGCCACCGCATCTTGAGTTAATGTTGGCCAGTAATAGCCTTGTCGCAGGACTTTGTAACTCAAGGCTTTGCCTCCTATATGCCCCCCTCCAATACCTTTATGGATTTCTTGAAGGATATACTTGGCTTTTGTGGGACGCAAGCACCGTAAGAAGGGTTGCGTATAGGACCTCTTGTATAGATTTTCGCCAATGATAGTGTACTGAGCGGATTTGTAAGAAATCCGTCTGGTTTCTGTCTTGTTGGATGGTGTAGGTCCACCTTGCACGTAGTTTCTAATGGGTCAATCCAACTTGACTCTTCTGCTGCACTTTGTACTTCTCCTTCTAACCCTTCAATAGTTTTTGTGGGAAGATACTGTAGGTTGAAAGAGGATTCTGTATCTTCGTTGGGTGCAGTGGCTTTTTTAGATAAGGCATCAGCTTCTTCATTTTGTGCTCGACAGATTTTTTCGATCTGGAAGTGAGCGAAGCATGGAACTATTTTTTTCACCACTGCCTGGTATTTAATCATGTTCTCCTCCTTCGCTTCAAAATTGCCCAATGTGTGGCTCACGACTAGCTGTGAGTCGGAATATACATGCAGATGTTGAATTCCGAGCCCCCGGGCAAAACGTAATCCTGCGATGAGGGCTTCATACTCGGCTTAACTATTGGTCGCTCGGAATTAGAACTTGAGCACTGTCGCAATTTTCCATTTAGAAGGAGAATAAAGGACGAAGCCGGCTCCAGACTTTTCTTCAGTTGCTGATCCAGCAACATATAAGGACCACGGGATGCTTGGGCTTTCTTCTGGGTCCTATGACGGGAGTTCATCCCCCTCCGTGGGAATGGTCAACTCCACAATAAAATCTGCTAGCACTTGAGCCTTGATTGTCGTTCGGGGTTTATAAGTGAGATCAAACTCACCCAATTCTATCACCCACTTGGCTAAACGTCCGGAATTTTCAGGCTTATAGAGGACTTGCTTTAAGGGCTGGTCAGTCAATACCGTTACTTTGTGAGCCTGAAAATACGGCCTCAATCTACGTGCGGATGTGACAAGAGTGAAAGCCAATTTTTCAACTGGTAGATACCTTGACTCCGCGTCGTTAAGGATCTTACTTGTATAATAGACTGGCTTCTGAACTCCATTGTCTTCTCTTAAAAGAACTGCACTGACCGCTCGAGGAGCAGCGGCCAAGTAGACGTAGAGTTCCTCCCCTACTTGCGGCTTAGCTAGCAATTGAGGCGATTGGAAATAACCTTTAAGCTCCTGAAAGGCTTTCTCACATTCTTCTGTCCACTCCATTTTCGGTGCTTTTCGCAAGGCTTGGAAGAGTGGGAGGTTTTTCTCTCCGGCTTTAGAGATAAATCTCCCAAGAGCTGCTAGGCGTCCATTAAGCCGTTGTACCTCTTGAAGACTTTTAGGTGATCCCATATCAAGGATGGCTTTGACCTTTTCCGGATTTGCTTCTATTCCTCTTTGAGTCAATATAAATCCGAGAAATTTCCCTGATCGGACACCAAAAGCACACTTGTTCGGATTTAGGCGCATGTTATAAGTCCGAAGCGACTGAAAGGCCTCTTGTAAATTCGTTAGGTGTTCATCGGCTTTTCGGCTTTTCACCAGGATGTCGTCCACATAAGCTTCAACATTTCTGTCAATTTGCTCCTTGAAGACTGTATTTATGAGCCTCTGGATGGTAGCTCCGGCATTTTTTAGACCGAATGGGATCACCTTATAGCAATAAGTTCCTTTGTTTGTAATGAAGGATGTTTTATCTTCATCGTCTTTGGCCATTCGGATTTGATTGTAGCCTGAGAAGGCATCTAAGAAACTCAGCATCTCATGCCCCGCCGTAGAATCAACCAAACCATCAATTGAAGGTAGAGGGAATGAATCTTTTGGACAAGCTTTATTTAGGTCCGTGAAATCCACGCACGTTCTCCATTTTTCGGACGGCTTTTTTACTAGAACCACATTGGCCAACCAGTCAGGATAGTTCACCTCTCGGATAAATCCAACCTTCAAAAGGGTTGATACTTCTTCTTCTGCAGCCTTCTGCCTTTCTGGGGCGGAATTCCTCCTTTTTTGTTTGACAGGCTTGAACGACTGATCTACGCTGAGACGGTGTTCAATGACATCACGCTTTACACCTGGCATGTCTTCTGATGACCAGGAGAAGAGATCAGAATTTGTTCTTAGTACTACCATGAGATTTTCTTGATGTGCTATTTTCAAATCCGCACCAATACGCACAGTACGCTCCACTCTAGTTGTGTCTAGGGGAACTGTAAGCAATTCTTCAACTGGTGTGGGGCGGAGTTCTTCATCTTCCCTTTCGGCTATTTTGTTGATCAACATGGCTTCCGAAACTCTTGTTTTGCCTTTATTTAGAACTTTTCCTTTGAAAGTTGAAACATAACATTTCCGTGCCAAGGGTTGATCCCCTCTTACTTCTCCACTGCCACTCTCGGTCGGAAATTTGAGGAGAAGATGGCAAGTGGAAATTATTGCTTTCAAGGTGTTGAGGGTTGGCCTACCAAGAATCACATTGTAACTTGAAGAACAGCGTACAACTAGAAAATTTGTTGTCACTGTTGATGATCTTGGCGAATTCCCTACCGTAACTGGCAACGTGATCATTCCTTCGGGTTGTACCACCCCTCCGGAAAATCCCACTAAAGATGATTTTACGGGGAGCAAGTTGTCTGGATCGTACCTCAATCTTTCGAAGGCGCTCCAGAAAAGAATGTCCACTGAACTTCCACTATCTACCAGAACTCTTTTCATTTGGAAGCTGGAAACCATGATAGCGATGACCAAGGCGTCGTCATGAGGGTGGCGAACACTGCTGACATCGTTGTCATAAAAAATGATGGGGGCCATAGGCCGAGACCTTCTTTGTAGCGCTTTTGTTTCCTGCGCAACTCCCACCATTCGGGCATAGCTTTTTCGAGAGGCGGAACCTTCACCACCACACCCAGGACCACCACTAATTAATCCGACCATCTCCCCTTTTTCTTCTTCAAGCTGTGAAGTTTCAGGCTCCTCTTGGACCTCAATGTTGATATACTGCTCCAATTAACCCTTCTAACGACATCTTCTATGGCGTTCATCAAATGGGTGCATTTTTCTATGTCATGCCCTCTAGCTTGATGAAACTTGCAATATCTTTTGTTGTTCTTTTGCCGTTCGGGATTCTTTGCAGGTTCTGGCCAAGTCAAGAGTTATTGATCCTGTATTTGCATAAGAATATGGCTTCGGGTCTGATTTAGTGGGGTATGATGATCGTATCTGACAATTTTCCCTTCTTTTGCAGATTCTCTAGGTTGTAGCTTATGTCGCTGTGGGCGTGTTGAAGTTTCCAGACCTCTATTCTCACCCTTACGATCCTTGCGCGATCCTCCCTCCTTTCGGATTTCTGTGGGCCTTCTGTTGAAATTTTGATGGGCTTTTCCCTTCTGGATTTCCGCAGAGGCACGTCGAGCCTCTTCTTCCCAGCCCGTATAAATTTCATCAGAATTGATATACTTTTGGGCATGGACCATGAGGGCGGGGATGGTTTTCTACGGATCCAAAGTGAGGGAAAAACGAAAAGGGGATTCTAGCAAACCCTCCATCAGGATAGTTACGGCCATGCGCGGAATAAGGTCCGCAACATTCGCGGCTTCATCTATGAAACGGTTCAAATAGGCTTGGAGTGTTTCACCCCCTCGTTGCTTAACGCGCATAAGGGTAGACGGAGTTTTCTTTTGCTTTGAGTAATTAGCAAAATAAGCTAAAAAGCGATCTGCTAGAACTTGAAATGAAGGAATCGTGCTAGATGGAAGATCGACAAACCAGTCTTGCGCTTTTCCGTTTAAAGTAGCGGGAAAAGCTCGGCACATACGAGCGTCTATAATTCCAGAAAGCAGCATCTTCGATTGGAAGGACTTTAAGTGACGAGACGGATCGGTTTTGCCCACATATGCAATCATAGCAGGTGGTCGGAAACTATCAGGAACTTGCTCCTCCGATATTTTCTTGATAAAGGGCGAGCATACGTTGAGAACATGCCGTTCGGATTTCTGTCTTCCTCGAGAGGGGTCTTGTCCCCGTGTTCTTCTGTCAACAGTAGGAGCGGATGGACTATTCCGTTCTGTTCTTGTCCGTTCCGTTCTTGTATGCCGTTCTGTTCTTGTGGCAGCTTGCTCTCGACGTCGAACGGAGGGAGGTTCTGAACTAGCTGAGAAGGCGGTTCTCTCCCTTCTTTCTCCATGGGTGTGAGTCCTTGTCCTCCCTCTGCTTTCGGAATTGGCTAGTGGGGCTGTTGGCACATTTGGTGGAGTTCGTGTGGGAGGAAGTGACGGATGAGTCAAAGTATGAAAAGCTTGAGCTAACTGCTCTAATTGCTGCTACATGTTAAGATAAAACTCCGGGATGGGTTCCTGGGGTGGGACGGAAGGATTTTTCGATGGTGGTAAGATAGGTGGATTGTCCGACGGAATCGTCTCATGCCCTCGGACTTCACCAGGTCCTTCAGGATTACTAGGTGCTCCTTGTTCTTGGATTCGTTTTGATCTTCTGGTAGTAATCATTTGGCTTTTTGTAAGGGTCCCCACGGACGGCGCCAAACTGTTGATGCCAAAAACTGGTCCACCTCACACTTTGGCTACTGTTGCTTCGTGATCTGGTCTCAGCCTTTGACAAACGGTTGAAATTTATAGTTGGTGTGGACGCTTGCTTCAACTTCTGAACAGGGAACACAGGGAACGTTTTGGAATTCCGATTGGAATTATCAGCTCTTGATCGGAATTATCAGCTCTTTGCTTTGGGATGAATCTATAAAAAGGAGAAAGGAGAGATCAAAATTGGGCCTTTCTACCCAGATTTAACTCCGATGCTTAAGTCAGAAAGCTTGTGAGAAGGAAGTCTTAGACATAAGTTAGTTCTTTGTGTAATGATTTTTCTTCCTCTTTTCTTTCTATCATTACTCTTCTTTTATAGCAGCTTAAAGGCGGTTTAGGAAAGGCGGTGGGTAAGGCGGTGAGTAAGGCGGTGAGTAAATATCTTCTAAGGCGGTAAGAAAATATCTGCCTACTGCATAGGTGCTACGTACGTAGGTAAGTAGAAAATATCTGCCTACTGTAGAGGCAAGTGGATAAGATCTACTTACTGTAGAGGCGTTAGATATTTTCTTCCCTAGGTGGCTATAAGAACCTTATGAGACCCTCATGCCTTGTGGATAAGAAGGTTGCTATAATTCCGACGAACTTGTTTGTAGGATTGAACCCTCATTTTATTTGCCGAACAGAATTATACTAGGATATTTGGTGATATTGCCGCGCGGCCAAAGGGATACAGTCCTGTGTATGACAGGTGGCCATTTAGGTCGATGACACGCGTCTTACCAAATATATCCGTAACAATACATTTAAAGGAGTCTCTCGCCTAATAACTCAATCTCTCGGCGTACTCACAAACCCCACCTATTGAATTAGATCTACATATGGAGAGGCGTTTGCTATCTACACCCATATGAATCCTATTGACATTCAGAGCTATCACAATGTAGAATATCAATACCATACATGACATTCAATAGGTTCTCAAAACATTAAAACATTCATTCAAATATGGAAATCCATACAAGCAAAGTTATGTACTAATCCGGAGGTTCATCATGCCCAAGTATCTAGTAAATTAGTTCCCCATGAAAGGGGAACACAAATCCAACACAAGATTCATGAGAAAGAAATGAGAGATAATATGAAACACACTTCCCTCCACTGTTGGCGAGGACCATTGGCGGGATGTGTACATTTGCCCTAAAAATGCCCCTTCAATGTTTGCCTTCACCATTTTTCTCCAAGGTCTTCAATAAAACCCTAATCTCCAAGATGGAGAAGGGATAGGAGCTCCTAGAAAGATTATAAGCAAAAATTTTTTAAAAAAATAGAAGCCCCTTCCAAACCCTAAAATCTCAAATTTATAGCGCTTAGGTGAATTTACATAAAAGGTGCCCAAATCGGGTCAGCCCGAATTCGAATCTGCCACAAAGTAAGGTCATGTCTCGTCTAAACCGTGTGTCATGAGGGCGCACGATTGCCCCTACGCCATATTACTAGGTCTATGCGCTTCGTGGTACGGCCGCACCGTCAGCCGCACAGCTCTTTGTAAAATTTGGTTGTATACGCTCTGAGTACTTGTGCGGGTGCGTGCGGGCGCACGGTCGAAAACACGGCTGCAATAAACTTGGTATTCTGCCTTAAATTGTGCCGAATTGCTTCCATTTTGCTCTCGAGGCTCTCCAAGGCCCTGTAAATAAGAATTAACGCAAATTAAGTACCACTAGGCTAAAATTACTCGGAATCACAAGCATAGTGTATATGAAAATGGTATTAAAATATGATCAATTTAACGTTTATCAAATAACCCCACACTTAAGCGTTTGCTTGTCCTCAAGAAAACAAAAAAAATAAAAATTCAAGACATGAGAAGCGTTCAACCTCAAACAATGGAGTACTTTCATTTTATTCTACTCAAAGCAATCACCATTGAAATGCGCATTTTCCATTTTCAACACCTCAGGCTTAGGTCAATCTCACGACATATTTTAGTATAGCTCTAGGTGAGAGTTTTACTCCACTTACCATGTTCCCGAGTCTTTGAATGGTATGTAAACCCTCAGTGGACTCTAGAGGTTCCTCGAGGCCCTAAGTCCAAATCATCTAGCCCTTTAAGAAAAATAAAGTTTCTTTTTGTTCTTTTCTTTTTAATTTTTTGCTTTTCTCTTTTTATTTTCAAATATACTCCGATAGGGCATCCCTAATGTATCCGACTTTCTGGGGAACCAAAGAATAATGTAGAGTGTGGATCAACCTTTCTGAGGGATTTACATGCTGGTTAGGCACCAGAGCACCCAACTACTCAGAAGATTACAACCCTACATACACGCGCTCATGCTCACTAGTAACCTTTTAGCTTGAGGAACACCCCTATTAGGAGCCAGAAAGTCGAGCTTACTTCATCGCCAAGAGTAGAGGAGCACTATCTTGGTCTTTATTTTTATAGTCTCTATGTACAAAATTTATTCACTTTTTTCAACTCTACTTTCAAGGGCTCGAAGTTTGACTTGTGCCACGAAAACTCTTAGAGCCATTGAAGATAATACTTAACAATCTAAGTCAAGAAAACATGATCATGGGTTATCTAATGTCACTAGAGAATATATAGTAGTCTTGAAGAGTTTCTCTAAGTGTCCAAGGTGTTTTATAGGAAAAATTTGAAAAATTTTGCTCAAATGTTGCATACTAAGAGTAAATCAAAATTGAATACAATTTTTCAACATGCCGTCATTAGTATACACTAAGAATGTATATCACATAAAAGATTTGCAATGAATTATATCATCCCCACACTTAAAGATTTACAATGAATTAATTTATAGAGATATTCAATGAATTTCAAAAACTACACATGTGTACCTATCCTCAATGCAAACAATCAAGCATGGAATTTTTAATAGAAGAAATTAAAAATTTGGAGAGGGTAAACTGAAACTTCCCATGTTACTTGTAATAATTCCATGATGGGCTTGAAACCAAGGTGAAGTTGTCGTGTTGTTCATCATACAATATTCTATTAATAATCCTACAAGCATGAAGGGAGACGAAAAGATACAAGAACATAATAAAAGATTATGATATTTATTTATTTTGAGAAAGGTAAGCCCTTACTCATTAGTATAAGATCGAAGTAAGATAGAGCAAGGAGGATAAGCCCTCGATCACTGATACAAAAGCAGCCTAAGTAGGGTTGTGAGGTAAGCCTATGCTCAAGAAGTAAATGACATGAGGTGTTGTTGATACGGCATTAGGTCGCCTTAGGGGTGGCTGGAGGGGTGCCGCGGGTAGGACTCTAGGAAAAGGGAAAAAAAGGATCCCAGAGAGGGTGCCGGAGTGGAGGTTCGTGCATTGAGGATGGTGAGAATGCGGTTTAGGCCAGCCCTTATGTGTAGCTATTCCTCACATATTTGCTGGTCGGTGTCAATGGCTTGTTGTAGCTCTATTTTTAGCACTTCCAAATCCTGCAGGTTTAGGTTGCTGGGTTGAACAATATTGGAGATATTCTAGTGGAGACCTAAGGGTGGAAAGGGAAGGAAGTATAGGAAGGGGAAGGGAGATAGAGAGATTGGATAGGGTGGGGCGGCTAGAGTTTTGGATGGGGTATAGGTGATGAAAATAAGGGTCCCACCCGTGCAGAGCCATCTTTTCGATTTGTGCGGACGGTCGTGCAAGCGCATGACTTCCCATACAAATTTCTACGGGTTGGGTGTATGAAAGTACGCCTGTACGCCTCTTTCACCGCTTTAATTACGAAGAGTAAGGGTTCCGTGTGGCTGCACAATTGCCCACAGGACCCTCTCTAAGAGGTGTATGTGCAAGGTTTCCCAGCAATTTGAATGCCGATTATCTATAATGATCCTAATTCCTCACCCCATCGATTTAGAATTGGAGATTCACTAAATATGCAGGATCGAGGGCTCTTTATCACCTTATTGTAAAGTAAAAGCTAGATTATCAATGTGAATGATACATGAATTTCTCTAAACACTTGGGTTGCCTCCAAAGAAGCGGTTATTTAACGTCACTAGCTTGACGTTCTTGTTTTAATGGTCAAGGAGGGTCGACCAGTTCAATGTTTCTACTGCCTTCCCTCAGAGTGCTGCTATCATAATACACCTTTACCCGCTGTTCGTTTACCATGAATGTGCCCTTCGCCTCGTGATTGATTTCTATCACCCCTTGAGGGTAAACCCTCGTAAACGTGAAAGGTCTGGACCATCACGAACAAAGCTTGCCTGGGAAAAGTTTGAGTCATGAGTTGAACAACAACACTTGATCCCATTCCTTAAATTGCTTTCGGTGTTTAATTAGCTTATCATGGTGTTGCTTGGTTCGTTCCTTGTATAACCTCAAATTCTCATATGTTATACATCGTCATTCGTCCAACTCATTTAATTGGAGTTTCCTCTTTTCCCGTGCAAGAGATGGATCATAGTTCAAGAATTTGGTGGCCCATTAAGCTCTATGTTCTAATTCCACCGGTAGATGGCATGCTTTCCCGAAAACCAACTGAATTGGAGTACTTCCCGTTGGTGTCTTATACACAGTTCGGTATACCCATAATGTATCATCAAATTTATCGGACCAATTCTTTTTATGATATGTAACCATTTTCTCTAAGATGTGCTTCAGCTCTCTATTAGATACTTCACTTGTTCACCTGTTTGGGGGTGGTGAGGGGTTGACGTGCGGTGTATGACACCTTATCGTGTAAGGGTTTTAGCGATTTGTGCATTGTAGAAGTGTGTGCCTCGATCATTGATGATAGCTCTAGGTGTGCCAAATCTGGAGAACAACCTTCTCAAAAACTTGACTAAACTCCTAGCATCATTCGAGGGTAATGCTTACAACTCAACCCATATGGAGACGTAGTCTACCTCAACCAATATGAGATTTTGTTCGCATTGGAGTTCAGGAATGGACCCATAAAATCTATACCCCAAATATAGAATACTTTACATACCTAAATTGAGTTCTGTGGCATCTCATCCCGGCGGGATATATTTCCCGAATGTTGACAATTATCACATTGGCGGGTGAACTCTAGGGCCTCTTGAAATAATGTGGTCGAATAGAATCCTATGACAAGAACCTTCCTTGCCGTTTTATTTGTATTGTAGTATCCCCCAATTGGCCCTATATGACAATGACCCAAAATTTTCCATCTTTCTTCTTTGGAGACATACCTCCTAAGTATCTGATCAACGCAAATGCGAAACAGATGAGGGTCATCCCATACGTAGTGTCTAAGGTCGGCGAAGAATTCCTTCCTTTGGTAATATATGTAATCTCCAGGGAGTTTCTTGGCTACCAGATTGTTGGCATAGTAAGCAAACCAAGGTGGAATGGTTTCTTCATTTAGCGTATGCAGTTCCTCGTTCAGTACTTGAATGCTATACAATCGCTCCTCAGGAAAGGATTTGTTGATGTCTTTATCTCTTAATGTTTCTCTGTATGGGTTTTCTAGTCGCGCTAGATGATCTGCAGCCAAATAATCGGTTCCCCATTTATCCTTGATTTCCAAATCAAATTCCTAATGGAGTAAGACCCATCGGATCAATTGTGGTTTTACATCAGATTTGGTTAATAGGTAGCACAGAGCTTAATGATTGGTATAGAACACAACCTTAAATAAGACCAAATATGAGCGGAATCTATCGAATGCGAACACTACGGCAAGGAGTTCTTTCTGTATCATTGTGTAGTTATCCCGTATGTCAATAAGAGTTTCGCTAGCATAGTATATAGTCTGAAAATTCTTGTTTTGCCTTTGCCCCAGAACTGCCCCTACCGCGTAATCACTCGCGTCACATATTAGCTACAACGGTAGACTCTAGTCTGGTATTATCATAATCGGGACTCGAGTAAGTTCTGCCCTCAAAGTGGTAAATGCAGATGGGCATTTATTCTTGAAGTTATATGGAGCATTCTTCTCAAGAAGTTTGGTTAATAGCTTGGCGATTTTAGAGAAATCTTTTATGAAGCGTCGATAGAACCCCGAGTGCCCCAAAGAGCTTCATATAGCCTTAACTGACATAGGTGGGGATAACTTCTCAATTGTTTTGATCTTGGCCTTATACACTTCAATGCCTTTATAAGAAATTTTATGACCGAGGACAATTCCTTCCCGTACCATGAAGTGACACTTCTCCCAACTCAATACTAGGTTAGTTTCTTCACACCTGGCTAACACCTTCTCAAGATTATCAAGGCATAGATCGAATGAATCCCCAAATATGGAGAAGTCATCCATAAACACTTCCATTTTCTTCTCCACGAACTCCTCAAAAATAGAGAGCATACATCGTTGAAAAGTGGTTGGTGCGTTGCACAGGCCAAAGGGCATACGGCGATAGGCAAAGGCATCATAAGGGCAAGTAAAGGTTGTCTTCTCTTGATCCTTGGGAGCAATAGGGATTTGAAAATAGCCTGAGAAGCCATCAAGGAAGCAGTAGAAAGAATGCCCGGCAAATCACTCAAGCATTTGAACAATAAAAGGTAACGAAAAATGGTCCTTCCTTTTGGCGTCGTTAAGCTTTCTGTAGTCATTGCAGAGGCGCCATCCTGTTACTGTTTTCGTAGGGACAAGCTCATTCTTTTCATTTGTTACAACAGTCATCCCGGCTTTCTTTGGTACCACTTGCACTGGACTTACCCATGTACTATCTGAAATAGCATAGATGACCTCAGCGTCAAGAAGTTTAATCACCTCAGCTTTTACCACCTCCTATATATTCGGGTTTAGTCTTCTGTGGGGTTGAAGTGATGGTCTGTGGTTTTCTACCATTAAAATTTTATGGATGCAAAATGATGGATCTATGCCCTTGGTGTCTGTAATCTTTCCATGCTATGGCCTTTTTATTGCTTTTTAGTACTCGTAACAACTTCTCCTTCTATTCGGGGGATAAATCTGCCGCGGTAATTAGGGGCAGTTTCGAATTATCTCCCAACAATGCATATTCATGAAGCTTTGGCAGCTCCTTTATCTCCAACTATGGAGGTTCTTCAAACGAAGAATTTACTTTCTCATCAGTATCTTAAAATATTTCGTTGAACTCTTGTTCCTCTGAGATTTGATCTGACTAAGAATTTTCTCTTGAATGATCGGTGAGCCAGAGTCTTCATTGCCTTGCCCTAATTCTTCTTCAGCACCCTCCTTCATGTGCAAGAGGTGTCATTCCTCTACACTTGTTGCGTACATGGAAGTGAGATCTACCGGGTAAACTCCTTCTACATTGTTCCCCTTTAAGTCAATCTCAAGGGGATCCATTTGGAAATGATGCATGGTTACGGGTAGGCCAGCGTTCATATTGTTAAGTTGTTGGAAATACTCCTGCTCCTGCTCAATAAAATCATTGAACACCTTCTGCCAGGTTATTTAACCTGAAATAGGTTGTTGATCTTGATATCTTGTATTATAGCACTCCTCCCAACAGTGCGACAAGCATGTCGCGCATGATCCTCAATCTTAGCAACTCATATACAGGCATTCTTGATAAGCAGATTCAAATTGCTCTGGTGCAGTTTGTTCATTTTCGATCCATTCATTTAATGTCAAATGTTACACCAGGTCGGCTATGAAGTTATGATATGTTGTTTCCCAATCCCTTGAAAAACAAAACAAAAAGACAATCAGTGCGAATGAGCTCAGGGATAAAAACAAAAATAAAAGGGAAAGAGAAAAGAGTTAAAAGGTAAAACTTTTAAACCTAAAACTAAGACTAACTAACATACTCCTAATATTCCTAGTGACCTAAAGGTCCCCGGTAACTGCGCCAAAAACTTGATTGAGCCTAATGCCTATGCTTATACCTCAAGTGCACGAGTCATGTCAAGTAGTAAAGTGAACTATGAAAGTCGGATATTGAACCCCCAAGGACCTATGTCACTAATCTTATCTAATTGTCTCCTACCTAGTCTATCCAAAGGTTGGGATAAAATTCTAATCTAGTTGCTAAATTAAAAATGACTCAAAATCAACTTGGTTAGAATAGTAATGGCAATTAATCATAAAGGGGAGATACTCGGGCAATGAATCCCCCCTTAATATTTGCAAGTAATGGCACGTACGAATTTCTACTTGAAGAATATTAGTTAATGGACCAAGAGTTCCTATAGTGCTTTCATACCCTCCGTCGAGGCGAGTTACTAACCTAATACCCTCATTGCTTTAGCATTTTAGGGAACCTATATCTTGGAAGAGTTGTAGGAATAATACATCTAAAGGAGTCTCTAGCCTAAATACCCGATCTCTCTCGGCGTACTCACAACGATCTACCTATTAAAGTAGATCTACATATGGGAAGGCGTTCTCTATTTACACCCATATGAATCCTACTAACATTCAGAGCTATCACAACGTAGAGTATCGATACCATACATCACATCTAATAGGTTCTCAAAAAATTAAAACATTCATTCAAATATAGAAATCGATACAAGCAAAGTTAAGTACTAATCCGGAGGTTCACCATGCCCAAGTATCTAACAAATTAGTTCTCCATCAAAGGGCAACACAAATCCAACACAAGATTCAAGAGAAAGAAATGAGACATAATATGAAACACCCTTCCCTCTACTGTTGGCAAGGACCGTTAGCGGGATGTGTAGATTTACCCTAAAAATGCCCTCTCCAATGCTTGCCTTCGCCTTCTTGCTCCAAGGTCTTCAATAAAACCCAAATCTCCAAGATGGAGAAGGGATTAGAGCTCCAACAGAGATGCTCAACCAAAAGTCTATAAAAAAATAGAAGCCCTTTTTAAACCCTAAAATCCTCTATTTATAGGGCCCAGGTAAATCTACATAAAAGGTGCCCAAATTGGATTAGCCCGGATTCAAATCTGCAACAAAAACATCTTAGGTCGAGTCTGAAATGCAAGTCATGCGGGCGGTCATACAGGCGCACGGTTGCCCACACGCCATATCACCAGGTCTGTGCGCTTTGTGGTGAGGCCATACAGTCGGCCGCACAGCTCTCAATAAAATTTGTTTGTATGCTCTCTCAGTACTCGTACGAGTGTGTGCGAGCGCACGGTAGACCGCACGACTTCAGCAAACTTGGTATTAAGCCTCAAATTGTCCCAAATTATTTCCATTTTGCTCTCAACACTTTGTAAGGCTCTGTAAATAAGAATTAACGCGAATTAAGTACCAATGGGCTAAAATTACTCGAAATCACATGCATAGAGTACATGAAAATGATATTAAAATATGATCAATTGAACGCTTATCAAATTTCCCCACACATAAGCGTTTGCTTGTCCTCAAGCAAACAAACAAATAAAAATTCATGACAAGTGAAGCGTTCAACCTCAGGCGATAAAGTACTTGCATTTTATTCTACTCAAAGCACTCACCATTGACACGTGCATTTTCCTATTTCAACACCTCGGACTTAGGTCAATCTCACGACACATTTTAGTATAACTCTAGATGAGAGTTTCACTCCACTTACCATGTTCCCAAGTCTTAGAATGATAAGCATACCCTCAGTGGACTCTAGAGGTTCCTTAAGGCCCAAAATACAAATAATCTAGCCCTTTAGGAAAAATAAACTTTCTTTTTGTTCTTTTCTTTTCAATTTATCGTTTTTCTCATTTTCTTTTCATTTATACTCCGGTAGGGCATCCCTTATGGATCCAAGTTTCCGGGGAACCAAAGATTAATGTAGAGTGTGGATCTCCCTTTTCTGAGGGATGCACATGCTGGTTAGGCACCGGAGCACCCAACTACTCAAAATATTACAACTCTACATACACGCGCTCATGCTCACAAGTGACTTTTCAGCTTAAGGAACACTCTGATTACGAGCCAAAAAAATCAAGCTTACTTCGTCACCAAGAGTAGAGGAGCACTATCTTGGTCTTTATTTTGCAGTCTCGATATACAAAATTTATTCACTTTTTTCAACTCTACTTTCAAGAGCTAGAAGTTTGACTAGTGCCACAAAAACTCTTGGATCCATTGAAGATAATACTTAATAATCAAAGTCAAGAAAATATGGTCATGGGTTATCTAATATCACTAGAGAATATGTAGTAGTAATGAAGAGTTTCTCTAAGCATCCAATTCATAGGAAAAATTTGAAAAATTTCGCTCAAATTGTGCACACTAAGAGAAACAAAATTGAATACAATTTTTCAACATGTCGTCATGTGTGTACACTAAGCACATATATCACATAAAAGATTGCAATGAATTAATTGGATATCATACCCACACTAAAGTTTCGCAATGAATTAATTTATTGAGATATTCAATGAATTTCAAATACTATACATGTGTACCCATCCCCAGTCTTAAAATTTTTCATTGCTCTCAATGAAAACAATCAAGCATGGAATTTATAATAGATGCAATTAAGGAATTTGGAGAGGTAAACCTAGACTTCCCCAGTTACTTGTAATGATTCCATGATGGGAGTGATTCAAGGTGAAGTTGTGGTGTTGTTCATCACACAACATTCTTTTAATAATCCTGCAAGCATGAAAGGAGATCAAAAGACACAACCGTATAGTAGAAGAGTACGGTATTTATTTATTTTGAGAAAGGTAAGCCCTTGCTCATTAGTACAATATCGAAGTAAGATAGAGCGACGGGGATAAGCCCTCGATCACTAATACAAAAGCAGCCTAAGTGGGGTGGTGGGGGTAAGCCTATGCTCATGAAGAAAATGATACAAGGTGTTGTTGATCTAGCATTAGGTCACCTTAGAGGGGGCAGGAGGATAGGACTCTGGGATAGAGAAAAAAGTGGATCCTGGAGGGGGTGCCAGAGCGGAGGATCGTGCGTTGAGGATGGCGAGAATGCGGTTCAGGTCAGCCCTTATGTGTAGCTGTTCTTCACGTATTTGTTGGTTGGTGTCAATGGCTTGTTGTGGCTCAATTATAGCGCTTCCAAATCCTGCAGGTTTAGGTTGCTGGGTTGAACCATAGTGGAGATATTCCAATGGTGACCCAATGGTGGAAAGGGGAGGAAGTAGAGGAAGGGGAAGGGAGATAAAGAGATTGGATTGGGTGGGGCAGCTAGGGTTTTGGATGGGGTATAGGTGATGAAAATGAGGGTCCCACCCACATGGAGCCATCTTTTCAATTTGTGCCACACGGTCGTGCAGGCGCATAACTTCCCACACAAATTTCTATGGGTTGAGTGTATCATAGTGCGCCCGTACGCCTTTTTCAACCGTTAAATTACAAAGGGTGCTGGTTGCACACGGCCACACGGCTGCACGCACGACCCTCTTGCAGAAAGGTATATACAAGGTTTCCCAGCAATTTAAATGTCGATTATCTATGATGCTCCTAATTCCTCACCCCATCGATGTAGAGTTGGAGATTTACTAAATGTGTCGGCTCAAGGGCTCTTCACTTTATTGTAAAGTAAAAGCAAGACTAACAGTGCGAATGATGTACAAATTTCTCTAAACCTATTTATTGTCTCCCAAGAAGCGCTTGTTTAACGTCACGAGCTTGACGTTCCTATTTTAATGGTCAAGGAGGATCGACTACTTAAATGTTCTTACTGCCTTACCTAAGAGTGCTACTATCATAATACAGCTTCAGCCGCTGTCCGTTTACCTTGAATGTGCCCTTCGCCTCGTGATTGATTTTTGAAATAAAAAAGTGTTTAATTTCCTTAAATAGATTATAAATTAAAGAAATACCCTAAGGGATTAAATGGTTTGATCAAATGGGGGAAGAAGAAAATTTAAAAGAATAAAACCCTAATTAGGGTTAGAGGAGGTCGTTAGGGACCTGGTTATAATTTCCAAAAGTTTTAAGGACCTGGTGGAAATTATCCTCACTTACTGAGGTTGGACTAAATTGAAACCTAGAAAGTTCTGAGGACCTCTGGATAATTTTCCAGATCAAAACCCTTATACAAATTGTTCAATGGTCAGGATTAGAAGATCTTAGATGTAAGCTGATCTCGAAGCATTTAAAAAGGCATCCATGAGGCCACGTGTTAAGCCGCTAACGAATCCATCTGATCGTGTGTTGGATTCGAGACAACGAGAAAGAAGACAGTGCGGGTGACCCCACGGTGAGGGCGCAATGAGATCCGCTCATCTTTGGATAAGTCTCAAGTTTGAGACTGGGTGCATTCATCGGGTCGTTGGTCGCGATGGGATCTATGCCATTCTTTTGATAGAGTGTTAGATCCGAGGCAAAATGATTCGGCTCTGGCCGTTGGATGAGATTCAAGAAATCCTCGCCACCAATCTGTGGAGTGATGATCCCGAGGCATGGCAGCCTTTCTCACAGCCCCCAAAAAACCGCCACCACGCGCCCAGCCACCTTCTCAGGCCGTTACACGCGGGGAGGCCGTCGGTCGTCAGCCAACTGCTCCGTGAAGCTCGCGAGTGTTTTGCCTCCCCTTGCCTATAAAGGTAGAAGTCTCTATGGCCTGCAGAAGACAGAGAGGAGAAAGACCAAGGAGGTGAAGGATCTCCGGCTATCAGAGATTAGAGGGGTAAAATAAGGGACTGCTCCCGGCGTCTGGTGGCTTCATAGTCATCTCCAAGCTGTAGAGGACGCCAAGAAGGGAAGGCGGAGGTGTTGCCTCTCGTCCACGAAACTCGCCGGAAAATCAGAGCTCCTCCGCCAAGCGACAGAGAGCTATTAGGAGGCTCTATTCGACGATCACCCACTCCCGGTAAGCCTCTGCTCCCTCCAGTATGACTTTAGAATGGTATGACATGCATTCTGCCCTCGGTACGAGCTCGCCGGAGAAGAAGAAGGAACCGACCAGGGTGGTGGAACTCCAGAGAAAGGTGGTGAGCATTCCACCTTCCCGAGTGGAGTTCGACGCGCGCCGGTGGTCTGGTGTGCCCTTCAGGAGTAGTACGGCGGATGTGGCTCTCACTGGTGAAGCTCCCGGTGGTGATCGGCGGAGAGAGGGAGAGTGAAAGAAGAAATAGAAGATAATAATAAAAAAATAATAATAATAATCAAATACCAATTTAATCTATTAATAGATTAAAGTTATATGTAATAAATTGGAATAGATTAGTTTAAATTTACTATAGCATGACAACTATTAACTCAATAAATCAAAAGGACATATAGGCCAATTAATCAATTTAATTGCTTAATTAGATTGGTAGAGTATCTAATTAAATTGATGAATTGATGTTGGACATCTAGGTATTTAAATAAATAATACCTAAGTTGATTTTAAAAAAAAAGAACATCATCAAAGTTGATTAATTTAATACCTAAGTATCTAGGTGATTAAATTAAATCGTGTAGTGGCCTAAGTTTGATGATTGAGCCCAATCAAGTCAATGAACCAATTAGATTAGAAGGACCAAGGTTTCGAACCTAAACTTCAAGATAGTTGATTGAATCAATTAAAGAAGGGCTAGTTGGTGGGATTTGTTATAAGACCCAACTAAATTGAGCTAGGGAAGTAGGTGGGCTCAGCCATGGAATAAAAAAAATATAGAATAAAAGGTTGTGGATAGTGGGAGTTGAACCCTAGACCACATAGATTGTGTGGTTGGGCCTTAACCCAAGGGGACATGGCTAGCCACGTGATAGAGGTTGCTCTTCCTAAATTAAATAGAATATGGCAGGTTATAACAAGACTACTTTGTGGGCTTAATAGATGGGCCCAATTTGACTAAAAAAACTAGAAGTGACCAATTAGGGTTCATACTACGACAAACAAGAGAAAGGTTGACCAGTTGATCAGAGTTGACTAAAGTTGACCTAGTGTAGGTTGAAAGTCAACTAAGGGCTTGGTAATAAGTGAAATGGGTTGGTAACCAAGTAGATGGTCTTAAGGACCCGTTTAGTGGGCCTAGGCCCATCGAAAACGAGAGTTATGCATGAGCATTTAGAAACGTAGGGTTTTATTAGAATTTTGACATTAATAGAAACTCTACTACCAGATACTCTCGTGGAGTCTTAGAGACACATCAGGAGGAGACTAGGAAGGTTTTTAGTTCTTACAAGAGCTAAGTACACTTGCCTTGAGCTCACTCTTCGGAGTTTTCTTGGCTTTGCTGTTATTATGTTGATAGTTGCTTTATTGATTTCATACATGCTATCTTTATGATTTTAATTCCTATTAAGCATGTATGTTTGTTTCGGGATGTTGGTATCCCTGGTTGTTGTGGTCTATTGCCCGGACTCAGTGGAGCGTGGGGGCTCCGATAGGGAAATGTCCAGGGATAGGACACCCTGGCATTTTTGCTTGCCGCGTCAGAGAGGTGATACTCTGGTAGTCCTACCCGTCAGTAGGTATCGACACGTATGAGAGGTGGTACTACCGACTTACGACCGTAGGGTTGAACGACCATAGGGTCTTGTTTACAGCGCATAGCTAGTTATACTGGCCGAGAGTGATCCTTGAGTTTTCTTTGAAACTCAACACAGAGCTTGAGGGCTTCTGTTGTTAGGGGTCATGCCTTTGGATTGATTTGTGGTAGACTCCTAGAGTTATGTTTTCTTGGGATGTGATCCTTTTACTTGACATTTTGTTATTATGTCTTTGTTAGCCCGCAGGGGTACTTACTGAGCTTTTCTTTCGAAAGCTCATGCATTTGTTCTTTCTCTCTTGTACAGATCCCAAGGTTTAGGGGCTGGTGCTGAGGAGATTCTCTAGGAGGTTGTTTTAGGAGATTCGAGGTCTGAGGGTCTCCCTTGACTTTTCTTTTTAGAGTTGATTTTAGGTAGGACCCGTATAGGGACCTTGTTTTGTATAGGGCCTATGGACCCTTATGGCTCTATGTTCTCTTGGACTTGAGTGTGATTTTATTATTACTTGTTATCTGCTGATTTACACTTAGGCCTTGTATTCGAGCTGAGCTTGACTCTACTCGGATACGGCGAGTCTGTGCATGTGCTCGGGGCCTGGAGTCCGGGACGGGGCGTGACAGATTAAAGTGGTATCAGAGAAGGATCTAGATGAGAGCAGATAACAAACACCCTAGATGCCCTTTGCTAGTTGAATAGACTGAGTATGGGTCTGGGGTAGCATAGTTAGTTGTACGTTTGATTGATGTCTGGTTTTACATGCAGGATGTCGGGACCCGGGTACTATCAAGATTCTTCTGAGGAGGAGGTGGAGTCGGTTCGTGAGAACACCCCACCACCTCGTGCTAACTCTTCGGATCCTGCGGAGATTTTTGCTGAGATGAGGAGGACGGTGGAAGCCACCAATCGGAAGATTGATAGACTCTAGTCCACAGTTGAGATACTCGTTTAGAGGCAGATGGACGAGAGTATGAGAGTCCCTGTAGTTCAGAGGCCAGCGATCATGAGCCCTAGGGTTTCGCTGGTGCAGGAGAGTGTGAGCCCGAACATTCCCCCTAGGCAGCTATGTTGAGCCTGAAACTACCGTAGGAGTCTTGGTGTGCAGCTGGGAGTTAGGACTAGGGGCTCGACCGCTAACGTGATCACTATTGTGAGGTGTCGACGTTGCGGTAGATTTGGGCATCAGATGTCGGCAGGCACCCTCCTCTTTGTTGCCGTAGCTACGGCAGCACTGAGCATCTCGCCTTTCACTACCCAGGAGGCGCACCAGGATCTAGTAGGGGACCACAGGGGTTAGGAGGATATCTGCCCCTTGTCGACTACACCCCACTGTCTCCCGATAGACACCACCTAGATTGAGTCTAGTTTATTATGTCTTGAATAAATTGTAGTCTTACAAACCTTGAGTGTTTGTATGAACTACTTATGTTTGTGTTTTCTTTTCCGAAGTTTGCTTTTAGTGGAAAAAAGTTTGATCATTACTACTTGTGTGGATTATGTAACCCTGCTAAATTTTTTGACAGTTAAAACATGAACCAAGGACGTGGAGGGCATGGTGGACGTGGTAGAGGCAGAGGTAGGCGAGGGCGACCTCGCCAGGTTGAGGTGCCACAGCCACCTTTGGAAGAGGTACCCCAACCTCAGGGTAGGGAGGTACCCCCACCTATAGATGGGATGGAGGTAGAGCAGGAGGCTGCTCAGTCCAATGCTGAGGTGCCTCAGGCAGAGGGTCCAGATCCCAGGGAAGAGGTACACCCCCTTGAGCATGCTAGACCTTATGCATGAAATGATGGGGCTGATCCAGGAGACCAGGCAGCAGCGAGCACCACCTCCACCTACATCTGTCACCCCCACCGCTAGCAGGGGATTGCTAAGGGAGATCAGAAGACCCTCTCCCTGACCTTTCGAGGGAGCCGCTGACCCTCACGTAGCTGAGTTATGGATAAGGGAAATGGAAAAGACCTTTGAGGTCTATCAGGCTACTGAGGCGGAGAAGATCAGGACAGCTGTCTATATACTCCAGGGACCGGTCGAGGAATGGTACTTTGGAGAGATTAGACTGAGGAAGGGTGAGGCCTTCCGGACTTGGGAGGAGTTCAGGGTTGCATTCTTCGCCAAGTACTTCTCCAAGGTCATTTGGTACAGTTGGGACAGCAATTTTCTCAGCTAGTTCAGGGCGGCTCGACTGTGGAGCAATATGAGACGGAATTTGATAGACTGGCTTGTTTTATGCCCAATATGGTTCCGACCAAGGAAAGTCGGGTAATGAAGTTTGAGGCTAGACTACGACCATCACTGAAGAAGATTGTGACTTGTCACATGTGCAAGACCTATACAGAGGAGGTACCTAGGGCCAAGTACGCAGAAGCCTCTTGCCAAGGCGAGGCCCAGGGGTCGTCCCAAAAGGAGAAGAAGGACAAAGGATCTAACAGCCAGGGCCAATCAACAGGGAAGAGTTCACGAAGGTATAGGCCGGATAACAAATACCGGCCATATAGCAAGCCAACAGGGTCTACGACCTCGTTTGGAGGCAAAGGGTCATCAGCTAGCGTGACCCAGACCTTTAGATGTTTTGAGTGCAAGGGGCCACACAAGAAGTCTTAGTGCCCGAGACTTACAGGAGGATGTTTTGTCTGCTTGGGTCTAGATCACAAGAAGGCTCAGTGCCCTCAACATCAAGCTGGACAAAGCGTAGTTGGAGGAACCCAGGGATCACAGCAAGGTTCCAGACAGTCGGTGGGACCACCACCGAGGCCACAAGGGGACAATAATAAGGGAAAATCCTCAACTCCTAGCCAGCCCCAGCAGCAACAGAGGCCCACGACCCATGGACAAGTCTATCACTTGCCTACCGAGGAGGCACAGGCATCAGCTGATGTCATTACAGGTACCATTCCTGTTAGTTCATTCTATGCCTGCACATTATTTTATCCGGGTGCCACACACTCTTTCCTATCTGCACGATTTGCACGGAGACATGCATTGCCTGCTATAGATCTACCCTATGAGTTGAGCATAGACACCCCAGTAGGAGTTGCCAAGATGGTGAGAAAAATTGTACCGGTATGCCAAGTGGTAATTGAGAGGCGGGAATTACCTGCAAATCTGCATGTGATGGACATCCTCGGGATGGACTGTTGTCGGAAGAGAGTTGTGTTCAGGGTGCCGGGAGATCAGGAGTTCACCTTTTACGGCAGCCAAACTTGTTCCCTTGTACAGTAGATTTTAGTTCTCTAGGCTCGAAAGTTACTTAGGGGAGGATGCATAGGTTATATGGCCTCTATCTCTGAGGCGAAACAGGGTGGGGAGACCGTAGTATCAGATGTTCCGGTAGTGAGGGAAGCGGATGTATTTCCAGAGGACTTACCAGGATTGCCCCCAGAAAGAGAACTGGAGTTCTCGATTGATCTGGTTCCGGGAACAACTCTTGTGTCTAGGGCTCCTTACAGGATGGCGCCTGCAGAGCTTAAGGAGTTGAAGACACAATTGGAGGAGTTGCAGGAGAAGGGTTTTATAAGACCCAGCATGTCGCCTTGGGGAGCACCTGTTCTATTTGTTAAGATGAAAGACGAGTCGTTGAGGCTGTGCATCGACTACAGAGAGTTGAACAAGGTGACTGTGAAGAACAAGTACCCCTTACCTAGGATTGAAGATTTATTGGATCAGTTGCAGGGAGCTCAGGTATTCTCTAAGATTGACTTGAGGTCTGGATACCATCAGATTCGAATCAAGGAGACGGATATCCCAAAGAGTGTCTTCCGTACTAGGTATGGGCACTATGAGGTTTTGGTGATGCCGTTTGGGCTTACCAATGCCCCGGCAGTCTTTATGGATATGATGAACCGGGTATTTCGTCAGTACTTAGACCAGTTTGTGGTGGTTTTCATCGACGACATATTGGTTTACTCAGGTAGCCGCCAGGCACATGAGGAGCACTTGAGAATTGTGCTAGAGACTTTAAGGGAGCACCAGCTCTATGCTAAGTTCTCCAAGTGTGAGTTTTGGTTAGATAGTGTTGCTTTCTTTGGGCATGTGATCAGTGGAGCTGGAGTTTCTGTAAACCCCAAGAAGATTGAAGAGGTCGTTGATTGGAAGAGACCAACCACAATACGAGAGATACGGAGTTTCCTTGGATTAGTAGGCTATTATCGGAGATTCGTCGAGGGTTTCTCTGTCTTAGCAGCACCTTTAACCAGATTGACCAGGAAGGGTACCAAATTCGTTTGGACAGAATCCTATGAAAAGAGTTTCCTGGAGTTGAAACAAAAATTGATATCCGCACCAGTTTTGGCATTGCCTCAAAATGGTCGCGGGTATATCGTCTATAGTGACGCATGCAAAACGGGCCTAGGATGTGTTTTGATGCAGGACAGGAGAGTTATTGCTTATGCTTCCCGTCAACTAAAGCCTTTTGAGGAAAACTACCCTACGCATGATCTTGAGTTGACAGCCATTGTGTTTGCTCTAAAGATCTAGCTACATTTCCTCTATGGTGTACCATGTGAGATATACACCGATCACAAGAGCCTCAAGTATATTTTCACTCAGAAGGAGTTGAACATGAGACAACGGTGTTGATTGGAGCTGATAAAGGACTATGACCTCAGTGTCTATTACCACCCCGACAAGGCTAACGTGGTGGCTGATGCACTGAGTAGGAAGTCTGGTTAAGGGGTTGCCACATTGTTGACAACTCAAAGGCCTTTGCTAGAGGACATGATGGGGCTCGAGTTAGAGGTTGTTTTGCCAAAGATGGATGTCACTTTGGCTAGCTTGCATATCCGACCCTCGTTGTTGGAGAGGATTGGAGTTGCAGAGAGGCAAGATACTGATCTGGAGGAGGTCAGGGGACACATTGGCAAGGAGAACCGACAAGGTTCAAAGTATACAAAGATGGTACTCTTCGATTTGATGAACGGATTTGTGTCCCTAATGTCCCTGAGTTGAGAAAGGAGATCCTTGAAGAAGCTCACTACTCGAGCTATGCTATTCACCCTGGAGGTACCAAGATGTATAGGGGACTAAAGGATCTTTTATGGTGGAAGGGTATGAAACGAGAAGTTGTAGAGTTCGTGGCAAAATGCATCACCTGTCAGTTGGTGAAGGCAGAACACCAGAAGCTAGCAGGGATGTTACAACCCTTACCCATTCCAGAGTGGAAGTGGGAGCATATTAACATGGACTTTGTAACAGGGTTGCCACGTACTCAGAGAGGTTATGAGTCAATCTGGGTCGTAGTGGACCGTTTGACTAAGTCAGTTCATTTTATACCTTTGAGGACGAGAGCTTCCTTAGAGAAGTTGGTCCAGCTGTATATAGATAAGATAGTCAGACTACATGGTGTACCGGTGTCGATCACCTCTGATCGAGACACACGATTTGTTTCTAGGTTTTAGGAGAATCTGCATACAGCTCTGGGCACAGGTTTGGCTTTCAGTACAGCTTTCCACCCACAGACTGATGGTCAGTTTTAAAGGACCATCCAGGTGTTGGAGGATATGCTGAGAGCATGTGCGTTGGACTTTTCGGGGTCTTGGGATGAGCGTCTGAGCTTGGTAGAGTTTGCCTACAACAACAGCTACCAGGCAAGCATCAGGATGGCTCCGTATGAGGCACTCTACGGGAGAAAGTGTCGAACACCTATTTGCTGGGGAGATGTGGGTGAGAGGAAGCTAGTAGCTGAGGCGATACTTGAGCAGCCAGATTTTATTAAACAAACTGAGGATCACGTTAGGATGATCCGAGAGAGACTTAAGGCTGTTAAGAGTAGACAGAAGAGCTATGCAGATCGTAAGATATCTGACTAAGAGTTTCAGGTGGGGGATTTTGTGTTCCTGATGGTATCTCCTATGAAAGGGGTCGTGAGGTTTGGGAGACGTGGGAAGCTTTCTCCACCATATATCGGACCTTTTGAGATTTTGGAGCGCATAGGAGCCGTGGCTTACAGGTTGGCCTTACCCCAGGACCTTGCTCAAGTTCACGATGTCTTTCATAACTTGATGCTGAACAAATGTATCCGAGACCCATCTCGAGTTATTCCTCAGATTCCAGTGGAAGTCCAAGAGGATATGTCCTATGAGGAACGCCCAGTAGCTATCTTGGGCCGGGAGAATAAGCAGTTGAGGAGTAGGACCATTCTATTTGTCAAAGTGAGGTGGAGCAACCACTCTGATCGAGAAGCGACCTGGGAATGTGAAGAGGATATGAGGAAGCGTTACCCAGAGTTATTTATTCCCCTGTAATGGTGTTGCAATTTCGAGGACCAAATTATTGCAAGGGGAGAGGATTGTAAAATCCAAGGATTTTTGAAATAAAAAGGTGTTTAATTTCCTTAAATAGATTATAAACTAAAGAAATACTCTAAGGGATTAAATGGTTTGATCAAATGGGGGAAAGAGGAAAATTTAAAAGAATAAAACCCTAATTACGGTTAGAGGAGGTCGTTAGGGACCTAGTTATAATTTCCAAAAGTTTTAAGGACCTGGTGGAAATTATACTCACTCACTGAGGTTGGACTAAATTGAAACCTAGAAAGTTCTGAGGACCTCTGGATAATTTTTCAGATCAAAACCTTATACAAATGGTTCAACTGTCAGGATTAGAAGATCTTAGATGTAAGCCGATCTCGAAGCATTTAAAAAGGCATCCATGAGGCCACGTGTTAAGCCGCTAACGAATCCATCTGATCGTGTGTTGGATTCGAGGCAACGAGAAAGAAGACAGTGCGGGTGACCCCAAGGTGAGGGCGCAATGAGATCCGCTCATCTTTGGATTAGTCTCAAGTTTGAGACAGGGTGCATTCATCGGGTCGTTGGTCGCGATGGGATCTAGGCCATTCTTTTGATAGAGTGTTAGATCCGAGGCAAAATGATTGGGCTCTGGTCGTTGGATGAGATTCAGGAAATCCTCGCCACCCATCTGTGGAGTGACGATCCCGAGGCATGGCAGCCTCTCTCACAGCCGCCCGAAAACCGCCACCGCGCGCCCAGCCACCTTCTCCGGCCATTACGCGCGCAAAGGCCGTCGGTCGTCAGCTAACTTCTCTGTGACGCTCGCGAGCGTTTTGCCTCTCCTCGCCTATAAAGGTAGAAGTCTCTATGGCCTGCAGAAGACAGAGAGAAGAAAGACAAAGAAGGAGAAGGATCTCCGGCGATCGGAGATTAGAGGGGTAAAATAAGGGACTGCTCCCGGCGTTTGGTGGCTTCATCGTCATCTCCAAGCGGTAGAGGAGGCCAAGAAGGGAAGGAGGAGGTGTTGCCGCTCGTCCACGAAGCTCACTGAAAAATCAGAGCTCCTCCGGCAAGCGATAGAGAGCTATTTGGAGGCTCTTTTCGACGATCACCCACTCTCGGTAAGCCTCCGCTCCCTCCAGTATAACTTTAGAATGGTATGACATGCATTCTGCCCTCGGTACGAGCTCGCCGGAGAAGAAGAAGGAACCGGCCAAGGTGGTGGAACTCCAGAGAAAAGGTGGTGAGCATGCCACCTTCCCGAGTGGAGTTCGACGCGCGCCGGTGGTCTGGTGTGCCCTTCAGGAGGAGTCCGGCTGTTGTGGCTCTCGTTGGTGAAGCTCCCGGTGGTGATCGGCCGAGAGAGGGAGAGCGAGAGAAGAAGAAGATAATAAAAATAATAATCAAATAATAATCAAATACCAAATTAATCTATTAATAGATTAAAGTTCTATGTAATAAATTGGAATAGATTAGTTTTAATTTACTATAGCGTGACAACTATTAACTCAATAAATCAAAAGGACATATAGGTTAATTAATCAATTTAATTGCATAATTAGATTGGTAGAGTATCTAATTAAATTGACAAATTGATGTTGGACATCAAGGTATTTAAATAAATAATACCTAAGTTGATTTTAAAAAAAAGAACAATATCAAAGTTGATTAATTTAATACCTAAGTATCTAGGTGATTAAATTAAATCGTGTAGTGGCCTAAGATTGATGATTTAGCCCAATCAAGTTAATGAACCAATTAGATTAGAAGGACCAAGGTTTCGAACCTAAACTTCAAGATAGTTGATTGAATCAATTAAAGAAAGGCTGGTTGGTGGGATTTGTAGTAAGACCCAACTAAATTGAGCTAGGGAAGTAGGTGGGCTTAGCCATGGAATAAAAAAATATAGAAGAAAGGGTTGTGGATAGTGGGAGTTGAACCCTAGACCACCTAGATTGTGTGGTTGGGCCTTAACCCAAGGGGGCATGGCTAGCCACGTGATAGAGGTTGTGTCACGCCCCGAACCACGGCCCAGGCACGTAGACAACCGGCCGCACCCAAACAGGAACCAGTTCCCGTTTAGGTGCAAGGCCTTAGAAACTCTTATTCAACAAGTGTTCAGAGTTAACGATAACAGCGGAATCATAGAGAAAAGAAGGAAGGAGTTTATACAACTCCGTACAAGTACAACACCGGGTTTACACAACCCAAGACTAGGATCTAGTCCAGTCACCCCTAGAAATCCATACAACAAGAAATACAACATACAAATCTCACACAGAATAAAAGAGGTACGCAGACCTCGAGACAAATAGAAATGGCCGAGTCAGCAACTGGTATATCCCCCTCTAAGCTCGACCCTACTCTTCCTCATCTAAACCTGATAAATACACAAGTCACGTGCATGAGCCTAAGGAATAGGCCCAGTAGGGTCGCACGAACAATAAAAGAGGCGGAGGCCATAAACAAAGAACAAAATAAAGCAAATACAAATATACAAGTGCAACAACAACACAAGTAATCAACAAGTAACTGAAATGTGGATAAATCCACAGATGTACTCAATCTCTGGCATATGTGATACTAAGATGTCTACGACATCAACGACACCATCGATATCGTCTTCGGCCTAAGCCGGACTGAGCTATAGCATACATGTGCACACGGTCAGAAAATGCCGCTCTCTGACTGAGCCTGGTGGCCAGATATTATACACCCTCTGCCGGGGTCTCCATCCGATGGAGTATCAAGTGCTCGTGGCCAGATATTATACACCCTCTGCCGGGGCCTGGTGGCCAGATATTATACACCCTCGGCCAGGGTCTCCGTCCGATGTATCATGCCTGAAAGTAAGAGATTGATAATACTAATACCTAATAACAGGTATAAATATATATATCCAAGGCAGCAACATCCTGAATATACAATGATTGGTGACCTCATCGAGATCGGGAGTCAATACGTATTTAAGAAGTAAACTCTACTCAAATATGCATAAGAAGAAAAATGATAGCAACAATCCCCTCGAGATATAAAACCAACACATATAAGGAAAACCATCTCAAATATATATTAGGAACCTCTCGAGGAAATAAGAGTACAAAATCAAAGTGGGGTAGGAGGAAGGAATACTCACAAACCTCCCGTGCGAGAGCCTACCTGGCTAGAAGCAATTCACTGATCCTTGTCGCGTCTCACGCGTCCGAATCAGGATCTAGTAAGTAAAGTGACAAACCTTAGCCCCTTTACATTCTAATACACCGTATCTAATATAAAAATTACGATTACTCATGAAGCTCTAATTATCTAAATTAAGCACAACTAGAAAATTTGTTGTTACTATTGATGATCTTGGCGAATTTTCTACCGTAACTGGTAATGTGATCATTCCTTCTGGTTGTATCACTCCTCTGGAAAATCCCACCAAAGATGATTTTACGGTGAGTAAGTTGTCCGCATCGTACCTCATTCTTTCAAAGGCACTCCAGAAGAGAATATCCACTGAACTTCCGCTGTCTACCAGGACTCTTTTCATTTGGAAACTGGAGACCATGATGGCAATAACTAAGGCGTCGTCATGAGGGTGGCGAACCTTGCTGACATCATTATCGTAAAAAATGATGGGAGTCATAGGCTGAGACCTTTTTTGTGGTATTTCTGCCTCTTGTGCCACTCCTACCATTCGGGCATAGCTTTTCCGAGAGGCGGAACTTTCACCACCACAACTAGGACAACCACTAATAAATCCGACCATTTCTCCTTTCGTCCCTTCAGGCTGTGAAGTCTCAGGTTCCTCTTGAACATCAATGTTGATGTACTGCTCCAGTTGTCCCCTTCTAATGACATCTTCTATAGCGTTCATCAAATGAGTACACTTTTCTGTGTCATGTCCTCTAGCTTGATGAAACTTGCAATATCTCTTACTATTCTTTTGTCGTTTGGGATTTCTTGCAGGTTCTGGCCACGTCAAAATTTTTTGATCCTGTATTTGCATAAGAATATGGCTTCTGGTTTGGTTTAGTGGGGTACGATGATCATATCTGACTATTTTCCCTTCTTTTGGGGGTTCTTTAGGCTGTAGCATGTGTCGCTGAGGACGTGTTGAAGATTCCATACCTTTATTTTCACTTTTATTGTCTCTACGTGATCCTCCTTCCCTTTGGATTTCTGTGGACCTCCTGTTGAAACTCTGATGTTTTCTTTCTTTCTGGATTTTCGTAGGAATGCGGCGAGCCTCTTCATCCCAACCCGTATAAATTTCATCAGAATTGATATACTTTTGGGCGTGGATCATAAGGGCGGGATGGTTTTTGGTGGATCCAAAGCGAGGGAAAAACGGAAAGGAGAGTCTAGCAAACCCTCCATCAAAAAGGTAACGGCCATTCGTGGAACAAGGTCCGCTACATTTCCCGCTTCATCTATGTAACGATTGAGGTAGGCTTGAAGTGTTTCACCCCCTTATTGCTTAACGCGCAGAAGGGTAGATGGGGTTTTCTTTTGCTTTGAATAATTAACAAAATAAGCTAGAAAGCGATCTGCTAAAACTTGAAAAGAAGAAATTGTGCTAGACGGAAGATCAATAAACCAGTCTTGCGCTTTTCCCTCTAAGGTGGAGCGAAAAGCTAGGCACATACGAGCATCCGTAATTCCAGAGAGCAACATCTTTGATCGGAAGGACTTCAGGTGACAGGACGGATCGGTTTTGCCTTCATATGTGGTGATAACATGCGAGCGAAAACTGTCAAGGACTTGTTCATCCAATATTTCTTTGATAAAAGGAGAGCGTGTAGTGAGAACAAGTCGTTCGGACTTCTGGTTTCCCCGAGAGGGACCCTGTTGACGTGTTCTTCTGTCGACAGTTGGGACAGACGGACTATTCCGCTCTGTTCTTGTGGTAGCCCATTCTCGATGTCGAACGGAGGGAGGTTCTGAACTGGTAGAGAAGGCGGTCCTCTCTCTTCTTTCTCCATGAGTACGGGTCCTCGTCCTCCCTCTACTTCCGGAATTGGCTAGGGCTGTCGGCATATTTGGTAGAATTTGTGTGGGTGGAGTGGTGGATGGGCCAAGGTGTGAACGGCTTGCGCCAATTGCTCTAATTGTTTCTACATACTGAGATAAAATTCTGGGATGGGTTCTGGAGGTAAGGCGGGCAGATTTTTCGATGGATTTCTACCATCACCGCGGACTTCACCGGGTATTTCGGCATTACCAGGCGCTCCTTGTTCTTGAATTCGTTTCGATTTTCTGGTAGTCATCTTTTAGCTTTTTGTAAGGGTCCCCACGGACGGCGCCAAACTGTTGATGCCAAAAACTGGTCCGCCTCACGCTTTGGATGTTGTTGCCTCGTGATCCGGTCTCAGCCTTTGACAAACGGTTGAGATTTATAATTGATGTGGACGCTTACTTCAGGTTCTCAACATGAGATGCTCTGGAATACCGTATACTCTGGATGGATATGTGGAGGCGATCGGATTAAAGAGGACAATCGGAATTGTTCAACTGTTTCGGGATACTTGAAGGAATCTGTAAGAAGGAAAAGGAAGCGATCGGAATTGGGCCTTTCTGCCCGGATTTAACTCCGATGATTAAATCAGAAAACTTGTGAGAAGGAAGTCTTAGACATAGGTTAGTTCTTTGTGTAATTTTTTCAGATCCTCTTCTTACTATCATTGTTCTTCTTTTATAGCAAATTAAAGGCGGTTTAGGAAAATATCCTGAAAGGCGGTGGGAAAGGCAGTGAGTAAATATCTCTTGAGGCGGTAAGAAAATATCTGCCTACTGTGTAGGTAAGTAGAAAATATTTGCCCACTGTAGAGGCAAGTGGATAATATCTACTTACTGTAGAGGCGTTAGATATTTTCCTCCCTAGGTGGCTATGAGCACCTTATGAGACAGGTTTTGGATAAGAAGGTTGCTATAATTCCGATCGGATTTGTTTGTAGGGTTGCACCCTCATTCTAATTTGCCGATCGGAATTTCGCTAGAATATCTGGTGGTATTGCCACGTGGCCAGAGGGACGTGGACCTGTGCGTGACAAGTGGCTATTTAGGTAGGTGACACGTGTTTCACTAAATATCTCCGTAACAGGCTATATGCAGTATAGTGGGGATCACACTGTTTTTACAAACACTCTAAATCTCATACCACAATTCTAGTTGTCTATGTGGATGACATTGTTATTATAGGGAATGATGCTGAGGAGATCTCTCACATAAAACGACAGCTGGGTAAAGAGTTTGAGGTCAAGGATCTGGGCCAACTGAGATATTTCCTTGGTATTGAGATTGCACGGTCGTCTAAAGGAATAGTACTTTCTCAAAGAAAGTATGTTCTGGACTTACTGAAACAGGAATGCTAGGGTGCTGGGTAGCTTCTACTCCGATTGAGCCGAATCACAATTTGTGCCCAATCTGGTGACTCGATGAGCAAGGAGCGCTATCAGAGACTTGTTGGTTGCCTAATCTACTTATGTCACACGAGACCCGATATTACATATGTTGCGAGCGTGGTAAGCAAGTATTTGCATGATCCTAGGGTTGAGCATATGGAGGCAATATACATGATTCTGAGATACTTGAAGGGAAGCCCAAGAAAAGGCCTTTGGTTTAAGAGTCATGGGCACTTGGATGTGGAGGGATATCGCGATGCAGATTAGGCAAACTGCTTGGATGACAGGAGGTCCACCTTAGGTAACTATCTTTGTTAGAGGTAACCTTGTGTCGTGGCATAGAAAAAAGCAAGAGGTGGTTGCTCGTTCCATGATGGATTTCCGCAAGTGCACGGGTCGTGATCAAGTAGTAGAGTTAACTATGAGAGTCGAGTGTCGAACCCACAGGGAATAGATTGCTAGTGTGGACTAAGCTTCGATTATCTAATCTTGTCAAAGAGTTGGTGGTTTTTGAATCTAAATCTAAGGAATTGAGAGATTGGCAACAAACTTTGGAAATCGAAAATTAATGGAAGCGAGATTTCACTTGAAGTTTAATAAGGACTTTTCCACAAGTGAATAATGGAAGAGTAGGTCGAGCTACTCGGCCATAAGAGTAGTAATGGAAGAGTAGCTCTTTGGCCATGAAAGAAGAGTAGCTCTTTGGCCATGAAAGAAGAGTAGCTCCTTGGCTATGTAAGAAGAGTAGCTCCTCCGCTATAAGAGAAGAGTAGCTTCTCGGCCATGAAAGAAGAGTAGCTCCTCCACTTTCACTTGGTCTTCATGAAGGACTTTAACAAGTGAGATTTCACTCTCATGGAGCTACTCGGCCATAAGAGTTAAGTGGTGGAAGAGTAGTTGGAGCTACTCGGCCTTTAATAAGGACTTTTGCAAGTGAGATTTCACTTGGCTTTTAATAAGGACTTCAGCGAGCGTTGAAGCTCGGCCCCTTGGGGGGGCTTTACGAACTAGCTCGGCCTTAGCCTTGAGATCTACTCGGCTATGGCACTGGAAATCTGTTTGGCCATGGCATTTGAAACTGTTCGGTCATGGCCCTTGAGAGCTGTTGAGCTATGGTCCTTAGACCTTGGAGGAAGTTCGGCCTTGGCATGGGATGGCTCGAACTCGGCATAAAAGGGCTCAACATGAGGGGTTTATGCAAAAATAGGCTCTCTTGGAGCATTTCATTAAATAAAATTTTGAGCGAGGAACTCTCTTGGAGAGGATCTCTCTTGGAGCTTCCATGGAGTTGAACTCTTTTGGAGATAATCTCTCTTGGGGCCTCTATGGAATTGAGCTCTCTTGGAGACGATCTTCTTTGGAGCCTCCATGGAGTTGAACCCTCTTGGAGATTATCTCTCTTGGGGCCTCCATGGAGTTGAACTCTCTTGGGGATGATCTCTCTTGGAGTTTCCATAGAGTTGAACCCTCTTGGAGATGATCTCTCTTTGAGTCTCCATGGAGTAGAGCTTTTCTTGAGATGATCTCTTTTTGAGCCTTCTCGGAAGAGTAGCTCAAGCTACTCGGCCATAAAAATAGAGTAATGGAAGAGTAGCTCAAGCTACTCGGCCATAAAAATAGAGTAATGGGCTAATTTCGACCTTGGAGCCTTATATGAATGAAGGATATATATATATATATATATATATATATATATATATATATATATATATATATATATATATATATATAATGTATATATATATATAGAGAGTGAGTGAGAGAGAGAGAGAGAGAGAGAGAGAGAGGGGGGGGGGGGGCATACCTTCATACTTCACACTTGGAGTTCTTTTGGAGCTTGGAGCTCTTCTCTTTTTGAGATGATCTCCCTTTGAGCTACCATGGAGTAGAGCTTTCTTAGAGATAATCTCTTTTTGAGCCTCTACTAGGGGCCTTTCTTGAAGGGCTCTCTCCTCTACTTTTAAAGCATTCTCCTCTCCTTTTGAGCCTCCATGGAATTCTTTGATCCCCTGGTAGCAGCCATGGCTTCTTGCTCTTCCCCACAGACGGCGCCAAAAAGTTGATGCCAAAATTAGGATGAAACCCCAATTTCACCCAACATTTGAATTTGTATTAGAGGGAGAGAAGAAGATTAACCAAAAAATCAAAGAGAAGACCAAAATAAGAGAGAAAACACCCAGAATTAACGTGGAAACCCCAAAATAGGGGAGAAAACAAAGGGCTCCATCGGTGGCAGCAAAGATCCACTATCCAACTATCCAGATTACAATTTGGAGCTCCATTGAAAGGGGAGAAATGGAGAAGAAGAAGAAGAAGGAGTAGGAGGAAGAGATGTGGAGGAGAGATGGGAGAAGACCCAAGTCTCCAACGTAGCAGGGCTTCGCCAGGGTGGAGGACCTCCACTAGTGAGGTGATGAGCTCCTCTATTTATAGATGTGTGGGTGGGGTGTGAGGCTTGGGCTGCAAGTCATCCTTCAATAGAGCACGTAGGTGCCAGCTAGCCTGGATCCAGCTCAACAATCTTCTAGATGGTTCTAGATGCCAGCCTAGAGGCGATTATTTTCCAAACCGCCTAACTGACTCTCAACCGTCTAATTGCTTGGACTTCTTGAAGTTTCTCGAAGTCTTCTGGTGGAGTGCTCTGAGGAGTGCGTTGGCTAGGTTGGAGCTTATGTATTCTGCGGTGTGGCTCTTTCAGGAGGGTGAAGGCCGAGGGGGTGAGGACCTCGGCACTTGAGGACCTCGGCATTTGAGGACCTCAACACTTAAGTTGGGTTGCAAGGGGTCCTGAAAGGTTTGTTGTGATCTCACTATGTGGCTAATTGTCAGGGCGACACGTGTCCCCCTAAATCTCATCCCTATCATAAATCAACAAGAAGACAATCAAAACTTGACATGATAGATGATACCGTTGACAGCTTTGCAAGTTTGATCTCCTTCTCTATCTCCCTCTTTCTCTTTCTCTCCAAGATTGGGGAAAAAGACCCCCAATCCCTAATTTAAAGGATAATCTCCTCCAAAGCCAACCTCACCCTCCTAAACCCTAAAGCTTCCTATTTATACCTCAGCTTAGGGTTTTAGGAGTGAAAATTACGCTCATATCCCTAAGTGAGTCCACAATAAAAAGGGAGGGTTACGATATACGGGCTTGTATACAGCCATATACTAGCCCGTATGAAGCTCAGTGCCCAGTATATAGCCATATGACAGCCAGTATACGGCGCAGGTGTGAGTATACGACCTAGTATACGGCCGTATAACACCCAGTATGAATTCATATGGGGTGTATGCCATCCAGGAGGGTTGATGTGTAGGCCGTTCACTCTCGCCAGTAGCGTACGGCCGTATGTCTTCCCGTTTACTCCAAAATAGCGTTGGATTGGCCTCTTTTTCACCTCGAAATGCTTCCTTTCTCCCAGAGTGGCTTCTATATGCTCTGTTTAACAAATATGAAGCTTTTAAAGTACGAGAGGTCTATAATTCATTAAAATGGCATGCAAGACATATAGGAAAATGATATGAAAATATGCTCATTAGAACGCTCATCAAATATCTCCACACATAAACATTTGCTTGTCCTCAAGCAAATAAAACAATTAAAACAAAAGAATTGATGAGTGTTCAACCTTTGGCTATAAAATAATTGGTTCTACTCTATTCCAAGCTCACCATCAAAGATGCATTCTCCTATTTTCATACCGGGACCTAGATTACATCTTGTGTTTCGGTTCCCCACGACCCTAGATGAATATTTTCACTCCACATACCATGTTTAAAAGTACTAGATAAAAGCATTCCCTCAATGGTCTCTAGAAGATTCTTGAGGCCCTAAGCTCAAGACAACCAACCCTCTATTGTGTAAATAGTGGACAAGTTCGAGAAACTTCAAGTTATTTATAAGCAAAACCCTTTTGTTTGGTAGGGCATCCCTGATAGATCCGATTTTCCCGTGCTAAAGATCATTGTAGAGTGTAGGCCCTCGTTTCTTCAGGATGTACATGTTGTTTAGGCACCAGAGCACCCGAGTATTAGAAGGGTTACAACTCTTCCTAGATGTGTTCATACTTATTAGTGATTTTCAAATTGAGGAACACCGTGAGATTAGGGGCCGGGACCCCAAACTACTTCATCACAAGTAGCAAAACACTGTCTTTATTATTGTAGCGGCTCAACTACTATGTACATGTTATGTTATTCTTCTCTTACTTGTCCACTAGGTTAAATTATGAAAGGTGGGATGCTCAAATAGTGCCACGGATCCTCTTGGAGTCATTGAGAGTAATGCTTATCAATTAAGGTCAATAAAACATTGCAATGTGTTATCTATTGTCACTAGAAAATTTTAATTCCACAAGGATTGTCTCTAGATGTCCATGGCATGTCATAAGAGAATTTGAAAAAAAAATTGGGCGATATGATGGTGCACTAAGAATAAAGTGAATCAATACATTCTCTAACAATGCCATCATCGGTGCATGCCAAAAATGGTCTTGTATATAACAAAAAATTTACAATAAATTCCAAAAGTCTATTAGCTACCTAACTCCACACTTAGAAATTTACAATAACTCTGTAAGTGGATAGGTAGTTACCCATCTCCACACTTAGAATGGTGCATTGTCCTCAATGCATGCAATCAAGCTCAAGTAAAATACATAAAAGAATAAAAACCATGGAGAAAGGTAAACTGAGACTTCCCAGGTGAGATGATGATATCCTATTGTGGTTGAGGGTTTGATCGTGTATAATTTTACCGGGTTGTCTCTTGTTCGGGTGTGATTCTATAAAGGAAGAGAGATCATCATAACTCCAAGACAAATCAAGAGAGTAACCAATACGGAAATGAACAATAAAGGACGAGATGAGCAGGGAGAACCCTTGATACAAGTACATAAAATATAAAAGTCTGAAAATAGAACAAAATAAGCATACGTGCAGATGAAATGACTCAATCGTCCGTGTGTGGCTGCTCATCGGATGCTGGTGCTGCTGGTGAAGTGGGTAGTGGAGAGGGGTCCATGGGTGTCCATGGTGGTGCCATAACTGCTCTACTAATTGCCATGACGGTAAATGCGCTAGTGAGTGTAATAATTTCATCATCCCCTTCGTCATCTTCAATGAGTGGCCGTGGGCCTTCCATTCGGGGTGGTGTTGATGGTGAGGAAACCCGAAAATGTTGATGGGGAAGTAGCAATTGTACCCTCACACGCAGGTTGTTTTGAGCCATGGAGTGTTTGTTTTTTTGAAAATTAGCCTTCACCTGCAAAAAGAATACTCCAGAGCATATTAGTGCATTGAAAAAAAAAATGGGGGAGATATAGGTGCACAATTAAAAGCATAGGGGTCTTTATACGGCCGTATGGTAGGCCGTATACCCATGGATTTCACTTGCTGTGAATGTGGGGGAGTATATAGCTCAGTATATGGTCATATAAACCCCAGTATGGTGGCACCCGGGCTGTATACGGGCCAGTATATGGTCGTATACATGCCCGTATGAACCTAGAAATTTGAGCTTATGCAAAGGACCCTCTATACATGCCAGTATACGGCCGTATAAACCCCGATATGGTCTTCAGGGACGTCTATACGGCATGTATACGGATGTATACATGCCCGTATGAACCTGGGTTAGCTTGTGAAGCCAACTTTGGGCCATTCTTGGTTCTTACGACATAACCTAATAGAAATTCTCAATATAGAGCTCATGAAGGTGCAGCTAGCATGATGAGTCTAATGATGCAAATGTGGAGGTCGAGACATATCATCATGTTATTCCAAACAACTCTAACTAACACAAAACAAGACTTTTCAAGACTTTGGTTGCCTCCCAAGAAGCGCTTGTTTAACGTCACGAGCTTGACGTACCTCGAGTTATCTTATGGGGGCTCATACATATGAAAGCATCCATCAGCTCTTCCAGTAAAGCACTTACCAAACAAAATCCTGCCCAAGTTGTCATAGATAGAACAAGTTTTTGCTTTATACCTGGGTCATCGTCATATGGTGATTGAGCTGAAGGATTAGTGGTTACCCCTTTTTCTTCACCTTTCTCCAAGTGCATCCACCGGCGATGAGTGTTAGCTCCTCCCACTTTGTCATTCGCTTTGCCTTCGGGGAGAACCTTGATGTTGTAGAGATGTTTAGAAGCTCTTTCGGACCCTCATTCAGTTCTTCCATAAATTGGCACATTGGGCTGCCTTGCAGCAGGTCTTCCATGCACTCGGCGATTATTTTATCAACATCATCGACACTATAGGATGTGTCATGATGATCCATGGTATGTCGCATGGCTTCAAAGAGCTTGAACACTACTTCTTGATCCCCTACTCGAAGTGTCAATCTTCTGTGAGCATGGTCTTCCAAGGCTTGAACCGTGGCTAAGAAAAGACAGCCGAGTATAATTGGTACATCAACATTTTCATCCACATCGAGAAGTACAAAATCGGCCGGGAAGACAAACTGATTAATCTGGATGAGCACATCTTCGACTAGCCCTTGTTGGCTTTGGTTCAGCAAAACCCAGCTTCATGTATAATTTGTATGGCATTACATTAATGCTCGCACCTGAGTCCGCCAATGCCTTCTTTGTGATCCCTTCACCAAATATGCAAGGGACAATGAAGCTTCTGGGGTCTTTCAATTTCTTGGGCAGCTCTTGTTGCAACACCGTGGAGCATTGAGCATTTAATATAACGGCACTCACATCTTCCAATTTCTTCTTGTTAGATAGGAGCTCCTTCATGAACTTAGCATATTTGGGCATTTGGGATAAGACATCCACCAACGGTAAACTAATGTGTAATTGCTTCACCATGCTCATGAATTTTGCAAATTGAGCATCTTCTTTATCCTTCCTTAGTCTGTCCAGTGGCGGATCCAGAAATTAAACCTGGGGGGGCGAACTACTAAAGTCATTGTCCAATATACATTTTTTTTTATTATCAATTTTTAATTATAATTATGTAATAATTAAAGCATATATATACTCATATATATTTATGATTTGAAATATAAATAAAATTAAAGTTTAAATTTCTAAACTTGACAATTTCATTGTACTTCCAACATCTATACCAAAATATTAAATTTCAAGTACCAATAATCTTCTACCATCTGAGAAGAAAAAAATCAAAATTAAAATACATTTTTTGTGTATATAAGTTCACATGAACTAAAATAAATACATAAAATGTAGATACCACTCACCTATTTGAACAAATTAGGAATTTTAAATTACAATCTCCTTTCTTTCATGTCACAAAAAAAAATAAAATATAGTTTTAGTTTAGATTTTTCACATAAACTCTTATAAATTTTATATTTATATAAAAACTTTTTAAAACTTTGGGGGCAATGGGAAATTTTGCAAAATTTGAAGGGGTTGAAGATAGTTTTAGTTTAGGTTTTTCACTTAAACCATTATAAATTTTATATTTATCTAAAACATTTATTAAAACTTAGGGGGACAATTTCAAATTTTACAAACTTTTAAAGGAAATTAAAAATTTCCCAAAATCTAGGGGGGGCAGTAGCCCCTGCCCGCCCCCCTCTGCATCCGCCATTGTGTCCGGGTATGGGATTTGAGGTTGATATGCGGGCACGGGTGGCTTCTCTACCACTTTTTCTTTCTCTTTTTGCTGTCCATTAGAATTTCCCATCGATTCTACTTCTTCAACCTCCACGGTGCTCTTGACTGGATGTGTTGCCCCGAGTGACTACACTTGTTTGCCACTCCTTAGAGTAATGGCTTTGCAATGCTGCCAGAGGTTTTCTTCTGTATTCCCCAGGAGGCTACCTTGTTGTCTCTCCGCTATGTTCTTAGCCATTTGTCCCATTTGATTCTCCAAACCCTGAAATAAAGCTTGCAAATTTCTGATTGTCATGCTAGTGTCATGCATAAACTTTGCTAGTTGATCTTCCAAGCCGGGCTTCTTCTCTTGCCGTGGCCTCAGAGTTGGTTGAAATCCCTAGAGATATTACCCCGCTTGAGGGTTTCCATATGATAGGAGTGGGTTGTTCCATTTTGGGAGGTATGGCCGATGCTGACCCTACGGCATTCTTGGTGTATTTCCCATGTACTGCACTTGCTTCATAGGGGTTGTTTCGGTGCTTGCAATTGGACATCTTGCTACTTCATGCCGTGCCCCACATGAGGTGCAAAAAATCACAGAAACAGGGGTCGAACTACTGCCGGGTTGAGCTTGGTTTTTGCATGTGAGGAGGTTAATTTTCTTGGTTAATGTATCTAGCTTCTCGGCGAAAGCGATGTCTATGGTGGAGGCTTCATCCAATGATCCCACGACTTTGATTTGTTTATCCCTCGTAGACCAATGAGCTTCATTTTCGGCCATGTCTTCAAATATCTTTTCGGCTTCTTCGGGGTACTTGTTACTCAACAACCCTCCTGCGACACAATCAACAAGTTGCCTATTGACGTTGTCCAACCCATTATAAAAGGTGCGAACTTTGTTGCAAGGGTCTAGACCATGTTGTGGGTAACGACGAAGTAGCTCTCTAAACCTTTCATAGGCTTCAGAAAATGTCTCAGCCCCATTTTGCTTCAAAGAATTGATCTCGGACCTGAGTCTTGCGGCCTTGCTTAGTGGGAAGTAGCGGCCAAGGAATTTTTCAAGCATGTCAGCCCATTTGTGAATAGAACCGGGGGGAAGTGAAGTGAGCCAACTATAAGCTCCCCCTCTCAAACTCCATGGGAAGAGTCGCAATCTAACGATTTCATCGGAGACCCCATTCGGTTTGGATATGTTGCAAATCTGAAGAAACTTTGCTATGTGTGCATGAGGGTCTTCATCCGGTCTCCCGTCAAATTGGGCTGAATTTTGGAGCATATTCATCATGGTGTTATTGATCTCAAAGGTGTTGATGTTGACATTTGTGGGGTAGATGCTGAATTCTTCCCCAGTGTATTGAGATCTCTCATACTCAGCCAATGTACGCCTTCTTTCTGCCATGATAGGCACTTCTTCAGTGTTCGTGTCAATTTCAACTGTAACTGAGTTTTCAGACTCTGAAGAGAGGCCTGGAGGTGGCGCCTCTATCTCTCTCAACCTTCGGTGTAGGGTTCTTTCAATCTCACTATCTTCTTCATGCAGTTCCTTGTTTTTCTTACGTGTCATGCAGCAATACCCTCACAAGTAGAGATTAAGATAGAAAAGCGAGTATCCAAGAGATGAAAAGAAATAAAAGAAAGTAAAACAAGAAAATAAATGACTAAAATAAGAAAATCCTAGCCTAACTAGTAATTCTACTCCCCGGCAACGGCGCCAAAAACTTGATGAGATTTCCGCAAGTGCACAGGTCGTGATCAAGTAGTAGAGTGAACTATGAGAGTCGGGTGTCGAACCCACAGGGAATAGATTGCTAGTGTGAACTAAGCTTCTATTATCTAGTCTTGTCAAAGATTTTGTGATTTTTGAATCTAAATCTAAGGAATTGAAAGATTGGAAACAAACTTTCGAAATCGATAATTAATTGAGAGAAAACTACAGCATAAGAAGGAAATACTTGGGCATTAGTCCCCTTTGGATTTAAATCTAAAGATACATAAAGAAATCTATGAAGATGATTGGAGATGCTTGTGCCAAGGGTTCCTAAATTATATCCAATCCCTCTCCCGAGGCGATTGGATAACTAATCTCCTAGGATTGTCTTAAGCTTAAGGGAACCTATGTCTTGGAAGAGTTGTGGGATTGAATCGTATTTAAGAGTCACTCTCCTTCTAGTACTCGAATCCCTCAGCGTACTCACAACCCTCTCTAATGGAGCATGTTCCTAATACAAGGAGGCGCTACCTCTAGCCCTTGTATCGCACCCAAGTAATCTCTCCGGGCATCCCGCAACGTAGAGAGATTACAATCAATACAAAACATCCAATAGACATTCAAGCATACATCCAATCAATCAAAACATAGAAATCAATATGACATTAATGCAATATCCAAAGGTTTCTCATATCCAAACATCTATAAGATTAGTTCCCCATAAATGGAGAACCCCAATCTAAATCAACAAGAATACAATCAAAACATGACATGATAGATGATTCCGTTGACAGCTTTGCAAGTTTGATCTCCTTCTCCATCTCCTTCTTTCTCTTTCTCTCCAAGATTGGGGGAGAAGACCCCAAATCCCTAATCTCAAGGATAATCTCCTCCAAAACCAACCGCCCCCTCCTAAACCCTAAAGCCTCCTATTTATACCTCAGCTTAGGGTTTTAGGAGTAAAAATTACACTCATACCCCTGCGTGGGTCCACAATAAAAAGAGAGGGTTATGACATACAGGCTCGTATACGGCCGTATACTAGCCCGTATGAATCTTATTACCCAGTATATGGCCATATGACAGCCAGTATACGGCGCAGGTGTGAGTATACGGCCTAGTATACGATCATATAACACCCAGTATGAATTCATATGGGGTGTATGCCATCCAGTAGTGTTGATGTGTAGGCCGTTCACTCTCGCCAGTAGCATACAGCCGTATGTCTTCCCGTTTTCTCCAAAATAGAGTTGGATCGGCCTCTTTTTCACCTCGAAATGCTTCCTTTTTCCCGGAGTGGCTTCTATATACCTTGTTTAACAAATATGAAGCTTTTAAAGTACCGGAGGGCTAATTCATCAAAATGGCATGCAAAACATATAGGAAAATGATATGAAAATATGCTCATTTAAACGCTCATCAGTCTACAGCTGAGGCTGAGTACAGGGCTATGGCAAATAGTCTTTGTGAGATGCTTTGGATACGGAGTTTGTTGTCAGATTTGCGACTATTTAAAGGCAATGTATTGAAGCTCTAGTGTGACAACAAATCGGTCATTAGCATTGCTAACAATCCTGTACAGCATGATCGCACAAAGCATGTTGAGATTGCTCGCTTCTTCATTAAGGAGCAACTGGAGAATAGGATTTTGAAGCTAAGTCATGTTCACTCTAGCGAACAATTAGCTAATTGCTTAACTAAAGGATTAGGTCCTAAAGAGTGTAATAAAACATGTAACAAGATGTGGATGATTGATATCCATCGCCCACCTTGAGGGGGAGTGTTGAATAATTATTTCCATAGGATCATTTGTGTAAAATATAATAGTTACTTCTCTGGGGTTTTTTGTATAAAATATCCTTTCATATATATACAGAGGGAGGCTATCAAAACACCCAACCCTAATTTTCCCAACACATTCTACAAACACATTCTTATATTTTTTAACAACCTTGTGTGGACGAAGATCTAAATCCCTTTCCTAACTTATATAAGAATAGCCAAACATGAAACAATGCATGTATAGAATCCAGTGGCCGTTAAACTAAGTATTAAATGTCATTCCAATGATTTAATGCTTTTTTTAAGAATACAACTCATTTACACTTATTAAGAACAAAAGTAAATTATACTTTGGTGATAATTATTCTCCAAATGTAATTGGTGATGATAAGGTTGTCATCAAAACTAAACATGAATATTACTGATTTGCATCGATCTGCCAAACAGCCTGTTACTGTTACTGCACACACATTGTGGGCAATCTCTTTTATTATAATCTAAACAGCCTATTCATCTAAACATGAATATTACTGATTTGCATCGATCTGCCAAACAGCCTGTTACTGTTACTGCACACACATTGTGGGCAATCTCTTTTATTATAATCTAAACAGCCTATTCATGCAAAACAATTGTCTCATCACAATAAAGCATTCTCATAAACATGACTGAAGATAAATTCATATGCTTCGCATTTTCCTCTTGCAGTTGACAATCCATATATATTACAGATGTGCACAGCATTCTTCAATGGCATGGCTTCATTGGTTTTGATCTCGACCACATATGTCCAATGGGTAGGCTACCTAGATGTTATATCTAATGTGTTGATGTCAAAAACTGGTCCACGTCACGCTTTGGCCACTGTTGCCTCGTGATCTGGCCTCAGCTCTCGACCAACGGTTAAAATTTATAGTTGGTGTGGACGCTTACTTCTGCTTACGAACAGGGAGCGCGGAGAACATCATGAAAACTCCGGCCGGAATTACCCATGGGCGAACCTGTAAAAAGAGAGGGCAGTGATCGGAATTGGGCCTCTCTGCCCGGATTCAGCTCCGATGCTTAAGTCAGAAAACTTGAGTAAAGAGTCTTCGATTTAGGCAATTCTCTGTGTGATGAGTTTTTCGGATCCCTTTTCTTCTATTAACGCTCTCCTTTTATAGCACCTTAGAGGCGGTTCAGGAAAGGCGGTGGAATAAGGCGGTGAGTTAGGTAAATATCTCTTAAGGCGGTAGGAAAATATCTGCCGCCTAGCGCGTAGATGCCACGCAGGTAAAACGGGATAAATATCTGCCCACTGTAGCAAGTGGATAAGGCCTACTCACTGTAGGGGCGTTAGATATTTCTCTCTCTCTCTCCCCACCCCACGCCCTGTACAAGAGGGTTGTTATAATTCCGACGGACTTGTTCGCAGGATTGAATCCTCACGTTATTTGCCGAACGAAATTGTGCAAAGGTGGTGATATTGCCATGTGGCCAAAGGAACAAGTGGTCCTTTAGGTTAATGACACCTGTTTTCACCAAATATACCCGTAACACTAGGCCCCCCCCCCCCCCCCAAAGTGTACTTGTTCGAAAAATCTGAGCGAGGGGTGAGCTAACCGCATGTTTCGCTTGGTTCGAGAACAAGTATCGTTCTTAGTTGGCGTGTCTATGTAGGCGTAGGCTTTGTGTACGGTTATTTACGTCTAAAGTACACGTGTTTTAATAGGCGACCGACGTTTACTGTGTTATCATTTCGCTGTTATCGAGGTAGATTTTTTGCTCAAGAATTCTCGTCTATAGTGCCGATAGGTTCTCCTATTTAAGGGCTTGTATGAATGGCGAGTTTGGGCAGAAATCTTTTTGTACTCTTGTAGCTTTGTATCATGGCTCAGCGCTTGTCTTTTTATAAGTTTTTTACTTTTTCTCAATGTTCTCGATACTTACGAATTCCCAGCTCTTTTTACGAGCATCTATCGGAACTAAGGACCGGAATAATCCACTTGGTAAGTCCGAACGGTTGTGTATGGCCGGCTATTCTGTTAATCGACAGGGGGGTTGGTGAGATGAGCATCGACGCTGGGTGGGAAGCTTTTCATGTCGATCACGATGTGGAAGCGGGGGACCTCTTAATTTTTACCTATGCACGAGTGCAGCGTTTGAAGTTGAGATGTTCGGAGACGACTCCTGCCGCAGAGAGGTGGGCCCCCACCTTCGCCCCCGTGCCGAACTCGGTTCCCCTAGTAATAATGGGGACAGTGACGGTTGCGGAAGTCCGTGCGTCTCTTCTGAGTCTTATCCAAGCGTGTCCTCGGACGGGTCTGCGGATATTTAACTTTAGTCCGTCGGACAACATGTTTTTGTTATTTTTGTTTTGTTTGCGTTCGCCATGTAACCTGAATAAATGACGTTTGTCGTTTTGTTTCTAAATCCTTTGGCATTTTTATGAGGCCTTCACTGGCGATCCTATGTTGGAGTGTGTGCTTTGTCTCATACGGTACAGGCTCTACCTTCCACGTAACGCTCCTTGCTCCCTAAGACGACACGTGTCTCCTCTACTATTTAGCATTAAAGGGGGATAGTGGCGCGACGTGCTTGGCGTCTTGGCGTTTGTCAACGTCATGATGGGTGATGAGCGTGGCTTTCCATGTGTGTCGGTGGCTTGGTATTCTTGGCGTGGGCGAGAATTTTGAAGCTGCTTCGAGGAGGTGTAATGATAGTTATTTGAACGGTTGTGATTTGTTGACCCTTGGTTCAGCGGTTACGATCGGAATATAATCCTAAGATCTAACTGACCCGCGGATTCGTTGCCTTTGTATATAAGCGAAAACCGTCTGAGGCAAAGAAAAGGTTGTTTCAAAATCGAAGTCGTCTCCTTCTCCAGATTTCCTCTTCTCCGTGAGCCACGGTTTTGAGCTTCTGCGTTTTTCTTGTCTTTTCCTTTCCTAAGGTAATGGCTAGTCTTTGCTTCTTCCTCCTCTAGTTCTTCTCATGAGCCCTCGATTCCTTCTCGAGTCCAACCCTACGGTTTACATTTGCGATTCGGGTGAACTTGGAGGCGTTCCAGATTCGAGGGTTCATGGGTTCACCTGCCTCTAGGGCAATGGGTAGAGGTCGGACACATTCATAAGACTTCTAGGGTAAAAGGATGTAGATGACCTAGTAGAGATCTGAGATAGACCCTCTTTATTTGAGGTTAGGGTTCCTTGTTGGGGGAGAGGCGAGTGCCCCGAGGGAGGAGATAGTACATTTGCTCAGACGGCGTTGCTAGGTGGGCTTAGGCTTCCTTTCTCTGATTTTGCTAAAGCAATCCTAGAGGAATATCGTTTGTGTCCCTCATGATTAACTCAGAACTCTTGGAGGTTTCAGCCAACGGATTTGTCATGGTTTTTAAGAATTATGGGGTAAATCCGACCGTCCGCTGGTTCCGTCTGTTGTTTAGCCTTTGCTTGGAGTCTAATGCCGATTGGTATTATTTCTCGGCTCGCCCTGGGAGAAAGTTTCTAGGGAAAGTTCCTTCTTCCATCAAGCGATGGAAGAGCAAGTTTTTCTTTGTTAGATGTAAGTCCGAGTGGGATATCCGAACAAGGTGGGAGGTTCCCCGTGCGGACATTACTTGTGAGGAGATGTCAGAAGAAGAGGGAAATCTTCTTAAGTTAATGACGGGGCTATCCAAGGTCTATATGGATAGGTTTTTGACCAAGGAAAACCTCATTAAGTGTCGTTTAATAGTGTCTACTGGTAGGATTAAGCTGCACCTAATTAATTGATTTGATTTTGATTTGTGATGTCTAACCTTATTCGGAATTTGTTTTGCAGAAAATCCGATGGAAGACGAAGACTTGAGCTATGTTAAGGGTCTTCTGGCTTATTTCGAAAGCGAAGTTCATCCGCCATTGGCTCGCGGGCAGAAAAAGAAAGAAGTAATACCTAGCCAAGGTGCTGATACCCCCAAAGAGGAGAGAAAGGAGACTGACTCTTCCAAAAAGGGGGTTAAAAGTGACCCCAGTGCAGGGTCCTCACGGGAGAGGAGGACCAAGAGAAAGAATTCGAGGGCGTATCGGGTCCCTAATTGTAGGAGAATAGTGGGCGCCTCGGGGAAGAGGTTCGTGCGGAAGAAATCCGTCCGGCTTTGTCCCCAATTTCCGAGGGTCCTTCTTAAAGCCGGCCGGAGGATATCCTTCTTATAGAGGTTAGAATTTCTACACACACATCTATGGGTGCTTCGTGCTTCGTTCAGAACCTTTAACTTAGGTTATATTTTATAGGCGGAGGCAGGAGAAGCGGCTCTCCTGGATAAATTGAGGGTGGGGGACTCGGTTTTAAGGGGACCGGCATCTCAAGGGAAGGGGGTGCCCTCCGAAGACGTCCCTTTTCGGGATGCCGCTTCGGTAAAGGCTGTTCTGATGGCCATGAGACCCGAACAGCTCTCCTCCAAACTTCATAGAGCTGGGAGGGAAGAGGCCATTTCTCAGCTATTCCGTTCGGTTATGCTGGTGAGGATTATCCTCGTATTAGTTTTACTTTTTAACTCGGTATTAATGCTACTAACTTATTTGTTTGCTATTTCGTAGACTGCGCACTGGGCGGACCGAGTCGGCAATCTTTGCCAAGACGATTCGGCAAAGATGGAAGTGTTTAGGGAGGAAATCGCCCAATTGAACTCTAGGGTGGCGGCCCTGGAAGGGAAAAACAAAGAGCAGCTCGCCATTATCCATGCTCTTGAGAAGGATAAAGCCGAGTGACTTCAACAACTGGCTGTCGCGGGAAAGGAGAAGGATGATTTGGCAGCCAAGTTGTCTATTTCTGAGGGTTCCCTCCTTACCGCTGAGGAGAATATTAAAAAGTTGCAGGAGAACTCTAGCAGTTTGGAGAAGGAACTCAAATCTACCCGAGAGGGGCAATTTGAAGCTTAGATGGGGAAAGCTGAAAAAAGCTGAACTTGCTGCTGTTCAGGTGGAGTTGGAGGAGCTAAAGGGGGAGCGCGACACGCTTAAAGAAGACTTAGCTTCCCGACTGACAACTCCCAAATCCGACTCGTAAGAAATCAAGGATTTAGTAGAGCGAGCGGATAAATTAGAGAAGGAGGTCGCCCGGCTTAGGGCGAAAGCTAAAGAAGGGGCCACCCGCATTTATTCGGTGGTACAGCAGGTGGGCCGCCATATTCCTCCTACGGAAGTTTTGTCTATGGGGCTGGCTAGAGTTTTGAAGAAGTTCACAGAGCTCTAAGAGCAACAAGTTACCAAGACCCCAGAGGCTTCTGTCCCCGCCCCGTTGGAGCCTTCTACCCAAGTTCCTTCAGAAGCAGGTGGCTGCCCTGAGGGTCCTAGTTCTTAGGATGTTTTCTTTTATGAACGTTCTTGTAAATTCTCAATTACTTGGAATGTAACTTCTATTCATATGAATGAAACGCAAACCTTTATTTTGGTGAAGGTTTATTTCCGAGTGATAGTTATCCTTAACCATGTAAGAAATTCGTTTGAGAAGTATTTTTGAAGTCCTTCGCGGACTTCTTCCTTCTTCATCTAGCTTGTAAGATAAGCTTCGTAACGAGTCCTTAGTCCAATCATGGGACTTTAAGTTTGTTGAGTGAGGTACTCGCCTTCATGAATGAGATTGTTGCCTCATATTTCGATCGGGATTTTTGCCCCTTGTTTTTTTTGATAAGAGTTGTCGTTTATCCTTATAGGATAATTCTGACTCATCTTCCAAGAATGGGAATTTCACCGCATTTTTGTAGGATGGGAATTTCACCGCATCTTTGTAGGATGGGAATTTCACCGCATCTTTGTAGGATGGGAAAGACTTGAGCTTTATTCCATGAATTTTAAAAGAGCTATAGAATTTACTGATAGTAGCGTCGTAAATGTTCAGCATGGAATGGACGCTTGAGCGCTTTTCCGTCCATATTTACTAGATAATAGGTGCTTGCTTGGACGATTCTTTGTATGACGTAAGGGCCTTCCCAGTTAGGAGTTAGCTTCCCCGTTCGGCCTTTATTTCCATGAAACTCATTTTCAGTAGGACTAGATCGCCGATTTGGAAGAAGACTCTTTTCACCCTTGTGTCATAGAACCTTTTCACTCTCGACGATAAATGGTCGCCCTTGTTTCCACAGCTTTCTCCGTTCTTGAGTAGATCAAGTTACGCCGGAGTTTTTTCTCATTCTCTTCTGGCGAGAAGGTTTGCTGTGTCCGTAAGGTAGGCATTCCTATTTCTGCAGGGATGACAGCCTCCGCCCCATAAGTTAGAGAGAATGGGGTTTCTCCTGTAGGAGTTCTTGTTGTTGTCCTGTAGGCCCAAAGGGCGCTCGGGATTTCTTCTACCCAGTTAGTCCCATTTCTGAATACCCGCGTTTTCAGTGTTTGATGCAGGGTGCGGTTCGTCACTTCTACTTGGCCATTAGCTTGGGGATGTGTCACAGAAGTTAATCTGGATTCAATTCCGAGCCCTGAACAAAAGCTTTTGAAAGCTTTGTTATCAAATTGTCGCCCATTATCAGAAATGAAGGCGACCGGAATCCCGAATCGACAGATAATTGTTCGCCATAAGAATCCCTGACAAGCTTTCTCCGTGATTTTGGCCAAGGGTTCAACTTCCACCCATTTGGTGAAGTAGTCAATAGCGACTATCAGAAACTTCATTTGCCGAACTGAAGTGGGGAACGGCCCTAGAAGATCGACTCCCCAGATGGTAAATGGTCGAGGGCTAATAATTGGCGTAAGCTGTGCCGGTGGTCGCCTTTGAATCTTGGAATGCCGCTGGCAGGCATCACATTTCCGAGCGAACGCTATTGCGTCTTGAGTTAGTGTTGGCCAGTAATAACCTTGTCGTAGGACTTTGTAACCTTTGCCCCCTATGTGACCTCCTCTGATGCCCTCGTGAATTTCCTGAAGGATATAGCTAGCTTCTGTTGGACGCAAGCATCGCAAGAAAGGTTGCGTATAAGATCTTCTACATAGGTTCTCATTGATGATGGTGTACTGAGCGGATTTGTAGGAAATTCGTCTGGCGTCTGCTTTGTTGGGTGGTGCAGGTCCACCTTGTAGATAATTTCTGATGGGGTCCATCCAACTTGGCTCTTCGGCTGCACTTTGTACCTCTTCCTCCAATCCGTCGATGGTTTTGTGGGAAGGTATTGTAGGTTAAAGGAAGACTCGTGTCTCCGCTCGGCCGTGGCCTTTTTAGATAGCGGCCCGCTTCTTCGCTTTGGCTTTCATGCATTTTTTCAATTTGGAAGTAAGCGAAGTATGGAACTATTTTCTTCACCACCGCTTGGTATCGACCATGTTCTCTTCCTTCGCTTCAAAGTCGCCCAAGGTGTGGCTCACAACTAATCATGAAGTCGGAATATACGCAGTAGATGTTGAATTAGAGCCCCTGTGCCGGATGTAATCCTGCGATGAGGGCTTCAGATTCGGCCTCATTGTTGGTTGCTTTCGAATTGGAACTTCAAGATCGCCGCAATTTTCCATTTGGAAGGAGAATAAAGGACGAATCCTGCCCCTGACTTTTCTTCCGTTGCCGATCCGTCAACATATAAGGACCATGGAATGCTGGGGCTTCCTTCTGGACTCTGTGATGGGGGTTCGTCCCTAGTTGCGGGAAAAGTTAACTCTGCGACGAAATATGCCAGTACTTGAGCCTTGATTGTCGTTCGGGGTTTATAGGTGAGATCGAACTCGCCTAACTCTATCACCCACTTGGCTAAGCGTCCAGAGTTTTCAGGCTTATGAAGAATTTGCTTTAATCTACCGATCACCATCACCGTGATCCTGTGGGCTTGAAAATACGGCCTCAATCTCCGTGCAGATGTGACAAGAGCAAAGGCCAACTTTTCGAAGCGGTAGATATCTTGACTCGCATCATTAAGGATTTTGCTTGTGTAGTAGATCGGTTTATGAACTCCGCTTTCTTCTTTCAAAAGGATCATGACCGACCGCGTGCAAACCGCCAAATAGATATAGAGTTCTTCTCTCACTTGTGGCTTAGCTAGTAGCTGAGGCGATCGGAGATAATTTTTAAGCCCCTGAAAGGCTTTTTCACATTCTTCTGTCCACTCCATTTTTGGTGCTTTTCGTAGGGCTTGGAAGAGTGGGAGATTTTTCTCTCCGGCTTTGGAGATAAATCTGCCAAGCGCGGCGAGGCGTCCGTTAAGCCGCTGAATTTCTTGAAGACTTTTGGGCGACCCCATGTTAAGAATAGCCCTGATTTTTTTTGGATTTGCTTCTATTCCTCTTTGTGTCAAGATAAACCCCAGGAATTTTCCCGATCGAACGGCAAAAGAACATTTATTCGGGTTTAACCGCATAGTATAAATCCGAAGAGACTGAAAAGCTTCTTGTAAGTCTAAAAGGTGTTCATTGGCTTTTCGGCTTTTCACCAAGATATCATCCACATAGGCTTCAATATTTCTGCCAATTTGTTCTCTGAAGGTGGCTCCGGCATTTTTTAGGCCGAACGGCATCACCTTATAGCAGTAAGTTCCCGTGCTCATAATGAAGGACGTTTTTTCTTCGTCGCCTTTGGCCATTAGGATTTGGTTGTAGCCTGAGAAGGCATCTAAGAAACTTAGCATCTCATGCCCCGTTGTAGAGTCAACCAAACTATCAATTGATGGTAAGGGGAAAGAATCTTTTGGACAAGCTTTGTTTAAGTCCGTGAAATCAACGCACATCCTCCACTTTCCGGACGGTTTTTTTACTAGAACCACATTAGCCAACCAATCTGGGTAATGTACCTCTCGGATAAACTTAGCCTTCAGGAGGTTTGATACTTCTTCCTCTGTGGCCTTCACGCCTTTCGGTCTTTGAATTTCTCCTTTTACGCTTTACGTAGGCTTAAACGATTGATCGATATTGAGGCGATGCTCGATGATATCGCGTTTACGCCCGGCATATCTTCCAAGACCAAGCGAAGAGGTCGGAATTTGCTTTCAATACTCTCATGAGATCTTCTCACGCTTTCAATTGTCAAATGCCCCAATCCGCACGATGCGGTTTGCTCTGTCGTGTCTAGGGGAATCATAGCAATTCTTCAACAGTGTAGGTGAAGCTCTTCATTTTCCGCTCGGCCATTCTGGCGACTAGCATGGCTTCGAAACCTTTGTCTTCTGCTTTGTTGAAGGCTTTTCCTTTGAGGGTTGAGACATAACACCGCCGTGCGTGCAGGTTGATCTCCTCTCACTTCTCACTACCACTCTCGGTCGAATTTGAGGAGAAGGTGGTAAGTAGAGATTACGGCTTTCAGGGCGTTGAGGGTTGGCCTGCCCAGGATCACGTTATAACTTGAAGCACAACGCATAACCAAGAAATTTGTTGTCACTGTTGATGATCTTGGCGAGCTTCCTACCGTAACTGGTAAGGAGATCATTTCTTCCGGCCGTACTCACCCCTCCGGAGAATCCTATTAAGGATGATTTTACCGGAAGCAAGTCATTCGCGTCATATCTCATTCTTTCGAAAGCACTCCAAAAGAGGATATCAACTGAACTCCCACTGTCTATCAGAACTCTTTTCATTTGGAAATTGGAAACTTTGATAGCGACAACCAACGCGTCATCATGAGGGTGGCGAACTCCGCTGACGTCATTGTCATAAAAGATGATTGGAGCCGTAGGTCGAGATCGTCTCCGTGGTGTTTCTATTTCCTGTGTGGTTCCCACCATTCGGGCGTAACTTTTCCGAGAGGCGGAACTTTCACCACCGCAACCAGGACCACCACTAATAAATCCCACCATTTCCCCTTTTTCTTCTTCAGGTTGTGAAACTTCAGGTCCCCCTTGAATCTCAAGGTTGATGTACTGCTCCAATTGTCCTTTCCGAACGACATCTTCTATTGCGTTCATCAAGTGGGTACACTTTTCCGTATCATGTCCTCTGGATTGATGAAACTGGCAATATTTCTTACTATTCTTTTGTCGTTCGGCATTTCTTGCGGGTTCCGGCCATGTTAGAAGCTTTTGTTTTTAGATTTGCATAAGGATATGGCTTCTGGTTTGATTCAGCGGGGTATGGTGATCATATCTGACAAGTTTTCCTTCTTTTGAAGGTTCTCTGGGCTGCAACATATGTCGTAGGGGTCGTGTTGAGGTTTTCAGACCTCTGTTTGCACCTTTGTTATCCCTGTGCGATCCTTTTTCCTTTCGTACATCCGAGGGCCTTCTGTTGCCGTTGTGGTGGGTTTTTCCCTTCTGGGTGTCCACAGGTCCACGCCTAGCCTCCTCTTCCCAACCCATGTAAATTTCCTCGGAATTGATATATTTTTGGGCGTGGATCATAAGGGCCGGAATGGTTTTTGGTGGATCCGATGTTAGGGAAAAGCGAAAGGGGATTCTAATAGTCCTTCCATTAGAAAAGTCACGGCCATCTCATGCGGAGGGAGGTCCGCAACATTAGGCTGTCTCGCCTATGTAACGGCTTAAATAGGCTCGAGCGTTTCCCTCGTTGCTTAACGCTGAAGGGTAGACGGGGTTTCTTTTGCTTTGAGTAATTGGCAAAATAGGCTAAAAGCGATCCGCTAAAATCTGAAAAGAAGTAATTGTGCTAGATGGGAGATCGACAAACCAGTCTTGCGCTTTTCCCTCTAAGGTGGCGGGAAAAGCTCGGCACATGCGAGCGTCTGTGATTCCAGTGAGGAGCATCTTCGATCGGAAAGACTTCAGGTGTCGGGACGGATCGGTTTTGCCTTCATATGCGGTCATAACCGGCGGTCCGAAGCTATCAGGAACTTGTTCTCCCAATATTTCTTTGACAAAAGGCGAACACATACTGAGAATATGCTTTCGGACTTTCCATTTTTCTTGAGAGAGGTCCTGTCGTTGAGTCCTTCTATCAACTGTTTGAACAGATGGACTATTCCGTTCCGTCCTTGTTCACTCGGTTCTTGTAGTGGCCTGCTGTATGCGTCAAACAGAGGGGGGTTCTGAACTAGCGGAAAAGGCGGTCCTTTCTTTCCTCTCATTATGGGTGCGGGTTCTCGTCCTCCCTCCGCTTCGAAATTATCCGATTAAAATTTTGTTGGTATGTTTGGTGTTGGAACTTGTGTAGGAGGAGGCGGAGGATGGGTCAAAGTATGAGCAACTGAGTCAACCGCCCAATTGTTGTCGTATGTTAAGGTAAAACTCGGCAGCATTCTTGGGGTTGACGGAAGGATTTTCCGACGGGGTAAGATGGGCGGATTATCCGACCGGATTTCCTCATGTCTTGGACCTCGCCAGTCCTTCGGGATTATTTAGGGCTCCTGTTCTTGGATTCGTTTTGATCTTACGGTAGTGGTCATTTGGCTTTTCGTAAGGGTCCCCACCTGACGGCCAAACCGCTGATGCCAAAAGCGGGTCCACGCCACGCTTTGGCCATTGTTGCCTCGCGTGATCCGGCCTCGCCTCACCACCAGCGGTTAAAATTTATAGTTGGTGTGACGCTTACTACGCTACGAGCGAGGGAGCGGAGAACATCATGAAAACTCCGGTCGGAATTACCCATGAGCGAACCTGTAAAAAGGAGAGGGCAGTGATCGGAATTGGGCCTCTCTGCCCAGATTCAGCTCCGATACTTAAGTCAGAAAACTTGAGTAAAGAGTCTTCGATTTAGGCAATTCTCGGTGTGATGAGTTTTTTCGGATCCCTTTTCTTCTATTAACGCTCTCCTTTTATAGCACCTTAGAGACGGTTCAGGAAAGGTGGTGGAATAAAGCGGTGAGTTAGGTAAATATCTCTTAAGGCGGTAGGAAAATATCTACCGCCTAACGCGTAGATGCCACGCAGGTAAAACGAGATAAATATCTGCCCACTGTAGCAAGTGGATAAGGCCTACTCACTGTAGGGGCGTTAGATATTTCTCTCTCTCTTTCCCCACCCCACGCCCTGTACAAGAGGGTTGTTATAATTCCGACGGACTTGTTCGCAGGATTGAATCCTCACGTTATTTGCCGAACGGAATTGTGCAAAGGTGGTGATATTGCCATGTGGCCAAAGGAACAAGTGGTCCTTTAGGTTAATGACACTTGTCTTCACCAAATATACCCGTAACATAATGCACCACACATTTGGTCTCCAATAAATAGGCCACTTAGATGTTATATCTAATGCAGCCATCAATATTTAACAAATAGCATTCTAACATTTTCTGTTCTAATTCATTGGTAGCTGGTACACCATCCAATACACTATTGAAGCTATAGGCAATCAATCATTAACAATTAGCTATGAATATCATCAATACATACAAACTGAATGATGACATTGCACTGATTTGGCCAGTATAGTTATAACTGTCAATAATTTACATAAAGGATTGAGTAAACAAGTGATAAGCTCACAATGGAACAAACTAAACTATGAACAATTAAAGCCAATTGATAACTGTGTATTAAAATTTAAAAGATCTTAATCTAACTTCGGTTCTAAATGAACCATTTCAGAAGTTGCCTGAAATTGGTCTCGCAAATTCAATAAACACGAATAAGGGAAGAGTTATGAGGTTGTTGGTTTACCAAATTTTCGAGAAAACAAAAAGTATTTGAAGAAAGTAATCCACAATTTTATGAACATTTTTTTTTTTTTAAATACAAAAAGAGAACAAGACTTGCCAACTTTCTGCTGAAAGCTGATGACAGGATAAGGGACAAGAAATTCAAAAATGAAAAATAAGAAAATGCTTGGTTTGCACATAAAAAATATATTTTAATTAATCCATATCAGAATCAAGGTAAGTTTCTGTCCCTTTCTCAAGTAGAAATCCAACTAAGAATGTTGGGAATATCACAATGTGGAAACGAAGTAAGCAATTTTGTATCTTACAAATAAAGGTTGGCATTGCAGATAAGGTCATCGACTAGTTTATTTATCTAACAAAATGGAAAAGTACAAGACTGAGACTGGGACCATGATATACATATACACAAAAGGGCTGCAACAAAGTTTCTAATGCTTATAAAACACATGGGTAATGAGAGCAGTAACCAGAAACTCACTGAGTGGCAAGCCTACATACATGATGGATGTCCAGTGTTAAGCTTCAGGCTCTGTTCCCCATAAACCTGCATAAAACATAAATCATGTTCCATTATAGGCAGTGTTTCAGATTTCTAAGTGTTGCAATTTCAAATTATCATGTTTTAATCTTATAAATAACAAGGTTTCTAAAATAAGGTTTCTATAACAAGGTTTGCTAGATATATAGAAAGCTAGATATCTTAACAACAGTTTTCAAATTATGTAATTCAGGGATGACAATTCCTCAAACAATTCATATTCAAATTTAAACGAATCATTCTTACAAGTCAATCTTGGTTTAACTGTCATTTCTTGAGATGCAACAGGAGTAGGGAAAATATAGTTACCCATACTCATGCTTCACTTGGCTCTGGAAGGGTGATCAGGCGAGTTCCCGAGTCATACACCATGGAAGTCCCACAACTAATAAAATCAGCTTAAGTTAATAATTAAATAATAAACGAAAGATTATTATGATTTAAAGGAGTCTCTTAAATATGGTAACCATGATGCATCAAGAATAACTTACTTTGAGCACTTCACACTATTTGTTGAGCCACCACTAGACACAGACAATATAGTCCCAAAGAAAGAGACATTTTCGGTACCACAATTTGGGCAAGGACCCTATGCATTTAAAGTTGGCTGTTAATTGCTTTATAGATAAATACACTAGATAAGCTGAAGAATTTACCATGAATCTTTTCTAAAAGATTTAAAGATAAAATGTAGATCCATTATACACAACACGCACAAGCAAAATAGTTTAACTTTTAACCAAAGTCAAGCACCATATCAACAGTACCTTTAGGATCAAAAAATCCTTCAAAATAGCATTAGTGAATGCCTGTGATAACCAAAATATGACGGGCAAAGCAGCAAACCATGTGAAAATGAAACTAAATGGCTCAGGCAACTGCACAGCAACAAAAGCAAAAAGTAAGGAGAATAACAGATAAAACTAGTTTAATAAGATAAATGAATGATCTCATGTTAAAAATCATCATTAGGCAAAACTATTTTGACAAAAGCCAAGAATCTGGGTTCACCTGATTGTATTGAAACAACAAAACATTCATTAGCCAGGACACAAAATACAGATAGGACAAGTAACAAAATAAATGAGGAAGTCCTGGAGTATAACTTGAAACATAAGGTTTTAAGGGTATGGAATCATCGATAGAGCATCAATTATTCCTATTATCCAACACTACTAAAGAAAATTTAAATTCTAAATGTCTGAAAAAAATTAATCATAGCTCTCATGATCATCATGAAGAAAATCCATAAATTATGGAAACAAGGTACAAGGGTAGTTGATCAAAATTTATGGCTTATTAGAAATTAAACATTCCTCTAGTATTTCTGATAAACTAGCCATGTTTGGATGGTTTTTTTTTATTTAGTACATTTTCACGGTTTTTTTTAAGTGCTTCAGAGGGTAAGTTAAGTATTCCATTAGAAGAATCACCATAGAAGCACTTAGGATATTTTATTGTGGAAGAAACTGTGAGCATTTTTGTCCTTGAACAAAAAAAGTCAGGTTTTTTTTTTTTTCTTTACCTCTGGAAGTGCTTTTCTTGGAAGCACCTAACCAACAGCTTCGAAAAAAAGCAATACTACTATTTTTGTTTTCAGAAACCAAAACGAACAATATAAAAAATGGTCAAAAGTACTTAAATTATAAAATAAGTGCTTCTGGCCAAGAAAAAAGCCAAACTAAATGGACCCTAATCTAATCTGGCAGACAACTACAAAACAAATCATATATTACTACCAATCTTCAATACCGTAACTTAACCTCCCAAATCTTTTAAATAATGGATTTAGTCAAATTGAATCTATATTCAACCCAGTTCAAAGAAAAATAGCTTGTAACGTTGGCCCCTCTTACAACATAGAAAAACCTCCTCATGTGTAAATGCAAAAGTAGAATACCTCATTTATTTGCCATTGCTCACATTAATTTTTATGACAAACCATTAGGTTAACATTTGTTTCAGGCTAACTAGTGTAAGACATTTTCCAAATATAAAATGTGGAAGGTTCTCATGGAAGTACAAAAAATTTTATTGACAAAATGTATAGAATTATCAACCATCACATGGATTTTTTTTTCTTTTTTATTCTATCAAGCAGGAGTTCTGAATTTGAACCATAATTGGAATTATAAAAGCAGATATACATGTAATTCTAATTTACTAGATGTGTTTTGATATGATAGCATCAATTATAGTTTATCACATGGATTTATTTTACATATAGTACATGTATTTTCCATTGAGACGCAGAAGAGCCAGGTCATCAGCAAGTGTATCTACAATTGTGGAATCCATTTTCATCAAACAAAAACCCCAAACAAATAATTAAGACTCAACAAAACAATCAGGCCACTTCATGCGAACATGGACCTCTAAAACTAAGCTTGAGGCACAAAAATTCAAACAATTTACCAAAACTATTTCAAATATTCAAGCATGGAAGTTTGTCATTGCCAGTAGTTAAGAGATTGCAAAGTCAAGACCATGAAAATTATCAAAACTGCTCATTTGACATGCTCTGTAGAAAACAATGAATAAGTTTAAGGCAGTCTCCACCAATCAAAGATATGAGAAAGTCAGTAGAAACAATGAGAGAGGTTTCACAAGAAGTTGAACACCAAAACTTTTGCTTAACTTCTGTCTTGATGAATGATTAAAAACTTCTTCATTTAAGGGCTCCAGGTCAAACAAGAAGCATATTGTTGCTTTATTAAGTTTAAAGCAAGTAGGAAGAGTATAGAGCAGTTGTGTTGGCACCTAAGGAGGAAATAATTGTCATTAATGTAGAGGTTTCGAGGTCTGTGCAACTTCGAGCATACTTATAGAAGACTGATGTAGACAGATAAGAATATTTAGATGGGATCTTGATAGTGGATTAATAAGAGGTGTGGTTAAGACTTACGAGAGCACTTAGTTAACAGATGAAACAAAAGGAAAGGGAAAAATGGCAAGACAAGTTTTACTAGTTAGTCCCCTAATTGCCCAATAGTTCATAATTGAAGCTATATTGCAAACTTGGGAAAAGAAAACATCTAATTAACAAGCTTTTCAATTGCTTGGTTTATATTTCTACACACTAAATAATCGTATGATTCTGAAAAAAGGCAAACCCAAAGCTCAAAGAATTATAGCTTTGGATGTGGTCAAGCTGGATGTTGACAACTATGATAGGTGATGTTATTTCATTTTAACCTGATCTGCATATTTCCTAAATACTAGCCAATAACATGCAACATATTTGTTCAAGAAAAAGATAAAGTTAGAGAAAGGGGCAAATTCTACCTCCAGTAGGTATGTTATTTCAAATCCAGTCAAATCATCTAAAAAGAAAAACCTGTTGGAACAAAAATGTTAAACTTTAATAAGAATATTTTCAGCACACCAATATATAAAGTATAACATAATTCAACAGAAGGTTATAGGTATGAAGCAATAATATACATATCTATGGCAGGCAGTTCCAAGTAACAAAAGGTTATCAAAGCAATTAATACTTACTAGACATTAAAATTCAAAAGATAACAGAAACTGAATATATAGCACATGCCACTGGTGCACATTTCTGAGAGGGCAAAGTTTAGAATTTCCTCAATGAACAATTGATCATATAATAAGGTGAGAGCAGAAATTTAATGCATTTAATACGTGATTGAAGATTAGGTTTCCAAACTTGAAATATATCAAACACATCTACCATAACAATAGCTAATAAGGCAATGAAGCCTGGACACAGTTCGCAAATATTAATTAGTCAATTTGAGGAGACCTAGTCAGTAAATTGTCCATCAACCTGAAAAGTCATAGCAGGTAAAACCATAAATCAAGCTCTATCCCAACTATTTCTTGGGCATAGTTCATGAGATTTAAAATGATCCCTCCTATTATAGGATGCTTAAACCATTAGAAAGCTTTTTTTAATCCTTTGTCATCATATTCGAATTTGTCATCTTCAATGTTCTTGTCCTTTTATCCCTACAATAAAAAAGCAAATTGCTCACCTCACTATATCCAGCCAAGTCTTCATCACACAAGTTGAGATTATCATAATCAATTTGCATTACTTTATCATCAAATTGAGCAACTTTACATTTTATACCACCATTTCAAATCTCTAGCCATCCGCCTAAGAAACTCTCATTTCTATCACAATATTTTCAGATTGAGTTTTTCTGAATCATAAAACTTGGACTACATAGCACCATTGGCTAAATGGTTCTCCAAAAAATATTCCTTAAGTTGCAAATTAACGAATAAAATCTCAATCTAAAATCAACCTAAAAACACCTCTGATCTTCATCTAACAAACTCTCATAACCGTCAACAAACCAGCCATTTGATACAAATAATCTGGACAGATCTCATGCTTTTGAATTATAATGAAGTCTAAAAATCATTACTATCATCATTATAGTTGCATTATGTGTATTTTTTTTCATTATAACATGAAACTCATTCTAAAATTCCTTTAGTATTTGATAATACTTTTAAATAAGAATTTTTAACAACATTGTTACGTAAACTATCATTAATATTTGCTACAAACAAAATTTGTGATCTTTACACTTCTTATTAATCCATAACATAATAGTACAATGAATAATAAAATATTGATTTATATAATTTACATTAAATTTCTATAATTCAATATATTTATTTTCATTGTTAACTTAAGAAAAATGATAAAGCAAATTAAAAAAATATAATATAATTTATATTACATTTTATTGTAAGATTATTATATAAGTATGAGGATAATTCTAAAACAAAAGGATAAAAATATCTAGTCAAGTTGCTAAAAATATCTAGTCGGATCTAGACTTTAGCCCATTCATTTTATGCACAAGTCAAGTTGCTAAAAATGGGAAGAACATGGTAAGTTGACTAAAGAAAGTTCACCTAATCATATCCACTGAACAAGCCACTAATGTCATGCAATCAAACAACAATATAGCGAAGATATATATACCAACATGGAGATCTCAGCTAACCAATAAAAGCCTCAAACAAATCAAATGCATTTGAATTGTGATTTGGGCCTGCATATATTAAAAAAATAAAAATCCATATATACTATAACACCAATTTCACACCAATTTTCCTTTAGCTCATCTGCTAACTTCAGTAAACTAGTTGAAGAATCTAACAGAATCAGATGTAAAGTCACTCAAAGATGTAAAGACAATCGCCATTGCATAGATTACTTGCATTATCCAAAGGATTTATTTATCTTCTCTACCAGAAAAACCCAACTTTGCTGATTGCAAAATAACATAACATCTGCAGGGCGTTGATATGTGATTTTAACTTTTCAATCTTTCAAAACAACTACAAATTCTTTGATGCAGTTCTCCAGTTACTTTATTTTGCCAATAATTATTGTGAATACATATAACACTTGCTCACACTTAAAGATCTATTAATTTATGGTTCTTGCAAATCCTTCAAAAAAATACATACACACCATCATAACTGCACATGCACACACATACAAACAAAGGTATAACAAATAATACCAACAATAATAATCAGAATATGAATGCATTTATTCAGTAGGGCTTCAAACTCTCTTTCAGTGAAAAGGATATTTGGAAAATCAACAGAAAAACAAGATATGATATTATTCTTAATGAAGAAGGATTTTCACCCATCCTGTGCTACAGGTTATGTTATTACTCACAAAGTCAAGGCAACAACAGCAGCTGGCACATTTAGCAGGAACATCTTGAAGTAGTCAACGGACAAGTCACTGTAGACCTGAAAGATGTCCAAAGCATGTCAAAAACAAATTATAACCACCTCTACTATTCTTGAACCTGAAAAATAAGAAGGTAACATAGAAGGTAGGTTGCATTTGCTAGTGAAGTTAGGATTACAACTAAGTGACTAAGAATGATTAGGATGCATACTCCAAGCCTAATTTCCACCAGCTACTCAGTTACAAAGCATCCTTCAACACATAATTACAAGCCCGTCTATAATTGGATAGCACTGTCTAAGATTAGTGAAGAAATCATCCAAACACCAGAAATGGTGATTAATCACATTACAAAGAAACAATTGTGCATACCTTTCTGCTTCGTAGACTGCAACGTGGGCCTTCTTGTACAATGGTGCTTCCTTCTTTCTGGAGAATATTCACCAAAAGAAAATGAGAAACAAAACAAAAGGAATTAGAAACCATATAGCCGACCCCATCTAGTATGGGATTAAGGCTTAGTTGTTGGTGTTGTTGTTGTTGTTGTATATGAACCTAATGAAAATCATAAGCATTTCATCCATTTAGACAGGTAGAGTAAGAAAACTAGAACTGTATCAGGAAAAAATTCATGCAACTGTATGGCTTCTTGACTAAAATTCCGTTTGTCTGTCTGTTTCAACTGATAAAGCATACCATTTTACTGTTTGATACCAGAAGGAGGACATCCAGACATGAAACTCAAACAGGGAATGCACTTCCACCAGTAAAAAGTACATTTGATTTGCTAGATGTACATCAGATAAATAGAGTAAGGGAACAAAGTTTTGACCACTAACAGAGTATTTCACAAAGAGGAAAGGTAGTTAATCTCTTAATAAAACCAATATTAAGTAATGCCAAATTTTCAGTTTATACAAACAAAGCATTGAAGCAATTAAACAAATAACTTCTTCATATTAACATTTAACGGTGTGTAACAATCAGCATCCGTATGAAATGAGACTACATAGACTAGTATTTTGGGGTATACCATTTTAATATTCAAACTTTTGTTTACCCTTTATAAGAATGGTCCTCTATCTTCTTGTGCAGTCATGCAAGAACACATGTACCCTATAATTTGATGATTTTACCATAATAAAATGCAAATTCTTATAATCAAAACCTGTCTGAAATCACAAAAATATCTTCTTTTTTATCAATATCTGAACGCACCCTTAATCTCAGCTTTAATTCATCAAATTCTGCATCTGTCATTATTGGGTTTCCAGAAACATATGCCATCGAAGCTTCCAAAAGCTTCTGCTCATCCGGACCTGAAATAAATTGAAACAAAATCAATAAATATCTTTAAGGATGCTCTCGGTATAGGTTTAAGTGACCACCCAAAAGCCTGAGTTTTCTTGAATTTGACAAGACTAAAGAAAATAATACATACTTAACATAACCACACTGCTTCCTTCCCACATCAATTCTTCTTTGAGGTTATCAAATTCCTCATTTGACATTATTGCCTTTTTATCATAGTAGAATGACTGATTGCAGAAAAAGAAACAGGTCAGTTGTAATTCAAAAGAGCACTATGTAACAAGTGATTTAAACATTTTGAAAAAATAATTGAGCAGCTTACTTGTAATGCTTGCAAAAATTCTTGTTCCATCTCTCCTATTGTCTTCTTCTCAGCTTTCTTATCTATGCTACAATATGGCAAGATTTTGCTGTCAACAAGTTCATCTCCCTGAACCTGACCTGTAAAGGAACTTTTACATTAGGAAGAAACAATAATTCACATGCCCCTACAGCCATTATTCATACACAGTACTCAATTTCCGCATCTTGTTTTCAGAAGTGTAGTAGTATTTGAAACATCAGTAAAAGCTAATCCCATGAGTCAAAACAGCACCATAATAAAAAAAATGCATAATTGTAATTAATGCACTTTTAACATTCTAAAAGAGCAATTACCACAACGAGATTTAGCACATCAATGATTAAAACCAATATAAACCAGGGAGTTTTTACATCAGGAAAGAAAAAATGATTCTAAAACCCCAATAGCAATCTAAATGTTAAAAAACAGATTATTTTTTTGACACCTTTTTTCAGACGAACGGTCGAGACCATCAGCAGTTTATTTCTTTACGCACAAATGAAACATGAAAACATCCAATAAAAACAATTTTATAAAAATTGAAAACACGACCATGTTTTAATATTTCTCCAATAATTGAAACATATACAACAAAAAATAAAAAAGAAAGTACACTTATAAATAGTGAACTTTGTTACCATAGTTATTACCATAAAAAAGCTTGACCGCGGCAAGGACTAGAGCCAATATAAGTTATCTTCTGTTGCTTCTACTGGTTAGGGATAAGCCATGCATTGTATGATTTTAACTAGCTCATTGTCAAACCCATATGGGTCTTGTGGAACACAGGCATGCCAAATTCAAAAAAGCATACTATCTGAATATGACAAGTTAGTAACATTTTCTGAATTTATTCTACCTCCAGTTTTATTTCATTTTTTTTTCCCTTCGATGTGTAGGGTATTTTCGACCATAATCAATAAAAACCTCCAAAACCTTGTCTCACATCAAAGATGGGAAGCATCACTCACTCTAATAAAGAATTCAAATAAAGAAATTGTGGGTACCCATGCAAATCAACAAATCAACAGATGATTGAAACTTATAAATTAGGTAGCTTTCTAATAGAAAAGAGAGAACCATAACAAATTCCAAAAACCAAAAAAGAGTAATGCAAGAAACCAAACAACCAGATAGAGCATATTAAACAAGAAGAAAGAAAGAAAGAAACCTTGCTGATCAGTGGCCCGGGGCAGCAAGAGGATCACTCTGCGGCGGTGTTGGCCGTCGAAACGAGCCAAACAACTAGCGAGAGATTGGCGAGGAGGAGAGGAAGGAGAGGAAATGGATTTGCAGAGATGGGGAAGAAGGGGGCGACGACGAAGAGTGAAATGAGAGACGAGCGGCGAAAAGCCAAGCCCGGAGGCCATTGGAGGAGAGACGGTGGAGAGGGAGTGCGGTTGTGTGGGATCGTATGTTGAGCCATGAAGCCAGGGAAGGGAGCGAGAGGAGATAAGGAGCTGGCCTTCAACGTGTGGATGAAAAAGAAGAATGAAAACCAAAAATCTCCGCTAGATTTCGCTCACCTCTGCCGGTACCATATGCTTGGTTTTATAGAGGGGCCCACAAGCTCCGTTATACAGTTTGTACTTTTTAGGCAAATAATTAATTAAAAAATTCAATAAAGAGATCTTTATATAAATTTTAAAATGTAATCACATGTGTCCGACCCTGATACTATCACCAAGCTGCAGAGGCGTTATTTTTTTTGCGGGAAATAACCCTAAATGAGATATTCCAACACAATTTTAAATGAATTTTTTTTTCCTAAAAATTTTAATTGAGATTTAAAAATATAATAATAGGTCATTCATTAATACATGAAAGTCATATGATTAGGAGGTACTTAAGCACCCCCTAGGCTCTAGGATGTCCTCTACCTCCATGACTCCAGGAGGACCTCTATCTCCATGAAGTTACTCTTATAAGTGTTTATTATTATTACCATATTTTATAATAAAATATTAATCTTGTCTAATGGTCAGAATTTCATATTGTGGCCATGGACATTTGGGTTGGAATTATAGAAGTTGCTCATATATTCTCAATAAATATTTTTCTTTTTGCTCGTATCTCAGTGATTTCTTTTATTATTTGAACCTAATTTTTTTTTTTTTTGAAATAGTGGATAAACCACTTTCTTTTATTGATTTAAGTAAAAATAAGTTGTGACATGGGCATGGTGGCATTGACATTGTGTCATTGAGACATTGGTGTCATTGAGACATTGGCCGATAGATGAGATGGGTGGTTACAAGCGCTCCCTCGGTTACATTGTGGTACCCAAGAGTGGGGGCGGGGGTATGGTGTTCCCTTCCATCTTCGTCTTCAAAATCGGCCCCTGGAGGTCCTCTTGGTGCCTCATCCCTTGTGAGGTTGGTGTAATGCGATAAGGTTTTGCATGGGTTGGGCTGCGGTAATTTGGTGGCGTGTCTTATTTGTCGAACCATGAGAGAAAAAGGAAATCGGCCTGACAAATCAGTTTCTGGTAAACACGGTATTTATCTATGAAGATTCTCCTATTTCTTTCAATCCATATGTTCCAGGTCACTGCCATCACGAAAGTGTGTTCCATCCTCATGAGGGTGTTGTCCAGGTGATTGGAGGTTAGGGAGGACCCCCAAAGATCTTGTATCCTTGAAGGGTTGATCCCGTTCCCTAGGACCCGTCCGTAGTGCAACCATACTTCCGCCGAGTATTGGCATCTAAGGAGGAGGTGTTCAGTGGTTTCCTCTTCGCAATTACAAAGGTAGCATGTCGTCCTGTCCCCTGTCCATTTCCTTTTTCCCATGTTGTATAGCGTGGGAAGTTTGTCTTCGTACGCTAGCCAGGTAAAGAGTTTGACTTTCATAGGGGATGGTTGTTTCCAGAATTTGGCGGGAAGGGAGCTTTTAATTCCTCCATCGATTCGGAACTGGTAGAGTGATTTGACCGTAAAGGAATGGTTTGGGGTAAGCCTCCATAATCGTCTGTCTGCCTGTTCTGTGTGGTCTTGTCTCAGGTATTCCTCTATCCTCTGGAGTAGGTCTGTCGATTCTTGTGACAAGGGGCCTGGTTGAAGGAGCGGTCTTTCCTGTTGTTGTTGTTGTCTTGCTTCTGCAATTATGTGTTCCGCTTGGTTCCACAAGGTTTGTAGTTCTGGGCATAGCCGACAAGGGCTCTGCCCATTTACCCAATTGTCAAACCATAGCCTGGTTGAGTCCGCCACTCCTGGTTCGGTGATTAGGTTGGCTAAGGTAGGGTCGCGTTGTTGTAGGATCCCTTTCCAGAAATAGGATCTCGAGTTGGCGCTTTTTGGTACGGGTTCACCTGTGTGCCCTTAAAGTATGCGTGCTTGAGGATTCGTTCGCAGATACCGGCCTCACCCCGTAGGATTCTCTACCACCATTTGCCGAGTAGCGCCTCGTTGAAGGTCTCCAAGTTGATGATTCCCCATCCGCCTAGTTCTTTGGGTCTAGCTAGTTTTTCCCATTTGACTAGGCGGTAGGCTTTGGATTCTGGGTTTGCTCCTCTCCAAAGGAAGTCTCTTCTTATTCCTTCGATGCGATGTATTACCCAGCGTGGTAGTTTGTACATAGTCATCCAGTGATTTGGGACTGAGGATAGGGCTGAGTTAAGGAGTGTGATACGGCCTCCCCGCGACATGAGTCTTCCTTTCCAAGTTGATAGTTTGTTCTGCATCCTTTGGATGAGTTTCTCCCAGTCTTCCTTCCGCGGTCTGCTTTCTGCAAGAGGGATGCCTAGATAGGTTATAGGGAGTGAGTTTACCTGACAGTTCATTATTGATGCTCCGATTACCGCATTTGTGTGTGCTCCCCCAATTGGTACTATGACACTTTTGTTGTAGTTTATTCGAAGACCAGATAATCCTTCGAATAAGTAGAAGATGAGCTTTAAGGTTCGGAAATCGCTTTCTTTTCCGGAGCTGAGGATCAACAGATCATCCGCGTAGAAGAAAGCCGGTATTTGTTCACCTTCTCCATGGCCAATTCTATACCCCTCGAAGATTCTTTCTTGTACTGCTTTGTGCATCATTCGGGTGAAGACCTCTGTGGCAAGGATGAAGAGTAGAGGGGAGAGTGGGTCTCCCTGTCGCAGACCCCTTTTATGTCTTATGTATCCCATCGGGGATCCATTGATTAGGAATTTTGATTTTGATGTGTGGAGGATCGCCCTGACCCATCCTATCCATCGTGGCCCAAAACCCCGTGCTTGGAGTATTTCTAGGAGGAAATCTCAATCTACCGAGTCGAAGGCCTTCTCAAAATCCACTTTTATCAGCACTCCCCCTTTAGATTTCATTCTGAATATGTATTCCTCTGCTGCCACTATACTGTCATGGATACATCTTCCTCTGATGAACGCTGATTGGTTTTCGTCTATCAAGTCCGAGATGACCGTTTGTAGTCGGTTGGCCAACACCTTTGTGATAATTTTGATTGAGCAATTTAGGAGACTTATAGGGCGGTATTCTTTGATTGAGGATGCTTCAGTTGTCTTTGGGATTAATAAGATGTGTGCCCAATTCAGCCTTTCTAGGTCTGCCGTGCCCTGATATAGTTCCTGGAACGTCTTGAGGATTTTTTGTTTGGTGAAGTTCCAACCTTGCTGGTAAAGGAACATGGGGAAGCCATCTGCTCCTGGTGCCTTTTCTGCGTTGAGTTCCTGAATTTCTTTATGGATCTCTGCTTTTGTGAATGGGTCTTCCAGGTGTAACAAGTCTCGTTGTTCCGGTCCCGTAAACAGGTAGGACCAGTCTGTGGAGTATCTGGTCTCTCGTTGGTTCTAAAGATTTGGGTAAAGTGGTTTGTTATTGCTCTTGCAATGTCCTGTGGGTCCTTTAGAGTGTCTCCCTCCACTGTGAGCTATTGTATCCAGTTGATGTTTTTCCTTTGGTTGGCTATGGAGTGGAAGAATTTTGTATTCTGATCTCCTTCCTTAAACCAGGTGATTCTCGAGCATTGTCTCCAATGTTCCTCCTCCATTCTGATCACGTTGTCATATTCCATTCTTTGTGCCTGGAGTTGTTCCTCCTCCATCGTTGATAGTGGTTGTTGTTCATTCTTAATGTCCATCTGCTCAATGTTGCTCATTAGTTCCAGCTTCCTCTGCCTTTGGGATAATATATTCTCTTTGTTCCACCTTTGTAATCGCCCTCTTATTAGGGTGAGTTTTTTGTCCCATTTGTAAGTCCCACTTCCGGAGAAGTCATCTTGTTCCCACCACTGTTTCAACGTTTCCCAGAATTCCTATTAAATCTGAAGGGATAATGTTTTTGCTCTTGTTGACCACATTCTAGTGCTAGTGGTACATGGTCTGAGCGGAGGCGGGGTAGTGCAACCTGCCATATTCGGGGGGAGGCCGCCATCCATTCTGGTGATAGCAGGAAGCGATCTAGCCGGATCATAGTCGGGGATTCACGTCCATTCGTCCGGGTGTATTTCCGACCAGTCAATGGGGGGTCATATAAGTGGAGCTCTTCGATGAGACTGTTGAAGGCTAGCTGTTCTTGGGCGTTTCCATTCCCTATGTTTCAGTCTGATTGTGCTCGTGTTGAGTTGAAATCTCCGCCAATGAGCCATGGGCCTTGCCATTTTTGTCTTATGTTTCTTATCTCATCCCAAAAGGCCATCTTTTGGTCCCTCGCACAGGGTCCGTAGACTATGGTGATCATCAATTTGGTCGCTTCAGTTCTATTTTCGAGGATAACTGTGGCTGAAAAGAGACCCAAGTGTTCATCAGATTTCTGGAACATTGTTGTTCTCCAACCAATGCAACATCCGCCTCGAGTCTCCTGGGCCAATAGGGCTACTCTTTCTGTGTGGGTGGTACCTCCTATAGAGTTCCAGGTTTTGTTATCAATGATGGCCAGTTTTGTGAACTTAATTCTAATATTATAATTTTTTTTTTGTGATTTCTATGTATTATGAAAGGGATAAAAAGTGAGAAGATACGTGGCATCTATCCAGACAACCACATGGAAGGATCATAGACTATTTTCTACTCGGATACCAATCTCCTAGAAGAAAAAGTGTCTCCCAGAAGAAGAGGTGCCTCCCAGAAGAAGAGGAACTTCTGAGGAGCCTCCCAGAAGAAGTGGAGCTTCCGAGGAGCCTCCCAAAAGAAGTGGTGCCTCCCAAAAGAAGAGGAACTTCCGAAGAGGAGCCTCCCAGAAGAAGAAGAGGTGCCTCCAAGAAGAAGAGCAACTTCTGAAGAGCCTCCCAGAAGAAGAGGAGCTTCTGAAGAGCCTCCCAAAAGAAGAGAAGCCTCCCAGAAGAAAAGGTGCCTCCCTGAAGAAGAGGAGCTTCCAAGGAGCCTTCCAGAAGAAGAGGAGCTTCCGAACAGACTCCCTTTCTCTTATGGCCGAGGAGCTTCTAGAAGAATAGACAGCTAGACGTGAGCTGGCATACTTGGGTCACAATCTTCCTACAGCCTATAAATAGAGGACAAGACCCCCATCTATAGTAAGCTTTTCCCCAACGGCGAAGCCCTGCCACATTGAAGGCCCATCTCCTCTTCTCCTTCTCCATGTATTCTAACCCCAAAGCTTCTCTCCCACTTCTTCTTCTTCTCCATTGTATTGAGAAATAAATAATGAATTTAGCTCTCACCGATAGAGCTCGTTGTTTTTCTCCCCCAATTTGTAGGGTTTCCAAGTAAAATCTTGGAGTCCTTTCCTTTGGTTTGATTTTTCTTGATTTCTCTTGAATTTTCCCCAAAAAACCTTTTACACATTTAAATGTGAGCCAAATTTGAGGATTTTTTCTAAATTTGAGTTAACATATTATATTGACATTCTTTCAATAAGTATAAACAGAATTAAACATGTACCCAAAGAATAAAAATAAAATAAAACTTGTTATTTTTTATGCAGAAGAATTAGCATAAACAAGTAAACTAAAGCTTGAATTAATATAATTTTTTTTTAATATTTATAATTATTTGTTAAGATGAAGTCAGCACCCTTAATTTTTCTTCTGGTTCTGCCATGGGTAGTATATTTACTACTATTCCATTAAAATTTAGTAAAAAATCTCTTGTAAATCTGTTGGGTTGTGATAAAGCAGGTGACAGAAATTTAAGAGTGTCGAGGTCTTTTTGTTATTCTTCTTCTTTAATTTTCTATAATAAAGTAAGATCATGATGATAGTTATATGTAGACAACGATACCCAACCATGTCTTATGTATGTGAGTGCTTTTGTATTTGTATTTGCATTTTTACCTATTTTATTGTAATTTCCTGGATATTGCTTAATATTTATGACCTTGTAGATTGGAGCAGATGTCCTTCAAACTTTGTTAATAAATCTAGGCTTGTTATGGAATTTATTAACTTGAGTAACTTGATCTTCATTTTTCTAGCTCACCATTTATATTGTCTAACAATCAGTTTGGTCTGCCCAAGATTGGACTCACATGTTTGCTTCCTACTTGGTCTACACCTTCTCCATGTGGTGCTCCTCTCTTGTATTACTCATGTTCAAGTGCAGATTATTTGTGTTTGATAAGTATTAACTAACCAACGGCCTCTCGACCTATTGATATTGGGTCCCTTATGTAGGGTGTAGATGATTGGGACGAACCCAAAATCGAACCCCTGTGACCACAGATGATGGTGTACGTACACAGAGCCGCACTATCCACCTCTGACTTACATTACGGGGAGGTGGCACTTATCACTTTTGTCAACAAAAAAAAAAGATGAATATTAACCTGAGTGCTCTAACTACTAAAATATTATTGCAGAGGTTTGTACATGTAATGCCCGGACATCTCTCGTGCATGCTTTTACTCATCCATTATGTAATGCTAAACAAAGATTGATCAAGTGGAGGGGTAAGGGGGTATGCCCTCTAGAGTAAATATCAAGGCTATTGCGAGTAAGATTTTAGCTCTAGAGAACCTTGATTATGCTACTATTAAAGATCTCCCTATTGATTGTGAATTATCAGCTCTGTATAACAAGCATAATTCCTTCCATAGAACTGCATCAAATGTGCTTAAAGAGCTAGATTGATGTCATAGATATGGTGATTCTAACTCTCAATTCTTGTATTCCCCTACTAAGATTCATTGGTATAGGAATAAGATTCTCATAACCAAAGAGTAATTTTTCAATTTTGGTAGAAGTCGAGATGACATTGATATGACTTTTTGGAGTTTGACTCTAATCTCTAGTTAGGTGCAGAGGATTGCAAGTGTGATTCCTTGATTCATGAATTTCCGGATTACCTCCTAAGGATTAGCAATGATATAAAATCATTGAAGCTTCTTATGCCTATCACTAAGTTGTAGATATTTATGACTAGACTTGAATGTGGTTCGGTTTAGGTTCAACTTTGGTTTCGAACCGGCAACTCCAGATTTGTAAAATGAAGAACTGCAATCGAACCATTATTTCTGTGGTTCGGTTCCGGTTTTTGAACTAGCGGTTCCAGTTTTGGTTCCGGTTCCGTTCCAATATAGTTTTAAAAAACTAATTAAATGAGGACAAAATTTGTCATGTGTGTCAGTGTGATTCTGTGATTGATTGAAAAATTGTTATATCTTAAATGATTTTGGATGTGAATGGTGATTGATTGAAAAATTGTTATATCTCAAATGTGTGGTTCCGGTTTCAAAACAGTTTATTTTTTTTAAATAAGAAAATGTTATATCTTATCATGTGTGATTCTATGAATCTATGATTGATTGAATGATTTGAGTAATTTTTATAAATATTTTGAATAATTTTTCTAAAACAAATAATTTTGCATTCCAATATTTATTCAAATGAATTTTTTATTTTTTTCAGTTAATATAAATCATATAATATAAAAATCTTAAATATTTTTTATTTAAAAATTAAAAGTGGAATTGGTACCGGTGGTTCGGTTCCGGTTTGGTTACCAATTCGTAAGAACCTAAACCAAACCTTAATATTCTTGTTTAAGGTTCCAGTTTTGAACCAGAATCATTTTTACATTTCCAGTTCGGTTTGCCAGTTCAAGCTGAACCACGCCTAGGTCTATTAAGACTATATGGGAGATGCTACTTATTAGAGGAATTTATTTATCCATTATTCAATTATGCATTTTTATAATTACCTTGTTAGTTTTCTATTTTGAATTGGTTTTGAATTTACAAAAAACTCATAGATTAGATAATTAGCTAGATTTAGAATATTTGATTGGTCATTAGATATGATTAAGAACACAATCCAATGTCATCTTGTATGTATGTATGTACCTCACTCTAATTCATTGGAAAGCAAGTCATTATTTTCAATTTCTTTATGGTATTAGAGCATTGCCATGTTTTCTTCCCATCTTTTCCTCCTTTTTTTTTCCTCACAATCTCCACATTCTTCTACAACCATAATGGCTTCTAAAGACACCTTTGCATCTTCCACTACTAATATCACCATTCTAAATAACCACGACCCAAATATTCCTCTTTTTACCATCAATACTACAAACATCATAAAAGTGACAACTACTGGTAAGAATGGCTCAAAGGCTCATATAGATGGGATCTCAAAGTCATATAAAGGCGGTAAGCTCAAAGGCTCAACCACTGGTAAGAATGGCACATGCAGTACCAAGGAAAGTTGGAGGATGGAATGGGAATGTGAACCTTCTTGTGGTGCCTTTGGATGACTTTAATTTCATCTTAGGTAACGACTTTCTAACATTAACTAACTGTGAAGTGATACCTCATATAGATGGGATCTTCATCATGGATGAAGCGTAGCCTTGCTTTATTGCTGGGGTGAAGCAGACCAAGGTGCAAAAGAACAAATCAAAGTTCTTGTCTGTAGTTCAATTGGGGTAGGGTCTCAAACGGGGTGAACCAACTTACCTTGCTGCCTTGTTGGAGATAAAGGCAGACAAAACAATTCAGATACCCAATGATGTTGTAGCAGTGTTGAAAGAGTTCGTAGATGTGATGCCTAGCGAACTTCCCAAAGTACTACTACCTCGGCGACCGATAGATCATCGATTGAGCTTGAACCAAGTGCGAAGCCTCCGGCGAAGGGTCCCTCCTACATGTCCCCATTAGAGTTGCAAGAGTTGAGGAAACAACTCATGGAGTTGCTTGATGTTGGATACCTACAACCTTAAAAGGCCCCTTTTAGAGGACCAGTCCTCTTTCAGAAGAAGCAAGACGGGACTTTGTGACTCTATATTGACTATCACGCCTTAAACAAGGTAACTGTCAAAAATAAATCCAATTCCTTTGGTTCAAAACCTTTTTGATAGATTGAGCAAGGTGTCTTACTTCACCAAGCAGGACTTGAAGTTGGGATATTGGCAAGTGAGGATTGATGAAGGACATGAGGCCAAGACTACTTCTGTCACGAGATATAGCTCATATGAATTTTTAGTTATGCCGTTTGGCTTGATTAATGGCCTACTACCTTTTGTAATTTGATGAGTGATGTTTTTTTTTTTGACAATATCGATTGGTTTGTTGTTGTGTGTCTTGACGATGTAGTTATATATAGAGAGTCATGGGAGGACCACTTGTTCCACTTGAAGTTGGTGTTGTTTAGGCTGTGGACACATCAACTGTACTTAAAGCTTAAGAAGTGTGACTTCACCCAAGAAAGCATCATGTTCTTGCGGCATCGGATCTCTAAAGGAGAAGTCTGGATGGATGAGCAGAAGGTGAAGACAATCTTGGAATGGACTGCCACTACTAAGATAACTAAGCTTTGCTCCTTTCTATGTTTGGCTAACTACTAAAAAAAGTTCATCAAGGGCTATTCTAAGAAGGCGGTTCCTCTCACTGATCTCTTGAAGAAAGATCATACCTGACGCTTGATGGATCAGTGTCAGAAGTCATTTGATACACTCAAATAGGCTATGGCAAAGGGGCGTAGAGTTAGCGATCTTTATCATCTGGAGCATCTCCATCTACCTTCATCTGTTTCTGCTTTCGTATGTGCTTCATTTAAAATTTCCTTTATATGTTCTCCAAATATTAGCAGGCATTGTCGTTTGGGTTTGTCTAGTGATCACTTAAAACTATTGACTAATTCAGGAAGTCTATGTTTTGTTTCTTCGAGTCTATTATCAACATGTATGGGTTATAGGTTAGCCAAATATGTTGTCTTTCACTTTTCTTTTAGTGAGTCTATTTCAGTTTCTTTATTTGATCTTATGCATTCTGATGTTTAGGGCTTATAAAGACCCCATTAATGCGGAAAAGATTTAAACTTTGAATACTACTATTTCAAAATTTTTGCCTAAAATGGCAAAAAAACCCAAAATTTTTCACTTTTGGAAATCACAACAAGCCAAGTAGATAGCCAAAATTCTAGATCAAATTGGAATCAAATCATGCCCTTATCTAACAGATGAATTATTACTAGGAATGGAAAAAAAATATCAAAAAATAAGGTTTTAGAGGGGGAAACAACGGAATTTGAGGCTGAAAACAATGTCCACAAAGCAACATTGGGTAGCCATGGGATGCGCACTAGAACGATCTTTCTAGATTAGGGTTAGACACGCGATTCCAAGACCTTAGACAAAGTTATGGCCAATTGATCGAATTACATAAAATGATAAACTTTGGAGTGAGGTCTAAAGGGCAAAGTGGTAAGGACTTGCATGTAGTGATCTTTTAATAAATGGGGTGAATTATCTATAGTCTGATTATATTAGTGAAGGGGCTGCATGTATAAGCTTTTTGGAACAAGGGCTAAATTGTATAAGTTCAATACAACATGAAATATCACCATGTTGCTTAATATTTGAAGCGAGGTTGAATGACTAACTTCCCATGACTCCAGTCATTAACTCCACTTAAGCTTAATCAAGCATTTCAAAGAGCAGGTAAGGGAATTGGGACATATCCCTAAAAACCTACAGACAAGAGTGGAAACGAGATTTAAAAAGCTTTCTTATGGCTAAAAATAACAGAGTAGTGGAGATTCTTTAATGCCCCTCATAACACCACTACACAACACAAGTCTAAAGCTATACATAGTATCAAAAAGGAGAGGAGGGAGAAGACGCTCTTGTTATTTCTCCAACCACCTACCCTCTTCTTCTCCATCATTAAATTCATTTCTTAAGCTCTCATGCCCTGGGAGATTTCAGCTGAGAAGAACTCTTTCCCACAACTTGCACTTACTCTCTTCCACCCTCTTTAATCCATCATCCCTTCATACTCTCCCTTACATTCCCAGGTGGAAGCCCTTCAAGGTATAGGAGACCTCGTGAAGGGAGAGGTAGACTAGCCCCTGTTTTGGTCCCCCACTGATTTGTAGCCTATGAGTGACAAATCAGTTGATTTAGGTATTTGTTAGTCACGAGTTGCACCTCCTAAGGTGGGTTAGAGCTAGGATCTTGAATCCTCAAGAGTGCGTGTAGGTTTTAGTATTGTTCAACTCTTAATAAAGGATTTAAACAGTAACTAACACCTATTTCTTGATGGCCAAAACTTCAAACAACTTTGACAACCCATTAAGCCAGTATTCTTTTTACAGTCCGACCATTACATGTTTTAAGAGGAAGATGGTAATGTGGTGGGATGACAAAAGAGGTGAACTTCTCTTTAAAATGCTTAGCCACCTGATACTATAAGCAGATAAGATAAGCCATCTCTAACACTGATGCATGTTATCCCCTTAATTCAGCTGTTAGTCCTACATGGTCTTGTTTATCTTGAATGAAGTATAAACCTTATATTAAGTAATCCAATGAAACCATGCCCCTCTGAACATGCATTATGTTTGTGAGCAGGGTGACCCCAGGGATTTTGATTTAGTTGCATACTTATCTAGAATGTTATGCTTACTTAAACTAGAGCATTTGTGTGGTTTTAAACAACATATATCAAGGGAGCGTTTGCTGTTTGGATCCAACATTCGATTAGAGGTTTCTCTCCTGTTCCATGAGGTATTTTGCAAGGTTTTCAAATGACTTCCTAATTAGTTCCTAGACATCTTATTAAGTACCTGGAGCTAAGAAATTGTGGAATTTATTAAGGTGTCAAGTGAATGGTAGCCACAATCATCTCTTTGTCCTTCTCTTATCCCTAAGTCCAATTTGTAGCTGTAAACCTAGCTGAAAATCGTATCCATAAGTACAATTATTAGGTTTGCAACCTAGGGTGAATGCAGCATGAGTTGAATTCTCAACATGGCTGGCTGAACTGTAATGCTGCAGTTCAGTCTTGCCACTGTCTCCAGAAAGCTGCAATCATATGAAGTTATTAGTCAAAAACCTGCAATCTTAATTGAAGGAGAGAAACAACAACAACTCTTTAAGCCTGCAGGGAGGAGTATGTTCTTAGCCATAAACCTGGGAAATCTGTGATCCATGAAAGCAGCAAACAATCCCACCATATGTTGGTAATCAACACTTGAATTTTTAGAACTTATAAGCCATTAAACTAATGAACATTATATGCATGAGTGTCTGTTGTATTTTTTACTGATGAAGAGGCAAGTATGATATCCAACTGGGAGTTTATAATGTTAGGTTTTAGTAATTATGGAGTCTCAAGTGTACTTGTACATTTAAACATGAAATGTATGCCACTACATGCTTGTATACAACATGATCAGGTATGAATAATAACCTGCAGAACTGTTGTGTGTGTATTGGTTGTGTTCTTCTCCATGTAGCTATGTTTGCTAGTGTTCAACACTAGGTTTAAGACCATATTATCCTTTGGTAGGATGAGGCTGAGGGTATGTTAAGATATTGATCGTGTGTGAACTTATATGCATGCACAGGTGAGTAATCTTAACCATGAGAGTGAATCCAAAGTTTAAAAGTGTAATATACAACCATGTTTAATTAATTGCATGCATATCGGGAAGCTGACTAAGTTTGCAACAACATGGAGTATAAGGCCTTAAAAGAAGTGGCAATACATTATGGGCAGTTGCCACATTGTCCTGTGGAAGAATGAAGCCATAGATGGATGTACTGGAGCCTTAATGGGTGTAATAACATCTCAATAAAATTTAATGCTAGGGTATGCATAGGTGAGGGCATATATGTTCAACCTTAAGTTAGGAGTATCAAAATATGTATACCCCTTAATCAAATAACTTTAGTGGTGACTAATTAATGCTAAGACTATATTCTTTTATTTTAGATCTCAATACGAGGTGTGAGAGTCACAACTGGGGAATTTAAATTCTGTATTGCCTCTGAAAGGTAAGTATCCAACGATATTAATCTATTGTAAGTATGTTTCTTATAAATATTTTATTTTACAAAAAATGGTATACTTCATTTTCTACTATTGAATTTAATTGGATTATTTTCCTTAAAAGTTTGAAGTCATGCATGTTTGATTTCTATCCTGGGTTCCCTGATTTGATGAACTTAGTTATTGATTACTTGGGAATTTTGTTGTTTTGGAATGTTTCCATGAGTTTCCAGCTTTGATAACCCATGTTATCTATTACTGCTTTAACCATTGATTTGTAACACATGCTACTTTGATTTCATGTACTGAATCCTGTTATTTTGTTATGCTCAATGATCATCGTCAATACTACCGGGAGTGCATGGGTCGGACAAGTAGTAAGGTGGACTAAGAAATCACCTATCGAATCCTCAGGGACCTAGAAATACTAAGTACTAATTGTTCATCTACACTATCTAGCCTATCTAAGAATGTGAGAGAGGTTTAAAGCTAACTAAGGTCAAAATCTAAAGAAAAGATGAAATCAGGTTTGATGAAGAATGGGATGAAATCACTAAGCAATCAATCAGAAGGAGAGATACTCGGGAAATGAATGTCTCTTGGGTTCTTGATAAAGGATCCCGACAAAGTCTTTTATATTGATATTTATATGGGGTTGGAGCAAGAATTCCTAAGATATATTGAATCCCTCTGTTGAGGCGATCAATATCCAGCACCTTCGTTGCATTAAGTTCTAGGGAATCTATGGCTTGGGAGAGTCATGGGAATAATACATATTAAAGGCTTGCTCACCTAAACACCCAATCTCTCCGCGTACTCACGACAATCTCTATTGAGGTAGTTCTAATAAGATGAGGTGTTCTCTTTTTCCCTCATATAAACCCTATTGAATACATGGATTGTCGCAACGTAGGCATTCAATACATGAAACACACTAAATAGATCTCAACAAACAATAATTAATTAAGCAAAATAGAAGACAATGTCATACATTAAAAGCTAACCCAAGAGTTCATCATACCCAAGTATCTAACGAGTTAGTTCCCTATCAAAGGGGAACACAATTCAAATAGAAAGATAAATGCAAAATAAAACATAGGGTGGCGATACACTGCTGATCTCTCCACTATTAGCGAGAACCGTTAGTATATATCCTCTGATACTCCACCGCCAAGTGACGCTCTTTGCTCTTTTGGTATGCCCTAGATGATAAATGGGTGAATGTGGGTGATGAGAGCCTCCAAGGGTGGTAAATAAGATTAGTGTTCCTCTTAAAACCCTAAACCTTGGTATTTATAGTCACAAACGTTGTTAGGAGGTCAAAATATAGTTTCTGAGGCATTTGGGATTAAAAAGATCAACTTAATCGAGTTCAGGTATGAGCCAGAAGGGACCCCAGACGACCATTTGGTCGCTCATCTGGTTTGCTCGCAATTCAGACAAGTTGCTCCCTAGGTTCAGATAGGACCCCCTGCTAGCAAACAGGTTTGTCTGGTAGTTCAAGTTACCCTTTTTTAATCTAGATGAGACGGTAGACGGTCGTCTGGTCGCCTGTCAGATTCACTGGCGATTCAGAGATAAGGCTTAAGGTGTCCTGCGGTCCAGACGGGACCGCCTAGTTCCAAGCGAAACCATCTGGCTCTTTATTTTATCCTTCTTTTTCTTATATTTGCTCCAAATTGCCTCAAAACTTGAACTTTCCAATAAATTGCCTTTGATATGTCTTGTTTCACAAAATTAACACAATTTAAGTATTGTTGGGCTATAATTCCTCAAATTCACATGCTAAATGTATGCAATAATAATATAAAAATATGGTAAAATAAACACTTATCACTCAACGATTTCTGCCTATTTTTCACATGAGTTATTAAATTCTATGAAATTCTATCTAATCATATGTTTTTTAACATCTCATAACCTGGGTTCTTTGTTCCCCGCCAGAAGGGCGTAAACACTCTTATTGTCTTTGTTCCCCGCTAGTCGGGAATAAACGCTGGTATTCTATTTGATCCTCGCTAGTAGGGTTCCCGCAAGTGGGAAGTAAATGCTGGTCATGTCGATACGTCTCTTTGTTGTATCGCTACCAGCATGCGTGTCTGATAATTCGGGTTGCAGCTGATGACACTTGTTCATCCTAGACGATACTAGCCAAGAAGATGTAGTTTTTGTGTTATCTGATTTACTGAACATTTTAATTTGTCTTGTTATCTGATTTTCAAGACATTTTGGCCTTGTGTTGTTATTTGATTTCCTGGACATTTTGCTTTGTTTTATAAGTTGATTTCCCTGAATATTTTGCTTTGTTCTGTGATTACGACACTACTGTATATAGCTTACTATGTTCTCTGTTTTTGCGGCTATTCTGATATCGGACTCATGATATTTATACATGTATACTTTGGAATTATACTTTGGTAAAACTTTGTTTTATTAATTTCAACTATATGTGTGTTCAAATGTTTTGATGCATGACTTCAACGATTTTAGTGGGTGCTTACTTAGCTTTCAAGCTCACCCCTTTATTTTTTCCCCCATTTCAGATCATAACGAGTAGTTAGGACCGGGGCGCAGACGGGATTCCCTTCGTCGGACAACCTAGTTGTAATTTTGAGAGTAGTGAGGTCTGTGAACCTCCTATATATGTTCTATGTTGAGAGAGTTATGTTACTGTGTTATTCTGATCCTATAGTAGGACCATGGGTTACCTTATATATCTATTATGTAGGGTGGTATAAACCCTTTTATGACCTTATGTATATGTTCTATAGGGTTGTGTAAACAATTTTATTATTTATGTTGTATTAGCTCTGAATTATTATTTGTATCAGGTTCTGAGGTCTTGCATCCAAGTAAGGCTCGTCTCTGCTTGGGTGCGGCCGGTCTTTTGGTGCCCCGGGCTAGGTTCGGGCGTGATAGGGCCCCCCTCCTATCTCCTCTATTGGAGGTTTCTCCTACAATATTTGTTTACTGATGATTTCACCCATTACACTTGGCTTTATCTTATGTGTTCCCACTCTGAAGTGTTTCCATATATCATCAGTTCGCGTAGATGGTTCATACTTAGTTTGGTAAAAGCATTAAGATTTTTCACTCCTATCGGGCCTGTGAGTATCTTTCTACATCTTTCTGTGACTTGCTTTCATCTCATGTAACCCTTTCTCAGTAGTCTTGTCCTCACATGCCTACATAAAATGGTGTTGCTAAATAAAAGCATCGTCACATTCTTGCGACCAATTGTACTCTCCTTCTCTCTTTTTCTGTTCCTCAATACTTTTGGGCGGAGGCAATTACGACATCTTTTTAGCTAATAAATCTCACTACCTCCAATGCTTTCTTTGGCGTCACTTGATAAGCGTTCAAATGAGCATATTTACATACCATATATATACTTATTTTCATGTCAAATGCAATGATTTGTAGCTTGTCGGTACTTAAAATGCTTCATATTTTGTAAACAGGGCATAAATAGGCCACCCCGACGAAAAGGAAGCATTTATCAACAAAATGAAGACCAAACGAAGACATTTTGAAGTAAATAGGGGGGAACGGCCTTGTGAACGGCAGTTCACACCTGGGCACAAAGGCAGGCACAAAGAGGCTGTGAACGACCTTGTGAATGGCCGTTCATCTGCCGGTTCAGAGCAAGCTGTGAGGTGAACCGGCTGATGAACCGCCAGTTCACTACCCGTTCGTAGAACAATTTGTGAGTCGACCTGATGATGAATGTGCCGTTCACGAGGCCGTTCATCGTAACTTTTGCAGTTTCATGAGCCCAATCAAGGGCAATGTTGTAATTTTTGTAGTGGAGTCCTAATTCATGGGTATAAATAGTTAAGTATGAGAGTTTAGAAGGAGGTTGGCTTGGGAGAGAGGCTAGAGGAGAGATTAGGGCTTGGGGGGTCATCTCCCCCAAATCTTGATAGTAGAGAACCCTTGGAGTTGCAAGCATTGGAGGTAATGGTGTTCTCCATTAATCTTTCATTGTTTTGTAAGCTTTCCTATTTTGGTTTGAGTTCCCCATTTATGGGGAACTAATCTATTGGTTCTTGGGTATGTTGAACTTTTGGATTGAGCATTAATAGCATTGAATGTTTATGATGATTTGTTGGTACCTTCTTGAATGTCTAATGAATGTTATGTATTGATTGTAATTTGATCACTAGAAATTACTTGTGTGCAATACAAGGGTAGAGCTAGCGCCTCCTTGTATTAGGAACTTGCTTCATTAGAGAGTTTCATGAGTATACCAAGGAATCGGGTACTAGAAGGGCGAACGACTCTTTCATACGAATTCACCCCCATGATTCTTCCAATATACATAAAATTCCTTGAGCTTCATATCAAGTCCTAGGAGACTAGTTATCCAATCACCTTGGAAGAGGGATTGGATATAATTTTGGGACTATTGGCACAAGAAATACCAACTTTGATTCATAAACATCTTTGCTCATCCTTAGAATTGAAATCCAAAAGGGATACATACCCAAGTATCCTCTCTTGCCATTGATTCACCCGAATCAACTCTCAATTTTCAGTTTTTATTCGCAATCCTTTATAGCTCTTTAGTTTTGAAAACCAAAACTCTCCCCCCCAAATTGCCATTTAGACTAGGTTAGTAAAGCTTGGTTTACACTTAGCAATCTCTATTCCTTGTGGGTTCGACATCCGACTTCCATAGTCCACTTTATTACTTGATCACGACCCGTATATTTGCGGAAACACAACCATCATCACTCCTTTTGAGAGTCCTTATTCTTGTGCCACATCTTTGGTCATCTTCACAATTTTGGTTGTATCTGCTTCGTGCTCCTGCCATCTTTCGAACGAACCAAACTTTCTCTATACTCTCCTCTGTGCATTTTTCTTTGCTATATCTTTGAATACAGGGCTTTCGCTGCTATGATCATCATCTGGCTATCTTCATATTTCTCATCATGTCACTTATTTCGAGGATACTCCTTACTTCTTCCGCTCTACATCTTTCTTTCTCCAGTTGTTACCTATTTATTCTCCTTTCTACCCTCAGTCGTCCTTCCGGGCTCTTCTTCTTCTTTCACTTTTGTGATACCTCCTGCAATCTCCTCTTAGTCTCCCTCTGTGTCACTCCCTACCATCTTTGTGTCTATTAATGCTTCAGGTAATACTCCCACACTCACGTCCGACTTTTCCTCTACTGAAGATGTTCCTACTGCCCCTGATTGCTTACGCCGTCCTCCTTCTAGGTTTGTGTCACACCTACCTCTCAACCAGGCGAATGTGGCACAAGCTCGGCCGAGAGTGCACACAGCACTACGGATGTTTAATTTAATTCCTGATAATAATAATAATAATTATTCTAATTCACATAATTAATGAACCACTGTTAAATATCACACAGAGTCTACAATTCTGGCAAAAAAGTAATAAAAGACTAAATATGGAATAATGGAATATATGACAACCTATTGTTCTAGATACAACACCTAATATAAATACTGAGTCTCCCACATCTGATATATTGGAATCATCTATGGATAACTCACTCTTGCTCAACTGCACCAATAATTCAATTGAGTGTCAATCACTAATACAAAAAAAGATATAAGTGTAGTGTAAAATATATGAATCCAAAATTAATGCTAATCATATGCATTATCTTCGAGTTAATTTAACATGTCAAGCATTTTACAAAACCCGGATAAATCCAATCACAGACAACCACGGTATCATATCATGAATACTATGTAGGTTTCATATCGATCTCACATGCACCTCTATATCAATACTAATGAATGATATTAGATATATATTCAGGTGGGCTCAATCAATCCATAGCCTTCCGGTCTGACCGTACTAACAACTATAGTACAAAAATAGTGTATACGGTATTGAGTACCCCACGGGTATGGGAAGGTATTTTATTTGAGAATGGAATTTAAAAAAAGGAAGTTTTGGAAATAAAATTAGAGTTTTAAAAATCCCTTCCTTAAAATGGTATCGTATACAGTCCGAAGACCAACATGGCTCTATCACTAAGCCTCCTCTGGTAGAAACAAGTGTGTCTACGTAAGGTGCAAGTCTATCGATATTTCCATCATTTCTGTTGTCCTGTTCCTGTTCTTTATTTCTCTTTTCACATGTATATGCATTCACAACACATGAACAAAACAATAAACCACTAGTAATATAACAAATATAAAACCAGCGACATGGCACAAACTCCGAGATAAAAGCTCATGCAAAATTATTTAAATAAAACAAACGATAAGATCCATTCACGAATCATTCCAAGTATAGTGATAGTCCCTCACCTCGATGCAAATATGTACTATTTACTAACCCAACTCCGGCTCTCCCGCCGAGTTCATGACACCTTTACCGCGTCCTAAACATAGTATTATATTATTACTGAGCTTCTATAATATTTACATATGAATTGTTTAAGTACATTAATGTACTCTTCTTTCTCCTTAATATTAATGACTTTATATCTTTACCTACATCTTTATTTACATCTTAATTTCCTTATCAACTTAAAATTGCTAGAAAACTGTAGTTGAATCAAAAGTTCAGTTGACCATCAACTATTGGCAAATACTAGTTCTGGAATGTTGCTAGTAATGATTACTCAAAGCATAGTCAAGGGTCCTAATTGATTAATAATACTTGAACCCAAGCTAATTAAATCAAAGACATATCTAGGTATAACTTCAGCCTTTTCAACTAACATGGTTATGACTAAGTCCATAATTATTCATGAAGAACATACCTAAGAGTTCAATACGTCACAGGTTGCTAAGATTTCAATCTTCTCACACCCATGTGAAAAATAAGTCAAGGTTGGACTTTGGGGGATGGTTCCATAGAAATAATGTCATGTTCACAGGTTGTTATGTTCTACAATTAGAACTTTCATAATATTAGCTTTGCAAGACAGTGAGTTCACTACAAGAAATCATGGATATTGCGGCGGTTTTTATGACATTTCGCGGCGGTTTTAACAGCCGCTAAATGCTTCACGCGGCGGTCAAGAACACGCCGCGAATATTGGTGTCGCCAAGGCTATTTGCGGCGGTTTTGACTAACCGCCGGTATAACCGCCGCAAAGCACTAAACACACATAGCGGCGGTTCTAAACCGAAGCGAAATCCACATTGGAGACGTCAATATATACCCCATTTAGCGGCAGTTTGTTTAACCGCCGCATAAGTTTAGTGGCGGTTATTCAGAACCGCCGCATAGGTTAAACGGCGGTTTTAGTAAACCGCCATGGACTCTTATCGGGGGTTTTGAAAAACCGCCATTAAGAGTCTGCGGCGGTTAATCAAACCGCCGCTTTTGGTTGCGTGGGTTTTTATAAATGCCATTTTTTAATTTTTGTTTTAAATTTAATAATTGATTATTTTTACATTCCTGGATCTTGCTCTATGCTATTAAAATACATTCACTTACAATTGATAAATAATCAAAATGTTATTGATAATTAAAAAAAAAGTCAAATTTACATATTTGTTCACAAGAAACCTAGATTACCCCTTTTCCAAATCCAAAGATGCCATGAACCAACACATTTTTTTTTTTGGGACATAAAAGAGCTTCTACAAGCTATATAAAAGAAAAAAAAAAACTACGCCTGTGAATGCTATTGGAGGCACTGATCCATCCAAAACCATGCCCTTCCCATTGCTCTCCTTGTCATTGCTATTGCTGAGCTTGAAGTAGCCTGTGAGGCCCCTGAAATACCATTATTAAAATTTGAGTGACATCCTCAACAGTGTTGACATACTTATCAGTTGTTAGCATCATCATATATATGAAAAGAAGAAGTTTGTTTCAATAACACAGCATATTGATGAATATTAAACCACAGAATAAGAAGTTAATAAAGAAACTATTAAAAACAGGGTAATAGTGAAAAAATACACAAAAAAAAATTAATCAGTTAACTAACAAAACAAAACAAACCTCTGTCTTATTTCTGAAGATGCCGAAAGCCTTTGTGGGAACACCTCTATCTCCAACATTAACTTCAGATCTCACATCCAAATGCTCAAACCTGACTTCAATGGTTGGATACTCAATGCCAACATTGAAAAATTCAAGGCAATGGTTTGAATATCATAAACTGAAACACAAAACTTTTTAAAAAAATTATTTGATAATCATATATAAGTAAAAAAAATATAAGCTTTTGAAATTACTATAAGTCAATGAATTAAAGGAATAGAAACATACAATGCTATATATAGGTGGCACTGTCATCTTCTGTTTTGACTTCAAAGAAGGCATAACAGAGAAATGTGATGAGGCATGATGTGTTCTGAAAGTCCATCTGCAAAGAAATAAAACACTACTACTTTTCAATGATTTAAAATTTAAAATTTTAAAAAATGGTTTAAGACCAACAGGATGCAGTCAAACCAGTGGACATGTATATTGCAAGCTTCATGGACATGTATATTGCAAACTTCATCCCATAATGAGGGATGCACATGCTGGTCTTCAACCTACCCAATGTACACGAAGATGCAGAATTGTGCCCATTCCCTAATCACAAACGGAACCAATAATTATCCGTGTTTTATCAACATTGATATGTACACATTAATAATAATCAAAATATAATGAAATCACAACTAGTCAGACAGATGGAAATTGATAGTCAGTGGAGGAATGTAATATTCTTACAAGAATTTCTACCACAGCTACAAACTGCATTGCCCCTTGAAATTTCCTGAATGGTGCAAAAACCAAACCAAAAAGCTGCATACCTTCTATAAAATCCTTTTATTTACTGAACTAATGAACATATAAGGTTTCTAAGGAGATGGCACATACTTGAACATTTTCAATTTCTTTTGCAACACATCATGCATAGTGGGTCTCTCCTCGTCCTCTATAATGGTCAGATGTCCGCGCAATACTAGAAGATTCTGGGAAATATGCCGGAAGATCATATAAAATGCTACAGAGTAATTTCGCAGAAGTAGTACCTGAAGATTCTTCTCATCAAAAGAGATTAGTTTATATTGAGATCCAAAATAGTACTATAAACCGCTAAAATCCTATAGCAAACTATGGAAAGTATGAACACCTCAATTTACATGAAGTGAACCAAAATACACGCACAACAAAATTGAGATATTTTAAAAATCTCAATGGGTACAAGAAAATAGATGACTCAACAAAATCCAATCATAAAGAATTTGCATAATCATCAAACCTATCAAGAGAAGCATGGCACAATAAGCAAAAAAATAAAAAGAAATACATTTATTTTTCTTAATGCATACATATAATTGAAGCTATTCAATTGAAAATGGAAAAGGAAGAAGGAAAAGGATCAAAACTGCACTCCAATCCTAAGAAAGATCAACTAACTAAAGAGCTCCACAAAGATAACAAACTATATTTATGATCGATCTATAAATGTAGACATTACAAAATATACAAAATGCAAAACAACAAACCTCAGGAACAAGTCCAAGAACACCTTTCTGGTTTGAGTAGGAGGTACAGATACAGAAATCACTGTAGAAATATAGAGGCAACTTGTAAGAAGGTGAAAAATTTTATGGAAGAAATAATCACATGTTCCAATAGAGATGCATATGAAAACATACCCAAGAGAACAATATCCTAGTTAATCTAGAGCATCGGGGATAAAAGGGGAGCTTGTCAATGGCCTGAAAACAAAGATATAGTTAATTCATATAGTAATAGAAGATTTTTATTATCTCTGTACAATGATAGGATCCAAAGCTTATAAGCTTTAGAAGGAAACTTGAGATGGGAACTTCAACAATTCCATTTATGAACAAAAATCCAACCACTAGCCATCATTATGCACAATGGACAACAAAATTGAAGTTCAAAAAGATTCACACATTGTCGCACACCAATGAAAATCAGAATGGTGCAATAACACAAGTAAAAACTATGCAAAATTTTAACCTTGACGGCTGCATACTGCAAGGAAGTTTGTGAAATTTTATAATTTAGAAACCAAGCAGTTAATAGAGGAATTTATGTGTAGTGTAGTTGGATGGTACAACCACAACTTCCAAAAGAAGCAAGATCCAATATATAGTTTTGAAACAATTCACACAAGGAACAACATCTATATTAAGAAAAAAAAATTTAAATTGACTCATATATCACTTGTATCTGATTGAAGAAGCTCCAATCTCATATTATTGTCAATCTTAAAATTTTATTTGACCCAAGATATGAGATGGAACAAACCTGTATCTTACTTATGACCAATCAAAAACCTAATAACCTATCATCAATTAAGTATGATAGAGAAACTAAACGACATGAAACCCCAATTTACTTAGATATTAAATACTGAATCCATGACTGACCCATATATTAAAACACAAAAAAAACCCAATATCCCTAACCAAGCAATCATGATCCAGTTAAAGAATCATTCAGCTGGAATAGACCCCTTTCACTCTTACTCTAATCCCTTCACTTCTCCAAAAAAAAAATAATAATAAAAAGAAATACATTTATTTTTCTTAATGCATACATATAATTGTAGCTATTCAATTGAAAATGGAATAGGAAGAAAGAAAAGGATCAAAACTGTACTCCAATCTTAAGAAAGATCAACTAACTAAAGAGCTCCACAAAGATAACAAACTATATTTATGGTCGATCCCTAAATGTAGACATTACAAAATATACAAAATGCAAAACAACAAACCTCAGGAACAAGTCCAAGAACACACATGCGGTTTTAAGTAGGAGGTATGTATACGTAAATCCTTTGTAGAAATATAGAGGCAACTTGTAAGAAGGTGAAAAATTTTATGGAAGAAATAATCACATGTTCCAATAGAGATGCATATGAAAACATACCCAAGAGAACAATATCCCAATGAATTCTAGAGCACCGGGGATAAAAGGGGAGCTTGTCAATGGCCTGAAAACAAAGATATAGTTAATTCATAGTAATAGAAGAGTTTTATTATCTCTGAACAATGATAGGATCCAAAGCTTATAAGCTTTAGAAGGAAACTTGAGATGGGAACTTCAACAATTCCATTTATGAACAAAAATCCAACCACTAGCCATCATTATGCACAATGGACAACAAAATTAAAGTTCAAAAGGATTCATACATTGTCACACACCAATGGAAATCAGAATGGTGCAATATCAGAATGGAAATCAGATAGTCCTGCAAGTGTGGCTTTAGTTTGAGGTAAAAAAAGAAAGAAAATAGGAAAGAGCAAATAAATGGATCTACCATTGCAATGCAACAGAAAGAAGATCCATGCCTTCAAATTCAAAGAAATAAATACATAGAGAGAACGAGAAAGAGTACGTAAGAAAATAAAAACTAAGATGGATTAGATTCAATCTAAAAACTTGAGTATATCTTGTTAGATAGGTTTGGTTCAGTTTAATGTTTAAATTGAACAACAAAAAAGTGTGACTATGGTTTACAACTTATAAAGACCAAGGAAATCTTTGAGCTATATAGACAAACGATGGCAGACAAGATTTCGTGTGAGGAAATACATTCAAGCAAACAAAATCCATAAAGAGAAGAAGAAAAGAAAAGCTAACAAACTCACAGAAATTCAGTTTCTTTATGTATGAATATCAAACCCACAATTAGTTAGATACTAAAACCACCAGATCTGTAAGAAAGATAACATCAATCATGAAAATAACTTATGTTTCCACAATAATCAATCAAGAAAACCCACTAATTCCGATCTCCAAGATCCAAAACCATTGCAAATTCCCAACAATAAGCTGTTTTCAGATCTATCAACCAAATCTATCCAAATAGAAACCAAAAAGGAATAAGAATGCAAATGAGTACGTCAATGGACGATAACGAAGAGGAGATTCCCGAGGGAGCAGCTAATACGCGATGCCAATTAGGATCTCCTGATTTCGAGCTCGCTCGATCTACAGCTTCTGATGCGCTATCAACCCTTCTTCTTAGATTTAGGGTTGGGATGTTCTCGATTCGGATGAGCGGGAGACTGAAAGAAGGCTTCTTCTAAGGCGGGAGACTGAAAGAAGTCCTAAGATTTTAGGGTTAGGAATTTCAGAGATAGGCACGCGCGAACTGAAAAATTAGGCTGCACTCTAGCGGCGGTTATAATAAACCCGCCGTTACCTGTATACCATTTGCGGCGGTTAGATACAACTGCCGCTATAGGAAAGATTTTAGAACGATGACACGGGTAAATAATGTGAACCATTGCGGCAGTTATACACAAACCGCCTCTACATGTATGAATTTAGAGGCGGTTTTTGATACAACTGCCGCTAAATACAAACCTTTAGCGGCGTCTTTTGTAAAAAGCCACAGAATGTTTGTAATTAGAGGTGGTTAACAAAAAAACCGCCGCTAAAACCATTCATTTAGCGACCGACAAATAAACCGCCAGCATAACCGCCTCTAATGTTTCGTTTAGCGGCGGTTTTATATAACCGCCGCTAAATTACCGACGCGAAATGCCAGATTTCTTGTAGTGGTTATGCTAATCAAGTCCAACTAAACTGGAGAAAGCTTTCCTTCATCCTATAAAACCAAGCCTTATCATGATAATTCATGGAAACATATTATTTGCAAATGCTTATAATAATACTTGCTCTGTCATACAATTTCTTATTATTCTTCACATCCACCATCACGCCTTCATTTATCCTTGAAGAGCTCACTCTCCAAATAATTCTTCCCATTAAATAACACCATAACTTAATTACAATCCTTGAACAACACCATCCCTTAATCTCATAGGAATTATAATAAGGAATATCATGGCAATATTAATAGCATGAACATAGCTTGAAGGAATAAAATATGAGATATCATCCTACCTTTAAAATGCTTCTAAAGGAGTCAAAGGCTAGTTGAAATCCATTTTAATCTTGTTATGGGGGGAAAAATCCTGGTCATACAAGTTGCATGGTTCTGAAGATTTTAGTCCTATATCTTCTGCATGGCCAGAGACGCGCATGTCGGAGGATTTGTAACCCTCATCCATAAATGGACACGCTACATGGCAACGAATCCCCGCGATTGTACAGCAGATGAGCGTGCAAATGCCAGAAGATGCTCTCCACTACCTGTTTGCAGGAGGAAGCGCATGCTAGAATGTCAGAAGCGACAATCCTCCTGCAAAGATCGAGGGGTGGTCAGCTAGGTATAAGCCAGTCCGGGCAAGGAAGAGGAGGAGGGATCTTGTCTCTTTTCAACTGCTTCTTTTCCGATCTTCTTCGGGGGGGAGAAAAACCTTCATCTCCGACCTACAAATCCTTTTTACCTCGCGCAACCTATCTTCTTCTCCATTTACTCATTCCAGTCTCCATTGAAACCTCACTATTTCCCCTCCTCCTCCAATTGTCGAAGAGCCCGTGGGTGAAAACCACGGGCTTCCCTTGCAGGAAACAGAGGTTTGCCAGGGGCATGTTCCTCACTACTCGCCATTGAGCCACACTCTAGGTTCACGGCTAGCTATACTTGTTGTCCCCAATGGTTCTACATATCCAAGGTGATGTCGGGCATTCCTGACTCGGTCTCACTCCCATTTACTCTAAGTTCATCTAGCCCGATAACATATCTTGAGGACCCTCAGTTTAGAGTATCAATAGATTGGCGCCGTCTGTGGGAACACTTGAAAAAAGCCTTGCAAATCAACTGATAGCGAGAGGTAAGAAGAACCAGGTTGCTAGTCCTGCAAAAGGCATTGTCGCTGTGGCTGGCGTGACTCCCGCAATCATCTCCACCCACGCGAGAGCCTTGAGATGTCTTGCAGCACCGAGTCTCTTTGGACCCTATCTCTCTCAAGAGAATCACCCTAACCTCATCGTAGGGCGACCTCCTAACACCTAAACAGAAAACCCAAGTACACACCCTTGTTAGGCTCGCCCTTCGTCCCCGGAATCTTGGTAGTCCCCATGCCCCGAAGGTTCCATATGCTGCCAATAGACAAGTACAACGGCTATACGAACCTGACGGACAACTTAACGACGTTTAAGGCCAAGATGTTGCTGTACTGGGCCTACAATGAGGTTCTATACCGAGCTTTTTGGGCAACACTGAAGGACATGGCGTGGATCTGATATTCCAACCTACCACAAAGATCGGTATCATCACCCGAGGAACTGTCTGAGTTATTCCTCGGCTAGTTCGCGAGCACTAGAAGAAAAAACTAGAGCACAGCGACCCTCATTCAAGTCAAGTAGCGCGATGAAGAGAGCCTCTGAGATTACATCCGAAGATTCAACATGGCGGCACTAGAGGTACCGACCCTAGAGCCAACGCTCGCTATTACTGCCGTGGCGGGGACCATACAAGCGACAGAGGCCCGCAGCCATAGAAAACGCAGCCAGAGCCAAACTCCCACAATACCAAAACTACACCCCTCCCAATGAGCATCAAGCCAACATTTTGATGAACATTGAGGGCACAAAACTCTTGACAAAGGCCTGCAAGGCGAAGATCCCCTACCATCGAAAGGAGAATAAGAAGTACTGCCACTACCACAAAGAATGCAGACATGACATTGAGGAGTGCATCCAAATAAAAGATGAGATCTAAAGGTTGATCCGTTGTGGGTGCCTCCCCTAATACGTGAAGGAAGATAAGAAAGGAAAGGGCTCGCCAATCCCTAAACTTGACTAGTGATGAACAAACTCCGCACATGCATGGATTGTATCAAGTAATAAAGTGGACTAAGAAGTCGGGTATCGATCCTCAGGAAGAAGGAAGTACTAGTACCCACTATTTGTCTATTATCTAGTCGATCCAAAAGTGAGTGATTGTAATCTAAACCTAAAATAAAGAAATTGAAAACACAAGCAATGGGATCAAATCAACCTTGATGAAAATCAATCATAAAAAGTGGACCTTGGATTTATATTCTAAAGATGGATAAAGCTCTCTCTATGTTGATACTTGGTAGAATCTTGGCCAAGGGTTCATAAGGTGGCTTCACTCCCTCTCTCTATGTGAATTACTAATCCCAGTGCCCTTACCGATGATATTCTAGGGAACCTAATTCTTGGAAAGATTGTGGGAATAAGACATCTTAAAGACTCACCCTCCTTAGTACCCGAGCTCTCGGTATACTTACAATCTTCTCTATTGGAGATGGTCTACACATAGAGAGACGCTCGCTTCTTCCCCCATATGGACTACTAAAATCTCTCCAGGTTCTCGCAACATAGAGGGATTAACCAAGCATTAAAACATAGAAAGACAACATCAATTAATCCATAATCCAAGGGTTCATCATAACCAAGTATCTACAAAATTAGTTCTCCACTCAAGGAGAACAACAATCCATTGCAAAGATCAAGCAAATCAAAAGATTCATAATAAGAAAGGCTATTACAATGTTGGTGGATCTCTTGATTCCTCCTCAAATCTCTTGCCCTTCTCTTCCTCCAAGGGTTGGTGATGAAAATCCCAAATCCCTAATCAAGGTTCTTTTATCTACAAAGCTAGCTCTCTTCTCTAAAGCCCTAATTAGTCAGATTATATACACCCCTTTAGGGTTTTAAAGCACCATTTACCATTTTGCCCCTTCCTGGGTACGCAGATTGCTGAAAACTTACCACATATAAAGATTCATACAAGCCGTATAAGGGCTGTACATATTTAAGGTCGACTTGTACGACCGCATATTAGACCGTACAGTATCCCATATAGCTTCATACGGGGTAGTGTATGGCCTTGGGAGATTTATTGCAGAGACCTCCAACTCTCTAGGTTCATACGAGCAGTATGAAGGCCCGTATGTCATTGTGCTTTCTCAAGAAATGCTTCATTTGGGTCTCAATTTCTCTTTTAAAGCTTCCTTTCTCCCAGTGCCTCGATATTTTTCCCTGTCTATCAACATAAACCCGTTTTAAGCAACGTCGGGCTATAATACCCTAAAATCATATGAAAAACATACATTAATATGGTACAAAATTATGCTCAAATGAACACTTATCAACTAGGCACCTGGAGGAACTATTCACATCATCACTGGCCGACCGGCCAACGGAGGAGAAAGTAAATGAGCCAGAAAAGGCTACGTATGAATAGACCTTCGAATCAGTTTATCACGAAAGAGGCCTCTCTCCGAGCCTCCCATCACCTTCTTCGACAATGACCTAAACGAAGTCAACTTCCCACACGATGATGCGTTAGTCATGACTATCAGGATCGACAACTATAATATCAAAAAAGTCCTCATCGAAAATTGGAGCTTTGCCGATGTCATCTTTTGGGACACCTATAAGCAGTTTGGCCTCGGACCGGGGCTGTTCCAATTAACGAAGTCCCCTTTAATCGGATTCAACGGTGGAACTATACAACCTGTGGGCATGATATGCCTTCAGTTTACTGCGTGAGTTCCCCGACAAGCGTCAATGGTAGCGAGCTTCTTCATAGTGAAATGCTCATCGAGTTATAACGCCATTTTTAGGAGGCCCAGACTGAATGCCTTGCAAGCTGTGATCTCCACTAACCACCTCAAGATGAAGTTGCCTACCGAGTACGGGTGTGGAGAACTTTAGGGGGACCAATAGACTGCTTGACAGTGTTACTTGGCCTTCCTTATAGAAAGAGCTCAGGAAGCTATGGCTATCAAACTACCAGAAGAGAAGACCAATATGCTCGCTATACAAGCTACATTGATGGAAGAGCTATTATCGATCCCCATATCCGAAGATCGCCCAGATTGCCTAGTCCAAGTTCGAGCAGACCTATCAGAATAAGAATGACGGGATATGATGAGCTTTTTGAAGACTAACGCAGATGTCTTCACGTGGAGCCCCGAAGATATACCCAGGGTTGACAGGAAGTCATTGAGCACTACCTAAGTGTGGAACTCACTTACAAGCCAGTTATCCAAAAGAGAAGATATTTCACACCAGAAAGGCAAACAACTATTAAAGAGAAGTATAGAAGTTGCTGAAGACCGGGTTCATTGGTGAAGTATGCTACCCAGAGTGGTTAGAAAATGTGGTACTAGTCAAGAAGGCCAACAACAATGGAGAATGTTTATTAATTTCACAGACCATAACAAAGCTTGTGTGAAGGACAGTTTCCCACTCCCGATAATCAATAAGCTAGTCGACGCTACTGCTGGGTATGAGTTGTTGAGTTTCGTAGACGCCTTCTTGGGCTATAAACAGATCAGGATGACGGAAGGAGATGAAGAAAATGCCTCCTTTGTCACAGATAAGGGAACATACTGCTACCTAATGATGCCTTTTGGCCTAGAGAACGCTGGCGCGACCTTTTAGAGATTGGTGATGAAAGTTTTCTAGAACCAGCTTGGTAGGTTCGTCGAGGCATACGTCGACGATATGCTAGTTAAGAGTGAAAGAGTGAAGGATCATGTTGCTGACCTAGACGAAACATTCCAAACCCTATGGGAATATTGTAGGAGACTTAACCCTGCTAAGTATATGTAGCACCCATCTCCAAATTAGGGGACACGTGTCACACCATCCAGATCAAGGGGTAAACCTGAGCCTAAGGCTTTAAAACTGGTAATCAAAAGTAATGAAAATAATTGTGGAAACTATTAAAGCAAACAACTAATGACATAACTTCAAACTCAAGATACTATTTAATACAATACCAAACATGAGTACAGACTTGACATACTTGTCTCAAACATAGTAGGAGTTCTATCTCTCCTAACAATAGTACATAAACATGAAATAAAAACATTGGAGTCAGAGCCCACTATTAACACTCCTCAATAATCATATGATAAAAGTATGAAGTGTATAGCTGGTTCCCTCACCTGAGTCTAGTTAGCTCTAAGTCTGGCTTGGTTCTTCAGCAGCTCCTGCTTTGCCCTTGCCTTTGCCTTTACCTTTCCCTAGTAATTGAAATAGGGAAATCATGAATACGGAAGTCGTATTCTTAACTTAACTCTAACTTAAACTCAATAGAATACAGTAAGGACATTAAGCTCTCTAAGTATGATGACTTACATAACACATAATACATGCTTCTAAAGGCATGAGAATACGAAAATTACTCTTCTTAAGAGATGTAATTAACTTGATCATAAGCATACTTCGAGGCTTCTAACATTTTCCTTAAAAGAAATTAAATGTTATACATAATCATAGAGAATTAAACTTGTATTTTGAAAGAGAATTGGGCAGCATCTCCTCTATTTTTAGGGCTCCGAAAATTATACAAACATTCACATACAACAACTAGGAATTAAACCATTCATCATGAATTAACTCATTCCACTCCACACCTCCAATATATGCAAATATTCCCTCAATCCCCAATCATTTCACAACCCTACCCTTGCACATTAATCATTCAATTCTAAACCCTAACTCATGAATTCATTTTAGGGTCTCCCCAATTCAACTATTAAGAGCAGGGTTTCCCCCATGAAGCTCAGTGTCGCAAGGGATGAAGGAGGCAATGTGTGGGGGCTACAGGTCGACGGGCTATCACTCGCCGGAGAAGGAGAACAGGTCGCCGGAGTTCACAGGCGAAGGGTTGCAGATCTGGGCGTGGCCGGTGGTGGGCGGCTGCAGGCCAGGGATGTCGTTCGCGGCCCGGGTAGAGAGGGGGAGCTATGGCGGGCGAAGCTGACGCGAGGTGGAGTAGCTTGGGCGGAGCTCGTGCGGGGGTTGGCTGGGAGTGGGCGAGGCTCGCTGGCCGGAGGGGAGTCGGGTATGGTGGCTATCGATGGGCTAGGGCGAGATCGCGCGAGAGATAGGGGAAAGAGTGTTGGTCTGAAGGTTGAGATCGAGAGAGATGAAATGTTTTTATCTCTCTCTTTCCCTCGGTTACTTTATACTAATAATGTTATTATTATTATTTTCATAATAACTAAATCTAATCTTTAACTTATCATTTAAAAAGCATCCAATTAAACTATATTATCTTCCTAAATATCTTCCACTAAAGACCAATTAACTTTATTGATCTTATCTTGTTGCTATGCTGTCACGTGGCAACAATTTAATTATCTGGCTTGTCTCTATCCGTGACCCAGATTCAGAAAATCCGGGTCAAAAGATTCCAAAGTCACAGGCATCACAAGGCCTGTCTCAAACAAGACCAGATCCGAAATTACTGGCCTTTGACCCGACCAGATCTACTTTACCGGGACTTTAACTTTTGTCCGGCATTTCCCACTTAATTAATCTGGATTATTAACACTTAAATAATTTCCTATTTAATTAATTGAACTTTACTGGCTATCCACCTCCAACGATTCTAAGTTAAAGTGGCCTGGCCCAATAAGGCCTTCTCTTGGCCCTATAGTTGCGAGGCTAGATTTTGGGTCCATTAACTCCTGATTTTCTTTTAATTGAGGTTAAAATAATTAATTTATTTTTTGTGCTAATTAACCTCATTTAATATTCAGATACTAACTAATTATTTATTTAGAAAAAATTCGGGGTGTTACAATATGCATTTGTAGTTAACTCTAGAAAATTCCTAGGTTTTATGGTCACACAAAGAGGAACGAAGGCTAACCTGGAAAATATCCGAGCAATCCTGGATATGAGTTGCCCAAATAATGTCAGAGAAATCCAAAAGTTGAGTGGTAGACTTATTGCTCTAGGGCGATTTATATCTAAATCCGTAGAAAAGAGCCTGCCAGTCTTATGAGCATTACACAAGGCCCCAAAGGTCGAGTGGACTGAACAGTGTGAGAAGGCCTTCTAACAACTGAAGGAATACCTGAACCCGCCATCTTTGCTAACCAAGCCCCGAGATGGGGATATATTGTACATCTAACTAGCGTTGGCGGGGATCACGCCGTTAGTTCGGTCCTCATCCGAGAAGAAGAAGGGACCTAAAGGCTGATCTATTACACCGACAAAGCACTGAACGACCCGGAAACTAGATATCTCCCTACTGAGATTTTGATATATGCCTTGATTATGTCTGCTTGAAAATTGCGCCCCTACTTCCAGGCACATCAGATCACGGTGCTAACCGATCAACCCTTGAGGTATATTTTGTTACAAACCGAAAGTTCGAGTAGAATGTTAAAGTGGGTTGTGGAGCTAAGTGAGTTTGATATAGAATACAAACCCTGGATGGGGATGAAGGCCCAGGCCATAGCAGATTTCATTACGGAAATGACTATTGTTAATGAGAACACTTTCCCGGTGGAGGGGGGAACTGTAAGAACTGCATTGTAGGAACGAAAATACTCGCCTGACATCGTGTCTGTGAAGCGACACCAGGCGACACATCGAATCACAAATGTCATATTTTTTTGTTTGTGGGTTCTTCAATTCCTAATAGAGGCAAGCCCCTATAATTAATTACCCCAGACAGAGTCTTGGGAACCTCCGATTAAGGGCAAAAGAGTACAAGTAGAGGAATGAAAAAAAATAATTCATTTATTACAGGATAAAATAATTTATTACATTTCAACATATATGCATATATATATGGACTTAGGACGCCGTTTTCATCTTGGAAGGTATGCTTTGCCATTTTGGAATTTATGATCAACCGGTTGCCTCAAGACGTCTACTTTATCGCCGCTTTGAGATTTGCACCACTTTTCATTTTTTATTGACCATCTTAAGATGACTGCACATCACTGCCCCGAGATATATGTCGCCTCAAGATTTGTGTTTCATCGGCCGCCTCAAACTGCGTGTTTTTTCATCCACATCGAGAAGGGTGCCATTCAGAGATTTAGAATTTATCAGTCGCCTCAAGGTGAATGTTTTACTGCTGCCTCGAGATTAGTGCCACTTTGAAATTTGTATTTTGGGTTACCTCGATATACGTGCTCCATCGCCACTTCAAAACGCATGATGCTTTTGCTGCTACCATCAAGTGAGCTACTACCATAAAAAGAAAATTCCCATGCTACAAAATTGGCTTTTCTTTGCTTTGCCATCACATTAGTTTATTTGTTAATTGATGTTATCAATTCAAAACCTCAACTAGCTTCTGTAACCTTTAGATGTGGGCCAACATTACTCATTACAACTTTTATAAGGGGTATATATTTCTTTTCATCATTGAACGGGTTGTGGCAAGGGGACTAAAAGATCCATCATTCCGGGTAATCCAAAACCGTTTCGCTATCTCTGCAAATCTTGGAGAGGTTGTAGCAAAGGTAGTTGGTGTAAACAGACTTCATAATCTATGTTTTATCCCCATTTTTATATTTGCTTCACATTAATTAGGACCATATGGTAATTGATATTCCTTTTTTTTAGGAGCACGATTTGTCAGAAATTAGGAAAGCTTTGGTGGCAGTTTGGCTTTCACACAAGATTTCCTTTACCCGGCATCTAATGATGGCAACTTTTCATTTAACCTTAATTTTATAGAGGGCTGCGTACGCCTCTTCAAAATGAAAGTGTTGATGCCAAAAACTGGTCCACATCACTCTTTGGCTACTGTGGCCTCGTGATCTGGTCTCAGCCTTTGACAAACGGTTAATATTTATAGTTGGTGTGGACGCTTACTTCTGCTTGTGAACAGGTAGACACGGAGGGCACTCAGCAATTCCGTCCGGAATTATCCACTGATAGACCTGTGAAGAGGAGGAGAAGTGATCGGAATTGGGTCTTTCTGCCCGGATTTAACTCCGATGCTTAAGTCAGAAATCAGGGTAAGAAGTCCTAGGCAACGCTTTGTGTAATGTGTAGTGAGTGTTTCTTTTTTTCGGGGGCCCTTTCCTTTTTGTCCTTCCTCTCCTTTTATAGCAAGTTAGAGGCGGTTTAAGCAAATATCTTGCAAGGCGGTGGGGTAAGGCGGTGGGCTAGGTAAATATCTTCTAAGGCGGCAAGAAAATATCTGCCTAGCGTGTAGGTGCTCTGTAGGTAAGTAGAGTAAATATCTGCCCACTGTAGTAAGTGGATAAGGCCTACTTACTGTAGAGGCGTTAGATATTTACTTCTCTTCTTCCACCTCACGCCTTGTATAAGAGGGCTGTTATAATTCCGACGGACTTGTTTGCAGGATTTATTCCTCACGTTATTGCCGAACGGAATTGTGCAAGGTTATTTGGTGATATTGCCACGTGGCCAAAGATGCTACGTGGCTGAGAAAACACGGTCCTGTGTGTGACAGGTGGTCCCTAGGTCAATGACATCTGTCTTACCAAATATATCCGTAACACTAGTCCCCCCTAAAATGTACTTGTTCGAAGAATCTGAGCGAGAGGTGAGCTAATCGCACGTTTTGCTTGGTTCGAGAATAAGTATTCTTCTTAGTTGGCACGTCTATGTAGGAGTGGGCTTCGTCCATGGCTATGGTATACGTGTTTTTAATAGGTGACCGACGTTTACTGTGTTCTCTTTGCGCTGTTATCGAAGTAGATTTTTCTCCGAAATTTTCGCCTATTTTTCTACTTAAGGGCTTGTATGGGTAACGTTCATAGTCAGAAATCTTTTGTATCATGGCTCAACGCTTGTCTTTTTATAAATTCTTCACTTTTAGCCAATGCTCTCGTCACTTGCGAATTCCCAGCTCCTTTCACGAACATCTGTCGGAATTAAGGACTGGGTTTATCCACCTAGTAAGTCCGAACGGCTGTGTGTGGCCGGGCGTTCTATTGATTAACGGGGACCCAGGTGAGATATGTATCGATGCAGGGTGGGAGGCTTTTCATGTTGATCACGGCATGGAGGCGGGGGACCTTTTAGTTGTCACTTATGCAGGGGGTGTACGTTTCAAATTTGAGATGTTTGGAGACGACTCCTGCCGTAGAGAAGTGGGTCCCTACCTTTGCCCCCGTGCTGATCCCTGTTCTCCTAGTGGGAACGAGGATAGTGACGGTTGCGGGAGTCCATGCATCTCCTCCGAGTCTCATCCGAGCGTGGCTTCGGACGAATCCGAGGATATTTAACTTTAGTCCGTCGGATAACATGTTTTTGTTATTTTTGCTTTGTTTGCGTTCGTCATGTAACCTGAATAAATGATGTTTGTCATTTTGCTTGTAAATCCTTTGCCGTTTTTATGGCCTTCACTGGCGATCCTATGTTGGAATGTGTGTTTTGTCTTTTATGGTTTTGGTCCTATGGTATTGTGCTCATTATTTCTTTGAGGGACATGTGTCTTTGGCACTGTTTCATATTAAAGGGGGGATATGGCGTGACATGCGCGGTGTGCGTTTTGTCAACAGCATGATGGGCACGATTACCAATATGTGTCAGGCGGCGTTTGGTATGCTGACGTGGACGGATTTCTTGGAGGAGTAATAATGGCTTATTTGAACGGTCAGGATTTGGGCACCTTTGGTTTAACGGTGTTGATCGGAATGTAACACTGAGATCTAACGGCCAGGGATTCGTTGCTTTTCATATATATGCGAAATCGTACAGGCCGAAAAAGGTTTATTTCGAAAGTTGAATCGTGTCTTCTTCCTAAGATTTCTTCTTCTTCTTCTCCGGCGAGCTCTGGTTTCGAGCTTTCTGTGTTTGTGTTATCTTTTTCTTTCCTAAGGTAATGGCTGGCGCTACTTCTTCCTCCTTTAGTTCTTCTTATGAGCCCTCGATTCCTTCTCCGTCCAACCCTACGGTTTCTGTTGCGATCCCGTCGATTCCGGGTGGACTTGGAGACGTCCCGATTCAGGGTTCGCGGGTTCATCCTGCTTCTAGGGCAATGGGTAGGGGGTCGGACACATTCATAAGTCTTCTTGGACAAAAGGAAGTAGATAGCCTGGTAGCGAGGTATGAGATAAATCTGTCCCTGTTTGAGGTTAGGGTTCCCTGTTCTGGGGAGAGGGCAAGTTCTCTTAGGGAAGGAGAGATAGCCATCTATCAAGATGCGCTATTGGGTGGCCTTAGGCTTCCTTTTTCTGATTTTGCTAAGGCAATACTAGAAGAGTATCATTTGTGTCCCTCACAGTTGGCCCCAAATTCTTGGAGACTTTTGAACGGCTTTGTTATAATTTTCTAGCATTACAGAATAAGTCCGACCGTCCGTTGGTTCCGTATGCTTTTTAGCCTATGCCTAGAGTCTAACGCTGATTGGTATTACTTTTCGTCTCGTTCTGGGAGGAAATTTTTAGGGAAAGTTCCTTCTTCCATTAAGCGATGGAAGAGTAAATTCTTCTTTGTCAAAAGTAAGTCCGAGTGGGATGTCCGAACAAAGTGGGAGGTTCCCCGAACGGACATCGCTTGTGAGGAAATGACGGGAGAAGAGGAGGTTCTTCTTAAGTCAATGACAGGGCTATCCAAAGTGTACATGGATGAGTTCTTGACAAAGGAAAACCTTGTTAAATGTCGTTTAATAGCGTCCGCCGGTAGGCATTATTCGTGCATCTTGCTAGTCTGATTTTTAACTACGGTAACTGACTTATTTTGGCCCTTGTTTTGTAGAAAATCCGATGGAGGATGAGGACCTAAGCTATGTTAAGGGTCTTTTGGCCTCTTTCGAGGGCGAAGTTCACCCGCCCTTGCCTCGCGGGCGGAAGAAGAAGGAAGTGGTACTTGGCCAAGGGGCTGATACCTCCAAGGAGGAAAGAAAGAAGAGGAAGAGAAAGGAGACGGATTCTTCCAAGAAGGGTGCAGGGTCCTCACGAGAGAGGAGGACCAAGAGAAAGAATTCCGAGGATGTATCAGGTCCCGGAATTGCCGAAGAACAGGTGGGGGTGCCTCAGGAAGAGGTTCGTGCGGAAGAGGTACGCCCGGCATTGTCCCCAATTTCCTAGGGTCCTTCTTCTAGCCGGCCGGAGGACATCCTTCTCATAGAGGTGAGAATTTCTATATATATTTTTTCTACGGGTATGTTTCACTTAGAACTTTTAACTTAGGTTCTATTTTATAGGCGGAGGCGGGAGAAGCGGCCCTCTTAGACAAATTAAAAGTGGCGGATTCAGTTTTAAAGGGATCTGCCACTAAGCAAAAGGAGTTATCTTCTGAGGATACTCCTTTTCACGACGCTGGGTCCGTAATGGGCGTTTTGATGGCCATGAGGCCCGAGCAGTTCTCCACGAAACTCCGGAGGGCTGGGAGGGAAGAGGCCACTTATCAACTATTCCGCTCAGCCATGCTAGTAAGAGTTGTTCTCACATTTCCTTTTACTTCTAAACTTGGTGCGTTTTTTTTTTTACTAGCGTCTTGTTATTCTGTAGACTGCACACTGGGCGGACCGAGTTGGCAATCTTTGCCAAGAAGATTTGGCAAAGATGGAAATGAATAGGGCAGACATCGCTCGGTTAAGCTCTAGGGTGGCGGCCTTAGAAGAGAAGGAGAAAGAACAGCTTGATGCTATCCGGGCCCTTGAGCGAGATAAATCCGAGCGGCTGCGGCAGCTGGCCGCTATGGAAAAGGAGAAGGCCGATTTAGCGGCCCAATTATCTGTTTCTAAAGGTTCTCTTCTTACTGCTGAGGAGACTATCAAAGGGTTGCAAAATGAATCCAGCAGTTTGAAGAAGGAACTTCAATCGACTCAGGATGAGCGAGCGGCCGCTCGATGGGACCTAAAGATGAAGGCTGCTGAGCTTACCGCCGTGCAAACTGAGTTGGCGGAAATAAAGGGGGAGCGTGACACACTGAAAGAAGATTTGGCTTCCCGCTTGAAGGCTCCTAAATCCGACTCGCAAGAAATTAAGGATTTAATAGAACGAGCGGACAAATTAGAGAAGGAGGTTGCCCGGCTTAGGGCGAAAGTTAAAGATGGAGCCACTCGTATATATTCCGTGGTGCAACAAATTGGGCAAGACGTTCCTCCCTCACGGAAGTTTTGTCTATGGGGTTTGCGGAGTTTTGAAGAAGTTCACGGTGAAAAGAGCAACAAGTTATCAAGACTCGGAGGCTCTGTTCCCGCTATCTTAGAGCCTTACGCCCAAGTTCCTTGAGAAGCGGTACGCCACAGGGGCCCTAGTTCTTAGGATGTTTTTCTTTTATGAACGTTTTTGTAAATTCTCAATCACTTGAAAATGTAATTTCTATTCATATGAATGAAACGCAAACCTTTATTTTGGTGAAGGTTTATTTCCGAGTGATGGTTGTCTTTGAACCATGTAAGAAATTCGCAAACTTCTTTATTCTTCCTTTGGCTTGTAAGCTTCGTAACGAGTCCTTAGTCCAATCATGGGACTTTGTTGAGTGAGGTATTCGCCTTCATGAATGAGATTGTTGCCTCATACTTCGATCGGGATTTTTGTCTTTTGAGAGTTGTTGTCGTTTATCTGTGTAAGATAATTCCGACTCGTCTTTTAGGAATGGGAATTTCACCACATCTTAGTAGAATGGGAATTTCACCGCATTTTAGTAGAATGGGAATTTCACCGCATTTTAGTAGAGAATGGAAAAGACTTGAACTTTACTCCATGAAATTTAAGAGACAGCTACAGAACTCATTTATAGTAGCGTCGTAAGTGTTCAGCATGGAATGGACGCTTGAGCGTTTTTCCGTCCATATTTACTAGATAATAGGTGTCAGCTCGGACGATTCTTTGCATGACGTAAGGGCCTTCCCAGTTAGGAGTTAGCTTCCCCGTTCGGCCTTTATTTCCTTGGAATTCATTTTCTCTTAGGACGGATCGCCCGATTTGGAAGAAGACTCTTTTACCCTTGTGTCGTAGAACCTTTTGATTCTTTGGCGATAGACAGTGGCCTTTATTTACGCCATTTCTCTTCGTTCTTCAAGTAGGTCTAGTTCCGCTTAGGAGATTTTTCTCATTTTCTTCGGCGAGAACTTCACGTGTTCATGAAAGTAGGCATTCCTATTTCTGCGGGAATGACGGCTTCGGCCCCGTAAGTAAGAGAAAATGGACTTTCCCCTGTGGGAGTTCTGGTAGTTGTCCTGTAAGCCCAAAGGGCGCTCGGAATTTCTTCCACCCAATTGGTTCCATTTTTGGATACCCGGGTTTTCAGAGTCTGGAGTAAGGTACGGTTTGTCACTTCTACCTGGCCGTTGGCTTGGGGATGTGTCACAGAGGTCATTCTGGATTCAATTCTGAAATTCAGAACAGAAACTCCTGAAAGCCTGGTTATCAAACTGTCGTCCATTATCGGAGATGAAGGTGACTGGAATTCCGAATCGGCAGATGACCGTTCAACATAAGAATCCCTGGCAAGCTTTCTCCGTGATCTTGGCTAAGGGCTCAACTTCCACCCATTTGGTGAAGTAGTCGATAGCAACTATTAGGAACTTCAGTTGCCGGATCGAAGTAGGGAATGGCCCTAAAAGATCAACCCCCCAAATAGCAAACGGTCGCGGACTGATAATTGGCGTAAGTGGTGCCGGTGGTCGTCTCTGAATTTTAGAATGTCGCTGGCAGGCATCACATTTCCGAGCGAACGCTATTGCATCTTGAGTTAGCGTTGGCCAGTAATAACCTTGCCGCAAGACTTTGTAACTCAAGGCTTTGCCTCCTATGTGACCACCGCCGATGCCCTCATGAATTTCTTGAAGGATATAGCTAGCTTCTGTAGGATGTAAGCATCGCAAGAAAGGTTGTGTGTAGGACCTTTTGTACAGGCTTTCGTTGATGATGGTGTATTGTGCGGATTTGTAAGCGATCCGTCGGGCCTCCACTTTGTTGGGTGGTGCAGGCCCACCTTGTAGGAAACTTTTTATGGGATCCATCCAGCTTGGCTCTTCGGCCACACTTTGTATCTCTCCTTCCAGTCTATCGATAGTTTTTGTGGGAAGGTACTGCAGGTTAAAAGAGGATTCTGCATCTCCGTTGGGCGTTGTGGCCTTTTTGGATAAGGCGTCCGCCTCTTCGTTTTGCGCTCGATAAATTTTCTCAATCTGGAAATAGGCGAAGCATGGTACTATTTTCCTCACTATGGCTTGGTATTTGACCATGTTTTTTTCTTTTGCTTCAAAGCTGCCCAGGGTGTGGCTCACGACTAGCTGCGAATCAGAGTACACATGCAGACGCTGAATTCCGAGCCCCCGGGCCAGGTGTAATCCGGCAAGGAGCTCTTCATATTCGACCTCATTGTTAGTCGTTCGGAATTGGAACTTGAGCACTGTCGCCATTTTCCATTTAGAAGGAGAATAAAGGACAAAACCTGCTCCTGACCTTTCTTCAGTTGCCGACCTATCAACGTATAAAGACCACGGGATTCTAAGGCACTCTTCTAGATTCTGTGAAGGGAGCTCGCCCTCATTCACAAGAAAAGTTAATTCTGCGATGAAATCGGCCGGTACTTGGGCCTTGATTGCCGTTCGGGGTTTGTAGGTGAGATCAAACTCGCCTAATTCTATTACCCACTTGGCTAGGCGTCCGGAGTTTTCCGGTTTATGAAGAACTTGCTTTAGTGGCTGATCAGTCAATATCGTGATCCTGTGGGCTTGAAAATAGGGTCTCAATCTTCGCGCAGATGTAATAAGAGCGAAGGCCAATTTTTCAAGTGGCAGATATCTTGATTCCGCATCGTTAAGGATCTTACTTGTGTAGTAGACTGGTTTTTGAACTCCGTTATCTTCTCTCAAAAGAACCGCACTCACTGCCCGTGGGGCCACGGCCAAATAGATGTAGAGTTCTTCTCCCACTTGCGGCTTAGCCAATAGCTGAGGCGATCGGAGATAATTTTTAAGCCCTTGAAAGGCTTTTTCGCATGCCTCCGTCCAATCCATTTTTGGCGCTTTTCGTAGGGCTTGAAAGAGCGGGAGATTTTTTTCTCCGGCTTTGGAGATGAATCTGCCAAGTGCCGCAAGGCGTCCATTAAGCCGTTGAATTTCTTGAAGACTTTTGGGCGATCCCATGTCAAGAATAGCTTTGATCTTTTCTGGATTTGCCTCTATTCCTCTTTGTGTCAAAATAAATCCAAAGAACTTCCCTGATCGAACACCGAAGGAACATTTATTCGGGTTTAACAGCATAGTGTAACTCCGGAGTGACTGAAAAGCCTCTTGTAAGTCTGATAGATGTTCATCGGCTTTTCGGCTCTTCACCAAGATATCATCTACATACGCCTCAACATTTCTACCAATCTGCTCTTTGAAGACTGTATTTATGAGCCTTTGGAAGGTGGCTCCAGCATTTTTCAGGCCGAACGGCATCACCGTGTAGCAGTAAGTTCCAGTGCTTGTAATGAAGGATGTTTTTTCTTCGTCGCCTTTGGCCATTCGGATTTGGTTGTAGCCTAAAAAGGCGTCTAAGAAACTCAGCATCTCATGCCCCGTTGTAGAGTCAACCAAACCATCAATTGATGGCAAAGGAAACGAATCTTTTGGACAAGCCTTGTTCAAGTCTGTGAAATCAACGCACATTCTCCATTTTCCGGACGGCTATTTTACTAGAACAACATTGGCCAACCAATCTGGGTAATACACCTCTCGGATAAACTTAGCCTTTAGGAGGTTTGATACTTCTTCCTCTGCGGCCTTCTGCCTTTCTGGGGCGGAATTTCTTCTTTTCTGTTTCATAGGCCTAAATGACTGATCTACATTAAGGTGGTGTTTTATGATCTCACGTTTTACGCCTGGCATATCCTCTGATGACCAAGCGAAGAGATCAGAATTTGCCCTTAATACTCTCATGAGGTCTTCTTGCTGTGCGGTTGCCAAGTTTGCCCCAATCCGTGCATGCGGTGCCGCTTTCTGGTTGCGTCTAGGGGCTGTTAGCAATTCTTCAAGCTGGTGTAGGTGAAGTCCTTCATCTTCCCGTTCGGCTATTCTCACGACTAACATGGCTTCAAACCCTTGTTTTCCTTTTTATTTAGGACTTTCCCTTTGAGGGTCGAGACGTAACATTGCCGAGCTAAGGGTTGGTCTCCTCTTACCTCTCCACTACCACTCTCAGTTGGGAATTTGAGGAGAAGATGGTAAGTAGAGATGATGGCTTTCAAGGCGTTGAGGGTTGGCCTGCTAAGGATCACGTTATAACTTGAAGCACAGCGTACAACCAAGAATTTCGTTGTCACGGTTGATGATCGTGGTGAGTTTCCTACTGTAACCGGTAGAGAGATCATCCCTTCTGGCTGTATCACCCCTCCAGAGAACCCTACTAAGGATGATTTTACAGGAAGTAAATCATCCGCGTCATACCTCATTCTTTCGAAAGCACTCCAGAAGAGAATGTCAGTGAACTTCCACTTGTCTATCGAACTCTCTTCATTTGGAAGCTGGAGACCTTGATGGCAATAGCGGTAGCGTCGTCATGGGGTGGCGAACTTTGCTAACATCGTTATCATAAAAATGATTGGAGCCGCGGGTGAGACCTTCTTAGCGGTGTTTACGTCTCTTGCGTCGTTCCCACCATTCGGGCATAACTTTTTCGAGAGCGGAGCTTTCTCCTCCACAACCAGGGCCACCACTAATAAACCCCACCATCTCCCCTTTTTCTTCTTCAGGTTGTGAAGCTTCAGGTTCCTCCTGAATCTCAAGGTTGATATATTGCTCCAACTGTCCTCTTCGAACGACATCCTCTATCGCATTCATCAAGTGGGTACACTTTTCCGTGTCGTGTCCTTTAGATTGATGAAACTGGCAATATCTCTTGCTATTCTTTTGCCGTTCGGTATTTCTCGCAGGCTCTGGCCATGTCAGAAGCTTTTGCTCTTTGATTTGCATAAGGATATGGCTTCTGGTTTGATTTAGTGGGGTATGATGATCATATTTAACAATCTTTCCTTCCTTTGTAGGTTCTCGGGGCTGCAGCATATGTCGTTGAGGGCGTGTTGAGGTTTCAGATTTACATTTGTGCCCTTATGCGTCCCTATATAATCTTCTTTCCTTCCGTATATCCGGGGCCTTACATTTGGCGCTTTGGTAGGTTTTTCCTTTTAGGGTGTCTACAGGCCCCCATCGGGTCTCCTCTTCCCAACCCGTATAAATTTCATCGGAATTGATGTATTTTTGGGCATGGCTCATAAGGGCGGGAATTGTCTTTGGCGGATCCAAAGTGAGGGAGAAACGAAAGGGGAGTCTATGATCCCTCCATTAAGAAGGTTACGGCCATTCAGCGGAAGAAGGTCCATAACATTTCTTTATTTGCCTATATAACGATTTAAATAGGCTTGGAGTGTTTCTCCCTTTCGTTGTTTAACGTGCAAAAGGGTAGACGGAGTTTTCTTTTGCTTTGAGTAATTAGCAAAGTAGGCTAAAAGCGATCTGCTAAAATCTGAAAAGAAGTAATTGTGCTAGATGGAATATCGACAAACCAGTCTTGCGCTTTTCCCTCTAAGGTGGCTGGAAAAGCTCGGCACATACGAGCGTCGGTAATTCCAGTGAGGAGCATCTTTGATCGAAAAGACTTCAGGTGACGGGACGGATCGGTTCTGCCTTCATATGCGGTCATAATAGGTGGCCTGAAGGCCGTGAACTCGTTCTTCCAATATCTCCTTGACAAAGGGCGAACACATACTGAGAATATGCTGTTCGGATTTCTTGTTTTCTTGGGAAAGGTCCTGCCGCGGGGTCCTTCTATCCACAGTTTGTATGGATGGGCTATTTTGTTCCGCTCTTGTCCGTTCGGTTCTTGTAGCAGCTTGCTCTCTACGTCGAACGGAGGGGGGTTCTGAGCTAGCGGAAAAGGTGGTTCTTTCTCTTTTCTCCTTATGGGTGCGGGTTCTTGTCCTCCCTCTACTTTCGGAATTAGCTAACGGGACCGTTGATACGTTTGGTGTTGGGGCTTGTGTGGGAAGAGGTGGAGGATGGGTCAAAGTGTGGACAGCTTGAGCCAATTGTTCCGATTGTTCTTTGCATGTTAAGGTAAAACTCCGGAATGGACCCTTGGGGTTGGACGGATGGATTTTCTGATGGGGGTAAAATGGGTGGATTGTCCGAACGGATTTCTTCATGTCTTTGGACTTCACCAAGTTCGATAGGTCTTTCAGGGCTAGTAGGTGCTCCTTGTCCTTGGATTCGTTTTGATCTTCTGGTAGTGGTCATTTGGCTTTTCGTAAGGGTCCCCACGGACGGTAAGCTGTTGATGCCAAAAACTGGTCCACCTCACTCTTTGGCTACTGTGGCCTCGTGATCTGGTCTCAGCCTTTGACAAACGGTTAATATTTATAGTTGGCGTGGACGCTTACTTCTGCTTGTGAACAGGTAGACACGGAGGGCACTCAGCAATTCCGTCCAGAATTATCCACTGATAGACCTGTGAAGAGGAGGAGAAGTGATCGGAATTGGGCTTTTCTGCCCGGATTTAACTCCGATGCTTAAGTCAGAAATCAGGGTAAGAAGTCCTAGGCAACGCTTTGTGTAATGTGTAGTGAGTGTTTCTTTTTTTCGGGGGCCCTTTCCTTTTTGTCCTTTCTCTCCTTTTATAGCAAGTTAGAGGCGGTTTAAGCAAATATCTTGCAAGGCGGTGGGGTAAGGCGGTGGGCTAGGTAAATATCTTCTAAGGCGGCAGGAAAATATCTGCCTAGCGTGTAGGTGCTCTGTAGGTAAGTAGAGTAAATATCTGCCCATTGTAGTAAGTGGATAAGGCCTACTTACTGTAGAGGCGTTAGATATTTACTTCTCTTCTTCCACCTCACGCCTTGTATAAGGGGGCTGTTATAATTCCGACGGACTTGTTCGCAGGATTTATTCCTCACGTTATTGCAGAACGGAATTGTGCAAGGTTATTTGGTGATATTGCCACGTGGCCAAAGATGCTACGTGGCTGAGAAAACACGGTCCTGTGTGTGACAAGTGGTCCCTAGGTCAATGTCATCTGTCTTACCAAATATATCCGTAACAGAAAGTATATTGCAGCTTTAACATTTTGAATCCATTATAGAAACTTCTCATATTGACTTTAAAAGCCCCACTTGCATTATCTAACAAAACAAGGCTGGGATTGCAGCATGTGGCTGAAGATTTCTCACTAAGAATTTTGTACTTTTCCTTTAAGACAAGACTTCTGATCTTTTTGCAAAAAAGTTATCAACTTCAATTCCTTCACCTTTTGCAAGTTCAATGGAAGACCAAATATTGATGCTGATATACTGTTTAGAATAAGGAAGGCTGCACCACACCACGAGTATGAATGATACCAATCCAGGATCATATCAATTCTGGTTCTTTTAGAAAGATCGACAAGATACCAATGGTCCAAACTCCTTGGAATACACAAGCCAGATACTAGTAACGACACCATATTGAAGCATTCTAGAGAGTCAACCAAATGTGAGGAGCAAACAAATAATAAAAAAATTCCTTGCAAAGGACTTGACTGATGCCATTAAGTTCAAATCCTGCAAGTAAAGTATCTCAATGGGATTTCACGCACTCCTGGACGATATAAAGGCCCTCTGATAATACACCATATGTGACGTAACAAAGACTGCATCACCAAACTCCGGCATAATCGCAACTTGAAGCTATGGATGGATCTTTGGCAAATAGAACATCTCCTCAAGAAATTTACAACAACCAAAACCCAACAAAGGCAACAAACATTACTATAGCATTTCTTCGAGCAGGTTATGTGCACAACATCTCTATCAAACTATTCAGACCATTGATATTTTCTTTGAAAATTTTGTTTACAAAGATGTCTCATATCAAATATCTATTTGCAAATCTTCAAAACTCTTTGATAGCTGACTTTTTTTATTCTCTTCTTCCACTTCTTCCTATAGCTGAATTCTTAGAGCTCTTTTCCATCTATTTTCTTCATGTTTAACAGCACTTTCTTAATCTTTCATAGCAAAGACAGAAGAAAGAACATTGGCAAAGACAAAGATAACAAATGCAGCAACAACCCAAAGACAGTGCAAAGAAAGTCGTAGTAAATACACATTGGCTAACGCATTGGCAGCAGCACAGGACATCACGACATGAAGGCTTGCAGCAATGCGAAAGGGGCTTCATCTTCATCTTCATAATCACAGCGTGAATGGAGATAATATAGGTCAGGTCCTCTTCCTCTGTTCTTCTTTTTGTGACAGCAAAGCACCTTCAACACCTTCTTCCTTTTTTTTTATTTTGCAGTAATATAGCAGCAGCAACATCAGCTCAATGGCATCAGCAACCAACAAAGACAATAGCAAGATACCCCTTGAACTCATCCAATTGATTATGGTTCATCTCCCTATGGCTCATCTCCCTTTCAACAAGAAGTTGAACATGCTGTGCTGCAATACATGAGCATGGAATTATGACTTCTTGGAGATTATCATAATTCATGGACGTCCTTGACCCTCCTAGTCTTGCTTAAGCATGCGAGGCTGGCAGGTGATCATCCGGCCTTTGATGAATTTCTGCAAGCACGAGTGGAACGATGCTGGTGGAAGAGAATAAGGCCATAGCCTTCGGATTGCCCAGTTGCCTTATCAACCACGACGCGACAGTCATCGAAGTCGCCATAAGAAGCAAGGACGAGGTGGGGTGTCTTGGTGATTGTCTCCCAGCTTTCTGTTCCTTCTCAGGCGACAGCAAGCCAGTGGAGACCCTGGTTGAAACTAGGATATCTTTGGAAAAGGGGAAGAGCATATCTTCAAAGAGACACGCGACAGCATCCCTCGAATCTCCTTCGTCACAACCACCATCTTCATCACTCTTGGGTGGCAGTGATTAGCAGGGGCTTGGGATTTTCGATGAGCGACCAAAGCGTCTTCGTCGATCGGGACGGAGGTAGTAGGTGGCAGGAGGCAACAATACTGTTCTCCATGGTGATCAAGGGCGAACGTCTGGGGAAGTGGAACTTCTGGTGGCTTGGCGGTAGAGAAATAATCTCAGGGGGCCCAGAGGGGACATCGACCTAAGGTAGCAGCGACGGTGGCTGGGATTACTGATGGGGTTCCGGAGGCTTGGAAGCGAAGGGATGGCTTCAGACCAAGCCACCGGACACCTTCTTCAAGCAGAGCAGCGGCGACAGGTTGCACAGAGCGGCAGGCGTCGGATCTGACTCGGCATCGGTGGGCACCGAGGTGTTGACCTTCAAGGGAACAACGGCGGCGAGAAGCGGTGCAGCTTTTTCAGGGCGGCGGCTAGAAGCGTCTGAGGCATATCGGCCACGGTCAGGCAGGAGATGAGGAAGGCCTCGGTGGCTCTGCAACGCAAAGATGAGGATCCAAAATTTATTTATTTATTTATTTATTTTTAATATATATATATATATATATATATATATATATAATATATCACACTTTTTTTCTTTTTGTTTCTTTTTTTTTATCGGCTTATAACTCCCAACCTCACTCTCTCTCAATCTATGGTTACTTATGTCCCCTGAAATCTCCAATACGATCAAGGTAGGGTTCTAAGGCTTTATTATAATAATATATAAAACTAAGATAATCACCTTTCTCCCTTGTTCCTTCTCAGCGAGTGGATTATTGCGAGCGTCTCAATAAGACAAAAAGTTTCTCAAACAAAAAGTCCTCTCCCAGACAGAAAAAAAGTTCTCCTGATAAAATTTTTCTCTCCCCCCGTCTTCTGTCTGGTCTCCTTTTTAAAAAGGATGTCTTATCCTTATCTTCAAGCGTGCCTGCCTCTACGAGATCCCAACTCTCGTAACGAGGTGAGGGGATAAGACCAAATCGTATTTAATTAAATTAAATTTTAAATTAAAAATTTAATCAATTTTCAATTTTTTTTAGGCAAAAAGCCATTTTTGGTCCCTAACATATGGTATATTGTTCATTTTGGTCCCTATAATATAAAAATGTTCAATACGATCCCTGAACTATGGGGCTGTTGCCAATTACGGTCCTTGTTGATGACGTGGCAGTCATTTGTAAATACAATCATTTTTTATTGTGACATGGCAACCTACATAGCGGGTCTTTGCTGACGTGGCGCGAGGACGTGGCATAAAAAATAATTTTTTGAAATATTAAAACAGGTTTATTGGTGACATCATGCCACATCAGCATATGCTGACATGGCATGCCATGTGGCATGCTGACGTGGCACATAAAATAAAAAAAAATTCCAAAAAAACCAGAAAAAACCAAATTTTTTTCCTATATATTTTGTACCTTAATCATATTAGCAACATGGAAAATTGTTTTTACAAACAAAAAAATCATAAAAATCAGAAGAAAAAAAATAACAGTGTAAGCAACCTAGAAAAATTCTGGATTTTTTCACAAAATTAATTACTTTTAAATAAAAATAGATATTTTTATCACAAAATTAGTGATTTTAATCTAAAATTAATTTGCTATTTAAGTAATAAATTAAAAAAATATAAGTCTTGTGACATTATTAATTAATAGATTAAATTAATGAGTTGCTACTTAACACCTAATGTGGTATTATTTATTAAAAGAAATTGAAAGTACGGTTACATTATTAATAAACATTATAATGCTGACTTATATAAATTAAGGTTTTTCTTACTTTGCCTGTTTATTAATAACGGATATTTTTATCACTAATTTTGTGATAAAAATAACCATTTTATTTAAAAAATAATATTTTAAAAAAAATTAATTTTGCGAAAAAAAAAATCCTGATTTTTTTTCAGGTTGCTTACACTGTTATTTTTTTTTTCTGATTTTTATGATTTTTTTATTTTTAAAACCAATTTTTCAGGTTGCTAATGTGATTAATGTACAAAATATATAGGAAAAAAATTCCAGATTTTTTTCTTATTTTTTAGATTTTTTTTAAGCCATGTCATCGCGCCACGTCAACAAAGACCCGCCACGTAGGCTGCCACGTCACAATAAAAAATGATCGTATTTAAAGATGATTGCCACGTCAGCAGCAAGGACCGTAATTGCCAAAAACCCCATAGTTCAAGGACCGTATTGAATATTTTTATAGTACAGGGACCAAAGTGAACAATATACCATAGGTTAAGGACAAAAAATGGCTTTTTTTTATTATTGTTATTATTATTAAATAATTGCCTCGGGATTTGTATTCGGGCTTCTTGGGATTTGCGCCATTTTAATATTTAGGATCACCTCGGGATTTGTGTTCGGGCTACCCTGAGATTTGTATTTCTGGGAGATTGCCTCAAGATCTGTTCTCGGGCTACTTTGGAATTTTGAGATTGCCTCGAGATATGTGTTCTCGAGCTATCTTGGAATTTTGAGATCGCCTCGAGATATGTATTCTCATGTTATTTTGGAATTTAAGATGGCCTCGAGATATGTTCTTAAACTGTTTATATACAAAATATATAATACATGTCCCAACAGAATTCAAATCCTAATCCTAATAATAAAATTCAAATATATCTTAATCTTGATATATTTAGAATCAAAAGTTAAATACGTCTTTGTCTTAATTGACTTAGGACTCAAAATTTCAAAATTGAACTTGAGAACATATCTCGAGGCAATCTCAAATCCCAAGATAGCCTGAGGCACATATCTCGAGGCAATCTCATATATTTGTTTATATAAATATATATATATATATATATATATAATGCACAAATTAAAATAAAATAAAATCATGGAGCTCATTGCAAAAGGGCAATTGAAAATAAATATAATTACAAACCTTCAAGGGTATAAATGCAAAAAAAATAATATAAGGAATTAAAACTTTGACTGAAAGGGCTCCTATGGCCATGGTCATTGTTTATATAAAATATTCACATGTATATGTATATCAAAAGATTTGAAATTTTAATTAGATTGTGTATTAAAATTTTATTAAAAAAAAAACGGATAAGTGGGGGAGAAGGATGATAGGATGGCACGTGGCTCTACATTAGTCAGAGAACTACCAACCTATTAAAATATAAATATATATATATATATATATATATATATATATATATATATATATATATATATATATAATAATAATAATAATAATAATATATCTTATCTCTTTCAATTGGTTTAAAAATGTATATATACATATATAAAAGTATATATATATATTATTCAAATATAATATGTAAAAAATAATAATAATAATAAAAAATAATAACAATAATAAAATAAAATAAACTAATGAGATAAGATATTTATTTAAAATATATCCATTGTCTGGATAATACCTGGACGTTATGAACCGGTCCATAATGTCCGTTTCTCAAGGCACTTTCTCTCCATGAACTGGGAACCGCTTGGACGTTGCCTTGTGGATATAAAGAAGCAGACAAGGAGACAGAGGGAGGAGATCAGACACAGAGAGCTTTAGAGTGAAGAAGAGAAGACATAGAGAAAGAAAGATACAAGGCGACTGAGAGGAGAAAGGTATACACTATTATATACTATATATATGATATATCATATACTATATGTATTATATACTATATATATAATATAAAGAAGAAGGAGGGCCGCTTCCCCCTTGCATCTCCTCGTTGGTGCCTAGCCGCCGTGCCATCGAAGAAGAAAGCACCGCCGCCCGCTGATGCCCGCCGCTGAAGCTCGCCGAAGCATCGCCGCCACCTCCATTCGTTTGTCGAGGAGTCGCCCAGGTCCTAGCTAGCCACTGAGAACCAATCAAAGCAGAGGAGATATTAAGTATATATATATAAGAAGACAGAAGCCCTCGGTCGGTCACCGCCGAACCACCGGAGGATGGAGGTTGCTCACCGCAGGATTACACTATTAAATATATATACATGTATATTCTGAAAAGGAAAAGAAGCAGAAGAGGCCACCCCCTTCGCTCGAACGCCTCTGCGCCTCTCGTCGTTGCCGGGTTTCCGACAAACAGTCCGGTGAAGATCTGAAGAAGAAGGAAGAAGCCCTCCCCTCTCTGCGTTTCTCTGCCATCAAGCTATAGGAATTCCCATTGCATCCCACATCGTTGCCGAACCGTCCTTTGATGCTGCCATTGGAGGAGATCAACATCGTATATACATTATATATATATATATATATATATATATATATATATATATATATATATATTATGCACATATGAAGGAATGGAGATGAAGACCCTCTGCAACCTCTTCATTGCTGGGAACCCTTTGACGGCCATTATCGCACAGCTACGAGAGACCTTTCCGCACATCTGCACCGCTAGACTGTTGGAGGAGACTGATGCTGCCGAAATATAAATATATTTGCTATAAATATTATATATATTATACTCTAAAGGATATCAAAGCCCTCTCTTCTCTATTGGATATGAAGCACCAGAAGAGGGTCGTGTCGCCTGTAAGAATCAGAGGAGTGTGAAGCACCGCGCCTGCGCTATGGCCATTTACAAAGAACTTATGATACAGCAGTGATAACCCTAGCCATGGAGAACTATTCGAGCAGGTATCATTGAGCCGCTGGTGTTGTAGATCTCGAGCCAAGGCATACTATGATGTTGATATATAAGCTCCATGGGTGAGTAGCTCCTCACAAAAGGCACAGAAGAGCTGATTAAGAAGCTGTTGGGTACTTAGTAGAAGCCATGAAATTAAAGACTTGCCGCAATCATGAAAAGAGGTTGCTGCAGCTATGAAATATATTGTATCTCCATGGAGGAGCTGCTATTTCATATGTGAAAATATATTCTTTGTAAGGATTTACATTTGAGAAAGTACTTCAAAACTATGATTACCATGGTTATATGAAGCGCTCATAAGATGTTTGAGGAAATGATTTGTTCAGCTTGATGCCAACTGAAAGTGTCAACCCTTGTGATTAAAAAATGTAATCAGTTGCAACATTCATATAAATATAAATTGGTGATAAAACCTTTAAATTATATGAATTTTATGTTGAAGATTGGTGCGTGCATGATCTATTTGATGAAATGCCCTCCATGTGTTTGATAAGCTTATTGGTGAAACTCCTTCAGCAAAAAGGAATTTGACTAATGGTATATGCCAAAACTGGAAACCCAGATGAGCTCCATAAAGTATAAAATATATATATCATCACTACTATTAGATCTAGCACACCAATATCAAGCCACCTGTTGAATGGGTAACCAAGTATCATGAGCCAAAAAATGCTTTAGTATCACATCCAATGAAGTAACAGAAAGGTTGCAAAACCCAATATTCTCAAAGAATAGGTAACAATCCAAGACAGGAGAGTGATAACTCAGAAAGGAAACTGAAAACCCATTGAAGTTATAAGCAAAATAAAGAGGGCCCTCATTGATTTAGTTAACACAACAATTGATGACCCGATATGGATCAAGATGTCACTACTATTACTGAAATCATGGACACATAAATATAGGCTCATATTCTTTGATATGCTCAGAAACTGAAGATAAAGTCATTAATTTGCCAAATGATGCAGGCATCCTCATAGTGTTCTATATTTGAGTTATCAACAACTCTTGCCGTCTATTGTTTGATCAACAAGGCATGACGTGGTTATGGTGGGGATCTCGAAGGAATTTTATGTTCTATTCCCAAGAGAACTTCAACTGGAGGTCACTTGAAGGTTCCTATTTGTGATATAGCATAGCAATAAACTAAATCATGTTGCAAGTTAGAATTATGGTGCATGGAAATGAAATGGCATATAGAATATAGTTACCATAAGGCAATTATTAAGGAATATTGGTGAAATATCTCTATGGATCTTGGAGCAATGAGATAATTAAAAAATGGGATCTTTAAGTCTCAGTTAAGATACATGTGTATGAAAATGTTTCTTGCCCAAATTAAAAATCATTGAAAGAATGATGAGAACCTTCTTGTAAGCATGGTATGATGATGTGATTGAAGTGCAAGCCATAAATGAGAATAAATGGCCAAGTCTTCTCCAAGAGATGCATTGCTGCAGTGTCAAAGCATGGTGGTTAGTAACAAATAGTCAACAATCTTTAAAATTATTGAAGATTTTCATTGGCTAGTCAAAGAAGAAGTGATGGTTGATCAAGGCTCCAAAGTTGAAAAAGAGAGGCCTAAATGACAATCAATGAAGGTTAAAAAAAAAAAAATCATGAAGCTTTGAATATATATATATATATATATATATATATATATATATATATATATATATATATATATAAAGAGAGGCCCAAATGACAATCAATGAAGCTTAAAAAAAAAAAAAAAACCATGAAGCTTTGAATATATATATATATATATATATATATATATATATATATATATATATATATATATAAGAGAGAGAGGCTTTGGCTGGGCCCATCTAATAAAAATATAATAATAATAATAAAAGGGAAAGATGGGGCTGGGTCCTACATTTTATAAAAAAATGATAACTAAAAAATAATTAATAAAAGGAAAGGTGGACTGATTTCATGGATTTAAATTATCTTGGGCAAATTCATGATAGAAATGAGATGTTTAAGTGGAGATGGAATACGTATTTTGGGGCAGCTGATAACATAAAAATCCCAAAACAACGCGTATATCGATGTGATGATGATGAACCACGTATCTCAAGGCGAAAGTGTTATACTCATCTTGAGGAGGCCAATAAAATTCAAATCTCAAAGCAACACAAATCCCAAAACGGCAAATCTTGAAGTGGCGAAGGAATACACATCTCGAGGTGGTTAATATAATACAAATCATAAGACGGCGCAGATTTCGAAGTAGCGATAGAAAACTTATCTCGAGACAAGCCGATATGAATCTCGAGGTGATAATGAAGCATTCATCTTGAAACATTGGATGAAATACAAATCCTGAAGTGACATGAATCTCGAGGCGGCGATGAAACACTCATCTCGAAATGGTCAATATAAATCCTAAAGCAGCACAAATTCGAAGCGGTGGCGAAGCATATTTTTCAAGGCGGAAGGCGGCGTCATCTATATAAATAAATAAATAAAATACATATTCATACGATAAATATTTGTATATGTAATAAATTTCTGCAATAAATAAAAAATTCTTTTTCATTGCCTTTACTTGTATTTTTGCCCTTAATCGGAGGTTCCCAAGACTTCGTCTGGGGTAATTAATAATAGAGGCTTGCCTCTATTAGGAATGGAAGAACCCACAAATAAAAAAAAATACGACATTTGTGATTCGATGCATCGCCTGGTGTCTCTTCACAGACACGATGCCTGGCGGGTATTTTCGATCCCACAAATTCTGGCACTCTCGGTGGGAACCTTCTTCCTCCTCCCATCTTTGAGGCAAAAGTACAAGTAGAGGCATTGTTCCTATATCATGTGAAAGAAAACTAACGTTGTTGTTTTTTTTTTTATTGCAGACAAAATGGCATTCAAGAATTCAACCACACTTGGAAGCCCAAAACTCACCATTTTCCTTGGAGAAGGAACTGAAGTCCAACTACCTAACTGTACCTTCAACACTGGAGCTGCTGGAGCCGAGCTGAGGTTTGGCACAATTTTCGAGTCCGTACAGTTCGTAAGGAGGGGTTCATCTTTGGAGGAGAAGCTGACGGTTCCACGTCTCCCATCCAGGGGCCGTCGCCCGAACTTGATTGTCCCGAAGACTGATGAAGACTTTGCTGCTAAGGAACCTAAGAGAATATCCGCTTTCAAAAGACTGTCCCACTCTAAGAGGGTAGTATCTCTCGATAATGAAGACGATGAGCCTACTTTCACAGTTACTGCTAAAGGGCGAGAAAGTGGGATATTCAATTCTGATGAGGAAACACCTAAGAAAAGTGTGTTCTCAAGGCTCACACCAAGAAAGGTTAAAATTCCAAGGCAAAAGCTGGATTTTGTGTCTTTCCAGGAGCACAAACACAACCAAGTGGGTTCATTCAACAATTCGTTTGAACCACTTAAATTGGTAAAGAAAAACTCAACTACTGCGTAGCTGCGGTCTCAACCAAATGAAAATAAAGGTGGCAGACCTCCAAAGACCCACCATAAGGACTCTTTCAACAAAAATCTCTACAAAACTTATACAGCGTCAAAGAAGCTGCAGTCAGAGAAGATGACACCGAGGGAGTTCTACCAAAAGAAGAAACAATTAATATCGAATACGCGGAAGACGGTGTTTGATCGGATAGCTTCTGCACAGAATCAAGTTAAGACCTCCCGCTCGAAGTTTCAGTGGAGGAGAGAGATGAAGGATGAAGAGATGTCTGATATGGACGTGGAAGTACACACAGTCCGGATGGTTACTGAAGCCCGAGGAGATCCAGCACCCGAACCAGAACAACCAGGGGTGTTCACAAGGTCTCGTAGAAGGGCCACAGACTCTCACAGCGGGGTTGGAGATGAAGGTTCAAGCCAAATGCATCATGAGGGTCAGAGAACAGGGAGCCTTCCAGCATCTCGCAAGCCAACGAATTACAAGGAAACAGACGCCCCAAATGAGGAGGAGGAGGATGAACCTGCTTTTGTTCATAATGGAGATGATATTACAAGAAGAATCCAACAAATGGAAAGACTCCGACAAATGGAAAATCGGGAAGCTGAATATAAATGGCTTAACGAAAACATGACAGTTATGATGGAGTCAATGGTGAAGATGCAGGGACAAATGGCTGCCTTAATGGAAAGTCAAAAAGCACAGAGGCTGAAAAGTCCAGACCCACAACCAAGAGAAATCCCTAGGCCAGTAGAGCAAGGGAGAGCCTCTCCACAAACAAGAGAAGTTCCTGGACCAGGAGAGCAAGAGGGAACTTCATGTGCCCCTATTCCAGAGCAGTCAGCTGCAATGACTTGGGAATAGATACAACGGATGGTGGCAGCTGAATTGAAGCAAGCTAAAGGGAAGGAGATAAAGGTCGATGGAGACAAACCTTATCCCAGTTATCATGACCTAGTACCCTATCCCAAAGGGTATAATGTACCTAAATTTAAACAGTTTGGTGGGATTGGCAACCCTGACCAACACTTAGCCCACTTTGTGACGGCCTGTGGAGACACAAGTGCAAAGCCTTCACTCCTTCTCAGGCAGTTTTATGCAAGTCTTACAGGAGTGGCATTTGAATGGTATGCCAGCTTGCAACCTGAGTCAATTCAAACCTGGCAACAGCTGAAAGATGCATTTAGAGTACTGTTCGGGGGCGTAAGTGACAAAATCACAATTGCCGACCTCGCAGCCACCCGTCAAAATAAAGATGAAAAAGTGGTAGACTATATTATGAGATGGAGAAACCTGAGCATCAATTGTGAACAACTCCTCGATCAGCCACAGGCTGTGGGTTTATTGCTCGGGAATATCGATAGTTGGATGGCACCCTTTTTGAGTACATCCGGTATTACTACATTCCAGGAGTTGATTTCACAAGCTAAGAAATTAGAACTAACAAGCCCGAAGATATTCTCCAATTTTCAAGCTCCAAGGAATGACAGAGAAAAGCCCAAAAGGACTGAAGGTGTTAAATGTACTGCTACGACCTTCAACATTGATAAAGGAAAAGGTGTTGCAAAATCCCATAAGCCAGAACAAGTCAAGCCGCCCACCTTAGGTGCAGCTGGTAATGAATCAAAGCCTATTCCCTCTTTGAAAGAAAGGATGAATAAGAAATATTCTTTCAGGAGAGATAAGGTATTGAAGATCTTTAAAGATGCTGTGAAAGAAGGTCTCAAGAATCACGAATGCAAAAGGCCGGAAGAGCAGAACAAGAAGGATCATCCCAGTTACTGCCCATACCATAGAGTGTTGGGACACTCAATTGAAGACTGTTATGTTTTCAAGGATTGGGTTGAACGACAATATCAAGAGGGTAAGATCACACTCTCGTAAAATGTCCTGTTGGAGCAACCAGCTGAGCATATCCGCTACGTGACCACCCTAAACCATGAGGAGTCATCCCAAGGGGAAGTCATAGTAGTGGGCAACAAAGTAATACTCCCGTCAGCAAAAGATGATAGGCCTCCTGTTGTTCCAGAAGGATTGTGGGAAGTATTCATATCCAAAAAATCAAAAAGGATGCTAAAGAAGTTGGCTGAGCTCCCAGGGATCACGTGGAGATGTTCCCAAGAACCCCCTAAAGGGCTCCCAGTAAAACAAACAAAGAAGAAGAACAAGAAGAAGAACAAGAAGCGCGAACAATCAAAGCGCAAGAAGTCTATTATAGAAGAGTATATTGACTCCCTCAATGAATATGAATAGAAAGAAAGGGTCTTGATCACTCTTAGAGACTATTTTCCCGAAGAGGTCGAAGAACTACTTGGGGAATTAGCTGAAGAAGATGATGAAGATATACAAGTGGAAACTTGCAGGGTTATTTCTGGAGGAGAATACCCTTTGGATATCCTAGGTGATTATGATGATGATAGCTTCTCCGAGCCTGAAAAGTCATATGATCGTCACGGCCGACCCTATATCAGCAAGAAGCAAAAGAAGAAGATGGCTTTCAGAGAAAGAGTGAAGAAGGCGAACGCCAAACTCTTGGAGCAACATCAACCAAATGAGCCAAAGAAACCATATTACACCCCCAAGGCCCCAAAATATAAGGTCTTGAGGAAGGCAATGCCTGCTGAGGAAATCCCTGCATTCATTCAAAGAGTGACAGAGGAATCAACAAACAGGCTACTACGATTGCATATTGAAGACGCTGAGTGGGACGAGTCCGGGACATACCCTCCAGAAGCATCAGGGACTGGAACTTTTTGAAGTCGGTTCTCCAAAGCATCAAGATTAAGAAGAGTAAGAAGAAGGAACTTTTTGAACAATCCATAGAAATGGGCCTGGAACTACCTAACCCTAAAAGGCCGTGCTTGATGCATCTTGATAGTCATCCAAACTACTGTCCATATCACCGACTCGTGGGACACACCATAGAGGAGTGCCAGAATTTCCAAAAATGGTTATAAAAACATGTTTCCAAGGGAAAATTGACCCTCACTGATGACTATTTTGAGGAAAAGGGCGAATGCCAGGCTATAGCTTCTCAAGAAGATTCTGAGGATGAATTGAACTTCCCAGATGAAGAAGATGATGAAAGAGATGAAATACCAAATCATGTACATCAAATGCAGCTCAGAGCTGGGAAGGTACCTCAGCCAAGACAGGCATCCAACTCCCATGACAAAATCAAAAGAAAGACGATTGAAGAAGGAAATCTTTCACCAAAGAAACCTTCAAAAAAGCTAAACTATAATATTTTGGCGCACTTGAAGAAGGTCCCGGCACTCCTCAGTATGTACGATGCACTGATGATGTCAATTGAGGTTAGGGAATCTCTAATACATGCCCTGCAAAATCCTGAGGAGTATCAGGCTTACTTTGCCGAAGTTAACATGAAAGAAGCTTTGTACGCATTTCATACACCTTCAGTGTCCTTCATGGATGAAGATTTGCTACTTGGAACTACAAAACACAACAGACCGTTATATGTAACGGGTTATTGTGATGGGATAAGAATCAACCGAGTTTTGATTGACCCAGGGTCCTCGGTGAACCTAATGACCCTCAACACTCTCCGGACCTTTGCTCTCGAAATATGCCACCTATCTCAGGAGAAGATGATCATTCAGGGTTTCAATCAGCATAGCCCAAAGGCATTGGGATCCATCACTCTCCCAATTAAATTTGGAAAGATGACATCTGATGTAAAGTTTCATGTGATTGATGCAGATACCTCATACAAAGCCCTGTTGGGAAGGCCATGGATCCACGAAAACCAAATGGTCCCTTCAACACTTCATCAGTGTATGAAGTACATGGTGGATAGGGAAGAATTCAGGATCGATGGGGAAATCCAACCATTCGGCATCCACGAAATCCATTACGAAGATGCAAGATACTACCTCAAGACATCCAAAGGGGGCAAGCCACTGGGTCCAAAGATAGAGTCTCTGGTGAAGGCACCCAAGTCTACTCCTGTCCCCAAAGGAAAAGGTCCGATATTGCCTCACTTTGGTAGTAACATTGAGTCCTCAACAGACGAAAGCGATGAAGACACACACCAAAGTAAAGGCCCAGCTAAAGGGTCCACCCATGAAAGCACATTCCACATCACAAGGATTCCTGATGGGCTCTACAAATCCTTGGATGATCTGAAGGTTAACACCATTGAGCAGTTGAAGACATTCTATGTCCCTGCCCGACATAGAAAGGAGAGAGGCATCCTCTTCTATGAAGCCAAAAGCAATGAAATTTCAAATGATGATATCATAAAAAATGAAGAATTAGAAGATGATGAAATGTAACTCATAAACTTCCCCAGCTACTATCCCGACAAGCTTAAGACAGTAGTTGAGAGGTATGGGGGCAAGATCAAATGGTCGAGTAAGTCATATCAGAGCTTTTGTCGGCTGTGGAACCCTGCACATGTGGACAAGAGAGGAATAGGCTACTCCGAGTCTTTTAGGCATTCTTGTTACATGATAACGTCCCAAGAAGAGGAAGAGGAGATTAAAATGAAGAATGTGCCACTTGAGCTAGAAGACGGGGGGCAAGCGACAATTGATGATTTGGTCGAAGTCAATTTGGGAAGTGATGAAGACCCGAGGCCAACCTTCCTAAGCACACAATTATCGGAAGAAGAAAAGGCATCCTTCACGGCCCTTTTGAAAGAGTATATCGACTGCTTTGCCTGGAACTACAAGGAAATGCCAGGGTTGGACAATGAGGTAGCCATTCTTAGGTTAGTTATCGATCCCAATGTTACTCCAGTCAAACAGGCACCAAGGAAGATGAAATTTGATCTAGAAGAAAGAGTGATAGAAGAAACAAAAAATCTGATTGAAGCAAATTTCATCAGGGAGGAAAAATACCCTGAGTGGATAGCTAGCATAGTTCCTGTGAAAAAAAAGAATGGGTAAATACGGATATGCGTAGACTTCAGAGACCTGAACAAAGCATGTCCCAAAGATGATTTTCCCCTACCAGTTATGGAGATCATGATCGACAACACCTCAGGGTACGAGATGTTCTCCTTTATGGATGGGTATTCTGGATACAACCAAATCAAAATGTATCCAGATGATGAAAAACATACAGCCTTCCGGACACCCATGGGCATATACTGTTACAGAGTAATGTCATTTGGTCTGAAGAATGCGGGGGCAACATATCAAAGGGCTATGACCAGAATATTTGATGATCTAATTCACAAAGTCGTCAAATGTTATGTGGACGATCTTGTGGTCAAGACAAATTCCAAAGACAAACATCTTGATGATCTGAGGACGGTTTTCACACGCCTCAGAGAATACAAGTTGAAAATGAACACCATGAAATGTGCTTTTGGAGTCCTTTCAGGGAAGTTTCTGGGCTTCATAATAAGACACCGGGGAATAGAGATAGACCCCTCCAAGATAAAAGCAATTTTGGAAATACCACCTCCTCAGACACTGAAGTAGCTGCGGTCCTTTCAGGGACGTTTGGCATATATCAGAAGATTTATCTCCAACCTGTCCGGAAGATGTAAGCCCTTCTCCAAGCTGGTCAAGAAGAATACGCCATTCAAACGGGATGATGAATGTCAGAAAGCTTTTGAAGACATCAAACATTATTTGTTGAATCCACCAGTGTTGGCGGCCCCAATCCCTGGAAAGCCGTTGATCTTATATACTGCAGCATTGGAAGGGTCATTGGGAGCTATGCTGGCCCAGAACAATGAAGAGGGCAAAGAAAACGCATTGTATTACCTCAGCAGAATGCTGATAGGAGCTGAGAGTAAATACACACCAATTGAAAAACATTGTCTAGCTTTAGTGTTCGCGGTCAAGAAGTTGAGACACTATTTGCTAGCACATAAAGGCATGCTCATATCAAAGGTTGATCCTCTCAAGTATCTTATGACAAGGCCATTGCTTACAGGAAGACTCGCAAAGTGGGCGCTGATTCTGATGGAGTTTGACATAACCTACACTCCACAAAAAGCTATTAAGGGGCAGGCGTTGGCAGACTTCCTAGCGGCACATCCTCCCCCTGATGATTCACCACTTAATCATGATCTCCCTGATGAAGAGACATTAACATTGGAAGAAGCAAGGTGGCCACTATATTTTGATGGAGCGTCATCTATAAAGCCGGCACTCATGTCCACAATTCCACAAATCAAAGCTGGGATAGGACTTGTATTCGTCACACCGGAAGGGGGAATTCTCAGATATGCACTCTCCCTTACGGAGCCATGCACAAATAATGAGGCAGAATATGAAGCTCTCATAGCTGGTTTGGAACTGGCAATCAAGATGGGAATCCAACACATACACATATTTGGAGACTCACAACTCATCATAAAGCAAGTCGAAGGAGACTACAAAATATATAAACCTGAACTTCTTAAATATTACAAGAAGGTCAAAGATCTGATGAAGAAAATCCCCCAAGTACAGTTAAGGAGGGTTTTAAGATCAGAAAATGGAGAAGCTGATTCTTTGGCAAAAGTAGCAAAGGAGCTGTCCAGATTATGAAGAAATCCATATAACCATAAGAAATAGAAGGCCCATAAGTACGATCCTTGATGATGTCAAAGAGGAAAGTACTGGGGGCAAAGCGGAAGTCTTCACCCTCGAAACGCAAGAGGAAGATTGGAGACAACCGTTTATAGAATATTTGAAATACGATAAACTCCCAGAGGACAAATCAAAAGGTCTTCAGATAAAACGAAGAGCCCTAAGATTCACCCTCATAAATGATATATTGTACCGCAGGTCGTATGATCAGCTACTCCTGCGATGTCTCTCACATGAAGAAATTCAAGAAGTTATGCATGATGTACACTCTGGAATATGTGTTGCACACCAATCCGGACCCAAGATGTGACTCAAGATCATGCACTTGGGATATTACTGGCCAACCATGGTTGGAGATTGCATCAATTATGCCAGAAAATGTCATCTATGCCAAATACATGGTGATTTTATTCACCAGCACCGAAATCCTCTACACCCCACAGTCTCTTCATGTCCCTTTGAGATATGGGGAACAGATGTAGTCGGTCCCATTGAACCTCCGTCATCTTTGGGACATCGATTCATATTGGCTGCAACAAACTACTTCTCCAGTTAGGCAGAAGCAATCCCGCTAAGAGAAGTCAAGACTAAGAATATTATCAAATTCTTTAGGAAGAACATCTTATACAGATTTGGGACTCCAAGAAGAATCATTTCAGATAACGGCCCTGCCTTCAGAAGCTTCAAAGTCGGGAGATTTGCGCAGCACCATAAAATAGACCCTCTCAAAGTTGTTGAAGAAAGCAGTGTCCAAGAACAAAAAGGATTGGCATGAAAGACTCCCGGAGATGCTATGGGCCTATCGCACCACCTATAGGACTCCAACACAATGCACGCCGTACTCTTTGGTGTTTGGAACTGAAGCGGTCTTACCCCTCGAAATCCAAATACCCTCACTAAGAATGGCAGTGCAAAATGAAATTTCAAATGAAGATAATGTTCGGCTTCGCTTGGATGAATTGGACTCTCTCGACGAGAAAAGGTTGGGAGTGCAGCAAAACCTTGAAGTTTATAAAGCCAAAATGTCTCAAGCCTATAACAAGTTGGCTCGGTTTCGGACCTTTACCAAAGGAGAGATGGTTCTCATCCTCAGAAGACCTATCATCACCAACAAAAAGGCCGGGGGCAAATTCAAAGCAAATTGGGAAGGGCCCTATGTTGTGGAGATCATCTACGAAGGAGGCGCGTATCAGCTCATTGACACCAACGGAGAAAGACCGATGCCGCCTATCAATAGTCGTTTCTTGAAGAAATACTATGCTTAATGTAAAAATGTTTGCCTATGACGGAACGTCTGGTCCCTTATAGGGGTAGACTAGTCATGTACAATTAAATGTACTTCCCGAGGCAAAACATTAATTTTATGTACTTTTGTATCAAGTTCATCCAATGAAATAAAGAGGCATGTGTTTGTCTACGATGGAACGTCCGACTCCTAATTGGGGGCAGATCGGTCATGCACAATTAAATGTGCTTCTTGAGGCAAACACATCGACCCCTTAATTTTTCAAAAAATATATATAATAATAATAATAATAATAATAATAATAATAATAATAATAATAATAATAATATATCATGATTCTTTCTCCAAGCGTTCCATCCATTTGCAAAAAAAAAAAAAAAAAGGAGGAAAAAGGAATAAAAGGACTAAGATTTATTCAAGTCTAGTGTTCATAACGAATGTCTCAAAGTCAACTACCAAAGCATAAATAAACTAAAAAAATAAAATAAAAAAAGAAAGGAAGGTGACCCCTTTCAATGCTCAGCAAATTTCAACAATGATTCTTTTGCTTCCTCCAACTCATCGAGCCATTTTGTGAAAATAGCAACAAGATGAGTATCTGGGTGAGCTCCTTGATCCGCAGCGAGCTGTGCTTTAGTCTCATCCAATGCAACTTGAAGATTCGCTTGTGTATGCTCAGAAGCTTCGAAAAGGTTCGTTGAAGTTGCTATCTTCTCACCCAAAGTCTTCATTGCACCTGAAATCTCACAAAGTTCGGTCTGTAGTTGATGATGCCTCTCAGCAAACCTGTGATACTTCTCTTTATCTGCATTTATGTCATTAGCCCAGTCCGCCCTGCGTTTGTTGAGGCGTTCAAGTGCTAAAGTTTCCTCATACATATGTGTCTTGGCTTGTTGATTACGAATATGAACTTGGATGCTAGGATTCTCTGAGCCTTCTTTAGCATGAGTTGCACACCAAACTATCCTTTCTAGAAAGGGCTCATAACCAGTCAAATCAATGCCGAGGGCTTCAAAAAGTGAACTTGACTCCTTCACTTTGTCGATAATGCTTTGATAGTTATGGTAGTTAAGGGATTTGATATTGTTCAATATTTCATCCCGCCAGGCTAACACCATATTTGGCATGTTCCTTGGACCTATAAAGAAAATATGCAAATAAAATTCATAATTCATAATTTTTTTTTTAAAAAAAAAAAACACCTTGGTCTTGCTTTGGTCCCACATCGGCGTTGACGTCATCATCTCCCAACTTTTCCACAAGGATAGGAGTATCTTCAACAATATCCTTCGAAGGACTTTCTCTCGGAGACAAAGGGTCGTCACCTTTTTTGAAAAAAAAAAACTATCAATATTCATATCTCAAGAAAAAAAAAGAAAAGAAAAAAAAAAGAAAAGAAAAGAAAACAACCTTGATCTCGCTTTGGTGATGTTTCAACTCTGACAGCAACATTAGAGCCGCCACTCTCCAACTCCTCTGTGGGGGTATGAGTATCCTTAGCAACTTCTTGGATAAAAAAAAAATAAAAAAAAAATAAAAAAAAAATTTATATATACATATATAATAATTATAATAATAATAATAAAAATAAAACACCACCTTCATCTTGCCTTAGTGAAGATGTAGCTTCCATATTGACATCAACATTGACGCCATCACTCTCTAATTTGTCCATAGAAGAAGGGGCATATTTAATGAAGCTCGCAGAAGGAATCTGCCCAAAAGACGAAGTACTTTCATCCCCTTGAGCGGCTGTAGTTCAAATAAAAAAGAATATATATATATATATATACGTATACACAAAAAAAAGACCTTTTTGAATTAGTGGTAAATCTTGCGGTGGTTCATCTTGAATCACAGGAACGTTTTGTGGTGGCTCTTCTTGAATTATTGGCAAATTTTGCGATAGCTCCCCTTGAATTATTGGCAAAGTTTGCGGTAGCTCCTCTTGAATTATCTGTAGGTTTTGCGGCGGTTCATCTTGAATTATTGGAAAGTTCTGTGGTAGTTCACCCTCCAAAGCAATTGGTATATCCCCTAAAATGAATTTGAAATTAAAAAAAAAAGGTGGGGGGGAAGGAAAAAACCTTGTGGTGGATCGAGGAGAGCCTCCCTGGCTCCAACATTGGAATCCGGAGGACTTGCATGATCTGAAATCAAAAGTTTTAGTTAAATCCTCTAAACATAGATGAACAATTGATTAAAGAAGTATTTTCCTACCAATAGAAGAGTCGAGAGGCATCCCCGAATATAATGGAGTAGCATCACCAATTCTTGGAGCTGTTGAAATTGAAAAGGGCAAACATCAAAAAAAAAAAAAAAAAAAAAATCAATTCATACCAATAGGAGAATTGTGAGCAACCCTGACATTTTGCAATGAAGTGTCATGAATTTGTATGCTTGTTGACCAAAGACTTTTAGTAAAAAAAATTAAAAAAAAATCTGAATTTTCAGAAAAGTCCTCATATTTATTCTGAATTTTCAGAATTAAAAAAAAATAAAATAAAAAGAATCTGAATTTTCAGAAAAGTCCTCATATTTATTCTGAATTTTCGGAATTAAAAAAAATAAAATTAAAATAAAATTAAAAAAAATCTGAATTTTCAGAAAAGTCCTCATATTTATTCTGAATTTTCAGAATTAAAAAAAAAACTGAATTTTCAGAAAAGTCCTCATATTTATTCTGAATTTTCGGGATTAAAAAAAAAATTGAATTTTCAGAAAAGTCCTCATATTTATTCTGAATTTTCGGAATTAAAAAAAAAAGAGAGAGAGAGAGAGAGATAGGGGACATACCTTGAGTTTGTCGCCGCTTTGCAGGAACAGGGGAATCCGCAGGAGAGCGACTCCGCTTATGGCCAATGAAAATACTTTCACTGATGAAAAGAGTTTTTTTTGAAGACTGACCTTGCTCCCTACCCCTCATAATATCCCTCCTATCACCAAAGTCCTGCTGGATTAATAAGTTGACATCCTGATGAAAGAAAGCCTGAACATTTCTGAACCATTTCTATGCATACAGTAATATGAGTTCCCCGCTCCGATCTTGTTCAGGAATATAGAACGAGCTTGACGTTTTTTTGGCGGGAAAAGTAGTGCCAATAACCTGCAAGCACTCTAGGAGAGGAAGCTCTTCTCGGAACATCAATGTACGTCGGACAATGCTGGTCATAACCGAACTGGCGTCCAAAACGATGAGGATTGTACGGCTCCACATAAAGCTTTCCATCACATCGAAGGGGAAGGATGCTACAACGAAGACCTATCACATATTCCATGGTTTGAAGATCCAACACGCCAGGTCCCGCAAGATGTCTAGTATCTCGCACTGTCTCACCATTATGAAAGGGATACGAGAAGGGGCGCTATATAAAATTAGTATCAAACCTAAGAAACCTCCTCGCCTCTAAAGGAGTAAAAAGAGAGGCTGAGGCATTCATATAATATAACATCTCCGGTACTGCAGAGAGCCTGGGGATGGTGTGTGTACCGTCCTCAATTTTCCTCCGAAGAGACACACAATGAAAATGACAACCGGCCCAGGCATACAAAAAGTGAGATGGAAAGATTGTGGTAGAATATCCAGGCCCTTTCCGGTTATTCAGCATATCATTCAGTACTAAGTATAAGCGCGCTAGAACTGCTGGAGCAAAAGCTACCTTCCTCCCATGCGCGATGTTGCACGCCATTGTAAAAACTCAAGGTCTAATCACCTTGCGGTTACTTGACATAATAAAGTAGCAGATCCAGAGGGCTATAAAGGCGGCCAAATCCGTGTTAGGAGCGGGTTTCGGAGGGGGATCAGATGTCGAGCCATACTGAGAATCAAATCTTGACTTCCTAAAGAAGTCTACCCAATCCTCAAAAAATACATATTTATCAGCATCCCGTTTTGCAAGCCATTGGAAGACATCAAAAAGGCTCCTCAATACAGAAAATTCTGAACTTCTCCTATCGCGGAGTATATCATTATGGGGGACAACCTCATCATACATATCACCAATAATAGGGAGCCCCCCAAGTCTTTGGATTTCCCATTATGAAACCCCTACTTCTCCATGCAAAAAGTGAAAGGTGTTGGTTTCCGGGCACCACAACTCCAACAATGCTTTGTAAAAATTCAAATCAAGATCATAAAGACCAATTGAGGCCACAATCCCTCCAACTAAATCTACTCGGGATAATTCGTTAGAATAATTGCTAATGATATATTTGGCCCAACTAGAGTAGCGTGGGAAATCAACAATTCACTTCTAATAGGATTTCTAGCCCTCCACCCCTGTTGATGGTTAAAAATCTTATGACCAAGAGTTTGAAACATATTCAAATCTCTAATATTCCCCTTAGGCTTCAAATAAATTGCATTAATCGTGTTACCTGGATGCCAACGATTCGCAGTCAACCGAGTGGCTGCTATACCGGCAGAAGGACGCTTCACCCACTCCGAGTACTCCTCTCCTTCATATCTGATCATAGACTCTGACCCGGGACCAAAAATGGGATCTCGGAAGATGAAAACCTGACCATGAGGAACCTCCTGACAACTCTGATTGATGTCCCAAAAAGGTTGAGAAATATTAGCCATGACTAAAAGAAGGAGATTTGGGGATTCTTACTTTCCTCACTCAATCTCACAAGAGAAGGTTTCGTGATAAAAGTAAGAAGGGGGCATTTGTTTTTATACAAAATATATAATACATGTCCCAATAGAATTCAAATCCTAATCCTAATAATAAAAATCAAATATATCTTAATCTTGATATATTTATAATCAAAAGTTAAATACGTCCTTGTCTTAATTGACTTAGGACTCAAAATTTCAAAATTGCCCTTGAGAACATATCTCGAGGCAATCTCAAATCCCAAGACAGCCTGAGGCACATATCTCGAGGCAATCTCATATATTTGTTTATATAAATATATATATAATGCACAAATTAAAATAAAATAAAATTCATGGAGCTCATTGCAAAAAGGCAATTGAAAATAAATATAATTACAAACCTTCAAGGGTATAAATGCAAAAAAAAATAATATAAGGAATCAAAACTTTGACTGAAAGGGCTCCTATGTCCATGGTCATTGTTTATATAAAATATCCACATGTATATGTATATCAAAAGATTTGAAATTTTAATTAGATTGTGTATTAAAATTTTATTTAAAAAAAAAACGGATAAGTGGGGGAGAAGGATGGTAGGATGGCACGTGGCTCTACATTAGTCAGAGAACTACCAACCTATTAAAATATATATATATATATATATATATATATATATATATATATATATATATATATATATATAATAATATATCTTATCTCTTTCAATTGGTTTAAAAATGTATATGTACATATATAAAAGTATATATATATTATTCAAATATAATATGTAAAAAAAATAATAATAATAAAAAATAATAACAATAATAAAATAAAATAAACTAATGAGATAAGATATTTATTTAAAATATATCCATTGTTTGGATAATACCTGGTCGTTATGAACCGGTCCATAATGTCCGTTTCTCAAGTCACGTTCTCTCCATGAACTGGGAACCGCTTGGACGTTGCCTTGTGGATATAAAGAAGCAGACAAGGAGACAGAGGGAGGAGATCAGACAAAGAGAGCTTTAGAGTGAAGAAGAGAAGACATAGAGAAAGAAAGATACAAGGCGACTGAGAGGAGAAAGGTATACACTATTATATACTATATATATGATATATCATATACTATATATATTATATACTATACATATAATATAAAGAAGAAGGAGGGCCGCCTCCCCCTTGCATCTCCTCGTTGCTGCCTAGCCGCCGTGCCATCGAAGAAGAAAGCACCGCCGCCCGCTAATGCCCGCCGCTGAAGCTCGCCGAAGCATTGCCGCCACCTCCATCCGTTTGTCGAGGAGTCGCCAAGGTCCTAGCTAGCCACTGAGAACCAATCAAAGCAGAGGAGATATTAAGTATATATATATAAGAAGACAGAAGCCCTCGATCGGTCACCGCCGAACTACCGGAGGATGTAGGTTGCTCACCGGAGGATTACACTATTAAATATATATACATGTATATTCTGAAAAGGAAAAGAAGCAGAAGAGGCCACCCCGTTTGCTCGAACGCCTCTGCGCCTCTCGTCGTTGCCGGGTTTCCGACAAACAGTCCTGTGAAGATCTGAAGAAGAAGGAAGAAGCCATCCCCTCTCTGCGTTTCTCTGCCATCAAGCGATCGGAATTCCCATTGCATCCCACATCGTTGCCGAACCGTCCTTTGATGCTGCCGCTGGAGGAGATCAACATCGTATATACATTATATATATATATATATATATATATATATATATATATATATATATATATATATTATGCACATATGAAGGAATGGAGATGAAGACCCTCTGTAACCTCTTCATTGTTGGGAACCCTTTGACGGCCATTATCGCACAGATACGAGAGAACTTTCCGCACCTCTGCACCGCTAGACTGTTGGAGGAGACTGATGCTGCCGAAATATAAATATATTTGCTATAAATATTATATATATTATACTCTTAAAGGATATCAAAGCCCTCTCTTCTCTATTGGATATGAAGCACCAGAAGAGGGTCGTGTCGCCTGTAAGAATCAGAGGAGTGTGAAGCACCGCGCCTGCGCTATGGCCATTTACAAAGAACTTATGCTACAGCAGTGATAACCCTAGCCATGGAGAACTATTCGAGCAGGTATCATTGAGCCGCTGGTGTTGTAGATCTCGAGCCAAGGCATACTATGATGTTGATATATAAGCTCCATGGGGTGAGTAGCTCCTCACAAAAGGCACAGGAGAGCTGATTAAGAAGCTGTTGGGTACTTAGTAGAAGCCATGAAATTAAAGACTTGCCGCAATCATGAAAAGAGGTTGCTGCAGCTATGAAATATATTGTATCTCCATGGAGGAGCTGCTATTTCATATGTGAAAATATATTGCTGTAAGGATTTCTGTTGAGAAAGTACTTCAAAACTATGATTACCATGGTTATATGAAGCGCTCATAAGATGTTTGAGGAAATGATTTGTTCAGCTTGATGCCAACTGAAAGTGTCAACCCTTGTGATTAAAAAATGTAATCAGTTGCAACATTCATATAAATATAAATTGGTGATAAAACCTTTAAATTATATGAATTTTATGTTGAAGATTAGTGCGTGCATGATCTATTTGATGAAATGCCCTCCACGTGTTTGATAAGCTTATTGGTGAAACTCCTTCAGCAAAAAGGAATTTGACTAATGGTATATGCCAAAACTGGAAACCCAGATGAGCTCCATAAAGTATAAAATATATATATCATCACTACTATTAGATCTAGCACACCAATATCAAGCCACCTGTTGAATGGGTAACCAAGTATCATGAGCCAAAAAATGCTTTAGTATCACATCCAATGAAGTAACAGAAAGGTTGCAAAACCCAATATTCTCAAAGAATAGGTAACAATCCAAGACAGGAGAGTGATAACTCAGAAAGGAAACTGAAAACCCATTGAAGTTATAAGCAAAATAAAGAGGGCCCTCATTGATTTAGTTAACACAACAATTGATGACCCGATATGGATCAAGATGTCACTACTATTACTGAAATCATGGACACATAAATATAGGCTCATATTCTTTGATATGCTCAGAAACTGAAGATAAAGTCATTAATTTTCCAAATAATGCAGGCATCCTCATGGTGTTCTATATTTGAGTTATCAACAACTCTTGCCGTCTATTGTTTGATCAACAAGGCATGACGTGGTTATGGTGGGGATCTCAAAGGAATTTTATGTTCTATTCCCAAGAGAACTTCAACTGGAGGTCGCTTGAAGGTTCCTGTTTGTGATATAACATAGCAATAAACTAAATCATGTTGCAAGTTAGAATTATGGTGCATGGAAATGAAATGGCATATAGAATATAGTTACCATAAGGCAATTATTAAGGAATATTGGTGAAATATCTCTATGGATCTTGGAGCAATGAGATAATTAAAAAATGGGATCTTTAAGTCTCAGTTAAGATACATGTGTATGAAAATGTTTCTTGCCCAAATTAAAAATCATTGAAAGAATGATGAGAACCTTCTTGTAAGCATGGTATGATGATGTGATTGAAGTGCAAGCCATAAATGAGAATAAATGGCCAAGTCTTCTCCAAGAGATGCATTGCTGCAGTGTCAAAGCATGGTGGTTAGTAAGAAATAGTCAACAATCTTTAAAATTATTGAAGATTTTCATTGGCTAGTCAAAGAAGAAGTGATGGTTGATCAAGGCTCCAAAGTTGAAAAAGAGAGGCCCAAATGACAATCAATGAAGCTTAAAAAATAAAAAAAAGAAAAAAGAAAAAAAAATCATGAAGCTTTGAATATATATATATATATATATATATATATATAAGAGAGCTAGAGGCTCTGGCTGGGCCCATCTAAAAAAATAATAATAATAATAAAAGGGAAAGATGGGGTTGGGCCCTACATTTTCTTAAACAAATGATAACTAAAAAAAAAAAATTAATAAAAGGAAAGGTGGACTGATTTCATGGATTTAAATTATCTTGGGCAAATTCATGATAGAAATGAGATCTTTAAGAGGAGATGGAATACATATTTTGGGGCAGCTGATAACATCAAAATACCAAAACAACGCGTATCTCGATGTGATGATGATGAACCACATATCTCAAGGCGACAGTGTTATACTCATCTTGAGGAGGCCAATAAAATTCAAATCTCAAAGCAACACAAATCCCAAAACGGCAAATCTTGAAGTGGCGAAGGAATACACATCTCTAGGTGGTTAATATAATACAAATCATAAGACGGCGCAGATTTCGAAGTAGCGATAGAAAACTTATCTTGAGACAAGCCGATATGAATCTCGAGGTGATAATGAAGCATTTATCTTGAAACATTGGATGAAATACAAATCCTGAAGTGACATGAATCTCGAGGCGGCGATGAAACACTCGTCTCGAAATGGTCAATATAAATCCTAAAGCAGCACAAATTCGAAGGCGGTGTTGAAGCATATTTTTCAAGGCGGAAGGCGGCGTCATCTATATAAATAAATAAATAAATAAAATACATATTCATATGATAAATATTTGTATATGTAATAAATTTCTGCAATAAATAAAAAATTCTTTTTCATTGCCTTTACTTGTATTTTTGCCCTTAATCGGAGGTTCCCAAGACTTCGTCTGGGGTAATTAATAATAGAGGCTTGCCTCTATTAGGAATGGAAGAACCCACAAATAAAAATAAAAAAAAATTGACATTTGTGATTCGATGCATCGCCTGGTGTCTCTTCACAGACACGATGCCAGGCGGGTATTTTCGATCCCACATAGACCATCTTGGAATTTGAGTTCACCTCGAGATATGTTCTCAGGCCATCTTGGAATTTGAGATCGCCTCGAGATATGTGTTCTCAGGCTATCTATTTTAATATATATATTTTATCATTATATTTATATCAAATATTTCATATCGGCCCTTGAGGCATATTGTATTTTTAAGGCTCAATATATATTTTATATATTCCCCCTTTTTTATTTATTATTTTTTTAGTGTAAACATGCACGAGTCAGAGAACCCGTCGGCATTATATATGAACGGGTCAACTACTGGAAATGGGTCAGGAGCTGGACTAATGCTGAAGTCTTCTGAAGGGTGGAAGATCTCCACTACGCTAAGGTTTGAGTTCAAGAGTACGAATAATGAAGCAAAGTATGAGGCGCTGATCGCAGGGATGAAACTAGCACTTGAACTAGGGGTCCAATATTTACCGACCCATACTGATTCACAACTCATCGTGGGATATCTGAATGAATGTTTTGATGCCAAGGAAGGAAATATGACCAAGTACAAAGGCCTCATGGAGGAGCTTGCCTCGAAATTCATCTTGTTCAAAATAATTAAGATCCCTCACTCGAAGAATGATGAGGCCGACATGATATCGAAGCTCGCCTTGTCCCAAGGTATCAGTCGGGGCCAATCCGTAAAGGTCCAACAGCTAATAAACCAAAGCATCGAGGAATAACCTGTGGGGGGCGTATGTAACATTCGCATAGAGTTGTGCTAGCCAGATCATATCAATGACTATCTAAAGGAAGAAGCACTCCCAACAAACCCAAAGGAGCCTCAAAAAGTAGCTCGTAGGGTGACTCGATTCGTCCTGATTGACAGTCAGATCCAGAAAAGGTCGTACACCATGCCCTACCTAAGGTGCCTGCGACCTATAGAGGTTGAGTGCTTTCTACAAGAAATCCACGATAGCGATTGTGGCAATCATCTCGGAGGGAGGTCCTTAGCCCACAAAGTTTTATGGCAGGGATATTACTAGCCAACCATGGCCGAAGATGCCGAAGCTCTCGTCCGAAAATGAGAAGCTTGCAAGTTGTATTCATGCATTCAAAGGTAACCGCCGACCAAGCTCACTCAAGTAGTAAGCCCCAGACCATTCTCTATCTGGGGGATAGATATCCTTGGTCCATTCCTAATGAGAGTTTGACAAATGAAGTTCTTAATAGTGAAATTGGACTACTTTACTACATGGGTCAAAGCCGAAACACTGGCCAATATCACTGAGTAAGCATGATAGAGTTTTATCTGGAAGTTTATCATCCGCTGATTTGGTATACCGGTAGCCTTCGTCATAGATAACTTTTAGTAGTTCAACAGTCATAAGTCTAAAGAGTTTTGTGATCGCATGAGAGTAGAAGCAAGACTGGCGTCTGTGACACACCCGCAAGTAAATGGGCAAATCAAGGTCACCAACCGCACCATCCCATAAAGCCTGAAGACTCGAGTTCACCAGGCTTACTCCAATTGGGTCGACAAGCTTCCCATCTGCTTATTGGCGTATCGAACCACTAATCGCACACCCATGGGTAAGACTCCCTTCAAACTGACATATGGAGCAGAAGCCGTCATCCCGGCTGAGATCAAGGTGGCGACCTTTCGAGCCGTGCCATTCGATCAAGCCATGAATGAGGAGTGCCTCAAGGCCGAGCTTGACATCCTAGAGGAAAGAAGAGAACATGCTACTGTCACAAAGGTGGCCTATCAGTAGAAGGTCCGACGATTCCATGATGCCAAATTTCACGACATCACATTCCAGCCCGGGAACTTGGTGCTATGGAAGAACATGTTCAAGGGGAATGAAGGTCGTGTAGGCAAGCTCACTCCCAACTAAGAAAGCTCGTACATCGTTGAAGAGGAAGTACTCCCTGGCACATATAGGTTGGCCGACCAAGAGGATCGGAGACTAAATAGGCCCTTCAAAGTATTTTCTTTTGAGCAGTTATAATGTTCTCTTTTCCGAATTATGACGTGAAGTTCCCTAAAGTCCCTCAGAAAGGTCAAGCAGCTGTAGTGCTCGCTAAAGTCCCTCAGAAAGGGTTTAGCCATTGTGGCACTCACTAAAGTCCCTTAGAAAGGGCTTATCCATTACGATGCTCGTTAAAGTCCCTCAGAAAAGGTCCAGCCGTTGCGGTGCTCACTAAAGTCGCTCAGAAAATGTGGAGTCATTGCATCACTCACTAAAGTCCTTCAAAAAGGGCTGAGCTATTCGGTGCTCACTGAAGTCCCTCAGAAAGTGTCGAGCCATTGTGGTGCTCATTAAAGTCCCTCAGAAAGGGTTGAGCCGTTGTAGTGCTCGCTAAAGTTTCTCAGGAAGGGCTGAGCCCTTGCGGTGCTCGTTAAAGTCACTCAGAAAAGAGCCTAGCTATTTCAAAACTGTCTAAATTAAGTATTCTCTTCCCAAAGGATTGGCCCCTCATTCCAAAAAATGAGAGGACGTCTCGTACCCTGGCGAGGGATGGGCCCCTTTGAGCAACCTACTGAAGGCGACTACCCGTCAGGAATGAGAGGACGACTCGTACCCCTTCAGGGGGTGAGACCCTTAATGTCGTAACGCCCGAGAGGCTTGGCTCCCAGTTCCCACGAGGGAACTAGAAGACAGGCCCCTGATAGAGCCACTTGTTGAAGATAACTATTCGCCCAGCACGAGATGCAGCCTCATACCCTAAGGAGGGACGACCCTCTTAATATCGTGTCTCTTAGAGGAGTGGCTACCTGTTCTCTCTTGAGAAATGGAAGGATGACTTGCACACCTTGGTGGAGCAAGCCCCTGAGCCTCCTGAAGAAGATGACTAACCCACCGAAAGCGGGAGGCAGATGCACCACACATGACGGGCCCCTTGAGGTCGTATGAGTTTCCAGAGGAGAGGCTCCCCTTGAAGTCGTAGCGTTTCATTGAAGAGGAAGACATATACAAAACAACAATCGAGACAAAAGTATTCCTAAAGAAAGTAAAGGCTTCCTTCACTATTGGTATTATGCGATGACCGTAGACCTGGCCCCTTCCAAGTTCCGCCATTAGGAAGATGGAAGGGTATGTTCGCGCTCTTCTCCAAGCTCCTGGTGATAACCTAGATGTGGAAGATGATGTTGGATCAATGGGAGAGTTCCCAAGGGTGTCTCTAGAACCAAAGATGCCTTTCCAAACCTTAGGTCCCTCTATTTATATGTCCTCATGATTCTCAAGAGGCCTTAAACCATTTGGAATAACTTAACCTTTCAACCAGATTTAGACCAGACGGCTCTGTTTGGTGTGCAAGTGGTTCCGTCTGGTTTCTTTTGGTGGTTCTCTCCCACCAGGCGGTTCCGTGTGAGATGGCAGATGGTTCTGTCTGCGGGCTTTCTGGTGCTTTCTCAAAGTCAGACGATTCTGGATGTCAACCACACCGGACCGTCTGATAGAGCAAACATCATGTGGCTGAGTTTTGCGGGACCTCAGGTGGTCGTCTTTGATCCCGTCGGCTTTTCTGGCGATATGAGTATGTGAGCTTGAGATCTTCTTTTACTAGGCGGTTCAGTCTGAGTTTCAGATGAGGCCGTCTACTAGTAAAATTCAGCTTGTTTTCCTCGAACTTGCTCGAAATTGCTTCAGATTTCGTAAATATTGTCAAATCACCTTTGATGTATTCTGATGAGTAAAATAAACATGAATTAAGTACAGAAAAGCTATAATTCCTCTAATTCCCATGCTATATACATACCAAAGTGGTACAAGAATATGGTAATTAAAACACTTATCACCCCACAACTTCGGATTCAACACAACATGGGAACATCATTTAAATCGGGGAAGTTTCGGTTTGCCCTTCTTCTTGTTATATTATTTTCTTATTATTTACATACTTCATTGTGTGCGATAAGGACAATACACTATTTTAAGTGTTGGGATGGGCATATGTGTGTAGCTATGAAATTCATTGTATATCTTTACAAATTAATTCATTGCAAATCTTTATGTGTGGGGATTGTATCCCGTGAATTCATTGCACATCTATATATGTATATCTACATACTTAATGTACAATAATCGGGGCGTGTAGAGAAATTTTAAATTTTATTTTACTCTTAGTTTGCACCATCTGTGCAAAAGTTTTTTAATTTTTCATATAAAACATCTTAAACACTTAGAGAAAATCTTCATGACTACTATACTCTCTAGTGTCATTAGATAACCCATTTCTATGTTTCTTTGTCTTCGATTGTTAAGTATTATCTTCAATATCTCCAAGAGGTTTAGTGGCACTAGTCAAACTTCTAGCCTTTGCAAGTAGATTGTAAGTAAATAAATGACGTACATAGAAAATGAGGAACAAGAACAGAGATAGTGGTCCTCAACTCTTGGTGATGAAGTAAGCTTGGGTTTTTGGCTCCTGATTAGAGTGTTTCTCAAGCCGAAAAGTCACTTGTGAGAATGAGCGCATATATATAGAGTTGTAACCTTCTGAGTAGTTAGTTGTTCCAGTGCCAAACCAACATATGCATCCCTCAAAAAAGAAGATCTAGACTCTATGATAATCTTTGGTTCCCCGGAAAGTCAGATCCATTAGGGATACCCAATCGGAAAGTGAAAAAGAGGAAAGTGAAAAAAAAAATTGAAAGAGAAAAGAACAAAAGGAAAGTTTATTTTTCTTTAAAGGGCTAGTCATTTTGTACTTAGGATCTCAAAGAACCTCTAGAGTCCACTAAGGGTATGCTTGCCACTTTAAGACTCGGGAATATGGTAAGTGGAGTGAAATTCTCATCTAGAGCTATAACGAATCATGTCATGGGATTGATCTAATTCCGAGGGGTTGAAATAGGAAAATCACATGTTAATGGTGGGAACTCTGAGTAGAATAAGATAAAAATACTTTATACCTGAGGTTAAACGCTTCTCAATTCCTTAATTTTTATCTTTGTTTGCTTTACGACAAGCAAAAGCTTAAGTGTGAGGATATTATGATAAGCACTCAAATGATCATATTTTTATACAATTTTCATGTACATTTTCCATGTAAATTGTAGGTTTAGCCCACCGATACTTAATTTGTTTTAAATTTCATTTACAGGACATTGGAAGGTCTCTAAAGCAAAAAGGAAGTGATTCAACGTCTTTGAGGCTAAAACTAAGCACACATAGGCCGTACGGGCAAGCATGCTGGCACTTGCCCGCCCACGAAGCTGAATTTCAGCCGTACTAGCACACGCGCGCCCGCAGAGCTTGGCAACGCAACCTGTAGAGCCAACCCAACTCATCCCGAGTGGTGTGCGAACGCTGATGCGGCCGCACGGATGACCACATGAGCCATCAGTACCCATCGTAAGCGCTATAAGTTTAAGCATGCACCCACGCATACTATTGCGCGAGTCAAGCAGCACGCCACCAGGATTGAGCGGATGCCTGTGCGGCTGTACGGTTACCCACATAGGTCAGGATGTACACTCAACTAGGATTATTATTACTTCAAATGTGGACTCATGCGAATCCAGATGGCACCTACTAGGTCTAAAGGCATGAGGGACTATAAATAGCGAAGATTAGGTCTTTTGAAGAGCCTTTTGGATTCTTGGGATTTTCTTGGAGATCCTACCCCCTCTTCTCTTCTAGGGATTTGGGGATTTCATTGGAGACCTTGGAGCCGAGGTCGTGGCACTAGCATTGAAGGGACGCCGCATACTCCGCCAACGGTCCTCTCAATGGTGGAGGGAACTTATTTCTACATTATGTTTGATTTCCTTCTTTCGTTTCTATTGTTGGATGTGTGTTTCCCTCTAATGGGGAAATAATTTGTTAGATACTTGGGCATGATGAACCTCCGGGTTTAACTTTAATTTGTGTTATGGATTCCTACTTTTGAATGAATGCTTTATGTTATGAGATCTATTGAATGTTATGTATGAATTGGTTATCTACGTTGCAATAACCTGGATTACTAATAGGATTCACCGGGGAAGAAGCGAACGCCTCCCCGTGTGTAGATCTACTTCAATAAAGAGGGTTGTGAGTACATCAAGAGATCGTGTGCTAAGGCGAGAGACTCCTTAGACTTCTTATTCCAAGAATTCTTCCATGATATAGGTTCACTAGAACGTTAATGCAATGAGGGTATTAGGTTAGTAATTCGCATTGAGAGAGGGAAAGAAAGCATTATAGGAACTTTTGGTCCATAACCTAGCAATGGTCAATTGAGGAAACCATACCCATATCTCTTCATAAGAATCTGGAGGGGATTCATTGCCCGAGTATCTCCCCTTTATGATTGATTGTCCTTACTCAATTATGTTGATTTTAGGTTTTCTCTAGTTTAGTAGATTAGAATCTCACCAACTCTTAGATAGACTAATTAATAGACAATTAGGTAGTACTAGTACTTCTAGGTCTTTGTGGTTTGATACATGACTTTTCTATAGTCCACTTTATTACTTGCGTAACCCGTACACTTGCAGTAGTATAATAAATCGCAATCATTATCTTTAGGCCTCGACGGAAAAAGTTTGGCCCGGGAACTTCTTAATCGTGGCTTAGGCGGATCCTTAGGTTGTTGGGTCACCCTCATCACTTCCATCGTTGCCCCGGTCAGTTCTTCTCTGTGCTGTGTGTGTAGGTCAATTCCGAGGCAGAGAATTTCTTCAAGTGTTTTCAACTTCACTTCTACCCATTCACCCTTTTCTACACCAACACAGTTGTCACGCCCCGAACCCGGGTCCCGGGCCTCGGCGCACGTGATAGACGTCGCGTGCTTATAGGGGTCGCCCCTATAAGTACGGAAGGCTCAGTAACACAAGCAGATAATTAAAATAGAGTTTAAATTATAAAACAGCGGAAGAAAATATATATAAGGTTATACAAAAGCCCTATACAGGTCCAAAATAAAAATACAACTCTCACTCAGAGAAGAATAGAGGCCCACAGGTCTCAGCTCAAAATATCCCCAACGCTACTAGGCTGTCCCGCGGAAGCTCCCTCTAGAGTCCCGCTCCTAGCTACTCGTCGTCACCTGGGAAAACATCCAGCAACCAAGTGCATGAGCCAAAGAAAGGCCCAGTAGGATCGCACATAAATCAATAAAGGTGGCGAAAGCCATAAGCAAAGAACAGAATAAAGCAAGTCCAAATATGCAAGTGAAACAACACCACAAGCAAATAACAAGTAACTGGAATGAGGATAAATCCACAGATGTACTAAATCTCTGGCATATATGATACTAAGATGTTTACGACATCAAAGACACCCTCAGTATCGTCTTTGGCCTAAGCAGGATAATGCTATAGCAAACATGTGCACATGGTCAGAAAATGCCGCTCTCTGACTGAGCCAGGTGGCCAGATATTATACGCCCTCTGCCGGGCATCCGTCCGATGGAGCATCAAGTGCTCGTGGCCAGATATTATACGCCCTCTGTCGGGGCATCCGTCAGATGGAGCACCAAGTGCTCGTGGCCAGATATTATACGCCCTCTGCCGAGGCCTGGTGGCCAGATATTATACGCCCTCTGCCGGGACATCCGTCTGATGTATCATGCCGGAAAGTAAGAGATTGATAGTACTAATACCTAACAACATGTATACATATATATCCAAGGCAGCAACCTCTTGAATATATACTGATCGGTGACCTCATCGAGATCGAGAGTCAATACGTATCTAAGGAGTAAACTCTACTCAAATACACATAAGAAGACATGATAGCAACAATCTCCTCGAGATATAAAGCCAATACATATGAAGAAACCCATCTCGAATATATATTGGGAACCTCTCGAGGAGATAAGCGCACAAATCAAAGTAGGGTAGGAGGAAGGAATACTCAAACCAAGTATCAACAGACTGAGCAGAGCAATATCAGAATGCTCAAGCAAAGCAGAGATAGAAAATCACACTCAAAGCATAGCAAATCTGATCAGAGTATACAACTTAAGCAATGCACAAATAGGATGTCAATGAACTGCTATAGAGTACCACCCCCTTGACCATCCCAGGTGCAAGTGGGATGCTAGAGTGTACTCCACTGGCCATATGCTATGGAGTATCACTCCCACTAGCCATATGCCATGGAGTACCACCTCCTGTCCATCCCACAACAACACAAGAAGAATGTCAATGGGTACTCCCTCAAAGCAGATCATATCAAAACATACAAGCTCAGACAAATGCAACAAGCATAACATGTCAACAGACAGAGCAGGTATCAAAAGATGGACTCCAACATCCATCTAGCACAACAACAACAAGAATCAATAGAATACTATGAGTTAGAAATACTCACAACACCCGTGCGACATCCTACAGAATATACTGATCACCAATTATATATCTAAGGAAACAATCTATCTCAAATATATAAATAGTAAAGAAATCACAAGTAGGGTAGGGAGTTAGAAATACTCACAATACATGATGTGAGAGCCTACCTTATTCGCTTCCATGACCTACCCAGGTCCGAGTCTTCCATTGAGGTCCCCGACCATCTCACCACGTTCTAAACATGGTAAATGCTCATCACATAACATTTCATAGCAATATGAATGCATTACATGCATTTAATTAGCCTAATCGTGCGTTTGCCGAAATATCGGTTTTTAAATTTATAATCGATAGGTTAGGGCCCTATAACACCTGCCCACACAATTTTCATTAGTTTAAATATACCTCCGAACTATTGGGACAATCGGAATCGAATTCTGAGTCTTTTTGAAAATATTGGAGTTTTAGTTCACTCTTTATTCTACTGCTACAGTAACTCTCAAAACCTTGAAATTGAAACCTCAATTTGAAGCTCAAAACCTTCACCATTTCATCCCAAACTCCTAGTATATTATATTCACAATATTAAATTCCATTTCCAATAGGTTTGGGGCATTATCGTCTTCTATACGGCCCCCAAAAATTAAACAAAATCAATGTTCTGCAGGTGCTACAGTGTTTCCTGCAGAATCCTTTCTCCTTGAAGCTTAATTCTCCTCAATTAAACTCTAAGCATGGAATCCAATACTTGCATGTCTCAAACAATACATAGGCATGTTCATTCTTAAAAACAACAACACATTCATCCCAAGTTCCTTGATCTTACAATCATAAAATATGCACACCATCAAACCAATTTGTCAAGCTTCCTCATTATCTATCCAAGCATACAAAACTATAATATCAACCATTGAATCAACCCTCTTCAGGACAGTCCCACTGTTTGTGACAATTCCCAATTTAGTAAATCTACAATTTCCATACAAAATATGGTTTAACAGAACTACTTTTGATTAACTAATTCATTGAGACATTAACACAAACAAATGTTGTGCATCATGGAGAAACCACTTGATCTTGGACAAGACTCTCTTAATTCCCCAATTTTTTTACACACAAACAATTCACTAATCATACCATCTAAATTCCATACATCTATTCAAATACAAGGACAACTAAACTTCATCAGCAGCAATTACAACATTCATTATCTAACTTAACCTTGGGGACATTATATTCAACAATGATCAAAACTCCATAGAAAAATAGCAAGGAAGGTTCCAATCCAACTCACCACACTAAACATTGGTCACTATCTCATGTCCTCAAATGGATAGCAATACGAAGCTATGAATTTACACATAATACGAGATGTATCCATTCTCATCCTTAGCATAGAAGAAGGCTCTAACATGCTCCTTAAGAGGAATCGATTGCTATATAATTCATGGAGAATAAAGCATATATTTTCGAAGAAATTTGGGCAACATCTCCTCTATTTCTAGGGGCCCGAAAATATATAAAAATTCACCATGATTTATCCATTACACATGGATTAAATAACTCACACATACAAGTATTCATTAACCAATCTCTACAAGCATACTTGCAATGTTACATGGTATTCAATTTACATGTCTTTTTACAACACATGCATACAATCATTCCACCAAATCAACTTTAGAAGTTTAATCCTTCATCAACATACATTCCATGGCATCAAGCTTAATACATTATAATTCTAAAAAACCCAAATCATGTCAAGTTAATTTCATCCAATCAACCCACTAATTAATGTGTAAATTCCCCCAAAGTTAGGGCTTACAATCATGGAGTGATGACGGGGCGGCGTCGCAAGTCGGCGACGGCGCGGCTGCGACGTGCGTGGAAGAGCTTCTGCGGCCGCAAGTGTGGCTGCGTGATGCGTGCGCAGCGGCTCATCGCGACGCTGGCCTGCGCTAGCGATGTAGCGCGGCGGCGGCGCATTGCCGCGGCGGCGAGAGGTGCACAGGCGCATGGCGCGCGTTGATGCGCTGGCGACGCGGCGCCGCTGGGGCGCGGCTGGGGAACTTGCCGGCGGCGGGCGGAGCACTCCGGGCAGCGGGGCGGATGACGGCTCACCAACTAGGTCAAGGAGAAGGGGGCACCAAATCTAGGGCACAACCCCTTTTTTTGAAATTGAGTAAGAGGGGAGAGAAGATGAGAATCCTCTCTCTCTCTCTCTCTCTCTCTCTCTCTCTCTCTCTCTCTCCTCTCTTCTCATCTTATCATAACTTAGGTAAATAATTTAACTTACCCCCAAGTTTGTCAAATGTCCAATTAATCAAGATTATCTCTTCCAATAGGTCATCATAAATTAATTATTTTGTTTAATTGTATCTCTCCACATGTACTCATAAGTGTCTCTTTAATTAATCCTGATTAATACTTAAAAATTTTCCCGAAGTTTCTTCGCTTAATATATTAAATTTCCATTTAATAAAATTCTGGGAATTAAATAAATAAAAAATTTTATTTATTTCGGGGTGGGTTTTACACAGTACTCTCCCTTTTTTTTCCTTCACTCTCCTCTTCTTCAGTGTCATTTCCAAGTGGAATTTCTATTACTTGTTCATAATTTCATTGTTCATCTGAACTCATTTAGAGAAGTTCTCCCTCCTGGTTCTTAATCTTGTAAGGGGAAGCTTGCATGTTGGTAGGTGTGGCATCGATGGCTTCAAATCTGGCATCTGTTTGCAGCATAAACTTCACCAATACCTCCTCAGTACTAAATCTTCTTCCTTGTGGCCGCTCATATTGAGAACTTGGAGGATAATTGTGCCACTGCTCTTGAAGTAGGGAGTATGGAATAAACCCTTGTTCATGACACTTCCATTGTGGTTCATACTGATAACTTGGGTGACTTCATTGTCCCCACCCCACCCCACCCTGATATGGATTATATACATTGTTGCATGGGCTTCTTCAAATCGGTGTATCATTGATAAGTTTGTTGACCTTTTTCTCAAAGAGCTTCAACCGGTGCTTCTAATGCTGATTTTAAGGAACTGCTAGTGTAGGCTCTTTGCATTATGCTTTAAATATGGTACCTCGCACAGAGGAGATCAACGAAAACAAGTCATAAAATTTTTTATTTCTTTCTTTTTATATAAATCAAAGAAAAATAAAAACTAATGACTAAAGTAATAGATTCCTAGTGTTCTAGTGATCTTGGTCCCCAGCGACGGCACCAAAAACTCGATAAGCCTCATGCGTATGCTTTTAACCGCAAGTGCATGGGTCGTGTCAAGTAATAAGGTGGACTATAAAAGTCGGGTATCGAACCTTAGGGACCTAGAGAAACTAGTAACTAACTAGAGGTTTATTAATTAATCTAAAATTTGATGGTGGGATGTTCTAAACTAAGGGAGCTAAACCTAAGAGGAGAAGATAAAATGCGAGTGTAATGAAGTTGCGAGAGCAATCAATCAGAAGAGGGGTATCTGAGTAATGTATCCCATTCAGATTCTTAATAATGATGGATAAAGGATGTTAAGATTGATAGTTGCAACCAATTGGACCAAGGATTCCTAAGGTGCCTTCACTCTCTCTCTCGAGGCGAATTACTAACCTAGTGCCCTTACTGATAATATTCTAGGGAATCAATTACTCGAGAGGACTACACGAATAAGACATATGAAGGATTCACTCTCCTTAGTACCTGATCTCTCGGTTCACTCGTAATTCTCTCTACTGAGGTAAGCCCGCATATGGGGAGGCATTTGCTATTTTGCCTGGTGTGTTGGATTGGATAATCCGGGGTGTCACAACTTAGATTACCCAAATTCGAAGAATGAAACTCAATAGATCTCAATAGTAAATGCAACTAACATCATTAACATCCAACATCAAAGTTAAAACATAAATCCGAGGGTTCTACATGCCTGAATACCTAGGAAATTAGTTCCCCATCAATGGGGAGCACAAATTCAATACACAAGTGAAAGTAAAAGCAAACATTAAATGAGACCCTATTACTTCCATAGATTGGGCGTGAAAGGACCGTTGAAAAGACCCCCTTCAAGCCTCGCGGTCGAAGGGGTTGAAGATAATGCTCGATGCCCTCTCCTCCAAGCTCTCCTTTGCCCTAGATTGAAGATGGTGTTGGTGGATCAATGGGAGAGCCCTCAAGAGAGTCTTAAGAACCAAAGATGTCTCTAAAAACCCTAATATTTCTACATCCCCCACGATTCTGAAGAGAGTTGGGCTCATTTTGGGCAGAATCAGCTTAGAAAACTTGGGTTCAGGCTCGATCCAGGCGGTCCCATCTGGATGTCAGACGGTTCAATCTGGGACTTTTGTTAGGCAATCCCGTGACAGACGGAATAGTGGGCAGGCATCTGATCTCCCATCTAGTTCTCTGGCGAATTAGAAGTTGGACTTGAGTGTCCTGTGGTTGAGACGGTCCTATTTGATTATCAGACAGGTCCGTCTAATTCTTTTATTCAGCCTTCTCTTCCTTGATTTTGCTCAAAATTGCTCCAAAAGTTGGAATTACCCTTGTATCGCCCCAATGTGCCCTGTTACACAGAATTAACACAATTTAAGTACCGGTGCGCCACATTTCGTCAAAATCAAATGCTATGTGTGCATAAATATAGTATGAAAATATGGTCAAATAAACACTTATCAGCAACCATGAGAGTATGTGTCTACTTTGAATTTGAATTCATCTTGAATACATGTTGGAATTGTGCAATTATGGTTACCAGTTTTGTGGGATATCTTGGTCCCTTATATTCCTCTGATATGATCAGGGGGGTATGATGTACAGCTTAAAATCTTAGGAAAAGATCTTTCTAATAAATCTTAGATTAGCAAAATTGGACTTCTAGATTGAGAAATATGGACAATTCTCTCTGACTGCACAAATTGTCAAATTCCTACAAAAGCTAGAATTTAACTCTACAAATGCTGGGTTTTGAAAGTAAAAAGGGATTGGACTGTTAGAATTAATTGGCAGCTAGATTATCTGTTGAATGTATGTTAATAAGTTAGTCTATTACAATAGCAAACCAAGTTAATTAATAATATTAAACAATAGTTAAGTAGGCAATTATAATCGTAGTTAAGTTCCCTAGTGATTGATGTAAATTTTCTTCATATAAGTTGCATGAATATCTACTATGTAGTAGGACTAATGCAATTAAGATATTTACTAAAGAATTAAGAAGTAATAAAGCGTAAGTATATTCTAGTTTAGTTATAATGGTAATTAGAAGGGGGATAGAATCTATAAATAAGTACAAGTACTTTAATTATATACTCCTTATACTTGTATAGGACGAGGAAAACAAGTAGAGGATCATACAGGAGGATCTAGTCAACTTTAAATATCACAGGACCTCAGGTAAGTGATTATCACAATACTTGGATGCTATTATGATCGGGTTTTATTGTCAGTTTTATTTACATGATTTTGCATGAGCTTTTATCTAGGAGTTTGTACAATGGGGCTCATTTTATATTATGATTAGATTAATAGTGGTTTTATTGTTATGTTCTTATACTGTGAAGGAAAACTGTATGTATAAAGAGGAATAAAGAACAAAAATGTTGGAAATATTGAAACGACTTGCACACTATGTAGACATACTTGGTTATACTAGAGGAGGGTCAGGGATTGAGCCAGAGAGGTCCTCGGACCATATACGATACCAAGTAAGGGAAGAGATTTTTAAACCTTGTTTTCACTAACAAATGTTTTTTGAAACTCAGTTTTCAAATAAAAACCCTTCCTATGCTTGCGGGGTGCTATGTACCGTATACACTATATTTTGTAATTACCAAAACGGTTGGACCCAGGCTTTACACTATATATTGCAATTGTCGAAATGGTGGGATCAGAAGGCAATGGCGTTGATTAAGTCCGCCTAAATCATACCATATATATATATATATATATATATATATATATATATATATATATATATATATATATATATATTGTTACGGATATATTTGGTAAGACGCGTGTCATCGACCTAAATGGCCACCTGTCATACACAGGACTATGTCCCTTTGGCCACGTGGCAATATCACCAAATATCCTAGCATAATTCCGTTCGGCAAATAAAAATGAGGGTTCAATCCTACAAACAAGTCCGTCGGAATTATAGCAACCTTCTTATCCACAAAGCGTGAGGGTCTCATAAGGTGCTTATAGCCACCCAGGGAAGAAAATATCTAACGCCTCTATAGTAAGTAGATCTTATCCACTTGCCTCTACAGTAGGCAGATATTTTCTACTTACCTACGTAGCACCTACACAGTTGGCAGATATTTTCTTACCGCCTTAGGAGATATTTATTCACCGCCTTACTGACCGCCTTTCCCACCACCTTTAAAGATATTTTCCTAAACCGCCTCTAATCTGCTATAAAAGAGGAACAATGATAGAAAGAAAGGGATCCGAAAAATCATTACACAAAGAACTAACTTATGTCTAAGACTTCCTTCCCGCAAGTTTTCTGACTTAAGCATCGGAGTTAAATCCGGGCAGAAAGGCCCAATTCCGATCATTCCCTTCTCCCTTTACAGATTCATCAGTGGGTAATTCTGATCGGAATTCCAAAGCGTTCTCTGTGTTCCCTGTTCAGAAGCTGAAGTAAGCGTTCATACCAACTATAAATTTCAACCGTTTGTCGAAGGCTAAGACCAGATCACGAGACCACAGTAGCCAAAGGATGAGGTGGACCAGTTTTTGGCATCAACCGTTTGGCGCCGTCTGTGGGGACCCTTACAAAAAGCCAAATGATTACTACCAGAAGATCAAAACGAATCCAAGAACAAGGAGCGCCTAGTAATACCGAAGTACCCGGTGAAATCCAGAGAGATGTGGAGAATCCGTCGGAAAATCCACCCATCTTACCACCATCGTAAAACCCTTCTATCATTCCATCGGAAAATCCGTCCACTATACCCCAGGGATCCATCCCAGCATTTTATCTTAACATGCAGCAGCAATTAGAGCAGTTGGCTCAAGCTGCTCATATTTTGACCCATCCATCACCTCCTCCCACACAAATTCCACCAACTATGCCAACAGCCCCACTAGCTAATTCCGAAAGCAGAGGGAGGACAAGGACTCGCACCCATGGAGAAAGAAGAGAGAGAACCGACTTTTCTGCTAGTTCGGAACCCCCCTCCGTTCGACGTCGAGAGCAAGATGCCACAAGAACGGAATGGACAAGAACCGAACAAAATAGTCCATCTGTTCCAACTGTCGATAGAAGAACACAGCGACAGGGTCCTTCCCGAGGAAACAAGAAATCCGAACGGCATGTTCTCAACATATGCTCGCCTTTCATCAAGGAAATATTGGAGGAGCAAGTTCCTGATAGTTTTCGACCACCTGCTATGATTGCATATGAGGGCAAAACCGATCCGTCTCGTCACCTGAAGTCTTTCCGATCGAAGATGCTGCTTTCTGGAATTACCGACGCTCGTATGTGCCGAGCTTTTCCCGCCACTTTAGAGGGAAAAGCGCAAGACTGGTTTGTCGATCTTCCATCTAGCACAATTCCTTCTTTTCAAGTTCTAGCAGATCTCTTTCTAGCTTATTTTGCTAATTACTCAAATCAAAAGAAAACTCCATCTACCCTACTGCGCGTTAAGCAACGAGGGGGTGAAACACTCCAAGCTTATCTAAATCGTTTCATAGATGAAGCACCAAATGTTGTGGACCTTATTCCGCGAATGGCTGTAACCATCTTGATGGAGGGTTTGCTAGAATCCCCATTCCGTTTCTCCCTCACTCTGGATCCACCAAAAACCATCCCTGCCTTATGATCCATGCCCAAAAGTATATCAATTCCGATGAAATTTATACGGGATGGGAAGAAGAGGCTCGACGTGCCCCTGTTGAAACCCAGAAAGGAAAAGCCCATCACAGTGTCAACAGAAGGCCCACGGAAATCCGAAAGGAAGGAGGACTACGTAAAGATAATAAGAATGAGACTAGAGGTCTGGAACCTACAACACCCCCTCAGCGACACGTGCTACAACCCAGAGAACCTCCAAGAGAAGGGAAAATAGTCAGATACGACCACCATACCCCACTAAATCAGACCAGAAGCCATATTCTTATGCAAATCCAGGATCAACAACTCTTGACGTGGCCAGAACCTGCAAAGAATCCCGAACGGCAAAGGAATAGCAAAAGATATTGCAAGTTTCATCAACCTAGAGGGCATTACACAGAAAAATGCACACATTTGATGAACGCCATAGAAGATGTCGTTAGAAGGGGACAATTGGAGTAGTATATCAATATTGATGTCCAAGAGGAGCCTGAAACTTCACAGCCTGAAGGAGAAAAAGGGGAGATGGTCGAATTTATTAGTGGTGGTCCTAGGTGTGGTGGTGAAAGTTCCGCCTCTCGAAAAAGCTATGCCCGAATGGTGGGAGCTGCTCAGGAAACAGAAGCGTTACAAAGAAGGTCTCGGCCTATGGCCCCCATCATTTTTTATGATAACGATGTCAGCAGGGTTTGCCACCCTCATGACGACGCCTTGGTCATCGCCATCATGGTTTCCAGCTTCCAAATGAAAAGAGTTCTAGTAGACAGTAGAAGTTCAGTGGACGTTCTTTTCTGGAGCGCCTTCGAAAGAATGAGGTACGATGCAGACAACTTACCCCCGTAAAATCATCTTTAGTGGGATTTTTCGGAGGGGTGGTACAACCAGAAGGAATGATCACGTTGCCAGTTACGGTAGGAAATTCGCCAAGATCATCAATAGTGACAACAAATTTTCTAGTTGTACGTTGTGCTTCAAGTTACAATGTGATTCTTGGTAGGCCAACCCTCAACGCCTTGAAAGCAATAATTTCCACTTACCATCATCTCCTCAAATTTCCGACCGAGAGTGGCAGTGGAGAAGTAAGAGGGGATCAATCCTTGGCACGGCAATGTTATGTCTCAACCCTCAAAGGAAAAGTTCTAAACAAAGGCAAAACAAGAGTTTCAGAAGCCATGTTGATCAACAAAATAGCCGAACGGGAAGATGAAGAACTCCGACCCACACCAGTTGAAGAATTGCTTACAGTTCCCCTAGACACAACTAGAGTGAAGCGTACTGTGCGTATTGGTGTGGGTTTGACAATATACTGACAAGAAAATCTCATGGCGATTACTAAGAACAAATTACGATCTCTTCGCTCGGTCATTGAAGACATGCGGTGTAAAGCGTGATGTCATTGAACACCGTCTCAAAGATAGATCGGTCGCTCAAGCACATCAAACAAAAGGAGGAATTCCTACCGAAAGGAAGAAGGTACGCAGAAGAAGAAGTATCAACCCTTTTGAAGCCTGGATTTATCCGAGAGGTGAACTATCTAGACTGGTTGGCAAATGTGGTTCTAGTAAAAAAGCCGTCTGGAAAATGGAGAATGTGCGTGGATTTCACGGACCTAAATAAAGCTTGTCCAAAAGATTCATTCCCTCTACCTTCAATTGATGGTTTGGTTGATTCTCCGGCGGGGCATGAGATGCTGAGTTTCTTAGATGCCTTCTCAGGCGACAATCAAATCCGAATGGCCAAAGACGATGAAGACAAAACATCCTTCATTACAAGCAAAGGAACTTATTGCTATAAGGTGATGCCATTCGGTCTAAAGAATGCCGGAGCCACCTTCCAGAGGCTCATAAATACAGTCTTCAAGGAGCAAATTGGCAGAAATGTTGAAGCTTATGTGGATGACATCCTGGTGAAGAGCCGAAAAGCCGATGAACACCTGACGGATTTACAAGAGGCCTTTCAGTCGCTTCGGACTTACAACATGCGCCTAAATCCGAACAAGTGTGCTTTTGGTGTCCGATCAGGGAAATTTCTCAGATTTATATTGACTCAAAGAGGAATAGAAGCAAATCCGGAAAAGGTCAAAGCCATCCTTGATATGGGATCACCTAAAAGTCTTTAAGAGGTACAACGACTTAATAGACGCCTAACCGCTCTTGGGAGATTTATCTCTAAAACCGCAGAGAAAAACCTCCCAATCTTCCAAGCCTTGCAAAAAGCACCAAAAATGGAGTGGACAGAAGAATGTGAGAAAGCCTTTCAAGAGCTTAAAGATTATCTCCGATCGCCTCAGTTGCTAGCTAAGCCGCAAGTAGGGGAAGAACTCTACATCTACTTGGTCATTTGCTCCTCGGCGGTCGGTGATTCTTTTGAGAGAAGACAATGGAGTTCAAAAGCCAGTCTATTATACAAGTAAGATCCTTAACGACGCGGAGTCAAGGTATCTACCACTTGAAAAATTGGCTTTCGCTCTTATCACATCCGCACGAAGATTGAGACCGTATTTTCAGACTCACAAAGTAACGGTATTGACTGACCAGCCCTTAAAGCAAGTCCTCCATAAGCCTGAAAATTCCGGACGTCTAGCCAAGTGGGTGATAGAATTGGGTGAGTTTGATCTTACTTATAAACCCCGAACGGCAATCAAGGCTCAAGTGCTAGCAGATTTTATCGTAGAGTTGACCATTCCCACGAATGGGGATGAACTCCCGTCACAGGATCCAAAAGAAAGCCCGAGCATCCCATGGTCCTTATATGTCGATGGATTAGCAACTAAAGAAAAGTCAGGAGCCGGCTTCGCCCTTTATTCTCCTTCTAAATGGAAAATTGCAACAGTGCTCAAGTTCCAATTCCGAGCGACCAATAATGAAGCCGAATATGAAGCCCTCATCGCAGGATTGCATTTTGCCCGGGGGCTCGGAATTCAACATCTGCATGTATATTCCGACTCACAGCTAGTCGTGAGCCACACATTGGGCAATTTTGAAGCAAAGGAGGAGAACATGATTAAATACCAGGCAGTGGTGAAAAAAATAGTTCCATGCTTCGCTCACTTCCAGATCGAAAAAATCTGTCGAGCACAAAATGAAGAAGCTGATGCCTTATCTAAAAAAGCCACTGCACCCAACGGAGATATAGAATCCTCTTTCAACCTACAGTATCTTCCCACAAAAACTATTGACGGGTTAGAAGGAGAAGTACAAAGTGCAGCAGAAGAGTCAGTTGGATTGATCCCATTAGAAATTACCTGCAAGGTGGACCTACACCATCCAACAAGACGGAAGCCAGACGGATTTCTTACAAATCCGCTCAGTACACTATCATTGGCGAAAATCTATACAAGATCGAGGTCCTATACGCAACCCTTCTTACGGTGCTTGCGTCCCACAGAAGCCAACTACATCCTTCAAGAAATCCATGAAGGTATTGGAGGGGGGCATATAGGAGGCAAAGCCTTGAGTTACAAAGTCCTGCGACAAGGTTATTACTGGCCAACATTAACTCAAGATGCAGTGGCGTTCGCCCGAAAATGTGATGCCTGCCAACGGCATTCCAAGATTCAAAGACGACCACTAACACTGCTCACGCCAATTATCAGCCCTGGCCCGTTTGCTATCCGGGGAGTTGATCTTCTAGGGCCATTTCCTACTTCGACTCGACAAATGAAGTTTTTGATAGTGGCTATCGATTACTTCACCAAATGGGTAGAAGTTGAGCCCTTGGCCAAGATCACAGAGAAAGCTTGTCAGGGATTCTTGTGGCGAACTGTTATCTGTCGATTCGGAATTCCGGTCGCCTTCATTTCCGATAATGGGCGACAATTTGATAACAAGGCCTTCAAAAGCTTTTGTTCCGAGCTCGAAATTGAATCCAGGTTAACTTCCGTAACACATCCTCAAGCCAATGGCCAAGTAGAAGTGACAAATCGCACCTTGCTCCAAACTCTCAAAACCCGGGTCTCCAAAAATGGAACTAACTGGGTTGAAGAAATTCTGAGCGCACTTTGGGCTTATAGGACAACCACAAGAACCCCCACAGGAGAAACTCCGTTCTCTTTTACTTATGGGGCAGAAGCTGTCATCCCTGCAAAAATAGGAATGCCTACCTTACGGACACAACAAACTTTCTCATCTGAAGAAAATGAGAAGAATCTCCGTGCGGAACTCGATTTACTTGAAGAGCGAAGAGAAGCTGCGGAAACAAAGGCAGCCATCTATCGCCAAAGAGTAAAAAGGTTCTATGACACAAGGGTGAAAAGAGTCTTCTTCCAAATCGGTGATCTGGTCTTAAGAGAAAATGAGTTCCAGGGAAACAAAAGCCGAACGGGGAAGCTAACTCCTAATTGGGAAGGCCCTTACGTCATACAGAGAATTGTTCGAGCGGGCACCTATTATCTGGTGAATATGGAAGGAAAAATGCTCAAGCGTCCATTTCATGCTGAACACCTACGACGCTACTATCAGTAAATCCTGTAGCCGTCTCCTAAATGTTTCATGAAATAAAGCTTAAGTCTTTCCCAAATGAAAATGAGGTGAAAATCTCATTCTACAAAATTGAGGTGAAAATCCCATTCCTAAAAGATGAGTCGGAATTATCCTACAAGGATAAACGATAATTCTCATCCAGAAACAAGGGGTAAAAATCCCGATTGAAATATGAGGCAACAATCTCATTTATAAAGGCAAGGATCTTACTCAACAAATCAAAGTCCTATGATTGGACTAAAGAAGAGAAGAACCTGCAATGAAGCTTAATTTACAAGCCAGATGAAGAAAGACAGGCTTTATGAAGGACTTCTCGAAAGACTTCTTAATGGTTAAAAATAACCATGACTCGGAAATAAATCTTCACCAAAGTAAAGGTTTGTGTTTCATTCATGTAAATACATTCCAAAATGACTAAGTATTTACAAGAACATTTCATAAGAATGTTAAAAACCCCTAAGAACTAGGGCCTTCCGGGTGGTCTGGAGAAATCTGAGTTGAAGGTTCAGAAGGGGTATGATTTGTTGCTCCTTCAATTTCGTGAACCTCTTCAAGACTCCAGCAAGCCCCATCGTTAACACTTCTGCAGGAGAAACGTGATGACCCACCTGCTGCAGTACGGAATATATTCGAGTGGCCCCCTCTTTTGCCTTCGCCATAAGCCGAGCGACCTCTTTCTCTAACTTATCCGCTCGTTCAATTAAGTCATTCATTTCTTGCGAGTCGGATTTAGGGGTCTTCTGTCTGGAAGCCAAGTCTTCCTTGAGTGTGTCGGGCTCCCCTTTGAGTTCCTCTAACTCGGCCCGAACGGCGGCGAGTTCAGCAACCGTTAACTTTAGATCCCATCGGGCTTCACCTCGCTCCTCTTGAGCGGATTTAAGTTCCTCTTTCAAACTGCTGGAGTCATCCTGTAACTTTTTGATATTCTCCTCAGCAGTATGAAGAAAGCCCTCAGAAATAGTCAGCTTGGCCGCTAAATCATCTTTCTCTTTTTCCATAGCGGCCAACTGTTGAAGCCGCTCGGCCTTATCTTGCTCAAGGGTGAGGATAACCGCGAGTTGTTCCTTCTCTTTTCCCTCCAAGGCCGCCACCCTAGAACTTAATTGGGCGATTTCTGCCCTACTCGCTTCCATCTTTGTCAACTCTTCTTGACAAAGATTGCCAACTCGATCCGCCCATTGAGCAGTTTATAGAGTAACAAATGAGTTAAAGACGATAATGCCGAATTAGGAAGTAGAAGAAATACAAGAATAGCTTTTACCAGCATGGCCGAGCGGAGAAGTTGGTAAGTGGCCTCTTCCCTCCCAGCCCTTCGGAGTTTCGTGGAGAGCTGTTCGGGCCTCATGGCCATCAAAACATTCTTTACGGACCCGGCATCTCGAAAAGGAATATCCTCGGAAGGTAATTCCTTTCGCTGAGTTGTCGGCCCCTTTAGGGCTAAGTCCGCCACCCTCAGTTTGTCCAAGAGGGCCGCTTCTCCTGCCTCCGCCTATAAAATAAGCCTAAAGTTAAAAATTCTTAGTAAAACCATAGATACCCTTAAGAAGTAGATTCTCACCTCCATAAGGAGGATATCCTCTGGCCGACTAGAAGAAGGGCCCTCTGAAATTGGCGATAAAGCCGGTCGGACTTCTTCCAGAGGCGACTTCGCCTGTTCTCTTATAATTCCGGGACCCGATGCGTCCTCCGAATTCTTTCTCTTTGTCTTCCTCTCCCGCGAGGACCCTGCACTGGGGCCGCCTTTGACCCCCTTTTTGGAAGAGTCTACATCTTTTCTCTTTCTTTTCTTCTTCTCCTCCTTAGAAGTATCAGCGCCTGCGCTAGACGCCACCTCCTTCTTCTTTCGCCCATGAGTCAAGGGCGGATGCACTTCACCTTCGAAGGAGGCCAAGATGCCCTTAACGTAACTCAAATCCTCGTCCTCCATCGGATTTTCTGTAAAAATAAATTCCGAAGCAAGTTAGATATCGTGATTCAAGATTAAACTAAGTTAGATACTATTAAACGACATTTAAGGAGGTTTTCCTTGGTCAAAAACTCATCCATGTAAACTTTGGATATTCCCGTCATGGACTTAAGAAGAACCGCCTCTTCTTTCATCATCTCCTCACAAGTAATATCCGTGCGGGGAACCTTCCACTTGGTTCGAACATCCCACTCGGATTTACTTTTGACGAAGAAAAACTTACTCTTCCATCGCTTAATGGAAGAGGGGACTTTTCCTAGAAGCTTTCTCCCGGAACGAGCCGAGAAATAATACCAGTCGGCATTAGACTCTAAACAAAGACTAAACAACATACGAAACCAACGAACGGTCGGATTTACCCCGTAATTCTTAAAGACAATAACAAAACCGTTGAGCAACCTCCAAGAGTTCGGAGTTAACTGTGAAGGACACAAGTGATATTCCTCTAGAATCGCCTTAGCGAAATCAGAAAAAAGGAAGCCTAAGGCCGCCCAATTACGCATCCTGATAGATGGCTATCTCCCCCTCCCTAGGAGAACTCGCCCTTTCCCCGGAACAGGGAACCCTAACCTCAAAAAGAGAAGAATCTATCTCATATTTCTCTACCAAACTATCTACATCCTACTGCCCAAGGAGGCTTAAGAAGGTACCAGACCCCCTACCCATGGCCCTAGAAGCGGGATGAATCCGTAAACCCTGGACTAGAATATCTCTAGACTCGCCGGGAATCGCGGCATGGTTGGACGGAGAAGGGATCGAAAGGGGTTGGGAGACAGCAGCTTCATGAGATTCATGAGAAGAACCAGAGGAAGAAGATGTAGCGTCACTAGCCATTACCTTAGAAGAGAAAGAGATGAGAAAAAACACAGAAATCCTAAGACCAGGGTTCGCCGGAGAAGGAAAAGTTTTCAGAAGACGCAATTCGACTTTTGAGATAAAACCTTTTCTACCTGTACAATTTCGTTTATATGCAAAAGAGATGGATCCCTGGCCGTTAGATCCCAGAGCTGCATCCCGATCGAGCCATTAAACCAAAGGTCCCCAAATCTGGACCGTTCAGATAACCATCATTGCTTCTCCTTAAAAAATTTAAAATTCTATCCACGTCAGCACACCAAACGCCACCTGACACACATAGGTAGCCGCGCCCATCATGCTATTGACAAAGCGCATGCCGCGCACGTCGCGCCATCTTCTCCCTGTAATACGACACAGTGCGAGAGACACATGTCTCTCTGGGGAGTAATGGGCGTTGTACCATAGAACCAACATCATAAAAGACAAAATACACACATCCCAACATAGGATCACCAGCGATTATTCTTCTTGAAGAAATCAAAGACTTTATGAACAAAATGATAAACTTTATTTCATGTTACAACGATAGTGGCATTTTTAAAAAAAAACACACATACACAACAAAACAACGTGACAAGCCCTAGTTAACATATTTTCTGTCGGAACTTCCTAGTTAACAATCCACGGATCCATCTGAGGACCCGCTCGGATAAGATTCAGAGGAGACGCACGGACTTCCACAACTGTCGCTGTCCTCGTTATCGCTAGGAAACCCCGGCAAAGCACGTGGGCGAAGATGGGGGCCCACTTCTCTACGGCAGGAGTCGCTTCCGAACATTTCAACTTCGAAGCGCACACCCCTGCATAACTAATAATTAAAAGATCCCCCGCCTCTACATCATGATCAACGTGGAAGGTTTCCCACCCTTCCTCAATACTTATCTCACCTAAACCCCTTTCAATAAGCAGAAGGGACGGCCATACACAGCCGTTTGGACTTACCAAATGGATGACCCCAGTCCTTAAGTCCGCCAGATGTTCATAAAAAGAACTTGGAACTCGCAAATGACGAGAACACTGAGTGAAAGTGAAAAATTTATAGAAAGACAAACGCTGAGCCAGTATACAAAGCTACAAATATTTTTGAATAAAGCACTACCCATACAAGCTCCTTAAATATAAGAAACTTAGTGACACTTTAGGCGAAAATTCCGGAGAAAAATCTACCTCGATTCAAAACAACGACACAGTAAACGTCGGTCACCTATTAAAAGCACATGTACCTTAGACAAAGTCTACACCTACATAGACATGCCGACTAAGAAAGATACTTGTTTTCGAACCAAGCGAAAAGTGCGGTTACACCCCTCGCTCAGATTTTTCTAACAAGTACACGTTGGGGGGGACTAGTGTTACGGATATATTTGGTGAGACGTGTGTCATCGACCTAAATGGCCACCTGTCATACACAGGACTATGTCCCTTTGGCCACGTGGCAATATCACCAAATATCCTAGCATAATTCCGTTCGGCAAATAAAAATGAGGGTTCAATCCTACAAACAAGTCCGTCGGAATTATAGCAACCTTCTTATCCACAAAGCGTGAGGGTCTCATAAGGTGCTTATAGTCACCTAGGGAAGAAAATATCTAACGCCTCTACAGTAAGTAGATCTTATCCACTTGCCTCTACAGTAGGCAGATATTTTCTACTTACCTACGTAGCACCTACACAGTAGGCAGATATTTTCTTACCGCCTTAGGAGATATTTATTCACCGCCTTTCCCACCGCCTTTAAAGATATTTTCCTAAACCGCCTCTAATCTGCTATAAAAGAGGAACAATGATAGAAAGAAAGGGATCCGAAAAATCATTACACAAAGAACTAACTTATGTCTAAGACTTCCTTCTCGCAAGTTTTCTGACTTAAGCATCGGAGTTAAATCCGGGCAGAAAGGCCCAATTCCGATCATTCCCTTCTCCCTTTACAGATTCATCAGCGGGTAATTCCAATCGGAATTCCAAAGCGTTCTCTGTGTTCCCTGTTCAGAAGCTGAAGTAAGCGTCCACACCAACTATAAATTTCAACCGTTTGTCGAAGGCTGAGACCAGATCACAAGGCCACAGTAGCCAAAGCGTGAGGTGGACCAGTTTTTGGCATCAACATATATATATATGGTATGATACATGAGTATTAAAGTAGGGGTGCATGTGAGATCTATATGATGCCTATATTACATTTATGATATGATACTGTGGTTGTCTGTGATTGGATTTATCGGGGTTATGTAAATACTTGGTATGTTAAATTAAATTGAAGATAATGCATATTATTAACATTAGTTCAAGACTCATATGCTTTCCATTATACTTATTTATTTACTGGTATTAGTGATTTTCACTCAATTGAAATATTGGCGCAGGTGAACGAGAGTGAGTACTCCATAGATGGCTCTGACATATCCACTAGCGGGTGGAGTTTATTTAGTTCCAGTCTTAATATTTGTGTTAGTGAAATGCTAAGAATTTTATTTGTTTGTGTAATAACTCTATCTCAAGTAATGTTAGACTTTATAAGAGACTAAACAGTTTTTTTAGTTCTATCATTATTTGAGTTATTATTATTGTTATCAAGATCTATATTTAAATAGCTATTGGATTGGGTGCACTCCCGGCATGGCTGGTGTAATAATCGCCTTGGTTAGGAGGCAGGTGTGACAAAGACCTAGGGCTCTGATACTAATAAATGTCACATCTGTCTCTTAACCTAGGCCAAAGTGGCACCAGCTAGGGCTGGAGTGCACCCAGCCCTATGGCTATTTAATTTAATTCCTGATAACAATAACAATTATTCTAATACACATAATTAATGAACCACTGTTTAATATCACACAAAGTTTACAAGTTTGGTGGAAAAGTAATAAATGACTAAACATGGAATATCTAGCAACCTATTGTTCCAGATACAATACATAACATAAATACTAACTCTACTCACATTTGATATGTCAGAGCCATCTATGGAGAACTCACTCTCGTTCAATTGCGCCAATAATATAATTGAGTGTCAATCACTAATACAAAGAAATATATAAGTGTAGTGTAAAATATATGAATCCTGAATTAATGCTAATCATATGCATTATCTTCAAGTTAATTTAACATGTCAAGCATTTTTGAAAACCCGGATAAATCCAAAGACAACCATAGTGTCATATCATGAATACAATGTAGGTTTCATATTGATCTCGAATGCACCTCTACATCAATACTTATGAATGATACCAGATATATATATCCATACGAACTCAATCAATGCCATAGCCTTCCGATCAGACTGTACCAACAACAATAGGGCAAAATAGTATAGAAGGTACTGAGTACCCCACGGGTATGGGAAGGGGTTTTATTTGAAAATGGAATTTTAAAAAAGAAAGTTTTGGAAATAAAATCAAAGTTTTAAAAATCCCTACCCTAACATGGTATCGTATACGGTCCGAAGACCTCCCTAGCTCTATCACTGAGCTTCTTCTGGTATAAACAAGTATGTCAATGTAAGGTGAAACTCTATCGACATTTCCATCGTTTATGTTGTCTTGTTCCTATTCTTTATTTCTCTTTCACATGTATATTCTTTCACAATACAAGAACAAAACAATAAACCACTAGTTATATACCAAATATAAAGCCAACAACATTGCACAAACTCAAAGATAAAAGCTCATGCAAAATCATTTAAATAAAACTAATGGTAAAATCTATTCATGAAAACATTCAAAGTATAGTGATAGTCACTCACCTCGATGCAAATATACACTATTTATTGATCCGACTCCGGCTCTCCTGTTGAGTTCACTACGCCTTTACCGCGTCTTAAACATAACATTATATTATTACTGAGCATTTTATAATGTTTACACATGAGTTGTTTAAGTACATTCATGTATTCTTCTTTGTGCTTAATATTAATGACTTTATATCTTTACCTACATCTTTACGTATATCTTAATTTTCTTATTAATTTAAAATTGCTCAAAAACTATAGTTGAGTCAAAAGTTTAGTTGACCATCAACTATTGGCAAATACTAGTTCTGGAATGTTGCTAGTAATGATAACTCAAAACATAGTCAAGGGTCCTAATTTATTAATAATACTTGAACCCATGCCAATTAAATCAAAGACATATCTAGGTATAACTTCAACCTTTTCAACTAACATGGTTATGACTAAGTTCATACTTATTCATGATGGACATGCCTAGGAGTTCAATACTTTACAGGGTTGCTAAGATTTCATTCTTCTCACACCCATATGAAAAACAAATCAAGGTTGGACCTTGCTGGATGGAATTACATAGAAATAATATCATACTCAAACAGGTTGTCAGGTTCTACAATTGAAACTTTCATAATATTAGCTTTGCTAATCAAGAGAAAGCTCTTACTCATCCTATTAGTGATTTCTGCTAACCAAGTCCAAGTAAACAAGAGAAAGCTCTTACTCATCCTATTAACCCAAGTCTTAACATGATAAATTCATGGAAACATATTATTTGCAAGTGCTTATAATACTTGCTCTGTCATACAATTTCTTATTATTCTTCACATCCATCGTCAAGTCTTAATTCATCCTTGACAAGCTCACTCTCCAAATAATTCTTCCCATTAAATAACACCATAACTTAATTACAATCCTTGAACAGCACCATTCCTCAATCTCATGGGAATTATAATATGGAATATCATGGCAATATTCATAGCATGAACATAGCTTGAAGGACTAAAATATGAGATATATATCATCCGACCTTTAAAATGCTTCTCAATAAGTCAAAGTCTAGCTGAAATCCCTTTCAATCTCTTCAAACTCAGGTAAGAGGTTTCATGGACAATACCTTAGCATGAGAGAAAATGAGAGAACAAAGAGGGAAAAAGCTTTTAAATTTTAAAATGGAACCATGAATGCCTAAAAGCTAAGACTTGATTTTTAAGCTAAGAGGAGGTGGCATATCCATGGTTTCCAACTCAAGCATGAAACCTTATTTAATAAAAATTTCTTTATAAAAAGAGAGAGGCGTTGTAGAATCGTGAAGAAGCTTCTCTGAGGTTTATAATAATTCAATTATATTCTCTGAGGTGTTGTAGTATCTAAGGTTTATAATAATTCCATTATATTCTTTATTATTTAACATATTACATATAAATCCATAGCTTTTCTTAAATATCCTTTTTATTTTATTTTTTAATATTATTATTTAATTTTAATTTTTTAATCAATTCATTAAACTTATATTTAATTTATTTTATTATAAATAATATTGACACAAAAATCGGGATGTTACAGTTTGCTCCACTACAAGAAAAAGGGTTTATAAGGACTGGAAATCTCGTCCCTAAAAGTTTAAATCCGGTCCTTAAAACATCAATAAGGACGAGTCAAATCCGGTCCTCACTCGTCCTTATAGGCTCCGTCCATAAAGATCTTTAAGGGCGAGAAGAATGACAGGTCCCAAAAAAAGTTTTAAGGACGATGTTGTTACTCGTCTCTAATACCTCTTTAAGGACCGAATTTCTGGTCGCTAAATAAGAGAAAATTTCATCTCAATAACCAAAATTTCGGTACTTACAAATCTTTTGGGACCGGATTCTCTGGGTCGCTAAAACTCTTTAAGGACGAGGTTTGTTGGTCCATAAAGACCTTTAGGGACTACTTTACATCCGGTCCATAAATATTTTTGTGGGCTACTTTTCTTGTCCCTAAATTCCAAAACAACATAATAAACCTCTCAATTAGAACCAATCCTTATAACCTGCCATTTTTTCAATAAACTTAAAAAATAATAATAACTAAAATAAAAGCATGTACACACATATTTAGCAAAACAATAATCTGACATTTTTCATTGTCATTATCATTCAATAAACTGTTGTTTAACATCACATGAATAGCACTATATTGTTTACATAGCGCTTATATATACAAAACATATCCTTAACAAAACAATTTCATGCCAAGTTCTAACATTTTTTAGAAAAATAATTTGATTCCAACTTCTCATCATCCTAGCAAAATATGGTAGCCAATTCTCTATCAAGTCTTGAAAATGACATTGCTGAAATCTAGAACAAAATCAAAACCTGCAAAATGTATAAAAATAAGGTGATTAGATCTCTTATCCAAAAAACAAACAAACAAACAAACTATGGACTTGTGCCAAATGGGGTGAGTTTCTATAATTTGTAGAAAAAACAAACTATGCTCGACCTGGACTAGGGATAGTAAATTACAATAAGAAATAATTAAATTATAACAAGTAGTATCAATGTACTTATCTCCAAATGTCAAGCATGAACTAAAATTGTTATATAAAACCAAATTTTTATGATATAAATATCTTCATATAAATTTCAACCGTAGGCACAAAAAACATAAATTGAAAGCTTCTTCACCTATTACAAAATGAAAGATAAATGTTGAAGTGAACAAATCCCAAGGTTCATAAAGAATCCCAGCTGATTAGACTTGGCCAGATCCTTTGAAAAAAACTAGTGGTGAACCTGGTTCTTGGTTCCAAACCATGTGAGCAAATCCCATGACTGTAAAGTTATCATAAATGATTGGAGCAAAGCATACCGATCATAAAAATTGGCTTCACGACTTTCAAATAATTGCTAATATTCATTTTCACTGCATGAGTTCAAAGACTTCACTAGAAAGGCACTTGTACCAACACAAAAACTACTACTACTTTATATAATTCAAAAATTTTACTCTTCAAAATTCTTTTACTAAAAAATAAACCAACAACATTGAATATTCTAAAAGACAACCATTGAAGAATTTTTTCCAATTTTCCAAGTAGATTGAGCACGGGTTGAATAACACTAGTCTTTCTTAGAATAGGTACTAAGCTAGCAAAACTATATTAACACTCCAAAAACAATACCCAAAACTAAGAACCAGAGTCTGAGAATTTAGACCTTCAATGGCTTCCCTTGGAGTCTTGAACCCAAGACCAATGCTCTTCCAGAATCGATTCCTACCCTTCCCTGGTCTCTTCCGCTTCCCAGATTTCTTCGAGCTGCAATAAAATTCCCAATATATAAATATATTGGGAAAAAAGGCTCATCTTTTCAAATCAACAAAATAGTATGATATTAACATATCGAATATTGTTTCCAATATAAAATAGTATGATAATATAATTTTATTAAAACAAACACAATTTGAATACACATATCGAATATTTTTTCCAATATAAAATAGTACAATAATATAATTTTATTAAAAGAACCATAATAAAATAGTACGATAATTTAAAATTGAAAAAGGGATTGTGTTACTTCAAACTCAGCTCGAATAAAAACATCTCAAAAATCTCTTGCGCGAGATTTTCTGAGAGAATTTACAAATCACAACAGTTTTAGAATTGAGTTTTCAAGATGGAGTATAAAAGAAATAAACATTTGTTGAAACACTTTCTAAAAAAAAGTTTCCTTTTAAATAACAAATTCTAATATTAGTTGGCTATCTGAGCAACTTGGAATGATACTATGAATTGATGTCATGATAAAGATTCATTTTGAGTTTTTCACAAACATACACCCTGTGGGTAAAACTAATTAACTAACACAGAGAAATCAAACTCAAAATAGTTGATGCCTAGCAATCGAGAGAGAAGGGAGATAGAAAAATTACACTAGTCTCTATTACATACCATGTCTGTAAGAGTTAAAACCTTAAACTCTTATTTCAATTTGGTATAAAATTAAGTCCTTACCAAACTCTGAGATTGAAAAGTGTGTGAAAATGGGTATCCCCCCACCATCTCCAGGGTCCCTCATATCCTCAGGAGTATCAGAAAATTGTATAAGGGAACTAGCAGCTGATCCTTTGATGAAGCATCACATAGACTTCGATGCTTTGACCAAGTTAGAAACCACAGCAACCTGCAATTCATGTAAACAGGAAACATAATTTTCATGTAATTAGAGATACATCACTCTAAGAGGTGGCTCAAAAAGTATTCCAGGTCCCAGGAAACTGTAATTAAAATCAGTCATTTGATAAAAGAATATGTCTTCAAACATTCTTATGAGAGAAATGTAAGAATATAATCCAATACGAATACCACCAACCAAATCCAATATAATTACCAAGCTAATGAAACAAGAGCAGTTTTAAAAAATATCATGCTAACATTGGTAGAAGAAAAATAATAATTGTGACTTTAAATTTTTTGGAGTGTCACTTAAAAGACCAATTTTGGTCATCAGAAAGTATGGATGCAAATTTTACAAGGCAGTTGGTTCACATAATTCTAACAATCGGATTATATGGTGAAAACTTCACAATGGCGAGGATTGAATCATTTTGTAAACAATTAAGGAAAAGGGGACAGCATACAACTATTACTTTTAAAAAGAAATTCAAAGCTATCACACAACATGAAACACTTCTAATAGATAAAACATACCATATCCTTATAAGATGACAATAGCTTCCCGCAATAAAACTCCTGCACCAGCACAAACCAACAAAATAGAGTAATGAAAATTATATCACAAACTACAAAAAAGTGAAAAAACAATAATTATCTAAGGAAACACTCCCATCCGAGAAAATTTCTTGCATTGTTCAATAGTTATACACATTCGAGATAACTTTCCACATTCACCATAGCGAATTCTTGGTCATTTTTCAGTAGTAGGTATACAGAGGAGGAGCAGACATGAATCAAAAGAATCATAAAATGTTATTGTACTATCACACTTCGAATACAACTTCACTCAATTTTACACCATAATAATAACAAAGAACTAATAGCAGTGAGTAGAAAATTTTACAAACAAAAAACAAAAAAATAAAATAAAATAAAAAAGATGAGAACTGTAGTTAAAATTACCTGCTTGAGAGTTGATTTCTCACAAGCCTTCTCTCATATTCCATTCATTCCCTTCAGAACCCCCAAATCCATGTGCGGCATGTACCTAAATCCAGCACCCAATCCAAACACATCAAATCAAAAGGAATCAATTTGATTGCTTGTGCGAGAGATAGGCGTTAACGAGGGATGTTGCGTGCGCTCGACCTTCGGAGGCGGCAGAGAACTACCAGTTCTTGCCTGAGAGCAGCTTCGACCATTGTTTCCGGATGTTCCACTACGCCGCCGACCTCCATAGCCGCGAAGAAGGAGACGGAGATGGTGAGCTCGGGTTCGTGTTTCTAGGGCTTGGCTCTTCTTCACTGAATCGGCTGAGGGCTCGATGGAGGATGGGGGCAAGGGCCCAGCCTTCCCTCTATGCGCGGGGACTCGCAGGGGCCGTGGGGGGCTGAAGCCGCTGCTAGCCCACCTTGGTTGCGTCACTGGATTCAGTTGAAATCCGACCTGCTCAGCCAGTTAAAATACTACCAGATTGGGGAACGATAAGGAGGAGAGGAAGGTGCGTTCTAGGGTTTCGGGGTAAGGAGGAGAAGGAGCGCCACCCAATTATTTTTTCAATCCCGCCGGATTATATTCATCCCGCCGAGCGTAAGGAGAAGGGCCCTATTAGTGTATTTTTTAGGACTGTTTACACATCCGGTCCTTAAAACGTGGTCCCTAAAAGCCATTTTTCTTGTAGTGCTCTTTTCACTACTCACACCAACTTTGCTAGTTTTCAGTCCTTTCTTATAGTTGTCCACTCTCATTTAGAGCCCAAATCCTATCGTGAGGCAGTTCAACATATCCATATTAATTGGCAGCAGGCTATGGCGAAGGAGCTCGGTGCTCTACAACGGATGCACACCTGAGATATAGTTCTGTTGCCTTCTATTGTTACTCGAATTTGTTGTAGGTGGTTTTACAAGATCAAGACCCGTGCTGACGGCAGTGTAGAACGCATAAGGTGTGTCTTGTTGCTCGTGGCTTTATTGAGGAGTATGAAGTTGATTATGGTGAGACTTTTGCACCTATGATGAAGGTGACTAATGTTCATCTTCTGGTAATTATTGCAACTTGTTAGTGGTAACTTTATTAGCTAGATGTGACCAATGCCCTTTTATATAGAGATCTTTCTAAGGAGGTTTACATGGCTCCCCCGCCTAGTCTTTTTCATCCACCCCAGCATGTATGTTGGCTACGTCGAGCTATCTAAGGGCCCAAACAGGCTCCTCAAACCTAGTTTGAGCGTTTCCATAGTGTGATTCATGTTTTTGGTTTTATAGAGCTCTCCCATGACGATGTTGATGCACGCGCAGGGTGCGTAATGACTATCCCATAAGTGTACGAGGTAGATCAAGTAGTAAAGTACCCAAAGGTAGGGTTATCGAATCCATGGGGACTGGAATACTAATACTAACTATCCTTGCTATCTAGTCTAAAACTATGGAAGGAGTTGTGATTGATTGATTATCCTAAAAAGAAACTAACGCGAAAATTGGTAGACTGTGAGCAATCAGAGATGAAACGTGGCACCTAAGATCACGATCCTCCTAGGATTCTTTTGTTAATAATAGAATTCTAAGTATTAGTTATCCATTGATTAATTCTTGGGAGTTCGATAATTGTACCATCCAGATGCCACATCTAATCTCTCAATATAAAGATCAAACTCATTACCTATACCTAGTTATAATCTAACTAAGAGAGATATGGATCTATGCATAAAGAGACAGCAAGTCAAAATCCTAAGCACGTATGTGCCTTGCTAGGATATAACGAGGTATATAACCATGGCTCATGCAAAATACAATCACATAAATCAAGCACAAACTCACAAGAATCATAAATAAAGGAAAGCCAATAAATAAAAGAATTCAATTAACAAATAATCCTAGGGTTCATGTGTGAGGGACCACCGAAGGGGTTTAGCTTCTCATGCTAATGGAAACCATTACAGAGATACCAGAGAAAGACATAATTGAAAATTTGGGGACTCCCTTGCTCGATGTCTACTGCATCTTCGATCTTCTCTGAAAACCTAGCCGTCGCTCGGAACACTCACCAAAGACTAATATGTCAAAGTCCCTTTGGGACCCCGCCCAAAGATGATTTACTCTCCTGCTCCCATAGGGTTTATATAAGCTAAAAACATGAAGCATCGCCTTTCTTAGCACGTTCCTATCTTTGGATAAATTCTAGATAACTTTAGGTTTAAGTTAGAGTGGGTTCAGATAATCTTGAGATAAATTCGGAATTAAGTCGGATTGATTTTCCAAGTCGGTGCAGACTTCATAAAGTGTTCGATCGGATGACCAAATCAAGTTGGATTGACTAGAAACTTTAAGTGGTTATTCCTGACTCCTTTTCCTTTAATCTGAACCGTAGAGATTTGATTTGTAGTCCTATATATCTTAGAATAAATTCCAGAATATTGCAGCTCTTTTACAGATTTCGGCTTCAGGATGCGCGGGTGTGTAGAGCATCTGCACGCCTGTGCAACGTGTTTTTAATGTGTTTTGAGTACAAAGAGTTGCACGGGCTGGTGCACACCCCTGCATAAATATGCATAGGCTGTGCATATCTCTGTAAAGCCCTTTCTCAGCTTGTTTCGTCGTGGTTTGCCCGGTTTCTCGCTCATTTTGCTCCGGGTATCCATTTTACCTACTCATTCACAAAACAAAACCAGAGGAGCACAAAAATATAGGAATTGATGCAAAACAACGTGATAAATGCATGCAAATATGATAGAAATATATGTATAATTTTGCACTTATCAGATGTACTTTTCACTCGCCAAACTCCCCGTGGTTTTACTCTTCTCCTTCTATATATGGATGATATGGTTACTTCTGGTGATGATGTTGATACTATACTTTCTCTGAAGCAATAGTTACAACAAGAGTTTAATATATTGGTCATCTTCGCTACTTTCTGGGTTTTTTGGTAGCTTATCCTCGTCGTGGATACTTAGTGATTAAGCAAAAGTACATCTTTGATATTCTCAGTCTGGCATATCTTACTGATCTTCCTACTGCTGTTACTTCTATAGAGCTTCATCACTGACTTTCCACTTCATATGGTGAGCTTCTTCCAGATCCCATTCGCTATCTAACGATTGTGGGTGCTCTTGTCTATTTGACTATCAGCCGGCCAGACATTGTTTATGTTATTCGTCTACTCAACTAGTTAGTTTGTTAGTACTCCCCACTCTCTTATTATGTATCACGTTTTCTTGTTATTTGCTATCTATCTGGTACCATCACACACTCCATGTTTTTCTTTGCTTCTTCATCTCTGAAGCTTCGAGCTTACTCTGATGCTAACTAGGTTCGTGACTCTAATGATTGGGAGTCTACAACTGGTTTCTGCATTTTCCTTAGTAATTCCCTTGTTTCATGGAAAAGCAAGAAATAGAAGACTCTTTCTACTGCTAAGGCTAAGTATGGTGTTATATCCTCTACAGCCAAGGAGGTCCTTTGGTTTTGTCAGCTTTTGATGGACTTTGGTGTTTCAGTTACTACTCCGACTCCTATTTATCGTAGCAACTAGAGCCCCATCAAGATTGTCGGTACTCCAGTTATTCACGAATGGAGAAAGCATTTTGAGGTTGCCCTTCACTTTGTTCACCATCATTACCTTGGTGTCATTCTCTCTTTTCCTTATATTGCCTCAACAAAGCAGATTGCAGATCTGTTCACCACGCACACCCTTTCTCAAGTTTTCTGTTCTTGATTGGTAAACTCTCGGTTTATGATCAACCGTGAGTTTGAGGGGAGTGTGTTACACACACACACACACACACACACACACACACACACACACACACACACACACACACACACACATATATATATATATATATATACACACGCACTTGTTACAGTCTAGCCAACTATAATACTGTTTATTTAAGGCCACCTCTCATTTGGCCACTTTGAGAGTATTTTAAGGATTTCTAATCGTATGGATGGAAAGAAAATCGAAAAAGAAGCTAGCATATCGATTTTCATACAATTTGATGAAGTGATGACCATTCATCTTAATGGTTCTTATTTTATAGTTATGGGAGCTCTATAAAATAAGAAACATTAACTGTGAGGATCATCACCATACCAAATTATATGAAAATCAACATGTTAGCTTTTTTTTCAATGTTCTTTCTATCCGTATGGTTGGAAATCCTTAAAACACCCTCTAAGTGGCCAAATCGAAGGTAACCTTAAATGAACAGTGTTACAGTTGGCTGGACTGTAACACTTCCATATATATATATCTATATATATATATATATATATATATATATATATATATATATATATATATAGTTTGTACATGTCTTTTATATCATATGTCCAATGTATGGGCATCACACCGTATATTTGTATATATCCTTTGGGGCATTGCCGTAACACTAGCTGAGCTTATTTATACCATTCTCATTCTCTCACATTCTCATTTATAGCTGAAACTTAGATCATCATGTTGTGCATTTAAATTTATTTCTGGATGTACTTAGAAAAGAGAAGTTATTTGCTAACTTGAAGAAGTGCACCTTTTGCACTGATAAACTTGTGTTTCTTGGTTTTGTTGTGAGCACAAAAGGAATACATGTTGATGAAGAGAAGATTAAGGCGATTTAAGAATGGTGGAGTCCCACGAGTGTAGGTCATGTTCGTAGTTTTCATGGACTCACTAGTATTTATAGGAGGTTCATGAAAGACTTTAGCAGCATCATTGCACCACATACTGAAGTCATCAAGAAGAACGTTGGATTCAAATGGGGAGACGAGTAGGAGACATTCCATTTGATCAAGGAAAAATTAACCCATGCTCCCTTATTTGCTCTGCCTAATTTTACTAAAACATTTAAAATTGAATGTGATGCTTTAGGTATGCGTATAGGCGCAGTTCTTATGCAATGTGGAAGACCAATTGCATAGTGACAAATTAAGCGAGCATCCTTAAACTACCCTTTTTATGATAAAGAATTGATTGCATTAGTCTGAGCATTGGAAACAGGGCAACACTACCTGTGGCCTAAGGAGTTTGTGATTAATACTAATCATGAGTCTATTAGCTCTCATGTGTTATATGTTTTAGGACCAAAATATGATGTTTAGAGTGAATTTGTATGTTTTTTGGTTCTAATATTCAATTAATACCCATCTTGGTTTGCCACACTTGGTTTGCCACACTTGATTTGTGGACTTTTGTTATTAATTTCACATTTATAGGCTCTAAATCAAGTGGATTTTACTTGTGTCAAGTGAGAGCAAACATAGAGTAAAGACTTAGTGCAAAAAAAGAGAAGAATCACGAAAAAGGGCTACCAGGAGTTGAACTTCATGACGTTAGTCTCTGAGTGCACAACGTTCAAGCATTGCGACGTTCAAATCTAAGCCTCAGGATGCTAATTATCAGAAACTCCCAGGTTCCCAGTGTTGTGATACTCAAGCATGAATGTCACGATGCTGGGTCGGGGCTATAAAAATAAGGGTATTTTCCAAGGGTTTCTTATCGAGGCTTGAGGAAGCTACCAGGTCCAAGGCAATGATCCAGTGAGATTTTAGGCGACTAAAGGAGAGGAGAAGCTCAAGGCTAAGGGATAAGCTTGACTTTAGTGTCGATTTGTAGTTTTATCCCTTGTATTTACTGAATCATGGATGTGTATATTAAATCTCACAATACTTTGCTTCCAATGTTTGTGATGTGTGACTAGAATACTATTTCTAGAGTTGTATGACTCATATGACATTATTATCTTTATTATCCTATGATTTTTTGAGTTAGTTTACTCTTTGGATGTGCTTGTAACATGTATCTTCATAAATCATACATCGAAAAGTGACCTGCCGCACCCAAACAGGGACAAGTCCCCGCCTAGATGCAAGGCCTCAGATTCCTAGTACAGATCATATATAGAGATAACAACGAAATAATTAAAATAGAGGGGGTTTACACATTCCCACACCAATACATACTCAAATAAACATAAGGGTCTATACGACCCTACAAAAAGTAAACTGTCACCCCAAGAGTCCTACAAAAATAAGAATACAATTTAACAAGTCTCACATACTCAAGAAATAGAACGATTCACACACCATGAATAAATATACAGAGTCAAATAACTGCGACTCAGAAGAAAATCCCCACCTATGCCCAATCCTATGCCTCGTCGTCACCTGAGAAAAAGAGTCAACCAAGTGCATTAGCCTAAAGAATAGGCCCAGTAGGATCACATAAAAAGGAATAATGGCATAAAGCTAGATCTATATAAGTAAACAATAGCTCAAATGGTACAAAAGCAGAATAACATAGTCAAAGCAAAGGAGATCCAATATCAAGTAGAATGTCAATAGACAAGGCAAGCCAATCAAATCAGAATATACAAACAAAACTCCAAAGATACATCTCCCTAGCAGTATACCAGTCTCCGTCCTAGTGATGTTGGTCGACCCAATATCAACGTCGGCCCAGTGCCATAATAAAATTCTAGCATAAGAGATATCAGTGACGGTATTGACTCAGTATCAGAAACAGCCCAGTGCTAGACATCGACCCAGAGTCCAAATCGGCCCAGTGTCGAACTGCTAGTGTGGGAGATATCTATGAAGCAGAATATCATCATAAATACATTGTAGAGAGTGTGTGTGTGTATACAAGGAAACAACATCTCGAATACACTGCCAAAACTCTCAGAGAATTCAAAACAGAGCAGGAATAAAAGATAGATTCCAACATTCATCTAGCAGAACAGAAAGCAAAAGATGAACTCTAATATCCATCTAGCATAACAGAACAGAAAATTACCCACAAAGTCAACTTCTTCCACTTGTTCAGCCTTGCCCTCCTCTCTGTCTTGTTCCCACATCCATTGTACACTATTACTAGTATTTGTGGTTTACAGCTGATGGTCTCCAACTTCTTGCTGATTGCCTCTACCTTGGTTGCCAGATTTGTTATCACATCCATATCCTAAATTCCGGCCATCTTGCTTGGTTTGGCACTCTCTGAACTCCACTAATATCCGTTGGTGACCATCTCGTCTATCAATTCTCTTGATGTGTCGGGATCCTTACTTCAAGGTGAACCATTAGTTGTAGTATCCAACATTTTTTTTGTAGCCACGTTTAGTCTATTGTAGAAGGTTTGGACTTGCATCTAATCTTCTATACCATGTTGTGGACACTTTCGGAGCATATCCTTGTATCTCTCCCAAGTATCGTACAGTGTTTCCAACTCCATCTATTTAAAAGAAGAGATGTTGCTTCGAAGTTTCATTATTTTGGCCAACACAAAGTAAGTACCTCATAAGAAACTTCTCTGTCAACTGGGCCCATGATGTGATGGATCCATGTGGTAAGGAGTTCAACCACTGCTTCGCTCGTCCCTTCACCGAAATGGGGAACAACCTAAGATGGATGGTTTCCGTAGAAACTTCGTTTATTAAAATTGTTGTCGGTGATTTCGAAGAAGCTTTGTAGTAGTATATATGTGTCTTTATCTTGGAAACCATCAAACTGGTATGACTACTTAACCATCTGGATGACTTGGGGCTTTAACTCAAAATTGTAGCCATTGACTGGTGGCAGAACGTTGCTTGAGCCGATCCCATCTAGGTTTGGCCTTGTATAATCCGATATAGATCGGGCTGGTACTGCTATTGTTCTTGATTGGTTAACCTTTGTGCTAGATTCTACTGTAGCCTTCTTTTTACGAAGGGCTTCCCTCAATCGCCGGCGAAGATCGCTCTCAAAGTCTGGGTCAGGTACTTCATCTAGATATGGAACACTGCTTCTGGTCATGCACTATCGCCTGCTCAGAAAGAAAGCGAAATTAGATAAAAAAAAAAGAGAAAATTTTCTTAATTAAATAAATTATTTTTTTATAGAGAACTAGATAAAATAAATAAACTAATAAATTCTAATGTTCCTAGCGTTTCTTGACCCTGACAACGGCGCCAAAAACTTGATGAGTGCATAGGGTGCACTGTATCTCTCTCGCAAGTATATGGGGTCGATCAAGTAGTAATGTATACTTAGGTGGGGTAGTCGAATCCACAGGGACTGGAATCCTAGTACTAACTATCGTTTGCTATCTAATCTAAGAGTATCGAAAGTGTTAGAAGTCTAGTGAGATAAGTAATTAACCTAAAAAAGTAAACTAACAGGAACAATCTGTAGATTGGAAAAGATCAGAGATGAGACATGGTACCACATATCGTAATCCCTCTTGGAATCCTTTAATCGACTAACTCCTCAATATTGGTTATCTGATGATCTATCCTTGGAGAGCATAATATATGCACTCGATCTCCTCTCAGCTTGTATAGCACACCCTATCACATATATGCCTAAATCTAACCTGATAAGATCTTCTCTTTCTAACTACGTAGATATGCAATTTAGGCTTTTGCACATGCAAACTACAAGCATATGCATGATGATACCTAAATCTAACCTACATAGACTCATCTTCCTAATCAAGCAAGACATATGACCTGGGCTACCGCTCTGTAAACCATAACCATATGCGTAATAGACCATCCACAAAAACAATCAATATGAAGAGGGAACCAATAATAAATAAAAGAAGTCAATCATAAATTCATCCTAGGGTTCATTTGTCCGAGGCACCACAAGGGGTATTAGTCTCTAATGCTAATAAAAATAACAATGGTAATCAAGAAGAGAGACATAGTTTGAAACATGGATAACTCCCTTGCTCGATGTCTTCTCTGCCTACGAATCTCCTTCGAAACCCTAGCCATCGCTATGAAGATCGCCTCGAGACTAGTCCGATCAAAAGTTCTCCTTTGTGGTGAATATACATGGCTATTTATAGATTTGAGATCAGCAAAGCATGCACGTGTTGCTCTCAAACACGCCCGTGTTGACCTCCCGCTTTTTGAATTTACGTAGTTTCAAATCCCAAGAGATGCATGCCAGTGTTCATTAGCACGCCCGTATTACCTTGGTGCATGGTCGTGTTCACCTTAGCAAGTTGTCTTTTTAGCCATTTTCGTCCTGTTTTCTCCCAGTTCTCGTTCCTTTTGCTCCGGGCACCTATTTTACCCGCTCAATCACAAAACAAACCCAAAGGAGCACAAAAATAGGGAAATCGATGCAAAACAATAGGATAAGTGCATGCAAATAGGGTGTAAATATATGTATAATTGTGCACTTATCAAGTGCACACAAGTACTTAGGCTTATCAATGAATAGCCCTTGTCCGTAGCAACAATATCATTACACATAGGAGAAAATCTATACAAGTCAATAGAGTCATACAACCTTAGAATTATAATATCTGGAAAAATCCCTACACCCTTTATTATCGATTACTGTTTTCTAATAGTTTGGTTAGTAATCTCATCCTCCTTTGGATAGAATAACTGACCAAGCAAGTTAGTAGGTTAGTGCTTATCTAGCCCTAGTAAGCCTTCCTTGTGGATTCGACCCGGTACTTATCGAATTTTATTACCAACGACCACGTACACTAGCGTGCGATGGCTTGAGTGTTCGAACTCATAGCCGCTGGTCAACAAAGCATAGTGTGTACACTTTCCTCACGATCAGAGTCCTTGAAACATTTGAACGGCCAACACAAGTTGAATATGAGACATACATGAAGGGTGGAATTCATTGAGGCATTTCCATATGTCATCTAATACAAGCAATGTAAGGAAAACACATTATAGATGCACTTTCTCAAAGGTATGTATTAATCTCTACTCTTGATGCAAAATTACTTTGTTTTGATCACATTAAAGAATTGTATCCTTTAAACCATGAATTTTGTGAGAAGTTTGAACTTATAAGAAAAATGCAGTGGGTAACTTCTTTACGTACGAGAATTTCTTTCTTGTTTCATAAGAAGTATTTGGGTGTCCCAAATTGCTCTTTGCATGATTTGTTAGAAAGGGACTCGCATGGTGGAGGTTTAATGCTACACTCTGGAGTTGCTAAAACCTTAGCCGTTTTACAAGAACACTTCTACTGGACATATATGAAAAGGGATGTTGGGAGCATTGGCGGTAGATGTGTCACATGTAGGCAAGCAAACTCCTGAGTGCAACCTCATGGTTTATACACGTCATGTCATCACTGCCCCATTCATAGTGAGCCTTGGATCGATATTTCAATGGACTTTGTGTTAGGTTTACCTAGGTCTAAACTTGGAAGAGATTCAATTTTTGTGGTTGTAGATAGATTTTCTAAGATGACACATTTTATTCCATGCCATAAAACCGATGATGCTTCCCATGTTGCAAATTTGTTCTTTAGAGAAATTGTAAGATTACATGGTATGTCTAGACCAATAGTTTCGGATAGAGATGTTAAGTACTTGAGTTACATTTTGAATACTTTGTGGTGTAAATTAGGGACTAAGCTACAAACTGATGGTCAAATCGAGGTAGTGAATAAGACTTTGGCTACTTTGTTGAAGGTTATTATTAAAAAGAACATCAAAACTTAGCAAAACTATTTACCACACGTTGAGTTTGCTTTAATCATATTGTTCCTACTACTAATTTTTCACCATTAGAAATTGTGTATGGTTTTAATCCTTTAACTCCATTGGATTTAACGCCATTACCGTTGTCTGAACATGCTAACTTGGATGGAAACAAAAGACTAAATTTGTTAAGTAGATGCATGAGAAAACAAGACTCAACGTTGAGAGGAAAACGAAGCAAAATGCAAAACAAGCTAAAAAAGGGTGCCGATAGCTTATTTTTAAACACGAAGATTGGGTTTGGTTTCACTTGAGGAAAGAAAGATTTCCAGAACAACAACATTCTAAGTTGATCCCGAGAGGAGATGGACCCTTTCAGGTTCTTAAGCTCATAAATAACAATGCATACAAGTTGGATTTGCCAAGTGAGTACTATGTTAATATCACTTTCAATCTTACTAATTTAAGCTTTTTTGATGTAGGTGATGATTTGAGGACAAATCATTTTCAAGAGGTGAGGAATGATGAGGGCATGACAAACAAATGGAATGTAGATCCTATTCAAGTTTCAATTGACCCGGTTACAGGGGCTCGAACTAAAAGGTAAAAGGAAACTCTCATTGGGTTGATTCAACACATTTGGACTGAGATACATTTTTTTAATAGGGCTGAGATACATTTTTGAGGGCCAAAGAAAAATGTTTCACGTGTTCCACAAGGTTGTATTTACATGATTCAAGTTTTGGAATAATTTGGGAATAAAGTACAGAGATAGCGTAGCTCAAAAATTGTGTGAACTAAAACTTAGTTTTCTAAATTGGTAGCTTATATGATTTTGACTCATCAAGGATGGTGGTCGGCTGCAATCTTTTTAATTTACCTTTTCTTATTTATTATAGGGTGGTTTTTGCTTGCATTCCCCTGTAAAAATGCAAAACTACTTAAATGCCCTTGTAAAAATGATATTTACTTGTATACCCCTACAAATCATCTTTTATTGCTTATATGCCCTTGTGGTAAAGTTGACCCTTGATGGTGTTAAATCAATAGATTGAATTCGGTCAAATTATTAAAATGAGTTTGCTAAGATACCCCTCTATTTTTTTTTTTGTACATATGAATTATTTGAAATAGTAAATGACCCTTATGGATTTGCTAATATACCATTCTAATTTTTTATATATTTTATGAACATTTAAGTTATTTAAAATTATAAATAACTTTTCTTATATACCCTTATATATTTTCTTTTTTGGAATTTAGCTTTTTAGTTAATGACTTTTATATTGAGAAATATTTATATGATTCTTACAAACAAATTTAAAAAAAATTACATTATTATATGATTACATGATTTTTACAAACAAATCCACAAAAATTTATATTATTATAATCCACAAAAAATTTACCACATGTGACAATATATAACAAACTATAACATAACATGTGACAATATATAACAAACTGATATGGGGTAAAATGGTTAAACCTATAAGATGCCGACACGTGGCGTTTATAATGATATAGGGAATATGGGTGAAGGAAGATAAAGATATGGTGATGATATAATTATCCCAAAACATAAGGGTTAATTTGCAAAGTGGCACAATAAAATCCCAATCTCTTCATCGTCTCTGACTCAGCCTTCTCCACCGCCTTTGTTCTCCACCGCCTTGGATTTCTTAAGGGTTAAGTTATGAGAGCTTATAAAAGGAGGAGGTTCTTGAACCATTAAAAAAAAGGAGAAAAAGGGAGAAGAAATGTTTGCTCAATGAACTCTGGTTCTCTCTCTCACAAAAAGGACAACTCTGATTTTCTCTCTCAGAAAAGAAGGGCAACTCTGAAAAGAAAGGCAACTCTCAGAAAAGAAGAAAACTCTGAGTCGACGATTTCCTTTCTCTCTTTCTCAGTTGGGGAATAAAATCTGACCCAAATCAAATCCGACCCAAGTCAAATCCGACCCAAATCAAATCCGACCCGACAGAATGGTGTGCTCCAAATCCGACAATCTTCAAGGCCGAGCCAAATCGCTCTCCCTCTCCGCCGAACCCCGGTGATGTATATTCTAGTCTTCTTGATTTCTATTTCTCTGAGAGGCTCCAGCCGATGAGCCGCCCTCTCTTGTTCCTCGGAACTATTGTTATCCTCTCCAAGAGGATCCTAAATATTGTGCCCAACTTGTGCATAGTGAATTGCCTCCTCAGCGAGGCCCGTGGTTTTTTCCTCAGATTTACGGGGTTTTCCACGTAAAATAGGTGTGCCTTATATTTCTGTCTTGGATAATTAACTCTCATAAGATCTTAGTATCTTAAATATAAATTTTTAACCGTTCGGCTAGATCGGTGTCAATCCTAATGGCGACGCCGGTTTTTAGCCGTAACACAAACCGATATGAATTACCATAAAACTCATGCATATTTGATTGGGAGGAGAATCTGAAAGGCTAAATGTGTCTTTTTGCATGTGAAATCTAATCAAAGATGGGCACATTCAACAAAGCACAACAAGATGTCTTTTTTTTTTACAAAGGCAACAAGCGCACCCCCTTTCCTCCAGGAGAACCTCTATCTCTATGGTTTCAACAGGGTTTTTACCTCCATGAAGTTGTTATAAATATATAATATTATTACCACATTCCATATCAAAATGTTGTTGTTGTCTAATGGTTAGAATTCTATGCTAAGTTAGTGGAGACTTGCTTTCGAACCCCAACAACTGTAATTTGTTTTTTAAATTAGTACTAATATCTCTTATAAAATTTAACTTTTGCTCATATATTCCTGATAAATCCTTTTTTTCTGCCTCTTATCTCAATGGTTTTTTTTTATTATTTGAACATAATTCCAATATCATAATTTTTTTATTGTGATTTCTATGTTTTTTTACATACATTACTCCAATAAAGAATAGATGGAATTAGACTTGTACCGAAAGAATTAAAAAGAAAATCAGTGAATTAGTATAAACAAGTAATCTTAAGTTTAAATTAATATATATTTTTTAATATTTATAATTTTTTTTAAGTTGAAGTCAACACCCCCTTAATTTTGCTTTTGGTTCTGCCACTGGGTCTCTATTATACCAAGGTTCTTGTTACAATATTAACAACAGGTTTCAGATTGATATAAATCTGTTTCTAGATTGTCTTGGAGTCTTTCTTGATCTACTATTTTCTTAATTTATCAGTGAGGATCTCTTTTTTTATTATAAAAGTGGATAAACCACATTCATTTATTAATTGTTAAGGTGATGGGATACATTGTGTAAATAGGTAGGTAGCTATTCAAAGTTATACGGGGTATCCATATACATATGGGGATAGCCTTTCACCTGTGTGATATGTGCCCTTAAGTGACATCCTCAAAGTCGTCTCCTCCCTTTGTCTCTTCCAATGGGTCGGCCTGGTTAAAAGTCAGGTGATGCGATACAACCGCAAGTGTATGGGTCGTAACAAATAATAAAGTGGACTTGAAAGTCGGGCTATCGATCCTCAAGGAGATGGAAGTGCTAGTACCCACTATTCATCTACTATCTAGTCTATCCAAAGGTAGTTGATTATGCTAATTCTAACTAATCAATTCAAAACACAAACAAGGGAATCGAGTTTCTCTTAAAGTCAAACAATCATAAAAAAGGGGACGCTCGGACAATTGAATCCCTCTTGAACTTCTAAAAGATGAATGCTACTCTCTATCTCGACATTTGATTGATCCTTGGTCAAGGGTTCCTATGGTGCTTTCACTCCCTCTTTCGAGGCGAATTACTAATCCTAGTGCCCTTACCAATGATGTTCTAGGGAACCTAATTCTTGGAGGGATTATGGGAATAATACATCTAAAGGACTCGCTCTCCTTAGTACTCGGGTTCCAGGTATACTCACAATCCCCACTATTGGAGATCGTCTACACACGGGGAGGCATTCACTTCCTCCCCCATATGGACTATGAAAATCCCTCCGGGCTCTCGCAACATAGAGGGATTAACTTATATTAAAACATCCAATAGACTCAATGAGATTCAACCAAACAATCAAAGATAGAGAGATAACATTAATTAAAATATGTCCAAGGGTTCATCAATCATCCAAGCATCTACAAGATTAGCCCTCCATGAAAGGGGGGCATCAATCCAAAACAAAGATGAAGACAAACAAGGAAATTATAAGGAATAACACTAATGCATACACCGTTGATGGCTTCCTTGATCCCCTTCCAATGATTTCCCCTCTTCTTGCTCCAATAGCTTCAAGACAACGATCTCCAAGCTTTCCCCAAGATTAGGCTCTCTCCCCAAGCTGCTTCCCCTTTCTAAACCCTCATTAGTTGGCTTTTATACCTCTAGGGTTTTTAGGGTGAGATTTACCAAATTGCCTCCTTCTAGGTCTGTAGATTCGCTGAAATTTACGATATATGGGTCCGTATACGGGCATATATCAGCCCGTATACGGTCCAACCACCTCCATACGGTCTGTTATATGGGCCATATACTGGCCCGTATTCCCTTCAGGTGCCAGTATACAGCCGTATGTCAACCCGTATAGATGCCCGTATGGGCCCTTCTAGGTTCTCTGAGGTCCCGGTTTCTCTCGAAATGCTTTCTTTCTTCCGCGGTCCTGGTATTTTGCCTTTTTTTTATCAGAATGAATATATTTTAAGTATCGGTGGGTAAAAAGTCTTCAAAATTACATGCCAAGCATATAAGAATATGATACAAAATTATGCTCAAATGAACACTTATCTAATATCTCCACACTTAAAGGTTTAGTTGTCCCCATGCAATGAAAAGAAATCAACAAAAGAAAATATAAGTGTTCATCCTCTTGGCCATGAAATGTATGGCTCAACTCTTTTCAAGTTCACCATCCATGTGCTTTGTTCTACCATTTCCACGTCAGGGCCTAAATAGATCTCATGCAAGACATCATTATAGTTCTAGACAAAGCTTATTCACTCCACATGCCATGTTCTAAAAAAAAAATTTGCAAGACAAACACCTCCTCAATGGGCTCTAGAGGGTTCTTCAGGCCCTAAGATCAGTGAAATCCCCTTAGATTAGATAAGTAGTGGACAAATAGGAAGACCCTCCCTTTTTTTTTATTGGTAGGGCATCCCTAATGGATCCGACTTTTCTGTATTTAAAGATCAATGTAGAGTGTAGTTCCTTCTCTTCGCAGAGTGATCATGCTGATTAGGCACCAGGGCACTTAGCTACTAAGATGGTTACAACTCTGCATGGTTGTGTTCATGCTAAGTAATAATTTTTCAAATTGAGGGACACTCTTATAGGAAGCCGGAACCCCAAACTACCTCATCAAACAAAGCAGCAGAACACTGTCTTTATTTCTTCGCGACTATTATGTACAACTATTTTATTCTCTCCCTACTTGTCCACTAGGTCATATTATGAGGGGTTAATGAATTGAATTAGTACCACGAGATCTCTTGGAGCCATTAAAATTTGTATTTAGCTATTAAAGTAAAAAGAACATGGCAATGGGTTATCTATTGTCTCTAAAGATCATAAGTGTCACAGAGATGTTCTTTAAATGCCCATGGTGTTTCATAGGAGAGTTTAACAAAATTATGTGCCAAGATGGTGCCTTAGAAATAGAGCGTGCCCACATGTTTCCTTAAGGCCTTTGTCGAGGCATGCTAGTCATAAAAATTTAAAAATCTGCAATGAATTTCAATAATAGCTACCTATCTCCACACTTAAAGTTTTGCTATGGATGTATAAAGATAAAGGATAGGTAGCAACTCATCTCCACACTTAAAAGTGTACATTGTCCTCAATGTACGAAATAATTCCAAAATTAAATATGCATAGAGAAAGGTGAACTAAAACTTCCCCGGTTAATTTGGTGTGCTAATCAGTTTCCATGAAGTTGGTGTTTGGCGACTATCGGGGAATGGTGATACAAGTTCCACTTCTGCAAAGCAAGGGAAAGATCATCATAACTCCATAGAAAAGAATGGGAAAGCAATGGAGTCCATAGAAAATAAACAGAAGGATAAGTGTAGCAGGGTGATGCCCTTGCTAGCCATACACGGTGCAAGAAAATAAGATCATAAGTCCAACAAACAAGAAATATAAAAAAAAAAATGCACAAGAAAATAAAACCTCATCAACACAATGAAAAAGAGAAATATCCAAGTCCTTAGGCTGCTGGGTCATCAGCTGGTGCCTCGTGTGCTGCTCTAGGGGGCCCCTGTGATGGAGGAGGTGCAAATGCTGGGTGCCTGCGGATGAAGATAGACAGCTCTGTGAACTGGTCGACCAAACGGCGCTACTCCGTGAGAATAGTATCCTGGGTGGCACGAATGTCTGAGGTCTGCTCCTCCAGCAGCTCGAATCGGCTCCTACTCGCTGAAGATAGAAGCTCGCCTGCAGGAGATAGGATGTCAAAGTCCTTCGAATCAGACGCCTAGTCATCCTCAGAGCTGTAGGCACTCTGGCCCACCAGTGTATAGCGGCTCCCGGAGTGCTTGACGAGCCCCATCTGGCATAAAGTGCTTATCCCCAGGCTGCTCATAAGCTAGAGTATCTCCATGCCCTCCGTCTTTTCCTCGAGGCCCATTCTAATGATGAGGCGAGTAATGTAGGGCCCCACAATAATTGTCTTCAACCGGGTGTGGGTCCGCTGGTGCACCAAGTAATTGGCGAGTACGTACCCTAAATAGATAGGTGCCCGCTCGAAAATGCTGTAGAGAATGAAGAGGTCGGTGACGTTGACCTTCCCAGTGTTGTCATCTCGCCCCGTGATGGAGCAGCTGACTAGTGCGTGGATGAAGCGGTGGACCGGATCAAACATAAGGGATGCCTTCTTGTTCTCATGGCGTCCCCCAAGCTGGAGCCAGAAGCGCGTAGGTATGATGATGTCCTCGGGAAGGAAGTGAGGAGGCGAGTGTGGAAGGCGTGCCTATCATAAAATGCCATGAGCATCGAGAAGCGGATGTAGCTCATGGTTCTCTTCTCCCTAAAAGCTGAAAGGATACCATTGTGAGGGAGCGCTCCTGGATGGCACTCCGATCGGCCTCAAACGTGCTCAGGACCTCGAGAGTCACCTCACAGAAGGTCGCGTGGTTGATGGAGAACACCCTATCCCATCTACCAACCATGAGCATGCTCTGTACTCGGTCCGCGATCCCAAGCTCGGTGGCTACTTCCCAATCAATGTATCGCGTTCGCCTAAAGGGCTTGGCGGCTAGCCTTTGGTAGTGATGGTAGAAGTGCTTCTCTTGGAATTGCGGTGTGGTGGAGGAGCCTTCCCAGGTCCTTTGCTTTGTGGATGCTATTACTTTCCTCGGCATGGCTACAAAACAGTCAAAAGGGGTGTTAGTGCGAATGAGAGTATTAAAGAGATTAATCAAACAAAAATTTGCGCACTACGGCCCTCGATGGGCCCTATACGGGCATCCATACGGGGGGGTATACGGCCCGTATGACCCCACCTGGGAGTCATAAGGGGTTCCATATGGGCTGTATATCAGCTTATATGGGTACACCTAAGGGCCAGACGGGCTGCTATACAGCCCGTATACGCCTGGGGGCAGCGGTGCCGACCCCTAACGGCGTACACAACCTTATTCTCATGTCATTCACCCCCATTTCTCTTCCTAAACTCTAAACATGCCTTAAATCAATGCATTCGCATAAAAATTTGACGCACAAAGGCATTTAATCATCTCAAATCCATTCAAAATACATTCATTAATTCAATCCCTAGGGTTCTAAACATGGTGATGATGGATCAAATCAATAAATCAAAGCATTAGAGATCATACCTAGAGAGAATGAGTGCCCAAATTAATAGTATTGACGAGGAGAGGACTCGAGTCGACGTGGAGGTAGGTGGGGTCAGCTAGGGCTTGAAAAAGAAATGAGAAAGTTTCCTTTATAACGCCCCAAACCCCGCCGTATATGGGCTATATATCAGCCCGTATACGCCACTGGCTGGGTCATACAGGCCGTATGATAGCCCGTATACCCCATTAGAGGGGTCATACGGCCGTATGATAGGCCGTATAACACCCCGTATGGACCTGGGTTTGGCTTATACAGCCAATCCATGACTCCATTCAAATCCTCCTCATGCTACCTAATGACAATTATGAATCTAGGACAATGAATGGATCGACAACCAGTAAGATGGTACAATGTACTATGAAAACGGGCATGAAACATCTCATTCATTTATTCCAAACACATATAATCTAACTAATAAAAAAAATTGTAACTAAAGAAAATTTATAGGACTTGGGTTGCCTCCCAAGAAGTGCTTGTTTAACGTCACTAATTTGACGTACCTGTACCTTACCTCATGGAGGTTCGAATACCTTGAAGCTTTCATTGGCTCCTCTCCTAAAGTTTACATTATAGTACAGCTTGAGCCGATGGCCGTTTACCTTGAATGTGCCCCTCTCATGGTGGTGAATTTCCACTACACCGTGAGGATGAACCTTGGTGACGGTGAAAGGTCCGGACCACGTAGATCGCAACTTTCCTAGGAAAAGTTTGAGTCTTGAGTTGAATAACAATACATGATCTCCTTCCTTGAACTGTTTGTGATTCTTTAGCCTTTTATCATGATGCTTCTTGATTCGCTCCTAGTATAACCTTGAATTTTCATATGCAAATAACCTTCATTCTTCAAGTTCATTCAATTGGAGCTTCCGTTCATCGCCAACGAGTGAGATGTTCGAATTCAAGAATTTGGTTGCCCAATAAGCCTTATGCTCATGTTCAATCGGTAGATGACATGCTTTGCCATAGACAAGCCTATAGGGGATACTACCAATTGGTGCCTTTTATATGGTGCAATAGGCCCAAAGTGCATCATCCAATTTATCCGCCCAGTCCTTCCGATTGTATGTGACCGTCCGTTCAAGGATTTTCTTCAGTTGTCGATTAGATACTTCCACTTGCCTGCTTGTTTGAGGATGATATGGAGTAAAGGTGCGGTGGACTACATTGTATCGCTTTAGGATCTTAGCAAATTGAGCGTTACAAAAGTGTGTCCCTCGGTAACTAATGATGGCTCTTGGGGTCCCGAAACGAGAAAACAATCTTTTGAAGAATCCCACAACCCCCCTTGCATCACTAGTGGGTAAGTCTTGTGCTTCTACCAACTTAGAAACATAATCCACCGCAACTAAGATAAATTTATTTCCCCGAGAGATAAGGAAAGGCCCCATAAAATCAATCCCCCAAACATCAAATACTTCGCACACCTGAAGCGAATTCTGTGGCATCTCATCCCGCTTAGATATATTGCCAAATCATTGACACCTATCACAGGATTAGACATATCTTTGTGCATCGTGGAATAAAGTTGTCCAATAAAACCCCGCATCGAGAATCTTCCTTGCTGTTTTATTTGCACTGATAGCCCACCTGTCGGTCCTGCGTGACAATACTCAAGAATTTTCAGCCCTTCTTCCTTCGAGACACACCTCCTTATGACTTGATCAGCCCAAATGTGAAACAGGTAAGGATCATCCCATGTATAGTATTTCAGTTCCGAGAGAAACCTCCTTTTTTGTGAATAGTTATAGGACTTTGGAAGAGATCCAACAACTAGATAATTTGCAATGTCAGTGAACCAAGGTATTTCCTTCTCCTCACTAATCGCCTGCGTTTGCTCTTGTACCACTTGAAGGTTGTATAAGTACTCCTCCGGGAACTCTTCCTTGATATCCCTCTCCTTCAACAAGTCTCTATTTGGGTTTTCCAATCAGGATAAGTGATCAGCGGCTAGATTCTCGGCGCCTCGTTTATCCTTTATTTCCATATGAAATTCTTACAATAGTAGAACCCAACGGATCAATCTTGGTTTGGCATCCTGTTTAGTCATGAGATAGCATAATGCTGAATGATCGGTGTACACCATAACCTTAGAAAGCACCAAGTAAGGTCGGAACTTATCAAATGCAAACACTATGGCAAGAAGCTCCTTTTCAGTAGTAGTGTAATTTGCTTGGGCATCCGTCAAAGTCTTGCTAGCATAATAGATGGGTTGGAAGTGCTTGTTCCTCCGTTGTCCCAAAACTGCGCCGACTGCATGATCACTTGCATCGCATATGAGCTCGAATGGGAGGTTGCAATCTGGGGTGGTCATGATCGGAGCTTGCACAAGCTTCTCCTTCAAGATAGTGAAAGCCACTCGGCATTCTTCGTCAAACTCAAAGGAAGCATCTTTTTCTAGCAATTTGGTCAATGGTTTGGCTATTTTAGAGAAGTCCTTTATAAATCTCCTATAGAACCCGGCATGCCCCAAAAAGCTTCTGATGGCTTTCAATGAAGTTGGTGGAGGTAGTTTTTCGATTGTGTCAACTTTTTCTTTATCCACTTCAATACCCTTGCTCGAAATCTTGTGACCCAGAACAATTCCTTCTTGGACCATGAAGTGACATTTCTCCCAACTTAGCACCAAGTTAGTTTCTTCACATCTGATTAACACCTTCTCTAGGTTTGCAAGGCAAAAGTCAAATGAATCTCCAAACACCGAGAAGTCATCCATTATGTTCTCCACAAAATCTTCGAAAATAGCTAGCATACATCGTTGAAAAGTGGTCGGTGCCTTGCATAATCCAAAAGGCATACGGCGGTAAGCAAAAGTACCATAGGGAAAAGTAAATGTGGTCTTCTCTTGATCTTCAGGAGCGATGGGAATTCGGAAGTATCCGGAAAAACCATCTAGGAAACAATAATAGGAGTGTCCAGCTAGTCTCTCAAGCATTTGATCAATAAATGGTAAAGGAAAGTGATCCTTCCTCGTGGCATCATTCAACTTCCTATAATCAGTACATACTCTCCAGCTGGTGACAGTTCTTATAGGGATCAATTCATCCTTTCAATATTGGTGACTACCGCCATTCCTCCCTTCTTCGGTGCCACTTGAACCGGACTCACCCATGCACTGTCAGAGATGAGGTAAATGACTCTGGCATCCAAGAGATTGAGCACTTCTGACTTGACCACCTCCTGCATATTTGGGTTTAGCCTCCTTTGAGGTTGGATAGAAGGTCGGTAGTTGTCTTCCATAGGAATTTTGTGGGTACAGAATGATGGACTAATCCCTTTCATGTCGAATATTTTCAATGCTATGGCCCTCTTGTGTCTCTTGAGGACTTGTAGTAATTTCCCTTTCTGTAGATTTGTCAGGTTAGATGCAATGATAACCGGGAGAGTTGAGTCTTCGGCCAAAAAGGCGTACTCGAGATGACTAGGTAATTCTTTCAACTCCAATTGCGGGGGCTCATCCACTGACGATTTTAACTTCTTCAAGTTCTCATCCAATTCTGTCAATTCTGCCTCTGATTCTACGATGGAACCTTCTTCTGAATCTGAGGGTGCATTGTTGTACTTCGCATCTTGTATGAGGTAAATGTTCATAGCTACTCGATCTTGACTTGGACTCTCTTCTTTGGCTAACCCCCTTGAATGAAAGCAGACTTCATGATTCTGTCTATTTTAGAGTTCCATTAGAAAGTCATGATTGTCCTATGCATCTTCATCATATGATCCTCCTTGAGATATCTCCCTTGGTATCGGGCTAGTTTCTGACCACCATAAAGCATATACCTCCTCAAATTGGATGGCTTCCAACAATTGTTCCCGTAATGAACTCGTGGATTGATTGGCTAGCTTTTCTTCAATCCACCGATCTAGTGCCTCCAACTTTTTAAATAATTCGTTCATGGAGATAACCATGTGGCCCCCTCACAATATATTCAAAAAGTAAAGATTAGTATTCAAAATTTCAATGGGATGAAAAACAAAACAAAGAAATAAAGTAAAGAGATAAAAATAAAAATGACTAAAGTAGTAAATTCCTAGCTTTCCTAGTAATCCAATTCTCCCCGGCAACAACGCCAAAAACTTAATGCGATACAACCGCAAGTGTACAGGACGTAACAAATAATAAAGTGGACTTGAAAGTCTAGTTATCAATCCTCAGGGAGATGGAAGTACTAATACCCACTATTCATCTAATATCTAGTCTATCAAAAGGTAGTTGATTATGCTAATTCTAAACTAATCAATTCAAAACACAAACAAGGGAATCGAGTTGCTCTTAAGGTCAAACATTTATAAAAAGGGAGATGCTCAGACAATTGAATCCCTCTTGGACTTCTAAAAGATGAATGCTACTCACTATCTCGACATTTGGTTGATGCTTGGCCAAGGGTTCCTATAGTGCTTTCACTCCCTCTTTCGAGGCGAATTACTAATCCTAGTGCCATTACCGATGATGTTCTAGGGAACCTAATTCTTGGAAGGATTATGGGAATAATACATCTAAAGGACTCGCTCTCCTTAGTACCCGGGTTCCTGGTATACTCACAATCCCCTCTATTGGAGATGGTCTACACACCTGGAGGTGTTCACTTCTTCCCCCATATGGACTACAAAAATGCCTTCGGGCTCTCGCAATATAGAGGGATTAACTTACATTAAAACACTCAATGAGATTCAACCAAACAATCAAAGATAGAGCGATAACATTACTTAAAACATGTCCAAGGGTTCATCAATCATCCAAGCATCTACAAGATTAGCACTCCATGAAAGGGGGGCAACAATCCAAAACAAAGATGAAGACAAACAAGGAAATCATAAGGAATAACACTAATGCATACACTGTTGATGGCTTCCTTGATCCCCTTCCAATGATTTCCCCTCTTCTTGCTCCAATAGCTTCAAGACGAGGATCTCAAAGCTTTCCCCAAGATTAGGCTCTCTCCCCAAGCTGCTTCCCCCTCCTAAACCCTCATTAGTTGGCTTTTATACCTCTCTGGTTTTAGGGGTGAGATTTACCAAATTGCCTCCTTCTAGGTCTGCAGATTCGCTGAAATTTATGACATAAGGGCCCGTATACGGGCCAGCCACCTCCATACGGTCTATTATATGGGCCATATACTGGCCCGTATTCCCTTCAGGTGCCAGTATACGACCGTATGGCAGCCCGTATAGATGCCCCTATAGGCCCTTCTTGGTGCTCTGAGATCCCGATTTCTCTCGAAATGCTTTCTTTCTTCCGGGGTTCTAGTATTTTCCCCTTTTTATCAGAATGAATATATTTTAAGTATCGGTGGGCAAAAAGTCTTCAAATTACATGCCAAGCATATAAGAATATGATATAAAATTATGCTCAAAGGAACACTTATCATCAAGCTCTGCTTGATCATGGATTTCATCGGCCCTAGCTTCAACTTTTTGGTAGCATTGGCTGCATCGAACCAAGAAAGCAATATAAATTTTATCCCTCGGATAATTCCTTGGCAAACGCGACATCTGTTACAGAAGCATCGTTGGTTTCTTTCAAGCCAGGTGCTCCAGGTTATGGCTATAACTGCCCAGTTCCATCTTATGTGCGCATCCTTATACAGCTTTTTCCCTAAATTATGGTGACCCCAGAGATGCCGCATTAGTCGAGGTCGTCTCCCGATATTGAAGAGTGAGCAGAAGTGTTTCCATATTTGTATTGTCAGAGGACATGTAGTAAAGAGGTGTTCTACAATCTCTTCCACTTCGTTGCAGAGGTAACACATGGTATGATTCCCGTTCCATCCTCGTTTGGCTAGGTTATCCAAGGTGAGCAATTTGTAGTCCCAGGCTAGCGAAGCAAACAACTTTTTCTTTTTAGGACAAAGTAGCTTCCATAGATTATTCCGGAAGCCACTGTGCATCCCTCCGTCCACAATGAGAGTGTACAACAGTTTTGTGGTCAATGCAGTGTTCATCCCCAGAACCCATCTTCGTTCATCCTTCTTGTTTGTGGTGGTGGGTATTCCTATAGCAGCAAGTAGACTTTCCAGTTCCCTCGCTCCTCTTCGGGCAAGGAGACCATGTTTTAGTAGCGAACCTCCCTTTTGTACCACTGTCCTTGCCTCTTGAAGAGATATTGTATGGTCTTTAATCATATGTTGCAGGGTAGTAAGATGGCTCCCTGGGTCTTGCCCATCCATCCATTTATCATGCCAAATATTTACTGTATCACCCTTCCCGGCATGGATTTTGATGCCCATTTCTATAGTCTTCCACTTGGCACTTATGTCTTTCTAGAAAAAGAAGGCACGCTGAGGGACTTTTTTATGGGGATTGATGTATGAATTAAGGAAATAGTTTTGCTTGATAATCTTGGTACATACCCCCGCTTGCCCCTTCAGTAGTCTCTACCACCATTTGTTGATCATTGCTATTTTGAAGCATTTCAAGTCAGTGATGCCCCAGCCACCATGTTCTTTAGGCCTACACAATCTTTTGTAGTTAACCAACCGGTATTTTCTTGCTTGCATTTCAGTTCCGTGCCATAAGAAGTCTCTTCTGAGGCTATCTATACGTTTAATAACCCACTCCGACATTTGATACATCGATAGCCAATAGTTCGGTATGAGTTGACAAGAGTAATCCTGTCTCCCATTGATAGTAACCTGCCTTTCCAGGTATCAATCTTGATTTCACTCTCCCTATTAGTTGGAGCCAGTCTTCCTTCCTCGATTTTGATTCGGATATGCAGATACCAAGGTACTTGATATGGAGCTTTTCCACTGTGTAGTTCATTATGTTTGCCCTTGCTTCTGTGTCACTGTCTATCATTCTTATTGGTATGATCGAGATCTTATGGTAGTTGATACGAAGTCCTGAGAGACCCTCATACAGGTAAAAAATGAGCTTCAAATTTCGTAGGTGTTCCTCCATTCCAAAGAAGATTACTAACAAGTCATCAGCATACTGCGGTAAGGTGATTTGGTCTTCCACTCTCATTCCACATCTCAAACCGCTGTATATATTAGTGGCAACCGCTTTGGTCAGCATGGTCCTGAAGACGTCTGCTGCGATGACGAAGAGTAGTGGAGAGAGTGTATCTCCTTGTCTTAATCCCCTTTGATGGCGAATGTATCCCACCGACTGACCATTTATGAGGAGGTTTGATTTTGATGAGTGTAGTATTGTTTTAATCCATGTTACCCACCGTGATCCAAATCCTCTTGTTTTTAGTACTTCCAACAGGAACTCCTAGTCTACCATGTCAAAAGCCTTTTAGAATCAATCTTAAGGATTACCCCGTCTTGGTCCCGGGTCTTCATTCTGTGTATGATTTCCTCAGCCGCAATAATGTTATTATGGATGCACCACCCTTTTATGAAGGTCGTTAGTGATTCATCAATCAGGGAGTTCATTGTGGCTTGGAGCCTATTTGCCAAAACTTTCGTGATAGTCTTTAGTGAGTAGTTTATCAGTCTTATTGGGCTGTAGTCCTTGATTTGTTCAGGTGCTTCCTTTTAAGGTGTGAGAGCAATGTTTGCCCAGTTAATTCTTTCCGGCTGGGTGTTCCCTTCAAGAAGTCATCAAACAATTTGAGGATATCTTTTTTAATGAATTTCCAGCCGCCCAGAAAGAGAGTCATGGGAAATCCATCAGGGCCAGGAGACTTATCCGAATTAAGCTTTTTTATCGCTCCGTGAATTTCTTCCACTGTAAAGCATTATTCCATATTTTGGAGATCCATCCGCTCCCTGTGAGAGAACAAGTTGTCCCAGTTCATGCAGTATCGGGATCATCGTCTCGTTCCTATGATGTCACGGAAGTGGTTAGTAAAGGTTATTGCAATGTCCTCTTCCTTAGTAATGATCTGTTGCTGGTGAGTAATGCTCCGAATCCAGTTTTTACTCCTCCATTGATTCGCAACCGCGTAGAAGAATTTGGTGTTATTGTCCGCTTCTTGTAGCCCGGTGACCTTGTAATACCGATCTCCTAATAGGGGGCAGGTGTCAAGCCAGCTAGGTCAGGGGGTGAACCCCGAGCCTAAGGCTGTGTAATCTAACAAATTAACCATAAGCAAACACTAATATCATTATTAACTTAATGTCAAATACATAACCGTACAAGCCATAAAGTCATACAGTACAAATCTACATAGGAGTTTATAATTCTCCTAAAATCAAACACACCAAATTCAATAACAACAACATTAACCAGACGGTCAAAGCCAACTAAGGGTAGATAGGACTCTCTCCTCCTCTCTAGGTATGGTCAAATACCTGTCTACTACCTGTAAAATTTCACACAACAAGAGGGTGAGCTACAAGAGCTTAGTGATTTACGAACACTACTGTCAGGTATAAACATACCTATATGTTATCGACAAATAGGAATCTCATGTAAAATATAAATATAAACTGGACAATAGTAAAGTATGAAGATAAATGCAAAATATAAAAATGTGGGTCGATGGATTATCTTCAATCAATTTACATGAATCATGCTAACATCAATAGAAAACCAAATACATGTACATATGAGTTTCTTTAATCTTTTTATCATCAGTACCGAAAATGATTTCCATAATCATCTTGGCTGACCAATCAAAGCTAGTAACCAACACGGTTGGACCAATCAACAACTGAAAGGTTGACAATATGTGAAATCATATCATAATGATCAATAATATTAATGTCAGCTACACCTCTACTTCCATACTGCGGAACCAGAGTGGAAACGAGCGGACCAATCAATAACCGTCGAGCTATAGGATATATATATATTAGGCACCCAACAGGTACGAAAAAGGGGGTTTTATTTTTTTGAAAATAGGAGGGTTTGAAAACAGATAGTTTGGACTAAAATTAGAATTTATAAAAACACTCGTTCCCTACCTAGTATCATACTCTTTGGCTCTGTCATAGAGCCACCACTGGTGCAAGCAAGTATGTGGGTATGGTGCAATGCATCAATATTTCTATCAATTTCTCATTTTCTATTTCTAAAAGGTTCATGAGTTTTTCGCATGCTCTTCCAAAACATGTTTTAAATTCTGAAAGCTATCAATAAAAACATGCTTGTAACCCTCAAAGCATTTCATGATAGTTAATAAACTCATGTCTTTAATCTTAACTAAATAAGAACGATAAAAACATTCGGTACAAAATACGAAATATGTCCAATTATGTTCCCTCACCTGAGTCTAGGTAGCCTCTAAGGTTGGCTAGGTCCTTCAGCAGCTGTGCCCTTGCCTTTGCCTTTTACATTTCCTAAAAATCCAAATACGAAAATTCATGAATATGAAAACCGTATTCTTAACTTATACTCTAATTTAGACTCGTTAGAGTATGATAACTTCATTAAATTAAATAGAGCATGCTTTCTCTTAACATAAACTTCATGTTTCTAATGATGAAAAATATGGAATTGCTCAAATAGAGGATTTAACACTTTTCATCCTTAGCTCAATTTAAAGACTTCTAACATGCTCCTTAAAAGTGATTAAATGCTAAACATCATCATGGGAGATTAATCAAGCATTAATACTTAAAATTTTCTACGAAAATTCCGCAACACCTCCTCTATTTGGAGGGCCCCGAAATTATACAAACATTCATCCAAATCAAATTAAAACTCATTCATACAATCCTTTGTTTCCATTTATCATTCATTAGAGCTTTGCGACTCTTAATATTAAGATTAAAATTAACAATCCCCATCCATTGAGGTAGTGTTTGGTTGACTGTATGGGGAGTTACATCCAGGGATGGGTAACTCCTCAGACAGTACTTTTTACTTTATATGTTTGGTTTGCACTTTTGGGTGTGGATGTGTAACTCCACATACAAAACTTTTGTATGGGGAGTTACAGCAAAAATGACTGTATGGGGAGTTACATCCACATCTTACCCATTCCCCCTTATATTATATTATATTATATTATATTATATTATATATACATACATATGGCGCAAGACGATTCCACATATCGAGGTCGGAATGCGATCGGGTGTTTTCACGTCTCACCGTAGTGCCCGCTTTGTCTTGATTGGAGATTGATGAACAAGAAAGAAAATGGAAAAGTCGACTTTCAACATAAGCATCCGTTGCTGCAAGTCCTTAGTTTAGTCAAGTAGGCGAGGGTCGCGAAGGATTCAATCCAACCACAGGTTCCCCTACGGCTACCTTGTTACGACTTCACCCCAGTCGAAGACCCCACCGTGGTATGCGCCAATAAGACCACCAAAAGCCTTTGTGGCACTAGTGGTACACAGAAGTCATGGGTGATCATTAATCCGATGCTTCGGGGGAAACCAATTGCCAGGGTGTGACGGGCGGTGTGTACAGAGCCCGGGTACATATTCACCGCGGCATGCTGATCCGCGATTACTAGCTATTCCAACTTCATGTTCCCGAGTTGCAGAGAACAATCCGAACTGAGGCAATCATATACATATATATATATATATATTAAAATATCTTAATTTTGAGTAGTGTTAAATTAATCTAAATATTTTAAATTTAAATACAATATTTTCATCAATTTATTTATTTTAAAAGATATATATATATATATATATATATATATATATATATATATATTAAAATATCCTAATTTTGAGTACTGTTAAATTAATCTAAATATTTTAAAGTTAAATACAATATTTACATCAATATATTTATTTTAAAAGATTTAAAATTATCTATTCATTAGTTTTGTTTTAAAAAGGGTTAAAGCCATTTTTGGTCCCTGAAAACGGGACCAATGTTCATTTCATCCCAAAATTCAAAATTTGTTCAATATGGTCCCTATGTATTGCATATTTTGACATTTTGGGTCCCTATATATTCCGTATTTTGGCATTTTTGGTCCCTATTGCTGACGTGGCGGTCATGTGGAATACCAATGAAATGCATATAATGTTTTTATTATATGTTTTGGTCGTTATTTTGCTGATGTGGAGTGATAAGTGTCAGTATATGCTGATGTGGACCGTATTGAACAAATTTTAAATTTTAGGGATGGAAATGAACATTGACCCTGTTTTCAGAGACCAAAAATGGCTTTAACCCTTTTAAAAATATTTAAATACTTTTAATCATTCAAAAAGGGATAACCTCACCATTCACAAAAGGGGTAACTATATCCCCCATCCAATTACATCCATCACTTTTTTAAACAACCAACCAAACACACACCTGTAACTCTTCATCCTGTAACACCTCACACTTGTAACTCTCCATTCGTGTATGGAGAGTTACAAACAACCAAACGCTACCTGAGTTTAAAACTCTATTAATATGGCCTCCCACCTCAAATCAGTCTGTCAGGCCCCGAATTTGTCTTTCCTAAAACCAATTAGGGAATTAGTACCAAATCAACACCAATCCCCTTTGTTCTAAGAATTAAAGCTCACCGATGACTAGCTCAGCTTGGATCCGAACTGGATGCGCTTGTGGGGCTATCATGAACAATTTGGACGTCGGGACAGCAGGAAAAGGGGGGGCTCAGCTCGCCGGAAGGAGGGTTGGCCGGCGCTCAGATCTGAAGGATTTGGGGTTGTGGTCGTGTCTGGCCGTTGTAGACGCCGGAGTAGCAGGCCGGCGGCGATGCTCGGCCATGATTCTGGTCAGAAGTCGGGTTGGCCAGCCGAAGCAAGGAAAGGAGAAGAAAAAGGAGGCTCTGCCTGGCAGTCGTCGAAGGCACAGCGAGGCTTGAGGACGGGCCACAGTCGGGGATCGCCGACGTAGGCTCGCACCAAAGGAAGAAGAAGTGGAGGTTGGTTGTCGGCTCGGTGCAGGCGGCCTGTCACGCATGTAGTCGGAGAGGAGGGGGAAAGAAGGAGGACATAGGAGCAGTAAAGTTGGCCCCGGCCTTGTGGGTCGTCGGGGGGGGTGGGGGTCGCCGGATCCGAGGGGTAAAAGAGGTGCGGATAGGATTGGAGAGAAGATGAAGATGATCGTAAGGGAGAGAGATGCCTTTAGATTTCAATTAAATCAATTCAAGTTAAAGCCCTAGATCCCCTCTCCATTATTTATTATGTATAGTATTATAATATATTTTAATTTAATTATTTACTATCATGTGCTGTCACATAGCATTATTAGTCCCGACCAGATCCGTTTTCTCCGGATCGCAATAATTATGATTTATTATTTTATTTATTTATTAGTTAATTCATTCTTTACTTACTATCAGTGAGTCACGGACACATTGTAACTTCACGGGTCGCATTTACTAGGCCGACAAAGATTCATATTTTTTGGCTTTTGACTTGCCAGATCTACTTTACCGGGACTCTAACTTTTGTCCGGTATCTCCCTCTTAATTAATCAAGATTAATTAACACTCAATGATTTTCTCTATTAATTAACCGGGATTATCCTTCTCATCCACCTCCAACTATTTCAAGTATAAGTGGCCTGGCCCAATATGGCCTTCTCTAGGCCCAATAGTTGCGAGGCTTGAATTTAGATCCATTAAGTCCCGATTTTTCCTTCAATTGGGTTTTAAAGTAATTAATTTATTTTTTATGCTAATTAATCTCGTCCAACTTTTTGAAAAGCTTCTGATTATTTATTTAAAAATTGCGGGGTGTTACAGACCTCGAAGCATTGCCGCCAATGGGACTCATCGACCCTTATATTATCGTCATACTCCCACTGTAGTGCCAACCATTCCACGCTTTCTTGTTGTTCTAGCTCCCTTTCCTCCTGGAGTTTGTCAAAAAGCTTCCAGTTTAGTGAGCATCTCCATCTTCGTCTGTGTTGATTGTTTTCTCAGTTCCAAAGTCCATTTCTTAAGTCTTTCCCTTATGAGTTGTAGTTTCTTGGCTAGTGTATAGGCCCCATTCCCATCGAATGAGCTTTCCTCCCACCACTCCTTGATCATTTGCTAGAAGCCATCTCTATTACCCCACTCTCTGCTGAATCTAAACATGCTTTTGCGGGGGTCGTGGTGGCTGCATTCGAGGCATATCGGTATATGATTTGATCTGACTCTTGGTAAAGTTGTTTACCACAAGCTTGGATAATTTATTAAGCACTCAGTTGTCAGTAGGAAACAATCCAACCTTGCCATAGTCAGGTTGGCCCTTCAATTTGTCCATGTATATTGTTTCCCATGGAGCAGTGGATCAAAGAGGTGCAAATGTCGTATGAGATGGTCAAAGCCTTCTGTGCCCACATTAGCCTGCGTTCCTTTGTTTCGCTCCCTTGGTGTTCTTGTAGCATTAAAGTCCCCCCTATAATCCATGGCCCATCCCATCATGCTTTAATTGATATGAGTTCCTCCCAGAAAGACCCTTTGTGTTGTCTCTCACATGGTCCATAAGCTGTTGTGAGCATCTACGCATGTTTGGTTTGCATTTTCTCCAGGATGACCATGATCGAGAAATGGTCCACAAATGTGGTAATGGCATTATACATGTCATTGTTCCACCCGATGCAGCAACCTCCCCTTGTGGTCCATCAATGCAATCTTCGTTTCTTGTAAGCAAAAAACATCGACCTGGTGAAGTTGTAGAAAATCCCTGACTAGATAACACTTTCAGAATTTGCCCAGCCCTCTTACATTCCATGTGATGAGCTTCATAAATTACAGAATAATAGCTCATCTGGAATGTTCCTATAGTGGCTTATTTGCCACCCTTTGTTGCCCTCTCAGCTCTTTCAGCTTCAAGTTGTCTCATATGTGCCAGGTATGTAGACTTGTCATCCTATGTTTATTGTATGTCTACGCCCACCTTTAATGTTGTGGTAATCATGTTCCTGTTGGGCCAGGTTGCCAAAGTTAGCGGTACATGGATACTTTCCGTTTCATCTATTTGGACCTTCCTTTTGTGCTTTCTAGAAGTTGGCCCATGTGTCTCTTTAATTGGCTCATCTTGCTTGATTTTTCATGGGCGTCCTCGGGGTTTTGGAGGAGGGGCAACTTCCTTGTCTAGTTCTTCACTTGTTTCAGGGGTGGCGCCCTTGTCTTGTTCTTCACTTGGTCCCACATCAGGGGTAATTTGGTCATTTGTGTTTAATATGTTGTCTTCCTTTGCAGTCAGGAGGGACCAAGCTTCTTCTCTAACTAATTGTTATTCTCCTCTAGTTAATATTGGGTTCATTTTGGTATTGTCAAGTGTGAGTCCTTTACCCAGATTACTTATGTGCTTCCCTTGGTTGAGGAGTGATGAGTTAGGTTTAATTAATTTTGAGTTTTCCTTCTCACTGTTTTCCTTCCTTGATTCCTGAGAACCGGAGCAATTGAAATGGCTTTTTGGGCCTTCATTCATAATGATAATGGGTGCTACATCAGTTACTGGGCTAGCTGAGTGGGCCAAATTCACATCTGAGCGCCTGTTTCCATGGATGGGCTTCTCCGGGCTAAACGGGTCGGACGTTACCCGCCTATTTTTAGGCCCACGTTCCGACCCAGTGGGTCCCCCCTCTCCACGTGTCTTGTTGGCATTGGGTGGTCCATATCGCTTTGGTGCACTTCCTATGCACCGTGAGTGGGGACCTATTTGTCCAGTGGAGCTTCGTCAGTGGCTGGAGTCTTCCATACCCGGTCCATCAAGAAGTCGCGGTCAACGTCTGCAGCTCCGTCCCCATACCCTACTACCGCCGCTGGCACGCCGTTTAGCACGCTGTCACCATCCAGTCCTTTGTTCGGCGGCCTCTGAGCGTGCATGGGTTCCATGTATTGGCTGCTGGTTTGTTGTGGTGATCGTACGGCCGATCCTTCTGGTTCTCCCTATTCCTCAGTTCAGTCTGACGTCGATCATCATCCCGGATGACGATGCCACCCGGCGGTCTTCTTCTACGATTGTCCAGATCCCCCATATCTTCATTCAGTTGCCTTTACCCTTGTCTTCCCATGTTGCACGCGGCTTCACTATTCCCTGGCTGAGAATTGGTCGAACTTCCTCTCCCCACGGCACGCTCCCCGGAGTTTAGGCAGCGATTCAATCTGCTCATTGTCGTCGTCCCAAGGGAGCCTGGATTGTCCTTGGTGCTTGTATTAATATTGATGATGGTCGGAAGCTTTTCACCATGTCGAATTCGGAGCGCTACCCGGACAACGTTGGCGAAGGTCGTGCCCCATTCATCAATACGAATTAGGTCCCCTACCGACTTTAGCAATCGAGCCTCCATGTCCCTGTGCCAACAAAAGAGTGGCATCCCCTTGATCTCCACCCATCGACATTCTCCGTCCGCCGTCCCCGTCGCGTCTAAGTCTGGCGTCCAAGGTTTACAAGAGATGCTGAAATTGGGCAAATGTATAACGCCGACCCTTTCCAGCTCTATGGTTTCCTCTGGTGAAGGGCATGCAACTATGAATTGCCCATTGGTGAATTTCTTGGAGCTCCATCCTTCTCTCCTGCCAAGGGCGTCTTGCAGGGTGGCACTAAGGATGCCACTAGTCACCATGCCTTGTCTCACCTTTGTGATAGTGACAACAGTGTATATTTTCATAGCCTCCTTGCCACACACCATCTCACTGTTTAGTGGTACGGAGAGGTGGTGCTGGTTGGGCTCTGTTTTTCTGTCTGCTATGTTTTGCTTCTCCAACGCAGTTTGCTTTATTTGTGGTGCGCCTTCGCAGCTGTCGGTCGTTGGTTTTCTTCTTCTTGCTCGCCGCTGAGACCTTCTGAGTCCAGGTTGAGCGCCACTTGATTGTCATCCCCCTGGATTCCGTGCACCTTGCAGCTTAATAGCCAGCTCCGCCGCACCGTTTGCAGGTGAGGACTTTTCGACATTCGTCGGCCTTGTGTCCTAGGAATAGATGATGTGATGCAACCGCAAGTGTACGGGTCGTATCAAGTAATAAAGTGGACTCTTGAAAAGTCGGGTATCAAACCTCAGGGACCAAGAAGTACTAGTACTAACTAGTCATCTATTATCCAGTCTAAACAAAGATTGGTGGTGGTTTGAACTAATCTAAACTAAGAAAACCTAAAAATTGGATATCACTAATGACAGGAATGAATCTTGGGGTAAATCAATAATAGGAATGGGGTATTCGGCCAATGAATCCCCCTTGGGTTCTCATAAAGATAGATAGTGAATGTGAAGATCACTAGTTGCAATGGATTGGACCAAGGGTTCTTATCGTGCTTTCCCTCCCTCATCCAGAGGTGAGTTACTAATCCTAGTGCCCTTACTGATTATGTTCTCGGACCTATTTCTTGGAAGGATTATGGGAATAATTCATCTAAAGGACTCGCTCTCCTTAGTACCCGGGTTCCCGGTATACTCACAACCCCCTCTATTGGAGATAGTCTACACACGGGGAGGCGTTCGCTTCTTCCCCCATATGGACTACGAAAATCTCTCAGGGGTCTCGCAAAGTAGAGAGATTAACATACATTAAAACATCCAATAGATCTCAATCATGGAAAACAACTAGATAATCATTAACAATCAAAATCAAAGTTCATACATAACCCAAGGGTTCAACATGCCCAAATACCTAAAATGTTAGTTCCCCATGAAAGGGGAGCACAAATCCAACACAATAAAAGGAGAAAACATCAAAATAAACACAAATAAACCTCCCTCCAATATTCCCTCTACTGTTGATGCCCAATTGGATCGTTGATGATGATCTCCCTTCAAGCCCTAGCTTCTTCCCAAGAGGATCCCTTCAAACCCTAGCCATCAATGAACTCCAAGATCTCCAAGATGGCCCAAAAGATGGCCAAAGGCCAAGAGATAGCTTCCTTAACCCTAAAACATTCGTATTTATAGGGGTTTCACCTTTAGGGTTCATGTGGGGCCAAATCATGTGAAAATCGGATACAAATCGGGCCCAGAAATGAGTCCATACGGGCCCGTATACGAGCCGTATGTTAGCCCGTATGGCTTTCAGGTCCCTCCATATGGGCCTGTATATGGCTGGATTTTGCACCGCGCAGTCTTCATCAAGAACTCGATCGGATGACCAATTCTTGTCGGATTGACCTGAAATTTTAACCGAGTGTTCCTAACTTGCTTTTTCTTCAATCTGAACGGTGGAGATTTGATTTAGAGTCCTGTAGATCTTGTAATAAATTTCTGATCTTTGCTGCTCTTTAAGGACTACTGCATTTTTCTCTAATTGCTTCCTTTTTCGCCTCAAATGATGTAGAATTTCTTCCTTTTATTCTTGAGGCTCTCCAATGCCCTGTAGATAAGAATTAATACTAATTAAGTACCAATGGGATAAAATTACTCCAAAATGGTATTAAAACATATAAGAGAATGATGGGAAAATATGCTCAACTGAACACTTATAAGTAGGCATTGGCCACATACTTAGATGGGCCCTCCGATGTCTGAACTACAAGTGGTGATCGGCGGTTGGGTTCCATCCTCGGTACCAGCCGCCATGGGCTATTCAAGCGTCGTCGGCGCTTGTAATGGACCTCATCCAAGTCTCCATTGCCCCGCTCTCTATTGTTGTCTGCTACGAAGTATTGATGGTGCGTGGGATGCTTGAACCGAGATAGGTGTGGTTGTCTATAATTGCTCTAGTGAAGGGTAATTAGTTTATGTAGAGGCAATCCCAAATTTTGAAAGACAGAGCTTCTAAGAAGCTGAGGTGGAGGTTGCTATATTGAGTGAGGATCTCATTAGACTTCTAAAAAAATCAGAGGATTATTGTGAAAGGATGTTTGAACGTAACAAACTTACACACCTAGACTTTTTTTACTGATGCCCCCACTGTTGAGGCGAAAGCACCATTGTGATCGAGGGGTAACATATAGGGCTGTCAAATGATCAAGCTGCTTGAGAACGACTCCAAATTTCGAACTTTTGAGCCAAACTCAAGCTTCAATTTTGAACTCAATTAATTTCAAGCTGAGTCAAGCTCAACTCGAAAGCTCGAACTTTAATATTAATGTATAAGATAAATATTAATAAATATTAATATATAATTTAAATTTTATATAAATAAGTTAAAATCTTATAAAAATATATATTTTATTTATTAAAAATATTTTTTAATTTATATTTTTTTTAATTGTATAGAATTAGAAGTCTAGAAGGATAGAAAAAATTAATTTATGAAAAAAAAATTAATTTCGAGATAAATTGAGTTGAACTCAAATTTTTAAAATTATAATCAAACTTTTAATTTCAAGCTAAATCGAGCCAAATTCGATCTTTCAAAATTAAAATCAAGCTAAGTTTGAACAAACATGTTCAAACTAATTTCAAGCTCAAACCGAACTCAACCTAGACAATTTCAAATCAAGTTCGAGCTAAACCCAACCTGATTAAACTCGACCTATTTTCGGCCATAGTGGCAGATAGTTTGGGTTTTGTTTTTTCAATTAAGTTGTTGTGCAACTTCATTAAAAATTATGTTAAAATATAAAGGATAAATTTCAAAAAAAAAAATTTCCATATAGTTTCGCAAATTTGCTAAAATAAGGAATGTGATTTTTTTTAAAAGAAAAACTTATGATTTTTCCAACTAACATAAAAAAGGAAAACAAATCAAGTTTTTTTAACAAAAACAGTCCCTTTTTGCGAATCTGTGAAACCACATGATTTTTATTGTTGAAGACCTTATGATTTTTCCATTTTTTTGTTACTTGGAGAAACCACAAAAAAATTTTCAAAAAAAAAAAACACATTCTTTATTTTACAAATCTGTAAAATCACATAATTTTTTTAAAAAAAATTTACCCAAAAATAAATACAGGATCAAAAAGTTCATGAACGTGGAGATTGGATTGGGAGGATGTTTGGGGCAGAGCATCCAAAAGAATACCTGTAAAATATAAAGGAATGTTGATGAAACAAATGTTCCGCTTATTCATTTTGTTCAAAATGTTTGCGGCTCGCCATTATTATAAATTAAAGAAAGAAATAATTTAAGCTCGTCCATGCCAATCACATCCACCATCATGTAATTACAGTAGGCTTTTCCCTGCCAGTGAATTCTTTCAGCTTTGAAATGGACAATGCCGATTCTGGAAGATCACAAGTTTCTGGTAAGTAATTTATCCAATAAAAATTAGTTATTTCATAGAACCCAAGGAATATTCAATTACCAATCAATGGTTTTAATGCTATCTGGGCATCCATATCATGTTTGGAAACATCAGGTTCAAACTGTTCAATATATATACGAATAGTCGCGCCCGCGGATCCAGTCCCCTGGCAAAATGAAAATTACATGTATGGCGAAAAGAAATAAAAATAGTTGTTTCAAATAGAAAATAAACCATACTGCAGGGAGAAGTATTTATGAAGGAAACATACTGATAGGCGGAATATAATTCTTGAGCCATCTGTGAAGACAAATCGAAGACCTTGCTTGGATGCTACACTACCATCAACCTGTTGTATAGAAAATTTTATGTGCAGCGTTGTTCAATCAAAAGTGAGCCAATTCTCTCAAAATACATCTAGTAATTTATTATGCAGCTATAATAAAAAAGAACTGGAGGTGATGGACACACATACCGGATCAGTGTAACTGAAGTCATCTGCAAATTGGAGGGTATAATTGCCTGCAATATCATTATATAGGTCAACATACAAGAAAAGCTGCTGAAGACGTATGAAGATGAACTTATTAAGCATCCATACCATATCTTTGACCAGGTTTGGTCTTGGATATTAGGTCTCTAAGGTGTTCCATCATTTGATTAGCTCCTTGAGATTTGCATTCCTGAATAAGAGTAACATTGTGTGTCAAAAAGAGCAGAAGAGTTTGGAAAGATGTTCCCTGTTCCAAGTCCGGTGGAAAATGAGATTCAAATTTTAGGTTTGACTTTGAAGGCAAAATCATACCTCATAGTCATATCTGGAAAAGAAATTCCGGCCATAAGTTGCCCAATGCTCCCTAGTTACATCCTCAACTGAGATCAACTTCTCTCCAATTTTCTTGTCCTTGTTGCGGTATGCAATGATAGAAAGCCAAGCAAGTACAGCCCTGTTGAGGATTTTAATTAAGATAACCGTATTAGATGTGCTTCACAAGATAAAAATGAGTGAAATTGCAATCGTAGATTTTAATAACAAGGACAATGGAATACTGGAATACCATATTTTCGTACTGAACCATATTTCGTACTAAACCATTTTAATAACCATATGAATTGCAATCGTCCATTTGATCTCTAAAAGTTTGCATTGTTCATACACTCCTGTAAACGGCAAATATTTTGCCCATATACCCTTCTCGTACTAAACCATATTTTCTGTTACAGATGTTTAACTTAATCATGGTTAACAAATGACCTGCATTGGTAAATACCAAAAGTAACCCTAACCCTTGTGATGTTTGAGTTCTCCTTCATTCTTAATTCATATAGTTCTTTCACCCTCGTGCCTTAACTGTTCCTCCACGTGGAGTTGAGCCATCACTATTTTCATCCCCACAGCCATAGAAAGGGAATTGATCCCTGTGTAGATCCATCCGGCAATCCCAGCCTGACAGAGAAGTTTTGTAGTGTCCCTGTTTGTTCTGTAGCCCTTCCATCTCAATTCTCTCTTTTGTTTTTGCAGGTATCTATCTTCCTCTTTTTCCCAGCCAAACATGTTTCACTAGATCCATCCCTATTCTCCTGCAACCTATTTTCATATCCAATGTTTTGTAGATCCAGATCATCTTCTAGGCACACATGGAGCTTCCTTGATTGAAGAGGTGCTTCCACTTATTTTAATTGTTGGAAAATACATAATATATGTTTTAGCTTAAAATGTAAACACATTGAACATACTGGTGCACTTAAATTTTAAGGCACATATAAATCAAACTTTAAAAGAGACAGTTAAAGTATTTAAATGTTTTTTTGTTTGAACTTAGATGGCTGTCAACTAAAACTTCAATGCACGGGTATATGGGAAAATATTTGGTATTTTCAAGGGTATATGATCAATTGTAAACTTTTAGAAGTTAGATTATTAGCCTTATTTTTTCAGGGGTATATAAACAAAATAAACCCTTTTTTGTGCCATAACTTACCATATTCCATCCTTTTCACGCACATGATCAGAACCTGTTCCAAAACTTTCTTCCCCACAAATAGACAACTTTCCAGCATCCATTAAATTTCCGAAGAATTTCCAACCAGTTGGGACCTGCTTACAGAAAAGATCTTAGTGTGAGCAGATCAAACATTTCATGAAGAGATATCACTAAAGGAGGTGCCTAAAGTCCATATCCTGGAAACTTCTGACTGATATGATTAAAAAAACACCTCAAAGAAAGGGAGTTTCAATTTATCCGCAACAAGATCAAGAGCCCCACTTGTTGGCATAGATCTAGCAAGTCCCTAAAAGAATGATCACCAGTTATTAATATATTTAGACAAAGAATTGACAATTGATCTCATACTGCATTTCTTTAGCTTTGTGCAGCCAAAGACAAAAAAATGCTGCATATATAAATATATCTCAATTTTAACCTTAGGGCCATTCTGGAAATAGGGAATTGCTGCTTGGGCGTTTGCTGCAATAATTGCAACAGAGTCTGATGGTGTGATAAAGAAGCCTCTTCCAAGAATCATGTTTCGGTCACCATCACCTAAATGATAATAGAACTTATCAGGATCAAGATGGTTTCAGACAAAAAAAAAAAATAGAATTAAGTAAATATCTAGAAGGACCTCAATAAAAGAATTGTTCATACTTAAGCTTGCAAGATGGTTAGCGGATAGCAGAAAAAACAACAAATGCTAAGTTCATTGAGCTACAGACTACAGTAAAATTTGGTTCTCAATGACCAATAAAGCATATTATTGATGTAAACTTTTAAGAGAATCTACTTCTCCAAATGCATTGCTCACATTAATTTAAAGGTATTAGGCAGAAAATAATGCTTTCGAAGTAACCATCATTAAGAAACATAAAGATGACTAGAAGAAAAGTATTATAGCCTAACTTTAGACTAGATATAACATTTAATGATTCAATAGTAAGCTATCAGCATCTAATATTTATTTATTGTCTAAACATGTATGAACCTTTGTGTCCTAGTTTCTAACCAGATCTATGAATGATAGTGATTATACAAATAGATGAGTATTAACAAGCCACAAGACAAAATACCATGCCAGGATCAATAGGGGCATTTTTCTCAAAATAATGATGATAGATCAGTTATATGCTGCATCAAAATGTCCTGTTCAACATAATTCTACCATATCATCCATAAAGTCATCAGGTGTGGAGAAGCATGCTCTTGAATTCTGCATGTAGAATGATACGCCCCGGGTCTAAGCCCCCATGTGTCGTCACACCCACTGTCTGCATAGAAGTGAAACGAGCCGCAAGACGCCGCCATGCCACTGCACAGCAGGGTATGGTCGCTCTCAACTCAAGGACAAGTCACAACCTGTCATGATGGCTGACAATACCATTCGGGATAAAATGATGGGCCCAGATCCTGAGATCCCGAGATACCGAGAAAGCCTCATAAAAAAGGAGATGGACCTTGGAGAGGGAGATATGCAGAAAAAGACTGAGAAAAACTTGGGGTCTTCTTCTTCTTCTTTTCTTCCCCGGCGATCTAACGGCTAACTTAACCATCAGAGGGGGTTTGGGCATCCAGGCTCTCCACACGTATGTTCTTTGTCCCTTTTTCAGGTGGAATCTTTAAGAAGACATCTTTGATATCTTCTCCAATCGAGGAACACTCCATCTGTTAACCAAGATCAGAGTGCAACCCAAGTTCAACTGGTTTTCTGGTTAACAAGTTGGCGCCGTCCATGAGGACTTTTAGAACGAAAAGTTGTGTGCACCATGAGAAGGATAACCCGCAGTTCAGCCTCGGAGCCGGTGAAGCACTGACGGAAGAACCTATCTCATGCAAGGTCAACCCCAACCTCAGCTTCGGCCACGACCGTCGCCCTGAGGTGAACGTCCAGGAAGATCGCTACTATAACCTAGAGCAACAGATGGAGGCCCTAACCCAAGCCTTATTGAAGATCAAGAGGAAAGTCTCACAGCCCTCGATACCTCGGAATCTTCCCCTCGGGTCATTGGGAGGGATAGTCAGGTCAGATGCCCGCACCGGAAGGCCTAGCAAGAGATTGGCCAAGGGGAAGAGTAGGGCAACCCCCGAGGTGAGCAGCTAGGGATCACCACCCCCAAACGATTGTCGAAGATTGTCACTCTCGCGACATGACGCGCCCTCCAAGGCCAGTAGGAAAGGGACGATAGGTAGCCACCGCCCGTCATCTCCCTTTATACAGGAAGTCATGGAGGCCACACTTCCTCGCGACCTTAGGCCTCCCGCCATAGAGGCATACAATAGCACTACGGACCTAAGCGATCATGTGGGGGCTTTCGAGACCCTCATGCTCATGGACACGTCTTCCAACCCCATGATGTGCCGGCTCTTTCCGGCGACGCTGCGGGGAGTGGTCCTAGTATGGTTCAAGGACCTCTGCCCCAACACCGTCGCCTCATTTGAAGAGTTGTCTGAACTATTTATCAGCCACTTCATCAACGGCAAAAGGCGAAAGAAGACATCGGTCACCCTTATGAGTGTGCAGCAACAGGAGGGAAAGAGCCTTCGTACGTACGTGAACCATTTCACCCAAGAAACCCTCACCATCCCGATACTTGACCAGTCTATTACTGTCATGGCACTCATGGAAGGTCTATATAGTTCTCCATGGCCAAGAACTTGTCAGAAGACCTCTTCGAGCTCCTCAACCGCGCTAAGTAGTATATCAACGCAGAAGAAGTACAACAGGGACAGAAGTAGAACAGGAAAACGGGGTCACTGAGTGAGGGAAGGCATAGAAAGAACCCCCGAGATCGGCTCCAAGACTGGGAAAAAGTCAGGGCCCCTCCTAACCACAGGGGTCCCGCAAAACAAAAGAACCACTAAGGTATCGAACCTTCGCCTCCCTCAATGATAGCAAGACCAACATCCTCATGCAGGTGTAGCACCAGAGGATCCTGAAGTACCCCCCAAAGTCCAAGAACTCCTTGAGTCAAAAAGACAATGGCCAAATGGCTAATACTACTCTTTCTACCACGAACACAACCACGACATCGAGGATTGTTATCAACTTAAGGATGAAATTGAGGACCAAGTAGGGAAGGGACGACTCGACTAATTCATCAAGCACGACTTACCGGAGGAAGGCCCGTCCGCCCCAAAGGAAGTCCTGAATCCTGTCCGAACAGCGCACTAGGATCAGGAGATTAACCTCATATAAAGAACTTGCTACCTCACCAACGCGGAGGAACAGAGACTTACCCGATCGATACACCTCTAATATCTTAAACAGTGCTATCAATAAAAATCGTGCATCTTATCCATGAACTCGTTCTCATTCTCAAAGTCCCTTCTCTATAAGGGCTGAGTTCCCGAGCTCATTCTTATTCCAAAAGTCCCTTCTCTATAAAAACCAAGCCCCGGCACTCAATCTCGCCTCCGAGTGTGGTAGCTTGGCTACAAGCTTGGAATCAACCAAACGGGCCTCACCGCAGGTCGCCCTTTTTAGGGCTTAATTCGACACTCCTGAGAGTGGCCTTGATCATAGCACCCCTTAAAAGTGGCCTCGACCCCGGAAGCCCCGCTCAAGGGCCAAGCATTAACGCTCACATTAGTATCTTCAAGACCTAGCTTCAACCGCCTTTTCTAAGGTTTGGCCCGAACATCAACTCGGCCTCAACCTCAACCCAGCTGACATCATCATCTTGGTTTGATCTCGGTAGTTTGCGTGACCACGATGCTTCAACTATGTACGCCGGCTCTGAGCACAATTACAGCCCGAAGATCTAGCAGATCTCGTGAAATGAGGAAAGAAACAAAAGACATTGCAGTAAACAAAACCAGTCAATGAAACAAAACAAGGTTCATTTCATAAAGGAGCAAAATTGCTCGAGGTACAAAGTTCATCACAAAAAGTAAAAACTACTCAAGCTACAAAAACAAACAGTTTGGAAATGGCTTCAAGACCGAGGCTCGTCCGAAGTCGACTCCGCCACAACCCCGGACTGAGTTCCCGAAGTCGACCTCCTCGCCTCTGCTCATGCCTCCTCTTTCTTTTTTATCTCAAGGAAGAGCTTTACAACTTCAAGATAGTCAATCTCAGCAAGATTAAGGTCAGAAAGACACGGGCAAGCATTTGAAAGGCATGAAACCTGTTTATCGGTCCTTTGCGAACGCCTTCCTTGAAGTCTTCACTAACCTTGAACTTTGTCACCACTATCTCTGCTGCCTTAGTTCGCTCACCCCGGAGATGGGCCTGGAACGACTTGGACTCGACATGATCCTTCATGGCACCCTTAAGGTCCTGAGTTCACTCAGTGGAGCCTCGATAGTCCTTATACTTCTCTATACCAGACTCCACCTTCTCCTGAATGGTCACTTCTCGTCAGGCCTTCTCATCATCATATGCCTTCTGCAAGGCACACATAGACTCAACATGCAACAAGATCCGCAGTATGCAGCTCGTCTGTCAACTTCTGCGAGGCGCCTAACTGCGCAAAGGTCCTTTCTCATTCGCGTCGGTTCTGCTCCTTACCCAACTTGGAGGAGGCCAAGGCCACTCGAAGGTCGTGCTCTAACCTCTTCAAAGTAGCAATCTCGGCCTCAAGTTTCCCTCGAAGCTTATTGGCCAGGTCCACCCTCACTACCTCTTTACGAAGGTGCCTTGCAGCGTGATCCATAAAGAAACCAACCTGTAATAAGGTACAACAAGAGATGACGACGAAGCTCGCAAACAAAAACGCTGCAAAATGTGGTAAAGTAACGTACGGACAAGGCCAGCGTACAATGATAATAAGCTAGCATGTCCAATGTGAGGCTCTGCATGATGGTCTTGAAGGGTTGTCTCAAAGGTCTGGGAGGCAAAAACAACATCGATAAAGATCTTAGAGGCACTTTTCTAAAGCCTTTACGAGGTGGAGGCTCCCACTTCAAACGAAGGCGCCTGTTCAACACCTCGAGAGCTTTCCACCTTATCTGCACCATCCTGAGGAGTGAAGATCTCAGCCCTGCCCATTATGCGATCCACTTCTGCCATCTTGAGATTAAAGTTGTCTACGGGGGCCGGCACTAAATGACGAGCCTCGGGAACCAATGTAGTTGGATGTGGGGAGCTTGCCTGTGTTACGCCACCATCCTCTTCGGTCATAGCTGCTATGATTTGTGAATGTCGAGGAAGGAGCTCCAACATGGGTATCGACTCTCCTATCTCGAGAGACGGATCGACCCATGGAGATGCGAGAGAAGCGTCTCGAGTCTTTTTTCTCGAGCAACTAGATTCCCCAACCTCTTTCTTCTTTGATCGCCCGTCAATCGCCTTTTTCCCGCTTGCCGAATTTGAGGGAACTACTTCAACCCGATCAGTCTCGACATAAGAAAAGAGAGAATCCATCAACTCGTTGACATCCATTCCGGGACCTGTAAGTACCAAGACACATTAGTGATCTGCCTGACCCGACCCTAAAGGACAAGTCCCGAGATCTCCTACCTAAGGCTAGAAAAAGGCGATGATCTCAAAGATTCTCCAGGATGATCAACCGGTCAAGAGGGATCTTAGGGAAGCCTCGAATAATCTCCCATTGTTTTTTGTCCTCTTCCGACTACTTTGCTTCGGGCTTTGTTTTCAGTATCGAGAGCTCACATGAAGTCGGAACTCCCCATGGTTGGTCGTAGGAAACAAAGAAAAACTTGTCCTTCGAATCGTGAATGGAGGACCAACAGAGACCCAGGAAAGATTTACCGCTTTGAGCGGCAAAGTGGTACTAATCCGGAGAAAGATGAGACCTTAAGAAGAAAAAAAAGACAGAACCGCCTAAGGGTTGGCTCATACCCGAAGTATTGGATAATCATGACAAAACCAGATAAGACTCACCACAATTAGGAGTCAGTTGAGTTAGACATAACTAATAATACTCTAAGACCTCCCAAAAAATGGGTGACAACGGAAGTCGAAGACCAGCGACTAGAGCATCGCGATAAATGGTGATATTACCCTCGGGAGTGTAGTTCATTCTCTCAACAGGATTGGGGACTCTATAAGAGAAGAGGAGAGATTTGATGTGGAAACGACTAGTGATTCGAAGAAGCTCATCAGGGGAGAGCGAGCTACCTGCAGTATCTATCGCGGCCTAATCTGGTACAATAGGAAGAGGCCCGGCTTCGGCCTCCTCTGCCCTAGTAGCTACGGTAGGACAAGTCATCACCTTGAGACGGGCAGACGAAGGACTGCGAAAAAATGAGGAACAACGAACTCTTAGAAACCTCAGAATTGGCGGGCGAAGGCAATGAAGAAAAAACCTAGTGCAAGACAGAATATAAAACCCCTAGATCCTACTTCAACGGCTGGGATTGACCCCCAGATTTTACTTCAACGGCAAGGATTCAACCCCGAAACATCGTCGCAAAAAGAACGACACATAGCCCATTAAGGTCACTCTCATCATTACCTCAGTTGTCACGCCCTTAACGCTTTCGGACGAAACACTTTGGGAGGCGAAGGATCACGCCCACTCATAAATGCTGTAAAGCGTTCGGAAAGAATAGGCGTCCCCTGCCATGCTGCCTACGGCGCCTTGACAGTTTCTGCAGATTTCTCACCCGACCCGCAATGCCCCAGTCCGACTAAGCAGGTCAACAGATGCAGTCCTGTCTTTACCTCAATCCTGAAACCAATTCTTCTCAGTCAAAACCCCAAATCCACTATCCTATTTCTTTATAGGAAATCTACCGAGATTCTCCCCCCGGTCTTCCCGACAGCTCAGACCTCGGTTGCCCACATAGAGGAATTTCACCTTACCCATCCTAGCCCGAGATCATAAAGACCTCGGGAACATGAGAAAGGGGCTAGGGATACGCCTCAAGTCTAAGCCCCCACGTGTCATCACACTCACCGTCTGCGTAAAAGTGACACGAGCCCCAAGATGCCGCTATGCGGCTACACGGCAGGGTATGGTGGCTCTCAACTCAGGGACAGGAGGACTGTCCACGCACCATGTCATGATGGCTGATAATACCATACAAGATAAAACGATGGGGCCCAAATCCCGATATACGCTCCATACTAAAAGAGATGGACCCTGGAGGGGGACGTAAGCATAAAAAACCTAAGAATAACTCTTCTTGGGGTCTTCTTTTTTTCTTCCCCAACGATCTCATGGCTAACTTAACCGTTACAACAGGTTTAGGCATTCAGGTCCTCCCATCTCTCACTGGCGTATGTTCAAGAAGACACCTTCGACACCTTCTCCAACCGAGGAACACTCCATCTGTTAACCAAGATCAGAGTCCACCCCAAGTTCAATTGGTTTTCTGGTTAACATAGAATAAGATGGATATAGTATAAAACCAAATGATTTCCCTCTGTTCCATTCGTCAATATTAATAAATTTGTAATGCCTTAAGTAATCAGGTAATTATTATTAATGCATATTGAGTGGTATAAAGAAGACTCCCCAATCAATGGCCATGGTGCTCAATGAATGTTAATTATACAATGAGAGCAAATTAATGCAGTGAAGTTTAAATCAGATCACCAATGATAATGCTCCATTATACCATCACTTGCTGCTCCAAGATCAGGGGCATTCTCAGCAAACATTTTTTCAACAAGGTCTTTTGCATACCTGTTCCAAATTGGATTATTAGACAATAAGACAATAAAATTGAAGAAAATTCTTATATTGGTATGTTCCTCATACGTAAGATTTGGATCTGGGTGGCCATGCCCAAAATCCTCCAAAGGAATTCCATTTGAAATACAATCCTGCAAGATAAAGCACGCTTAAAGAATTGCAATGGTAATTTTATTCAATAAGCTTAATAAAGTGGAAATCAAACCGGGCTTGCTCCAAGTGTATCCACAAAGATGGGGTTCGCATATGCACCAGTCACAGCATGCATGGCATCAAATATAAACCTAGAGAACTCAAGTGAAAGAGATTATTATGGCCACTGGAAAAATAATAAGATCGTCATCTGTCCATCAAAAATTTACCAACTCCAATGAAGTAATAATTAGAGTATTATCATATAGTGTCTCATTTATTAAAGTGCAATATATAAACGAAAAGCTCTAGGTTGATATTTGTCTTGGGTTTAAATTGATTTAAATCTATTTCCCAAACAAACACCCTATGAAACTTAGTCACAATTAAAAATTAATCTAATCATCAATTTTTTTATTAAAATATTATAAAACACATCAAAAGACCCATGTAGCCTTCATTACCAAACCGCCCTATAATCAAACCTGATAAACACCATCTCAGATAAATTAATGATAAAAAAATTAAGGTTAACCCATATAACAGAGATCCTTAATCATTGGTTTATGGAAGATGCCCAAGCACTATTTAGAGGCAAATTACTAATTTGCCCCACTAAATGGCATTTCCAAGTGCCCTCCACTCACATTTTTTTAATTAAAAAATTACATTCTACTCTTTTTTTTGAAAATAATTTCCTAAACTGTAATCTAATTAAAACATATAATAATTTTTTTTAACTCGTCATAATCTTATATAAGACCACCATAATCTCATTAAAAAAAATCACCCTCATCTCATTGCTTTTTAAAACAATGAAATCCTCCTAATACCATCTTTAAAATTTTTGGTGAGCCTTTATCCTCATTTTGAAAAAAAAAAAAAAAAAAAAAAAAACCATGTGTTTTTAAAATATTTCCTAAATAATCCCCCTAAACAACATTTCAATTTGCCTTTATAGAGATAAGCCCCCTAAATGACACTTTACTCACTTGATTAGTGAGTTAATCCTATTTAAGATTAGTCTTAATGCCTATGTAGTTACTTAATCATATTGAAGGGCAAAATGGTCATCTCAAGTCATTCTTACGTTTTTGATTCATTATACACTACCCACAAAAATTAATAAACTTCAAGAAGTTTTTCTACCAAAACCATTCAACCATTTTTAAAAAATTAACTTGCTATAGTGTTTAGGTGGGTTTAAATGCATTTTGCTAAACATACCTAAGGGAAGTTAGCAGTAAGCTGTTCCACAGAAATGCCATTTTAGACTCAAAATTTGTACTTTATAAATAAAATGTACGAGGAAAGATGATCTAAACGATCTTAGAGAATTTTTATAAGGACTTGTTATCAGACTATATGATGAGGAAAATGATAAATTTAGGCATATAGAAAGAGATAAATGTAAGTGACAAGATTTATCAAACCCATTTCTTGCCGATGAATCTGTTTAAGAATAATAGTCGAAAAGTAACTAAGATGTTCCATTGTTTCTAAATTAATATTTACCTTATTTGGGTTTAACGATGCCCACATGTATAAATTATTATATAAATTATTTGCAAAGTAATGATGATATTTTAATCATTTTCAAGGTTGCCGGTGCAAATTCCGGATAAGTTTGCAAGTTCATACCCAGGTGGTACTAAAATTTATGACAAAGAAAGCATTGGCAAAAAGAGAGAAAAGGCAACCCACTACGACAAAGCTCCTGCACATTGCGGGGTCCAGGGAAGGGTCAGGTAAAAAAATAAAAATAAAAATAAAAATAAGAAGGAAAAAAAAAAAAGAAATCTCACTTTTTTGCAGAGAAAAGTTCATATTAACATCCCAATCCTTCTTAATAACAAATTATACAAGTTTTAAAAAAAATTGTCTATAAAGGATATAAATTTTTATGACAATATTTAATATTCCATATCTGACCATAATGACTCCTGTGTCAATAAAGAAAATTACTGGCTTTTCTAGCAAAACCAAACTTACTCAAAACCTACCAATATACCTATTTCATATTAGAATACTAAATTGAGGAAATATAGTCTAACCTAGTAATATATATTAACTATGTCTAGGAATAAAACTAAGAAAACCACCACAAAGTGAAAGAAAATTCATCATTACATTGTTTCAGGCATGAAAAATGAAACAATTTATAAAACGTCCAGGATGAAAGCTAGAAGCAGAATATAAGTCTTCCGAGGATGGCTTGAATTTTCATATATCAACTATCAAGTCAAAAATGAAGAAACTCATTATGATTGAACATAAAACAACACAAGACAACGGCTTACAGAATCAGGAATCCAACGAGAGAAAACTGGAGATAAATATCATTTTAAGATAAACAAGAAAAAGTGCTATGTTCTTGCATGTGCATCAAAGAAACATCATAGTAACTGAATGCCATATGATTTTTATAATTCAAGAAATAAAGCAATAAGAATGATAATGTCTGTTAAATACCTGAAATCAGGTCGAGAAACAAGATTTTTTATAAGCTGGAAGTCAAACACATTCTGCAAAAGTAAAATTTTAGAAGTCATCATGTGAGTAGTCACATGTCATTTTGGAAAAAATCATTGGGTTGATAAAACATTACCTCCATTAGCTCCAAGTAATCAGAAACTGGATCTACTACCTCCACAGTGAAGCTACCATACATGGTAATTCCCAGACAGGAGAGATCAATATCCGGAATATCTGCTAACTTTATCTCAGAGACCTGCAGAGAGTGTGCAGATATTTATATTCAAGAAAATTCATAACATCCAAATATTTATTTTCTGTACAAAATGAAGGGTACAGGATTCACAATGCACTTCAAAGAGTTCAAACAATTCTTTTGACATACTTAACCACAGAAAAGAATTTATAGCAAGTATAGAGACTAGCACTTCCTACCATTTCAATTACACAAAATTGACAATTGCTCTTCATATAATAAAAGAAAATGAACACAGCATTACAGGAAGCTTGTAGATATATAAAGGAGTTACTTCCACATTCTCGGGCTAATTAGCAATTTAGCATCACATCAAAGCCCAAAAAGATGATCTTTTGTTATGACATCTAACACTACTTGTAACCAGCAACCCAAGAAATTAAGTGCACAAAAACACAATAACCTGTATATTGAAACATAAATGATATGATCTCATTATATATCTCATGATTATGGTTTACCTACCATATCCATTCATGACAAAAGTAAAACATTAGGAAAGCATATAATCCAAGAAACATGCTAACCAGGTACGAAGCCTTTGTGTTAATTAGAGTAATGTCTATGCATAAACAGGAATACGGGAACAAGATTCCCCACAGATTTGTACACAAGCAGGATCTGGATTAAGAAATCAGATTGCCATGAACTTCACATAATGTTTTGTTACATTAGAACTATTTTCATATACAGATGATGGAACTTCTTGTAAAAACAGCCCAAGGTAAAAACTCAAGCAAGCTTATACCACAAATAAGAAAAACTTTATTGCTAGAATAGAAGAAAAGACTACAATGACTATAAAATTGCTCAAATATTAATGACCAACAACATAAGACTTTGTTCCTTCTATAGCCAGAACTTACATGTAGATCCACTAATTAGACTATAATCTTGCATGCAAATCCCCTTGTTCTTCTCATGCAATCCCCTTGATTCCTTCACATGCATGCGATCTCATGCAAATCTCCTTGGTTTGATCGCCAACTATATTATCAATTCTTGACATATTTTGCTTCTTGACCAAACTTACGGTCTCTTATTGTTGGGAATTGTGAAGGGTCCTCTTGTAAACCATGTTCAACAGCAGATCTTAAGGAAGTTCTCCATAACGTCTCCAACTTATTTATAATTAATTTCCTTTGACACTGAATTTGGAAAATTAGTAATTTATATAGATAATTCATTAAATTCAATATTAACTTAAGATAAATGGGATACAAACAGTCAGAACAGCAGTGCATCATAAAAGCAGTAGCACACAGGAGTTCTAAAAAATCATCTTAGAATTTCAAGGAAATAAATAGCAATCAATAGCAAAGCACAATATACAAATAAAATACTTAAGTATAAGGAACATACAGAAAGTGTGTTTCCATAAATTTTGTCTGTGATTGATTCAGGCGCGGGTTGTCCACTGCTGTAATTAAACTGAAGATGAACACTATAAGAAACTGCAAGGTAGACGAGAAATATGGAACTGCGATGGTGGTTATAATAAAAAATTACAGAAAGCCACATCAGCCAGATGAGGAAATTTAGCCTGGAAAAGAATAAATTGAACAAAGAAAGTATAGGAAAAATAATATTTATTCATCCTTCCTCCCCCTTCCCTTTCATTAAACCCTCTCATACAAACACATAGTTTCGATGAAAGAGAACACGTGGCAATAGATGTTGATTAAATCACCATCAATAAAATTATGATCACCAAACAATTAATAGAAAAGGCAAGGTGTCAGCTCAGTAACAGATTACCTTAATACCCCAATCATATTCGGGTCCACCTGGGTTATGACTTGCACTCATAATGAAGCCACCATTAGCCTGTCAAAATATACAGATTAGATAATAAGGCAAAGGAAATAACTCTAAAATAAATCAACAAGAAAAAGGGAGGATAAATATATGTGCCTTTTGTTTCCTGATTACAGCAGAAACAGCGGGAGTTGACATTAGGCCATCCCTGTCATTTCAACTCTTCAGTAAGGTTCAGAATTCTAAAATCAAAATGTACAAATTTAGGTGAACATTAAACACCATAGAAATATCCATTATTGAAGACAATAAAAAGCAACCGATCATATGGTTTACAGCTTTAAATATAACTTGCTTGGCACAAATACCAGTAAATGGCGCATTATGGCATCTCAAAATCTAGTTATTTGGCTATTATTGTGCATATGATGAAATTAGAAGGTAAAGATATGTCGGTTTCTTCATGAAGCTAAACCTGTCCACAGACTGCTTTACATGATTAATATTCTAAAACTAGATTTTTGTTACCATCAAAAGGTAGTTTCAGAGAAAAATAATTAATATTTCTCATCTTCCAAATTAATCACAAAAAAAAACAATTAAAACATAGAATTATTTAGATTCCAAGTTATCGCATACATCAATAAAAAGACCCCTATACCATGAATCAAGGGTTAGCAAATGAAATCTAAATACTTCAAACCTATTAAAGCATTCTAACCTAATTATGTTGCCACAAGACACACAAACACACATACCCACGTCTTCCAAGTAGACTATTTGCTGATGTTTTAATAATCATTTGAATATTTTTATGTATTTTTTCATCTGTTTGGCCCATAAAAATGTAATGACTTTTTTCATGAGCCTAATGAACAGGATGCAGCGAAAATCATATTACTCCTTCAAAAGTTTTAAGCATTTGTCTTCCCTGTTTTGCCACTTTTTATGATTTTTTTTTTTTTTTTTTTTTTTGACTTAGGCCATAAAGGCCCCGACTCACGGACGTGGCCATGGGCTCCGAGGAGTAAACTCACTCGATCGCCCCTGACCCCTCACCATGCGCGTACAAACTCGAGGAGTAAACTCGACTCAAGCTACTCACCCAATTTACGGGGCCGGGCACTCTATCCCGAGACCTCTCGGAAGAATTTCTCAACGCATGAAACCCAAGGTTTTTACCGCTAGGCTATGAAGCCTTTGGTCACTTTTTATGATTTTAGATATCCAAATTCTGGTCTTTTCTTAGACATAGTAGTATTACCTTGTATATTTCTGTTACACTTGGGCCAGTCTCTTCATTAGATCGTTACTTCATATAGTTGAATCGTAACATACAATGAACATCAATGAGCATTGTCTCTTGTAGCCTCTATAACTTCATACCTTATCCCCTTTCTGACATCAACTTAGTTAATATTCTATATTTTGAGTATAGTATTGGAGTTATTTTTCACTTTATTCTTAATATGATATCTATCAGCCTTCAATTTCTTTTCCTTTCCCATTGATTTAAACCGAAGGGTATTATTCTCACCTTTTCATTTCTTTTTTCACAATCTATTTTCTTCTCTCTTCTTTTCAAACCAATATTCCTTACATACCAATAACATTTCTGGCACCATTTCAAACTCTGATGTCCTGAGTAGAACTTCATAATGCTTGACTTTTCCTTCCTTTTTTTCCTCCTTTCACTAACTTTTCTTTCCAATTTATAGCCACAGCTGGCAGTATTCAGTTGAATTTCAGCTGCACTTTCAAACTGGTATTGAGCTAACTCCATTATCTCGTTCTACTGTTTCTTTTTCAATCTGGCAAGGTGAAGCTTCTCATGTACCTATAAAATTTCTAACAGCAGTTCAAATGTATTTAGTTCAACTCCATGGTTAACTGTTTTTTTTTTCTTTTCCTTTTCAATTTCAAGTTTTTTCTTCTATTTAAAAAAGAAAAAATCCGTTTCTCTCATGTTGTCATTGCTGTTATTACTCACATTCAGCAGCTCAGTTAGCTGGTGCACTTCAAGTTGAGATGTTTTTATAGACATAATAGTGGTACCTTGCATATCTTTATTATATTAGACCAGATATAGGGCGAACATCTGGTACAATAGCTATTGTTCTTTCTATTCTTCATATTTAGGATATAAATTTGAACAACATTATATCAATCCGCAAAAAGAACAAGCTTCACTATATTGTAAAAAGTGTATTTTCCAGAATTTTAAATTAGAAACTTTCTAAAATCATTACAGGTTCACCTTCCCACAAGGATTTTCCTGACACCATTTCCAGCGGCAATCTTCATAATGATCTGCGATTAAGAGCCAAAATACAGCGGACACGCAGGTAAGAAAAACAAAATTAAGATCAACAGGCATTCAATACTAACAAAAACGCTTTGCAGCGAACAGAACAAACAAGAACACCTGTGCAGCCTCCCGGTTGAAGTATCTACCATCGCCACCCAATACCAGAACACCATTCTTGTAGTCCTCGGGAGGAAGAGAATTAAACAGCGCCTGAATCCAGTTCGCCAAGTAATTCCCTTCTTTAAAAACCTTCACCTTCTTCCGAAGCCCACTCGTGCCAGTCTTCTGGCCCTCCACCGGTGTAGTGGGGATCGAAGTAATCTGATAAGCCCTAGAAATTCAGAAACCAGGAACGAAAACATAAAACCGTCAGTCCAAAAAACAAGATAAGCCGTACAAACCTTGAGACCTTCTGGGTCGGCGACGAATGTTGAAGGATACGAGCAAGCCTTGACGATGCGATCAGTTTTCCGGAGGATCGGAGTAGGCAGTACATTGGGAGGGATGAATCGGGTGGTGAAGGAAGAGGGAACCTTCAGGGGGGAAAGGACGCTGCCCAATCGAAGGTTCGACGTCGCCATTGACGGCGGAGAAGCAAAAATGGTTCAATGGAGATAAACGAAAGAGGAAAGTAACTATATAAGGTTTTGGAAGGTTTGGCTTTATCTAGAGGTGTCAGCCGGGCGTCCAGCATGCACTGTAACAATGGAGCCTTGTTTAGGTACGGTCCAAACGCGGGCCATGCAGGCCGACACCACATGGCCCGTGACCTTTATGGGCGGTGCTAAGCACGCCCGTACAATAACCAGATCAATTAAATTTTTCAAATTTTTTTATTTTAATTTTATTTTATAAAAAACCTTTATATTACTGACATGACATTAAAAATTCATAAAAAAAAATTTAAATAGAAAAAAACTAAAAAATAGGAAAAAAAGGAAATTCCGAAAAACTTCTAGAAAATAAAAAAAAACACATATATTAAAAACATCATAAATAAATTCATAAATTACCAACTAAACACAAAATATTAAAAAAAAAACTTTTAAAACTCTTAAAAAACGCTTAAATTTCAAAATAAATAAATAAATAAACAAAATAAAATCTTTAAAAACCCCAAAAATAATTTAAAAAAGTCTATAATCCATGAAATTTAAAAAAATAAAATAAAACAAACTTAGGGAAAAAAACAAAAAAACAACACAAAACTCTTTAAAAAAATAGAAAAATCTAAAAAAAAAAGGGAAAATTATTTTTAGGTTCATGAAAGTTTGTAAAGTTCCCAGACAGTCCCTCTGACATAAATATTTGCCAGACAGTCCCTCTTTTTTTGTAAACTGACTTTTCAGTCCCTCAAGGCCACTCCGTCAGTCATATTTTTATAAAATGCCACAATTGCCCTCCTCATGGTGAAGTGGTTTCCCGCCATGTCATGTCATGAATTTTGAAACTAGCACACAAGCCATCACATCCTCACCTTTTTGGTCATTTTTCCACTAACTTTTGTACCTTTTTTACAAATTTTCAGACCTTCTTCTTCTTCCTTAATCCATTCTGCTCCCTTTGTTTCCATCTGACCGCGAGATAGAACTTTGTCTCTACTCTGTTTTTGTTCCCTTTGTTTCCATCCGGCCGCGAGAGAGAAATTTGTCTCTTCAACCCGTTCTGCTTTTGTTCCCTTGGTTTCCATCCGGCCGCAAGAGAGAAATTTGTCTCTTCGGTGAACCGGTGAGACGAGCTCTGCGACCATCTGTTTCTCCGTGAGTCACCACACAAGGCTAATCGAAGAAACATACACCTTCGTCGTGACGTGAGTTCCTTTTCTCATTTTTCCGAAAAAGGTTTTCCATATCTCGTATAGTTTAAAATCATGCCAGTGTACTCCTGCTGCAGGTTGGTAATGGAAACCTTCTGCGCAGTTGCCAAATATAAGGGGGAGGGACGAGTGTTGTAGTTTACCGTCTTGAGCTCTTGGAAGTCAGTACTAGCAGAGATATGCCAGCGATGGGATCTTGAACTTTCTAGTGTAAGGGTGAAGTTTGTCACCCCGGATCTGAACAGAACTGTTTGCCCAATTGATACCGAGGTCGACTTTCAACGTATGTGCCACATATACCACATGTTCAACAAATACCGGCCGACCTCATTGTCGAAACTGTTCAAGACCCGCTGGACGTGCCCTCAGGTTCATCATTACCGTCGCAAATAATTCCTTCCCTTGATTGAACAAACCAACCCGTCAGCTTGTCAATCCTCCATTTGAAATTTCTTGTATTATGTGTATCTCGTGTTTCCGTTTAAATATATGGGTTTTCGCTTAGTTTCTTCTAATTCCGCTTAACATTTGTAGTTTTCGTGTAACACACGGTCTCCGTTTATTTTCCGTTGTTTCCATTTACCATTCTATCTTCATGCTTAATATAATACATTTTTGTTTAAGTTATTATTTTCTTACTGGTGATATATGAACCAACAAGAGGGATTCATTCTCGGATAATTTATCGGCATCCCAACAAGGATCTTCAGGGGCCTTAGCCATTTGTACTACAGAGAATGAAATTCTGTCGCTGAAAGAAGGTAACCGGTTTTGTGACGGTGACCACTTCAAGGATTCACTTCGCAATTTCGCTATAAAACGGAATTTTGACTTTACTTTTATAAAGAACGATAAGCAGAGGATGAGTGTCCAATGTACCGCCATGGGCTGCGAGTGGCGTGTCCACGCATCGAGAGAATGTAATCTTGGAACATTTACAATCAAGACGATGCATCCCACACATGTATGCGGCGGCGGTGTCGGTATGCGGTCACTTCCGAAAGCATCGAAGAAATGGGTCAGTGCACAGGTGATACAAAAGTTAAAGGACCGCCCCCTGTATAGACCTATTGATATTTAACGGGATATGTTACGTGATCATGGTGTTAATCTGCCTTATAAACAGGCTTGGTTGGGGAAAGAGGTGGCTATGGATACTCTCCATGGGAGTCAGGTGGCGAGCTATGACTTGTTATTATGGTACGCAAACAAGGTGGTGGAGACGAACCCTGATAGCATTGCCATTGTGGAGAAGGAAGGTGAGCGGTTTAGACTTTTTTTTTTTTCCTTCAGTGCCTGTGTTGTTGGTTTCAAGAAAGGTTGCAGGCCATTGTTGTTTGTTGATGGAACTCACTTGCTTGGGAAATACGGGGGCACTTTGTTGGGAGCGACGGGTAAAGATGGGAATGAGGGCTTCTTTCATGTTGCATTCGCTATTGTTGACAATGAAACCGACGCTAACTGGACGTGGTTCCTGTCAAAGCTAGGAGATGCGTTGTATGGGGATAACGACTATGAGAAGATTATTACATTCGTGTCGGACTGGTCGAAGGGCCTCATCAGCGCCATCGCAAAGGTTTTCCCCACTGCCCCGCATGCATATTGCTTATGACACTTGGAATCGAACTTCATGAAGGGGAATGTTAGACTTGGGAAAGCACTGAAGGAGGAGTGTTGGTCCATCATTACAAGAATTGCATACGCATGTACCTTCAGGGAATATGACGACGCAGTCAACGATTTGCTAGTCGTGATCACCGACGACATCACGGCGACTTCAGAAATCCGATGTTTCCCACTGGTCTAACTATATGTTCAAGGGTGAAAGATGGGGAGGATGTATTCCAATATGGCAGAGTCATTCAATGCCTAGATCAAGGAGACACGCAACCTCCCCGTGGCGAATATGGTAGATTCCATAAGGTAAGCAAGGTTCTATTTATAGTGCCATCTTTCAATTAAAATACTTTGTTATACTTCGATTCCGTTATTACCGCTTAATATACCAGGTTTCCGTTTAGTATATAACGTTCCTATTTAATATAAGATGTTCTTGTTTAATTTTTCAGGTTTTTGTTTAATATATAGGTTGCGTTTCTACTTATTTTCTAGCGTTTCTATTTAACATGACAAGTTTCTAATTAATATCCGTTGTTCTTGCATCGCCACTATTGTCTTGCTTTATCGAATAAAGGTTCAAGCTCATGAACATAATGTGTACTCGCCGTGAGCATTCTCTACGATGGGAGACCCACCTATGCTCTGTCATACACAAGAAGCTTGAAGACATTGTTGAAGAAAGTCGTAACCTACTTGTTGGACGATCCGACGGTGATTATTTCGAGGTTGTCGAACAAAACAACAACTCAGTCAGTCTGGTTTCAAGGACATGTTCATGCCGAAGGTAGCAGGTATACGGTCTACCTTGCAAACATGCATGCGCTGCTATAATGCTGACAGACACCAGTGTTCATCGGTATGTCGACGAGTACTTCACAGTTGAAGCTTACCGGATGACATATACCGAAGCTATTTATCCCATTCCGGACAATAACAAACCGACTGATGCAAACCATGAACTACTTCTGCGGCCGCCATGTACGAAGAGGCCACCGGGTCATCCAAGACGGAAGAGGATAGAATCACAGGAATCTGCCGTGCGTGATCTGCACTGCAGCCGTTGCCATGAGGTCGGCCACAACAGGAGATCATGCAATGCACCAATTGTTGACTGAAAAGCAGGTCCATTTATATGTAATATGATTGTTAAACGTAAATGTTGTCCAACAGGACAAAACCATAATAGTTAACGGGTACAAAATTTGTTAAACGTGTACAATCTTTAGAATTCCGCTCCTAACAGGTACAATCTTTGTCACTGCGTCTCTTCTTTCTTGCCCGATTCAAACGCGCCGCGCTTTATGCCGTCCATCACTATGCATGCGACGTAGTGCTGTAACACCCTAATCCTTTCCAGGACCCAGGTGTCACACCAGTCAGGTCAGGGAGTGAACCCCAGCCAAAGGCTGTATCAAAACATAATTATCTCATAATCAAACTAACATTAAGGAAATATAAATTTGAGTACAACATTATTACAACCCAACATGTTTTAAATCCTCACACAAGTCTAGATGGGAGTTCACAGACTCCCCAAATAAAACATCATAAAATCAAATAACAGTCGCGGGCCAAGTGGTCAGAGCCAGCCTAAGGGGATCCAACCTAACTTTACTCTAAGAAGGGCCATGACCCTACTTACTACCTGCAAAAGAGAGCAACAAAAGGTGAGCTACAGGAGCTCAGTAAGGTACAACACTACTGTCAGGTTCGCACACCTGTAAGTCTTCCATATCAAGTTATGAAATATCGAAAGAGAAACACAAGAAATAACGATATTTAAATCATGAAAAGACAATAACATGCTGATCATAATATATCTCATGGAAATATTTAGTGAAGTCATATGACATACTTTCAAATATTTATTAAATCTTTTATCGTTAGGTCGGGAAATGATTTCCACATATGTCCTGGCTGACCAACTCAAGCCAGTAGCCTCCATGGTTGGACCAACTCAACAACCGTGGAGGTGACATCCTATGGTATCAAATCCTTGTCATCATTCTTATTAATGTCAAATCTACAAGAGGTGATTTCCACGTATGTCCTGGCTGACCAACTCAAAGCCAGTAGCCTTCACGGTTGGACCAACTCAACAACCGTGGAGGTGACAAGCCATGGAATCAATTCCTCATCAACATACATGTTAGTGAATCTACACCCCTACTTTCATACAGCGGAACCAGAGTGAAAACGAGTGGACCAACTCAACACTCGATAGCTCTCCGGTCGGACCAACTCAACGACCGTGAGCTATAATATATATACGTATACTAAGCACTCGAAGAGTACGGAAAGGGGGTTTTATTTCTGGGAAATCAGAATGGTTTGAAAACAGATAGTTTGGCTAGTAAAAACAGAGTTATAGAAATCACCCCTTCCCTACCTAGTATCATACTCTCTGGCTCTGTCATAGAGCCACCTCTGGCGCAGGCGTGTATGTGAGTACGGTGTAGTGCACTAACATGTCTATGTAATATAATCTCTACTTTCATGCTTGAAAATTTATAGTAGTTCGTAAATGAATTTTCTGAAAATACTGTACATGATCTCTACTTTCATGCTAGAAAACTTACAGTATTTATGAAAATTAATCAACTCATATCATGCATTCTCAAGAAGATAATACGTACAAAATATGAGAGAATACGGTAAATGTACAGTTGTGTTCCCTCACCTCAGTATAGTAGATTCCTAGGCTTGATCGGGCTCTTCGGCAGCGGTGACCTGACCTTTGCCCCTTTCTTGTCCTAGGGATCAAAACACGGCTTTCTTTAGAAATTCGGAAGCCGTATCCTCATTCCAAAAATTTACTTCACATAATAGAACACGATGGTCCTATTAAATACATTTAAAGCATGGTTTCCCTTAATACGATTTCGTATTTATAAAGTATGAAAAAAAAATACGGATTTGTTTCTATTAAAGATTTAGCATAATCCGTTTGGACCCTTCATAACTTCCGATTCGGAAGCCCGATCGGGTCGATCAAGTATTCGTTACGAAGGTCTCTCGATGACCTTTCTAACGATATATAACACTCCCCGTTCGGGGAAGCATTGCGGGCTGAATTCATCCCGGAAAGGGACAGCCCGGCATTAGTTCAATGAAAATTTCGGCAGAGTCTCCTCTGTTTTTAGGATCCCGAAATTAATACAAACATTCATCCAAGATTAACATAATTAGAACATTCGACTATGCATCCACATCAAACATTTCACAGCCCATTCATCAAACATATTTCAGGACACTAACCCCATAACCCCCCATCTTTACTCCCTCTATTATCATGCTCTAATTTATGCTATTATACTAACGTTTCTTCAATTTCAAACTCACTGTTGCGTAGGACTGAAATGGGGGGGGGGGGCAGATTGAGCGAGAGGGCAGCTCGACGGAGCCAAGTAGCAAACCACAGCTGGAGCAGCTAGAGGCAGTTGCAATGAGGCCGTTGGCTGGCCGTGGTGGCGCTGAGGCGGCGGCTTCGGCGGGCGGCGCCGGATCGGCGCCAGGCGCGGCGCTATGGTCGGCGGTGATGCTGGCCGGGGCTCGTCGACCGGCCGCTGGTCGCAGCGTGAGGGGCTGCACGTCGGGTGAGGACGGCCGCGTTCGTCACTCGCGAGGGCTCGTGGGCGGCGTCTTTGTTTGAACGAGAAAGGGAAAGAGGGAGGGAGAGAGATTCGTTCATCTCTTTCTCTTTCTCTCATCTCTGTCTTTTTAAAGACAGAGATGCTTCTGTTTTCTTTTTATTTTTTATTTTATTTTATTTTATTTTAACAATTATTTCATTTGTTAAAACCTATTATCGATTAAATACTTTATCCTTTAAATATATTATCTTTTAAATATTTTTTTTAATACTTTATCTTTTAAAAGGAATTTAATAATTATATTATCTTTTACTTTATGTCACATCACTATTTAAAAATATTATCTTATCAATAATTCTTCCGACCCAGATCCGGGAATCCCGGGTCAGACAACCACAGTGACACGGGCTGACTGTAGCGTCACAGGTCGTCTTTCTCTCCCGACCCAGATCCGCGAATTTCGGCTTTTGACTCGGCCAGATCTACTTTATCGAGACTCTAACTTGTGTCCGATATTCCTACTTAATTAATCTGGATTACCTAATATTTAATTAATCTTTGATTTAATTAATCTAACTCCTAACCATTCCATGTCCAATCTGGCCTGGCCCAACACGACCTCCTCGGCCCAATTGGTTGTGAGTTCGGACTTTAGTTTCATAATTTCCTGATTTTATTAAATTTAGTTTGTTGAACTAATTAATCTAATTTATGTGTTAATTAATCCCATGGTTTTCTCCAGAAATTAATTATTTAAATCATGGAAATTTTCAGGGCGTTACAAGTGCAAACACAATAGAGGTACGTCCGTGCTAGGGAGGTGGAGTTTCTCAGCATCAAGAATTTGTTCAAGGAACCTCATAACATATACAGGGCAGTCGAGGCTCCTCGCCCTCTACTACGGGCACTTGCTTTCAGTTCTAAATGGGTACGGCGTCGTTTCGCTCTCCCCAAGCTCAATTTGGAGGCATGAATCAAATAGTGCCCGTTGTTATCAGAATAAGAACCACTTAGAGAAAACCAATACAAAAAAGTATAAATCAAGCGAGGAATATTACCATTGCCTTTGTGTCGGCGTCATATATAGGGCTTTTCGTTGACATGTAATGCACATACTCCTTATTTTCCCTGTCGAGGATGAGAAGATGATAGTGCCCATTGAAAATGATGGGCATAAGGACCAACTGCACTTGGTGGAACGCGCACATGACGTCCTTCATCAGCCCCAAGGCCGAATTTTAGGAATCCATTCTCTTCGACATGAGAAGCGCCAGCAGCCTAGTGACTGTGGCCCGCTTCTTGTATGGATATGAAGTCGAGCTCATGGCTTCAAGGAGGATCAGGACAAACGCATCGAAGACATCGTCGGGAACCATATTCTTCCCCTTGAGCAGCGTGTATAAATGGTCCCGCGTGGTGAAATACCATTCATTTTTCCATACGATTGTCTTAGCGTCATGTTAAACGGGAAACCGCTGAATTAAATGGAAACTCGAAATATTATGCGGAAACTATTAACCTTAAGCAAAAAGTGAAAATGTTAAACAAAAAATATAAATATTAAACAGAAACTATTAATATTAAGCAAAAAGTGAAACTATTAAACGGGAAATATAAATATTAAACAGAAAATATTAATATTAAGCAAAAAGTGAAACTATTAAACGGGAAATATAATTATTAAACAGAAAATAAAATAAATACACGAAAACGGAAAATATTTGCAAAAAAACAAACGGAGGACTTACTTGTCAATTCTACAGTTCATATGCATGTCAATTGTTGCCTGCTCAATGTTGTTCAGCCTCATGTAACCGGCAGGACGCTTATTCTTGGCCATAAAGTTTGTCCTCACTGGCTTCGGGTCCTTGTACTCCATGTAGGCCTCTGCAAGGATCACGTCTCCAGTCTCCTGATCGGTGACCGAATCCGTTGTTGCATTAGATTGTTCCGGGCAGGATGTCGGCAATTCACTTGCTACATTTTTTTGATCCAGGCAGGATGTCGGTGGTTCACTGACTGCGACCGGCAAATTTGTATATTCATCATATTGCAGTTCCGCGTCGGTAGTCATTTTTGACTCAGTGGCAGCTGTGAGTTGAGCAACGTGGTCAGCCGATGGATCTGCATGGACGACACAAAAAAAATTCATCGTCTGGGTTGGTCGGTCGTTGCTCGACGGTCGATGGTTGCTCATCAGTCGATGTTGCCGCGGTGGCAGCGATGGGTACAGCCTCGGTGGTATTGTGTGGTTCTGTATCGGGTGTCAAGGTTCGCTCGTCGGTGGTCAATTGTGCCTCAATGTCAGCGGTGGGTACAAGGAATACGGGCTCATCATTCTTCATTTTTTGTAGCGATTCAACAACACTGCTAAGAACCGTGTTGTCATCAAAATCGGCTAACACAGTTGTACGTATAACTTCTTCAGTTATATCGCTTTTGATACTGCCCTTGCGTACATTCATCTTATGCGGAATGTCTTTGGAGAGAGCGGCCTCGCAGCGAGAGATCTGGGCAGAATAGGAACGGGTCACACGACGCTGAGACTGGCGGGGCATGACAACGATTCTCTTCGTCCGTTTCTTCAAGGGAGGGGATGATAATGTGGCCTCCTCCGCCTTAGTTTTTGCCGGCCCTTTTTTCTCCATAGGCGGAGCCTGTGCACAGTCGGCCGGCTTGTGTCTCTCCAGCTCAAGTTGGTCAAATCGGGACATGATGCTGCCAATGTCCTTTGCCATCATCTTATACTGCTTCTCAATGCAGGTTGCAACGATATCATCCATTGGCCTTCTCGGCGGACTGGAAATGGAAGAACGACGGCGGGTATTACGCGGGGGGCTTCTTGATGGGGTGTGTTCCCGCACCCTTTTTGACTCATTATTCGACTTCCCCTTGCCAAGGGATGGGGTTCCAGTAGCATGTATTCCTAATTTTCGTTCTGGATGTGAACGTTGTTCTTCCTGCCTCAAGGCCTGTACATTGACTTCTTCCTTTGGTGTGTCAGGGACGAGTTCTGAATACACTAAACAATCAAATGATGTATGTTAAATGGGAACGCTTTATATTAAACGAAAACACATTATGTACCACACAAACGCAATATATTAAGCGGAAACTACAAAACTTAAAGTAAAACCTGACAAAGATTAAGTAGAATGTGGAGTACCTCCTTTCTATTGAGTAAATTCAGGAGAGGACCAAGGGACGCTTGCTTTCTGAAGTTATTCTCCCCATAGTTCAGAATCCTTGGTGTCCTGCCAAATCGCACCTTCTTCCCTGTCCCGGTGACCTCATAAAACCATATGTTGAGGGCGACAGTACACCCTCTCAAATACCCAATTTGTGTTCCCTTCTCCGAAGACCTGGATTGCACACGGGCGGCTGTCTTAGGGACGTCATCCATAAGCCACTTGTGAGTGGCTTGCGCCCATGCATAGCGGTTTAGTGCGGCTAAGTTGTCCGTGTAGTATGCAATCCAATTGGGTACCACACATGAGGAATTAGGGAAGAGCACTGAACCGAGGAGGTATGCCACCAGCAGCTTGATGAAGTTTTGTTCTTCCCCTCCTTTCTTGCGAACGAGTCGGAGAAGATTTTTTCTGATGGCATCTTTGTGTCTGTCGTATACTTTGCCTAGATATTTGTCTTCGAAGGCTGATTGTGTTTTTTGTTTCTTGAATACAACCCCTTCCCCATCACAGCGCAGGACAAGGATGAGAGCAACGTCTTTGGGTCTGAAGGGCAGCATGCTCTCTATAATTCTAAATTTGTTAGTGCGCTCATCAAACCTATGTAATAAGGCATCGAGCAGGCCCTTTTCCTGCAGAACAGGTTTAATCTCCATCAAATCGGTAAAAGGTGTCGTCCGAATGAGTGCCCAGTGCCTATCAGTCATTTGGGGCTTCAACTTGGCAATTGTCTCAACTACAGGCACCAAGTAGCACCTACCGTTGACAAGGTTCGTTGTCATATTTCCATATCCTGCATCAAAAGAGAGTTATTACAATGGATTCTACAACGATTAAGTGGGAACTGAGAAGAATAAATGAAAAAACCGTTTATTAAATGGAAACACTGGGAATACTCATACATATAATTCGTAACGATTGAATAACAAACATATCATCTACCCTAAACCCTAAAATCAAAAAGACAAGAAAATTAAAACCTTAAACCATACATTTCTTCTTGCAAATTCCCTGAACCCTAAACCCCAAAATCACTCACCAATGTGTGCATTCTTCCATCGCACAAGTGCATACAAAGCATAATAAATAAGCAGAAACTCAGAAAATCATGGATAAACCACATAACCAGAGCCTAAACCCTAAAAAATGCAGCAATAGCTTACGGTAGTGGCTTTGATCTCCGGGGAGTGGCGACAAACGGCGGGAGGGAGGTTCTCGGCAGAGGCGGTGTCACGGTGGTCAGAAGTTTTTGAAAAAACACGGCGTAGGCGAAGTCGAAGGCGCAGCGTCGTTGGAAATCAGAATGTTGGGAGAAGTCCGTTTGAGAAAATGAAGTTCTCTCTCCACCGTTTAAGAAGATGGGCACACCGTCTCGGGAGTTGAACTGCCCAACCGTTACTTCATTAGATGGGGGCATTTTGGTAAGTTCATCGGCTTTTATTTTGGTCAGAAAATAAAAAACCATCATGTCATCATAACTGCATAGCAGCACAAAGGGCATTTTGCTCAGAAAATATAAAAGTTAACATAGTTAGTGGATGGAGAGACTTATAATTCATTAGTTGTAAAAGGAGGGATGGTTTGGGAAAGTCAAACTTTGGAGGGTCTTTTTGTTCATTTCGCAAACTTGGGGGGACTTTTAATTCATTACCCGAAAAAAAATGTGTAAAAAGTGCAGAAAAACCCCAAAAAATCCACGAAAGCCCCTAAAAAACTAAAAAAAAAACCGAGAAAAATTTGTAAAATATCCAGAAAATTCACACAAAAAGTTCAAAAAAAAAATCTTAGATTTTGCCAAAATTCAAGAAAATTTCATAAATTTCCGAAAACTCCAAAAAAATCCCAAAATATTGAAAAATAAATAAATTAGATAAATGAAAAAATATCTAAAGTTTACATACAGATTTTGGGTTCTAATTTATTTCTTTATTTTTTGATAATTTTGATTTTTTTTGGATTTTTTTTTGTGAATTTTCTAGATAATTTTCAAATTTTCTAGGTTTTTTTTAGTTTTTTAGGGGATTTTGTTGATTTTTTGGGATTTTCTGCATTTTTACAAATTTTACAGATTTTTCTATTTTTTAAAAGAGTTTTGTTGCATTATTTTGTTTTTGTTTTTTTGGAAATTTCTAAGTTTATTTTATTTTATTTTTTTAATTTCATGGATTACGGATTTTTTTAGAAGTTTTTCTAATTTCTGCGGTTTTTAAAGATTTTATTTTTTTTAATTTTGAAATTTAAGCAATTTTTTTGGGTTTTATAAGTTTTTCTATTTTTTAATTTTTTTTTGAATTTTTTATGCTACATCAGCAAATATTAACGCGTTTTGGCACTTTTTTGCTCACGAATTAGACTATAGTGTACTAAAGTATCACAAGTCAAGCCACAAGCCCAAATTGATATAGAGACAAAGCATAAGGTAGTTTAGTAAATTTCTCCAAAACTTTATAGTTATAAAATTGTTATATTTAAATCTCATAAATTTTTTAGATATTTTTAGAAATTTTATGAGAATTCAAAAAAAAAAATTCTTGGATTTTTATAAAAAATCTGGATTTTAAAATTTTAAGAGATTTTTAAAAAAGATTCTAATAGTTTTGTGAATTTTCTCATTTTCTTTTTTGAGATTTTTTTATATATTTTTATTTTTTTGGATTTTAAAAAAAATTAGAAACTTTAAGTTTTTTAAAAAATTAAATTTGGTGGATCAGCCCGTATGCGGACTCGACACAGGTCATGTCGTTCCTCGTGCCAAGGCTGCGAGCGACCCCCAAAAATTTGCGGGTTGTGTCGGCACAAGCACGCACAATGCCCAACACGAGCTTGCCTAGTGTCGTGTCATGTTATGTCGGGCCGGATGGTTTGACATCATAAGGCTTATCCACAAAAAGCCTTTCATAGTTTGCATCTCCTTAAAAAGCCCTTCTTATATAGATTAATTATCTATCAATCCGGTAGCCGAGTTAAAGGGGTGGTGGAAATTAGGATAATGGTCATGTTTGAAATATGATTTTTTTAATACTGAAAATTATGAGAATGTCCCTCCACCCTTTAATGGGCGGGGTGTTGGAACTACGCATGCAACTAGGTCTAAGGGTGGCGGCATCCCACTCATGTAATGGAGTTTGCCCACTCATTCATCCTTCAAAAGAGACTCATTCGTATTTTTTGTATTATTCTCCCTAACTTCACGAGTTTTTGTCGCTCTTCTTCTTAGCATCACAACGTCCAGTCTCTACTGTCTTTCGGGAAGAGCGTCTCTCCTGAGCTTCCAACAACCATTTCCAAGTATGTAGACCCAGGTGAGCTTCACCCAACTAAAAGCTCTTCATTTTTTGGGTTTACGGTGCTTGATGTAGTGGTTGAAGTTTATTTTAGATTCTAGGACATAACTTGCATTTATGATTGTAACAATATGTGTTTATCTGAACGCGTCTGTTTATTTGTTGCCATTTCTGCTTATTTTCTAACTAAAGTGATTACTGTAACGCCCTGATTTTTCATAGGAATTACTCGTTAATTTTCAAGAAATAAATCAGGGGTTACTACCAAATAAATAAATATTAAAATCATTAAAAGAAATAAAATTTAATTCTTTATTACAAATGATATAAATTGTAATGGAAAGTAAATTAAATGGGCCAAATTCCCAGTTCATTGGGTCAAGCCCAACCCAATTATTTAAATGGGTGACCAACTTAGCCAAGTGTAACAAATTGAGCCAAGTGAAGCTTGGTTAATGAAATCAATTTAACTTAAAAAGGAAAGGAGAGAGAGGGAGAGAGGAAGGGAGAGTAGGGCTTCCTCTCGATGCGATTGGACCGCTACCACCGGCGACGACGCGACCAACCTCTAACCGGGCCTTCCTTTCCCTTCATCTTGTTCTCCCGATAAAGCCTTAGTGACCGCGGGCCCTGTGCACAAACGGAGCCTCCAGACGCCGGCGAGGAGAAAGTTGGAATCTGGGAAGGGCATGTGTTGAGTCTACACTGCTACCGGCTGCACACTCCGGTGGGTTTAATACAATTAATTGCTATAAATTTAATGAAAACGAAAGTTGTGATTAGGAATATTAGAAGGTTGATTAGCTTGTATGATTCTCAGCCCTATGTTCAATAGATTCAAATAAAGATGTGTGAGTGTCAATTAGATGTATGGATGGAATTTAAGAGCCAATAATTTCATGATGTATAAATTTATGGATTCCTAAACAAAGTCGTCATGGTGCAGAAAATAAAATCAAGATCAGCATATTATGGATCTTGTCGGATGAATTATTGGGGCGACATGTGATTGCATAGTGAGGTTAAGTTAGAGGATAATATATTTTAAGATTTCATAAAGGATGATAACTTAGGGCATAAGGAAAAATAAAAAGCCCATCTCCTCCTCCCTAATTTCTCATTCACGAGCTCCACTACCCCTTCTTCTCCATCTTCCATTCTCTGACGAGATCCAAGGGATTCCGGCCAAATTGAGCCTCCACCACCTCTGCAAAGCTCCAGTAGCCTCCCTAGGCATTCTCCGACCGCCTTTACACGCGGAAGCAGCTCAACCGCCAGCCCAGCTCCGAGCCGCCCCACTGCATGCCTTCCCTCTCCCTGCCCGTGTACCATTGCGCAGCCGCGCCTTCCCCCTCGCCCCCGCGTGCCAGCACGGAGCAACGCAATCCCGTCGGTGCCGCCCTGCAACGCCAGGCCTACAGGCGCCCTGACCGGCTGTCAACCCCTCTTCCAGCGCCGCTCTTCCCTTCTCCGTCTTTCCTCCGGCAACGCGTGGCTACTGTCCGCATGGGAGCAAACCTGGTGCCTCATTTTCTCCAGCAACGCCTACAGCCCCGGTCGCGAGACACGCCGATAGGGGACAATTAGCCACCTGAGAACCCCCAACAAGTTTTCCTCAGGCTTTGGTGATCTCTTAATCCGATAAGCCTGCATACTAAGTTGAAGATTAACTGTTAACGGGTATGTATTATTAGGATGGTTTAATATGGAGAAATCGATCAACTAAAGTGGCATTTTAGATTGACGAAGCTAAGCTGGAGTGTAGATAAAGGACCAGAGAATGTGTATGTGTAGTTGAATAAATATACTATGGAATTTATGAACAATGACAAATGTTTGTATTGAATTTAAAGCCCTATTATTAGAGGAGGTGTTGCTGAAATTCCGTTGAGTATACATGCTTTAATCTCCATGATTTCCTTCTTATATGGAGCATGCTAAAGCCAACAAATTAAGTTAAGAGTGGAGATAGTTTAATTCCCAATTAAGGGTAAATTCTGTATTGTTATTCTTCTTAGAAGCATAAAGTGCAAGTTAAGATAAATCATGCTCTAGTTTAACTAAATGTGACTCCTATGCTATTTCAAGTATAAGTTAAGGTATAAACTAAGAATACGGTTTTCTTATTTCTAAGAATTCCGTATTTTGATTAGTAGGACAAGGCAAGGGCAAGGACAAAGCCGCTGCTGAGGGACCGAGCCAAACTTTGAAACTACTAGACTTAGGTGAGGGAACATGATTGCACATTACTCGTATTTTACCGAGTTTTCATGAAGATATACTTGAAACTGAACGTCATGTTTCTTTAGTATTTAAATTCCAGAAAATGCTATGTATTTTGTAAAAGCCTTTATTTATAGATAAAACTTCTAGAAAAGAAGTATACTTTGAAACTACATGCTAAAGAAAGAAAAGAGTTTATGAAATATTATGACGAGTATTTGAAAGAGGTATCAATAATCGACACCATGCTAATATGCTTGCTTGCACCAGAGGTGGCCCCATTTTAGAGCCAGTTAGTACGGTAATAGGTTAGGAAAGGGGTGATTTTAAACTCTGTATTTCTTTGTCCAAACTATCTGTTTTTATACTCTTTTATTTTCAAGAAATGAAAATCCTCTTTCCGTTTCCGTTGGGTGCCTAGTATATGTATATACATGATAACTTGATGGTACGTAATGAGTTCTGACCAGAAGGCTCAGGAAGTGATGAGTTCTGCCTGCCTACACTATGGTTCTGCAGTATAGAAGTAGTGGTGTAGGTTACATTGATATCATTGAGATTATTAATGATCCTATACTGGTCAACCTTCCGATATGTGATGGGACAAAGCCGCTGCTGAAGGACCGATCCAAACTTAGAAACTACTAGACTTAGGTGAGGGAACATGACTGCACATTACTCGTATTTTACCGAGTTTTCATAAAGATATACTTGAAACTGAACGACATGTTTCTTTAGTATTTAAATTCCAGAAAATGCTATGTATTTTGTAAAAGCCTTTATTTATAGATAAAACTTCTAGAAAAGAAGTATACTTTGAAAATACATGCTAAAGAAAGAAAAGAGTTTATGAAATATTATGACGAGTATTTGAAAGAGGTATCAATGATCGACACCATGCTAATATGCTTGCTTGCACCAGAGGTGGCCCAGTTTTAGAGCCACTTAGTACGACAATAGGTTAGGAAAGGGGTGATTTTAAACTTTGTATTTCTTTGTCCAAACTATTTGTTTTTATACTCTTCTATTTTCAAGAAATGAAAATCCTCTTTTGGTTTCCGTTGGGTGCCTAGTATACGTATATACATGATAGCCCGATGGTACGTGATGAGTTCTGACCAGAAGGCTCAGGAAGTGACGAGTTCTGCCTGCCTACACACTGGTTCCGCAATATAGAAGTATTGGTGTAAGTTACATTGATATCATTGAGATTATTAATGATCCTATGCTTGTCCACCTTCCGGTATGTGATGAGTTCTAACCGTGGAGGCTATGGTATGATGAGTTCTACCAGGACAATCTTAGAATCATTATCCAACACCTATGAATAAAATAATGCATTGCATAAATCTGTTTTCTTATGATGTATATTTATGCTAAGATTCCTTGTTTTTGTATAGTTACTTCTTTAAAATTTGTTATATATATATATATATATTGTTAAGAGACAGGTATAGTATTACATGGTAGTATTGTTCATACCTCACTGAGCTCGAGTAGCTCACCCTTTTTATTGTGGATATTTTGTAGGAGATAAACAGGTACTCGATCATACCTAGAGTCGAGGAGAGAGTCCTGTCCACCATTAGTTCGCTCTGACCAGTCTCGCTGTTATTTATGTATTTGGATTGTTGTACTTGACATTAGGAGTGTGTGGAACTCCTTTTATGTTTAAGACCATTTATGTTTATATTATGTCAATACTTTTATCTGGTGCGTAATAAATAGTATCTTGATTTGTGAGGTATGATATTAGCCTAATTGCTTATATAGCTTCTGCAAATCGTTAAGTTTTGATTTATTAAGTTATACAGCCTTAGGCACAATGTTCATTCTCTGGGCCTGGTTGGTGTGACACGTGCCCTTTGAAAAAAGAGATGTGTGTTACATTTAGTGGTATCAGGAAGAAGGTTGATCTTAGGGACTAGACATAGTTGATATACTTAGAGCAGATGATTCTAGGGAGTCCTTGGAATGGTCAGAGTCATACGATGAGAGTCCAGTAGATGTTAGATGATATAGACCACAGTCCCATAATAGAGTTTAGTAGTGGAGAATACTAGACATGAATTTTTAGGGACTGTGGAGAGATACCTACGAGGGGCGGTAGAAGATCCTTTAATGATCGAGGATGAAGTGGAAGAAAGTCCTCCAGTAACATTAGACTAGATGGAAGCTGGGAAAGCTTCCAAGGAGCCACAAGACATGAGAAGTAATAGAAGGAATGGTTGTGTAGATACAACCACTTGTTTTAAGTAGATGACACATGATCAGAGTCTCTCATGGAAGCGTGGCTGATCATTTTCTGATAAAAAGTTTGGTGGAAGATGGACAAATGATTCTGAAGATTTAGTTACTCTCCACCTGTTTAAGATAATAATAGTTACGATTAGAGATGCACAACAGAAGCGTAGTGGGCTCGTAACCATAGGATTTGAGTTTTAATTGATAATAGGATTTGTGAAGTGATAGCAGGACGGACCTACTTATCCTAATGACGAGCGATCGCAGATGGTGGGAATTGACATGAAGAGTTATATAGACCCTATGAAGGAGCTGATACACGAGGTCACATGCCTAGTGCGCGAGTAGCAGAAGTTCCAGAGTTAACCCCATGTGCTACCCAGAGAAGTGTTGGAGGACTAGAGTTCAGAAGGACGGGACTGTCCTATTTTGAGTGGACTATGGAGCCGTAGATAGTCAAGCATTGGATCTGGGAGATGGAAAAGACATTCAACATGATGCAGACCCAAGATGCAGATAGAGTCCGGAACGTGCATAACATATTCAAGGTAGTGTTGAGGATTGGCTACATGAGTAGGTGCGACTAAAAGAAGGCATACCATTCAGGACCTAGGAGTAATAAAAGACGACGTTCTACGCCAAATGCTCTCCTAGAGCTAATCGATACAGCTGGAGCGCCATTTCATCCATTGACACAGAGCGACATGACGGTCGAACAGTTCGAGATTGAGTTCGACCCACGTGTAAGATTTACCCCAGCATTCGTGGTCGACTGCATGAGCCAACTTCACAGACTTGAGGGTCATCGTCGCCCGAATATAGGACGGGGAGTAGTGAGGAGTAGCATCATTTTCGGCAACGAGTTACACAGAGTATGTCACTTGAGTCACATGGATAGCCACCGTCTGGCAGGAGACATAAGACTTGGGTCAGCGACAACAACAACAACATGGCAGGAGACAGGACTTCCAACAGAGTCAATCATCCGGAAGCGGTTTAGGAAGTTCGAGGACAAAGTGAAAAAGATCACTAGCTTTACCGATCGGATCGAGAGGTAGAGGATCGTTCTTCAACACAATGTAGTTGAGCAAATGTTACCTGTGTGGAGGACTACACCTATGATCTCAGTATAGGCGTACACTAGGCACATGTTTACGATGTAGTAGTCTGGACTACGTGGCAACGGAGTATCCGCACGATTCATCGAGTTATCCGGCGCATCGCAAACATTCAAGAGCGTCGAGACAAAGACAGAACGCCACTCAGGGAAACCAGAAAGAAAAGACGTCTATGCCAGAGCAGCTATCATCATCTGTCGCGGCACCAGACGAGCCCGAGTAATAGGAATCTCGTCAGATCGGCGACACGTCGAGTTTTCTGAGTACAACTTCAAAACTCAGAAGTGTAGCTATTTAGAACATGTTTTCAGTACATAGATAGATGGGACATCATCAGAGTAGCGCAGTGGAAGCTTGGTGAACCCAAGTCTTAACATACTCTGAGGATATGAAAAGGGTAAATGAGAAATATAATTTATCGGTACCCCTCTTGCATGAGTTATAATGAGGACGCAAATTTCGGGGATGAAATTTATTTAAGTGGGGAAGAATTGTAAAGCCCTAATTTTTCATAGGAATTCCTGGTTAATTTTCAAGAAATAAATCAGGGGTTACTACCAAATAAATAAATATTAAAATCATTAAAAGAATTAAAATTTAATTCTTTATTACAAATGATATAAATTGTAATGGAAAGTAAATTAAATGGGCCAAATTTATGGCTCATTGGGTCACGCCCAACCCAATTATTTAAATAGGTGACCAACTTAGCCAAGTGTTACAAATTGAGCCAAGTAAAGCTTGGTTAATGAAATCAATTTAACTTAAAAAGTAAAGGAGAGATAGAGAAAGATTAGTGTTCTTCTCCCCTCCCCCTCACACACGCGACTGATCGACCTAGGGCTTCCTCTCGATGCGACTGGATTGCTACCACTAGCGACAACGCGACCAACCTCTAACCAGGCCTTCCTTTCCCTTTATCCTGTTCTCCCGATGAAGCCTTAGTGACCTCGGGCCTTGTGCACAAACGGAGCCTCCGGACGCCGGAGAGAAGAAAGTTGGAATCTGGGAAGGCCAGGCGTTGAGTCTACACTGCTACCGGCTGCACACTCCGGTGGGTTTAATACAATTAATTGCTATAAATTTAATGAAAATGAAAGTTGTGATTAGGAATATTAGAAGGTTGATTGGCTTGTATTATTCTCAGCCCTATGTTCAAATGATTCAAATAGAAATGTTAGAGTGTCAATTAGATGTATGGATGGAATTTAAGAGCCAATAATTTCATGATGTATAAATTTATGGATTCCTAAACATAGTCGTCATGATGACGAAAATAAAATCAAGATTCGCATATTATGGATCTTGTCGGATGAATTATTGGGGCGACATGTGATTGCATAGTGAGGTTAAGTTAGAGGATAATATATTTTAAGATTTCATAAATGATGATGACTTAGGGCATAAGGAAAAATAAAAGCCCCATCTCCTCCTCCCTAATTTCTCATTCACGAGCTCCACTACCCCTTCTTCTCCATCTTCCATTCTCCGACGAGATCCAAGAGATTCCGAGCAAATTGGGCCTCCACCACCTCTGCAAAGCTCCAGCAGCCTCCTTAGGTATCCTCCGACCACCTTTACACGTGCGAGCAGCTTAGCCGCCAACCCAGCTCTGAGCCACCCCACTGTACGCCTTCCCCCTCCCCGCCCGTGTAGCGCCTTCCCCTCAGCCCAGCGTGCAGTCTGGCAACGCAATCCCGTCTGGCGCCGACCGCAGCAAGCCTACAGCGCCCGACCGGCCGGCCCTCTTCCAGCGCCGCTCCTCCCTTCTCCGTCTTTCCTCCTGCAACGTGTGGCCACTGTCCGCATGGGAACAAACCTGGTGCCTCATTTCCTCCAGCAACGCCTACAGCCCTGGCCGCGAGACACGCCGATAGGGGACAACTAGCTACCTGAGAACCCCCAACAAGTTTTCCTCAGGCTTCGGTGATCTCTTAATCCGATAAGCCTGCATACTAAGTTGAAGATTAACTGTTAACGGGTATGTATTATTAGGATGGTTTAATGTGGAGAAATCGATCAACTAAAGTGGCATTTTAGATTGACGAAGCTAAGCTGGAGTGTAGATAAAGGACCAGAGCATGTGTATGTGTAGTTGAATAAATATACTATGGAATTTATGAACAATGACAAATGTTTGTATTGAATTTAAAGCCCTATAATTAGAGGAGGTGTTGGTGAAATTCCGTTGAGTATACATGCTTTAATCTCCATAAGTATATAACAATTGATTTCCTTCTTATATGGAGCATGCTAAAGCCAACAGATTAAGTTAAGAGTGGATATAGTTTAATTCCCAATTAAGGGTAAATTCCTTATTGTTATTCTCCTTAGAAGAATAAAGTGCAAGTTAAGATAAATTATGCTCTTGTTTAACTTAATGTGATTCCTATGCTATTTCAAGTATAAGTTAAGGTATAAACTAAGAATACAGTTTCCGTATTCCTAAGAATTCCGTATATTGATTAGTAGGACAAGGCAAGGGCAAGGACAAAGCCGCTGCTAAAGGACCGAACCAAACTTAGAAACTACTAGACTTAGGTGAGGGAACATGACTGCACATTACTCGTATTTTACCGAGTTTTCATAAAGATATACTTGAAACTGAACGACATGTTTCTTTAGTATTTAAATTCCAGAAAATGCTATGTATTTTGTAAAAGCCTTTATTTATAGATAAAACTTCTAGAAAAGAAGTATACTTTGAAAATACATGCTAAAGAAAGAAAAGAGTTTATGAAATATTATGACGAGTATTTGAAAGAGGTATCAATGATCGACACCATGCTAATATGCTTGCTTGCACAAGAGGTGGCCCTATTTTAGAGCCACTTAGTACGGTAATAGGTTAGGAAAGTGGTGATTTGAAACTTTGTATTTCTTTGTCCAAACTATATGTTTTTATACTCTTCTATTTTCAAGAAATGAAAATCCTCTTTTCGTTTCCGTTGGGTGCCTAGTATACGTATATACATGATAGCCCGATGGTACGTGATGAGTTCTGACCAGAAGGCTCAGGAAGTGACGAGTTCTGCCTGCCTACACACTGGTTCCGCAGTATAGAAGTATTGGTGTAGGTTACATTGATATCATTGAGATTATTAATGATCTTATACTGGTCCACCTTCCGATATGTGATGGGTTCTGACCGTGGAGGCTATGGTGTGATGAGTTCTACTAGGACAGTCTTAGAATCATTATCCGGTACCGATGAATAAAAGAATGCATTACATAAATCTGTTTTCTAATGATGTAAATTTATGTTCAGATTCCTTGTTTTTTTTTATGCAGTTACTTCTTTTAAATTTGTTATATTTATATTATTGAGATACATGTATTGTATTACATGGTAGTATTGTTCATACCTCACTGAGCTCGAGTAGCTCACCCTTTTTATTGTGGATATTTTGTAGGAGATAAACAGGTACTCGATCATACCTAGAGTCGAGGAGAGAGTCCTGTCCACCATTAGTTCGCTCTGACCAGTCTCGCTGTTATTTATGTATTTGGATTGTTGTACTTGACATTAGGAGTGTGTGGAACTCCTTTTATGTTTAAGTCCATTTATGTTTATATTATGTCAATACTTTTATCTGGTGCGTAATAAATAGTATCTTGATTTGTGAGTTATGATATTAGCCTAATTGCTTATCTAGCTTTTGCAAGTCGTTAAGTTTTGATTTATTAAGTTATACAGCCTTAGGCATAGGATTCATTCTCTGGGCCTGGCTGGTGTGACACGTGTCCCTTGAAAAGGAGATGGGTTTTACAATTACTATTCTTGTAGTAATATTGTGTGTTTATCAAAACTCGTATGTGCTTATTTTTTAGTGTTTCCGTTTATTATTCAACGTTTCCCTGTATTTTTTAAAGAAAGCGGTTATTGTTATTGTTGAAGTTATTGTTTCGATTACATGTTCAAGCACTTAACTTATTTATTGTAATGTGCAGTTCTATACAACATAGCAAGGAAAAATTGTGTCCTCATTAATGTATGGTGTTATCTAGTTTTTATTATGATGATTATGACATTAGAAGATGCTTGAGAAAACTTTATTTGCCCATTTTATGGAGTTGGAGCCCATCATTGAGGAGAGGGGCCTCCTAGATTCCCTCTTTGCGATATATTTATTGAAGACGAGAACCTTTAACATTGGTTCTTCTTGGCTAAAGTTTTGGCCTGAGGATGTTGGCATGATCCTTGGCCTCCGATGCCACAATACTATAATAAACTTCAAGCCAAAGGCCTCAAAGACTGATTTCAAGTATAGTTTCCTGAGCAAGGCGATTGACTGAGATCGCCATTCCATTCAGAAGGCTCTCCTCAAACTCATTGTAAAGGACGGGGCCGAGTAGGAGAATTTCAGTAAGATGTTGGTAGTTTACTTCTTTGGGACTTTTCTATTCACAAGCACCTCTTGTGCAACCCCACAAAGGGTTGCTTCGTATACCGACAACCTCGCCATGCTCAGAGACTACGCATGGATGTAAGCCACCCATAAGTAGTTGATGGAGGACATCCCCAATGGAGCAAATCGTATAAAGGCGAGTGCCGCGGGGAAACTCATAATGTCAATGTAACACCTATTTCTTTATTGAGGCAGATGAGCCAGGTTAAGAGGGTATCATGTGTCTAAGGCTGTACAATTCATAACTAAATAACAAAGAATATAATCCAAACTCTCAAATTATCATAAACTTAATCTGTTTAAAACAGATAATCAACCATAATAAATCCAAACTTAGGTACAACACTTATAGTTTCTGGGCATTGTGGCCCCAAATACAACGGAAGACATAAGTAAATAACAAGTCATATTAATACAAACTAGGGTACGCTAGAGCCATCTACAGGATTATTCAATCCCGTTCACCTGCACATTTCACTTGAGTGAGAATCACTATATAAGGAAGTACATGTATATATACTGAAATAATACGAGTGCTGAAATAATGCTAATAATATGCATTATCTTCGCATTAAGTTAACATGCCAAGCATTTCAGAAATCCTGAAATAAAACATTTGTGCAATCTCATTCAACACACGACATATCAAGATCATAAATATGTAGTGGCCTCATATCGTATATGTAAAATCTAAAGATTTTAGGTCATTATTTTTCTAGTTATTTTCCAAAAATCTTTGGATAATAAAAGAAAGTTCCCAAGACTAGATTTAATTGAATTCTTATTGGAATAGAAATTTCATAATTATTCTTTAATTAGTTAATTTAAGAAAGTCCCCATATTTGGAATTTGTTAGATCTTATGTAAAAAGGGGATTTAATTGGTTAATGCCTTAATTAGGGTAATAGTGGGGCTTAAGTGCAAATTTGACTACTCATGAAGATTTGAGCATGAGGACTTGCATGTACCATTAAAGAAATGAGGGCAATATTGCAAAAGGGGTACGTATGGCCATGCAAGAGATACTATCAATTGAAAATAAAGGTGTGAGTGTAGGGAAGTCCATCATATATATATATATATATATATGGATGTGATAGTAATAATGATAATTTATATATTTAATTGTAAATATATATCCATATATGGGATGTGATATGACAATTTATAATAACCATAAGAGAGGCTGTGAGGATAAGATATTATATATTATTTTAAACATATGAACGAAATGGAGGTGCATGGTTACAGTCAATGATGGTTGAACTCTTTTTTGAATCAAAGCACGTGGATGGATCATGTATGATATCGTTTATATGACAAGTACATAAATATACATATTTTCATATCACGTTTACATGCACTTCGTATATCTTTTCCTATGGTTTCTTTCTCTTTTGTGTTCTATTGAGTTGTTTTATTTGGTTGGACAGATAATCAGGTACTCAGGAGAAAAGAAGCAAAATCTGGAGACATTTTGAGCGAAAAGGGCTAAAATAGAGAGTGATACGATCACCAACACGGGTGTGTGTAAGGGCGTGTAGATTTGAAAGATAATTTACTCGAGATCGCGCTCAATTTTTAGGGACACGGTCGTGTGCTAGATGGCACGATCGTGTATCAATTGACACGGGTGTGTGGCGGCTGTGTACGCATTGATACCTCGTGAAAACGCTTCCAGAAGACTCCAGAGAGATGCACGCTCGTGGACACACCCCAGGACACTGGCATGTGGCGTAAAATCCAAGTCTATAAAAGGTCGCTAGTTCTATTTTAAAAGGGGACTTTTCGCGTATCTTTGGACATACGGCTAGGGTTTTGAAGAGAGGCCGAAGGTGGACTAGAAATCGAGCCAGGAAGTTTATGATTATCATTTTGTTTTCCTTCTTATCTTCTATGATGTATATTTCTAGTATGAGAGACTAAACCTTCTGTGGTGTCTCTGGTCCTTGAACTTTTGGAAGAACTTGTGAATTTTTCCTATTTTTAATACTAAGTTTCCTTTTCGATTATTTCTATGAATTATATGTGCGTGCTAAATTCTTGTGGTTTGTTAGTGCGAAAGCACCGACCACATAATTAGAATTGCTTGATGCATGATGAGAAATTGCGGTCAAGCTTGACTTGATGGTGTCGAGTTGGCGAGTGAACGTAAAGACTGGGAGTGATCAAGCTAATTCCATGATTGGGGCGGTTTTGGGTGTGGTTCGGTGTTTTGGCCATAACTTTGGCTACAGGCGTCGGATTCACGTGTTCAAACTCAATCCGGAAAGCTCATCTTGACGCGCACGTGGGGTCCACCAACTTTTCTTGGTGGACCTTTACTTTATCCTCAAATTTTGCTATTTCCCCCGTCATATCTTTGTTTTTCAGTATTGTTTTTCTATTTTTGGTAATACTTCATATACCAAATTAGGATAGGATTTGAATCTGATTTGATCTCAGATTTTTAGGAGTTATTTGGTTTGTTTAGAGTTTTAAATTTAGATAAGTTTTAGTTTTGAGTAATAATTTGCCAATTTTTGCAATTTAGATAAGATAACAGGGTTTCTAGGCTAGTTTTTGAAAGCTATTTAATCCGGCTTGTAGGTTAATTTTTCATTATTGAGTTTGAATAATACTGGTTTTCTTTTAAGTCCAGAGACTTTCTTCTCTGTTTGTCTTCCCCCCTTCCTTGCTCTTTTGGCAATCAAGTGGTTGCCATCGCCCGCAGGTTAATCACTATCCTGCCCGACGCCAGTTGTTATTAGAGATTGTCTTCTTCCTGTGGCATCGACATCAATGGCTGGAGGTCATGGTGGCCATAGTGGTCATCATAGTGGACATGATCCGGCTGAGGAAGCCCAGTCCCGAGAACTAATCGCCTTAGAAGCGATGAACGAGGATCTGTAGAGGCAAGTCGCGGAGTTGACCCAATAGTTGGCAGCGCGAGATTTGGAGGATCGTGAAGTTTCAGACCATGACTCCTACTCCACCTTCGTCAACCCCTATTCCCGGTGTGGGCAATTTCGAGAGCACCATGCACGAGAGGGGCGTCACTGAGACCTCGGCTTTCGGGTGGAGTTGCCTGAATTTACTGGAACACTACATGCTGAAGTCTTCATCGTTTGGCTGGATGAAGTAGAGCGGATATTTGAGTACAAGGAGGTCCCCAATCGGCTGAAGGTAAAGCTAGTTGCCATCTAGTTAAAGCATCTGCGAGATAGGCAAGGCAAACCGAAGATCACTTATTGGGATAAGATGAAGAAGAAGATGAAGGGGCACTTCCTCCATTCGACTACACCCAGACCTTATTTCAATGGCTTCATACATTGAGGCAGGGCACGAGATCAGTAGATGAGTACATAGAGGACTTCTACAAGTTGGTCGCATGGAACGACTTATTTGAGACAGAGGAGCAACTGGTGGCTTGATATCTGGGAGGTCTACGCCAACCATTGCATAATGTTCTCAGTCTTCATACGTTGTGGATTGTTTCGGAGGCATACCAATGCGCCCTCACTGTTGAAAAACAACACAACAGAAAACCACCAATTGAGAGTGATCATAATAGCAAACAAGTTCGCCACCAGGAGTCCCGTCCCATCTAGCAACTACCCCGGGTAGCTCCACCTCTGCTGTTCGGTGTTACCGATGTGGTGAGCAAGGGCAAAAGCCACCTGAATGTCGGAAACCCACTAGTTTGAAGGAAAGAACCTGCTGATAGAAGAAGATGAAGTGGACAAGGATGAGGAGTCTTGGGAGCTAGTTTATGATGATTACGAGGATGACGACGATGTGGCTGGTTGACGCCGGGCGGGGTAGCGATTATCCCGCGGGCTAGCCGGATCCAATGACCGCAAGGAAGAACAAACGAAGAACCAAAGAACCAGAGAAAATACTCTGAAATTCAAGAAAATATTATTACTCAAAGTTCAATAATGAAAAACTAACCCACAAACTGGGTTAAATAGCCTCACAAGATTAACCTAGAAACCTTATCATCTAATCTAAATTTACTAAAATTGATAAATTATTATTTAAAACTAAACTTATCTAAATTTAAAACTCTAAACAAATAAGATAACTCCTAAAAATCCGAGATCAAATCGGATTCAAATCCTATCCTAATTTGGCATATGAAATATTACTAAAAATCTGAAAACCCTAATTCGGCGGATTAAATATTTCTAAAAATAGAAAAAAAACTAAAATTCTCTCTAATATGACATCCCCCTGTTATGTGCGCCGCAAAGAGCTTTCCGAATTGGGGTAGAACGCTCGATTCTGATATCGGTAGCCAAAGTTATGGCCAAAATACCGAACCACACCCAAAACCGACCCAATCTTGGAATTGACTCGATAACTTCCCGTCTTTATGTTGACCCGCAAACCTGATACCAATATTTGACTCGAGCCTCCAGCATCACTGGTGATATGTAGTGTGGGGACAGCCGTGAGACCTTAATTGTTTGCAAGAGCCTACTAACTCCCAAGGAGGATTCAGGGGATGACTGGTTGAGAAACAATATCTTCCGTACAACTTGCACAATTATCGACAAGGTATGCAAGTTGATCGTTGATAGCGGTAGTTGTGAGAATATGGTGTCCGAGGAGGCTGTCCAGAAATTGTAGTTAAAGACAGATCACCACCCCAAGCCATGCAAGTTGTCATGGCTGAGTAGAGGCAGTGAGGTAAAAGTAGACAAACGATGCCTCGTGTCTTTTTCCTTTGGCGGGAAATATTTTGACAATGCCTAGTGTGATATTGTGCTTATGGATACATGTCATGTGTTGTTGGGGCGGCCTTGGCAGTATGATCATATGGTTATTCATGATGGGAGGAAGAATACATATTTCTTTAGCATCAAAGGGAGAAAGTTTGTATTAACACCTTGACTAGATGAAGCCCTTCCTGACCGGGTAACCAATACTATTAACCTACTTTCTATCTCCAAGGTTTTAAGCGAGATCAAGCACAGAGATCTAGACCTACCAACAGGGTGCAGACTTTTGATGCTACTGTGAACTCGGGGATGAGTTCTTTCAACCCCGGGGTGACTGATGCAGGATGCTAGAGTCAGATTGTGCCGAGTTGGTGGGTGAATGTAAAGGCCGGGAGTCATCGAGCCAATTCCATGATTAAGGCGATTTTGGGTGTTGTTCGGTGTTTTGGCCATAACTTTGGCAACATGCGTTGGATTCACGCGTTCAACCGCAATCCGGAAAGCTCGTCTGGACACGCACGTAGGGGTCCAAGATGATAGGATTTCTGGGCTAGTCTTTAAAAGCTATTTAACCCGGCTTGTGGGTTGATACTTCATTATTGAGTTTGAATAATACTAGTTTTCTTTGAAGTCTAGAGACTTTCTTCTCTGTTTGTCTTCCCCCTTCCTTGCTCTCTTGGCAATCCACTGGTTGCCATCGCCCATAGGTTAATCACTATCTTGCCCGGCGTCATCGAGAGTTCAGGTATTTTCGCTGTGTTGTTAACATAGCACCAACTCACTCTCCGGATTAGGGTAAAACTTAATAGTGGGAACCATAGTACCTACGCTAATCATTAGTATAATGCAGTGTATGACAAAATTGTTGTATGGGACTAGGGTTTGGCTGTTACGAGAGATAGGGGTCAAGCTAATTTAGGGTTATCCACAGTCCAGAAATACATCAACTAGGTAGCCAGTATTAGGAAATTAGTTATAAGTGATTCTTGGGGGATAGTGATCCAGGGTGCCATGCTCTCTGTATTGATAAACCTTAGATACCGAACTGTTAACCGTAGTCTCTTAGATTTCTTTAGTTAGTATTAGATCATCATCTACCCTTTTTAGGCTAGGTAATAAAGTTCTAGTTAGTACTAATTACCGGTCCCTATTGATTCGACTACCCTACCTTTAGGGTACTTTACTACTTGAGCGACCTCGTACACTTGTGGGCTATTAGCACATAAAACTTTTTGGCACCGTTGAAGGGGATCAGCGTTCTAGGAAGATTTTGGTTTTGTTATTATAGCTATCTTAGTATTAGTTTATTTTTATTTTTATTTTTAGCTTATGTTATCTTCTCGGGCTGATCTTGTTTTCTCTTTCTATAGAAGGTACCAGTGCATGACTAGAAGAACAGTTCTATACCCAATAGAAGTACCAGATCCAAACTTCGAGCGTTACCTTTATCGCCAGATATGAGAACCCTTTCTTAAAAAGCAAGCAACAGTATAGAGTAGTACAGAAGTGAACTAACCAGATGTGATGGCGACATCGACCCGATCAATTACTGATTTTGCTAGACCGATCCTTGATGGCATTGGCTCAAGCATCAATCCTCCACCAATTGATGGGTATGACTTTGAATTGAAATATCATATCATCCCTATGATTTAAAATCAATACCAGTTTGATGGCGTCCAAGATGAGGACCCATGTGCACACCTAACCTTCTTGGAGATCAATAACACTACCACAGTTAGAGGAATACCTGCTGATGCAGTCCGTCTCAAGCTATTCCAGTTTTTACTCAGAGGTTGAGCAAAACAGTAGCTGAATTCTCTACCTTCGGTATCGATCACCTCGTGGGCACACTTGGCCAAAAAGTTATTAACGAGATACTTCCCACCAACTAAAATCACTAAGCTGAGGATCGATATCTCATCTTTCAGATAATTGGAGTCAGAGATATTGTATGATACCTGGGAAAGATACAAAGATCTACTAAAGAAGTGTCCAGAGTATGGGATAGTGGACTGGATGCAAGTCCAAAACTTCTATAATTGACTTAATGTTGCCACCAAGCAGATGTTGAAAGTAGCGGCTAATGAATCCTTATGGAACAAGGAACCCGAAGCAGCCAAGGAACTTAGTGAAAAGATTGCTGTCAATGGATACCAATGGAGTTCTGAAAGAAACAATAAACCGAGCAGAGTTGCAGGAGTTTATGAGATGGACATGTGACAGCCTTGGGAGCAAAAGTAGACACAATAAGCAAATGGTTGGACAACATATCTATTCAACAACAGGCACCGGTAATGAACTGCAAGACGTATGGAGATCATTCATGTACCATGTTCCCAACCACAGAAGCCAGTGCGATGCTAGTCGAGCATGTTGACTTTGTGAGTAGCCAGAACAGATATCCGAACAATCCATATAGTTCTGCCTACAACCCTAGATATAGGAGTCACCCAAATTTTTTATGGAGCACTTCGGGGCAAAGTCAAGGTCAACCAAGGCCGAATCAACCACCAGGTTTCTAGCATTCCACACAAGAAAAGAAATGGTCAAATTTGGAAGCCATCGTTATGCACTACATTCGTACCAACGATGAATACCTAAACAGAAATGAGGAGCTCATACGAAATCAATAGGCATCATTACAAAACCTTGAACACCAGGTAGCACAAATAGCAAATTCTCTTGCCGAACGACCACTTGGTACCCTTCCCAATAATACTGAGGTGAATCCAAGAGAATCAATGATAGCTATCACCCTCAGGAGTGGAACTGAGTTATCCTCACCTCCAACCAAAAAATTAGGAAGACACCATAGATGAGAAGGAGGAAAGAGAGAGATCTGAGGAAAAATTAGAGGATTCGAGCAAGGGTAGGTGATACGAACCCCGCTAATTCTTGATGAATCCCGTAACAAGATTAGCCCTTCAATCGTTCTATAATCTGGTTTGGGGGCTTATGAAGAAGCAAGAACCTTGGTATAGCGAGGACGCCACAAAAAGGGATTGAAAACCGATTGATAAGTCGAGGTGAACACTATAGGACAATCCTGATAAGTTCGATAGCTAGTTCTATGAAGAACCAAAGAAAATTCTCTCTACATTTTTATTCCAAACTTCACTTTTGTAAGTACATTTAATACTGATTTTAAGTTCTCAATATGATCACTAAGCATTTGCTATACATGAGAATATCATTAAAATAGACAACAACAAATCTCCCAATGGATGCTCGCAAGACATGGTTCATCAATCGCATGAAAATACATGGTACATTAGTTAACCCAAAAGGCATAACTAACCACTCATATAATCCATGTTTTGCTTTAAAATCAGTTTTCCACTCATCACCTTCTTTCATCTTATTTGATGATACCCACTCTTCAAATCAATTTTAGAAAACACACTAGCTCTATGCAACTCATCTAACATATCATCTAAGAGAGGAATAGGATGACGATACTTTATCGTAATGTTGTTGATGGCGTGGTAATCGACACACATCCTCAAGTCCCATACTTCTTAGGAACCAAAATTACCAGAACAACACATGGACTCATGCTCTTTCTCACGTAACCCTTTTCTATCAACTCTTGAACCTGCCTTTGTAGCTTCTTCGTCTCCTCAGGATTGCTTCTATAGGCTGGTTAGTTCAGAATCGTGGCACCTGGTATAAAGTCAATTTGATGCTTAATCCCCTGAATAGGTGGAACTTCCTCGGGAAAGACATCATCAAACACCTACAAAAGATCAACAAATAGGACTAGACAAAGACATGGTAAGGTTGTTAGTATTCAGGTTTGCCTCCTTGTACAAAAGTATAATCATCTGCAGACTTGAAAACATCGCTCGTTTTATCTCACTTACCCTTGCATAAAAATTCTTTTATTTTCCCCCATATTTTCTCTTAATAGCTGAACTTTTCTTTTCTTTCTCTCTCATTTTTCTCGGCCTCTCTCTGATTTTCATTCTTTTTCTTTCTTTCATTTTCTCTCTTTTTGTAATCTCACTCGATCATTATAAACCTGTTTTGGTGTCATGGGAACAAGAGTGATTGACCTTTTATTGAACACAAAGGAGTACTTGTTCGTGTAGCCATCATGCTTCACACGCCTATCAAATTGCCAAGGCCTTCCAAGCAACAAGTGTCCAGCTTGCATCGGTACAACATACAACACCTCATCTTCATATTTACCGATTTGAAAGGAAAGTAGTACTTGCTTGTTGACTTTCACTTCGCCACTATCATTTAGCCATTGCAGCTTGTATGGCCATGGGTGTTTGAGCATTGATAACCCACATTTCTCCACTAACTACCAACATTAGTGCAACTTCCACCATCAATAATCACACTACACATCTAGTATGGAAGAGATTATCTCGTTAAAACTCATCTTTTTCTTTTTTTGCTTGCACACTTAAAGCTCTCCTTGCTACCATCAAGTCATCATGAATAGAACATTCTCCTCATCAACATTCTCCAATGGGGGCATGGAAGTAGTGTCAAACTCATCTTCAGTTTTAATCTTTCCATCGTCACGCAATACCATAACTCGCTTATTCGGGCATTGGCTTGCTATTTGACCCTTTCCTTAGCATTTAAAACACTTAATGTCACGAGCTCGAGAAGCAGATGAATCAGATTTACCTTGAGAACCATGACTTGTGGGTTCTTGTTTTGGCTCAAGTTTAGACTTGGTAGACGGTTTCTCCTCATTCTTTGCATAATTTGGCTTCCATTATGATGATGAATCTGAACCTTGGGTTGCTCGCATACCACCCCTCCTCTTTAGGCGCTGCTCAACCTTAATTTCCATGTGCACCATATCTACCAACTCTATATAATTTTGCATCTCCACCTTATCTTGAATCTCTTGGTTTAGTCCACTAAAAAATCTGGCCATTGTAGCTTCTCGATCTTCTTCTACATCAGCCTAAATCATAGCAATCTCTATCTTCTTCTAGCAATCTTCAACACTTCGATTGCCTTGCTAAAGTCTTTGTAACTTTTGGTACAACTCACGGTAGTAGTAATTAGGAACAAATCGTTTCCTCATCTCTTTTGTATGGCACTCAAATAATGAAGCACTCAGAAATCTCTTTCAGTTCTTATCGAACTAATCAAACTCAAATCAGAAGTTCCAACAACGGTTCACATTAGAGCTTATCAAAACAAAGTAAAGAAAGGCAAGGATCACAAAAAAAAGGAATGGGAATAGAAGACAAGGGATCACTTGAAGTCACAATTGGACAACTTCAAGTCACAAATTAGGACTAAAAACGAGGGTCAAGATCTACTTCAAGTCACAATTGGACCAGTCATACGGGCTCGAGCTAAGAGACTCAAAGAGGCTCTTGGAGGATTAATTCAAACGGTTCAATATAAAGAAGAGTACAAGATCAACATCAATGAAGAACCAAAGTTTATCCACATCATTAAAGCACTCACTAATTAGGAGTTGGGCTTTCAAGGAGTCTCATACTAGTTATTAGTCTTGGAAATGAAGAGAGTTTAATTTCGCATGCATGATTTGTTGGAAATGGAGAGAGCTTAATTATGCATGCATGACTTGTTGGAAATAGAGACATTTAATATGTCTCTTGGAGTTGGGATTGAGTTTATTGTATGACTTTTTTTTAAAAAAAAAATTAGCCTATATATTGGCTAAACTATGTAATTGGAAGTTTTAGTTTTGAATGAAATAATGAGAGAAATTCTCTTTGGTTCTTCATAGAACTATCTATCGAACTTATCAGGATTGTCCTGTGGCATTCACCTCGACTTATCAAACGGTTTTCCATCCCCGTTTGTGGCGTCCTCGCTATACCAAGGTTCTTGCTTCTTCATAAGCAACGGGTCGCGGTTCTTTCACCCTAAACCTGATTATAGAATGATCGAATGGCTAATCTTGTTACGGGTTTCGTCAGGACTTGGCGGGGTTGGTATCGATAGGGATGGGCAAGCTCCAAAGTTGCGTGAGTACCAACAAAAATTACCTTACCCTGCCAAGGTTAAGAAGGACCAACAAGATGAGCAGTTTTAGAAAGTTCTTGGAGATGTTCAAGGCATTGCACATCAACGTTCCATTTGTGGAAGCTCTTTCACAGATGCTAAGGTATGCCAAGTTTTTGAAAGAACTACTCACCAAAATGAGGAAATTATGGGAAGTGTCCACAACAATGCTAAGTAAAAAGTGCTCAGCAATTCTCACCAACAAATTACCAAGAAAAGAGAAGGATCCAGGGAGTTTCATAATTCCTTACACTATTAAGGGTTTGATGGATAAGAAGGCCTTAGCAGACATTGGAGCCAGTATCAATCTCATGCTATACAAAATACTCCAAAAGCTAGGGCTTGGGGAGTCGAAGCCAACCAAAGTGACACTTCAGATGGCTGATCGATACATTCACCACCTTCGAGGAATCATTGAAGATGTGTTTGTGAAGGTGGATAAGTTTATCTTCCCGGTGAACTTTATCATATTGGACTGGGACGATCAAGTGGAAGTACCCATCATCCACGGGAGATCGTTCTTGAAGACATCACAAGAAATATTCGATAGCAAGGATGGTCGAATGGTTCTCAGAGTCGGGGAAGAGAAAGTCGAGTTCATGCTTCAATCAGCCATGCAACACCCTAAGGTGACTCATGCTATTTTGTTGATCAAATTGATGGCTATGTTTTTGTTTTTGTGCAGGATGAATCTATTTGGAAATAAACCACTACTTAGGGGAAACAACAAATAAGGGAAAAACAGTGACGTAGAATTGATAGTCTCTATAAAGAAAAGGAAGAAGGGGCTAAAGAAGTTGACGTCAAGAAAGAAACGTGACACCCCCACCTGCAAATCTACCATCGGGCTCATCTGAGAGAAAATCTTGTGAGTATGAACTCATTTCCTATCTAAGTATGCAGGTGTTGAGGTACCAGTTATTCGAACCACCTTGAGCGTCACAAGTACATCAAGCTAATGACGTAAAACAAGGGCTTCTTGGGAGGTAACCCAAGTTTATTTAGTCTCTAGTTAGGTTTCATGGTTAATTTTATTTTTAGATTTAGGTTTAGTCATATATTAGTGGTGATAATATTTCCTCAATAATGATTGATAGTAACATGATTTCCATGATGTTTAATGACTAATTTTTATCTTTGGAGTTAATAATACTTTGGTGTAGGTAAAAATAGGGCAAATAACGAAAAATTAAAGTTTACAGAGAGATACACACCCTCACACACGGGACGAACAAGAGAGAACAGAGAGTTACCCGCCCGAGTACACGACCGTATACTATATCGTGTAACTCTCGGGACGAACAGAGCGTGAAGACAGAAGAAATAACAAGAGTTACACGCCCTTAGACACGGCCGTGTCCACACTTCTGTTGTGATGGACTAAGTGCAGAGCAAAATACCGAGAGTTACACGCACTCCAACAAGCGCATGTGGTCGGGCATATGAGCAAATACACAGCCATGTAAGGAGAATGTGAACCATGTGGACTACGCCCTAAACTTCATTGAAGGGGCACGGTCTTCGACACGCTCACATACACGCTCGTGTCCACCTACACGGCCACACACACGGCCGTGTACGACCCATGTGCGGCAAACCAAATTGAATTCGAGGGTTTATAAACTTGATTTGGGGGGCCGCCACTCCCCATCTCTTTGACTCCTCTCTCTCAATCCTCACTCCAGCGACCAAAATCCGAGCGATTCCCAATCAAAACTGCAGTGCACCACCACTAGGAGTTGAGCGTCACCTCCATTCACCATCTTCACCGAACACACAACCGTGTCCACATCTCACACGGCCGTGTCAACCTTCTTCTTTAACGAGAACATGGGCTTGAAGAAGCAATGCTTGGTGAGGCCTCCCAGGAGAAGGAGAGGAGAAGGGGGTCAAGAGATCCATTAGCACCCGTCTTCGGAAATGAGATTCAGAACGCCAGGTACGCCTGATTATGTAAGAAGTAGTTCGATGAGGCTTGAGATATAGATTTCGGCATTCTGGAGGATGTAGGCCTCGCCGAGGAGGTCCGACGGTTGCTCTCGGTGGGAGGATTGGACCGACTGCTCATCATAGAGGAGATGACCTACCAGGAGCTGACACTGGAGGTCCTCCCCACTATCACCATCATCAGAGAAGTTGTCTCCTATAATAGGGTTGACAAGATTATGTTCTGGATGTGGGACGCGATGCACATGATGAGTTACACCCAGTTCGCCCTCCATCTGGGACTATATGACGAGGTGTTTACCAGGACCGAGTACGACACCATCAATATCCACAGACCACCCGAGAGGACCCAGGAAGACTACTGGAGCCACAACAACATCGATCTGATTGACGACCCAACGAGGTCGAAGGCCATCACACTTAAATCCCCTGCCCTCAGGTGTATCACTATGCTCTTAGCCATACTGTCATAGGGCGGGGCGAGAACACGGGAGTTATGAGCACCAAAGACTTCCTTTTCTTATCGAGCATGGCCGAGGGATTCTTGATCCATTTAGGATAGATCGTTGTATATTTTCTAGTCCATCGGCCACTTACGCTCGGATCCAGTTCATCTTCAACGCCCCGTACATCACGAGACTCACCAGAGGGATGGGTCTACTAGCAGGAGGTGCGATTGCGAGGATGAGGATAGTAGGAGGATCACTTGATATCACAGTGGAGACCCTCCGAGTGATTGGGATAGTACAACTGATCCGTAATTCACAGGATGTTATATATTGAGTCGTTGTCCTAGGAGAAACCCAGCTGCCCTAGGAGCCAGACGATGCAACAGCAGTGGGGCCAAGCACTGCACCATCACTACTACTAGCAGTCAACGCTCCAGCTCAAGGGCGTACTTCAACCAAGCTGGATGCACTTCAGGACTGGTTGGCAGGAGTAGTTCATCTTCTCCTCCAACGCAATGATATCCTGTACCCATCCCCACCACCAGCTCTGATGGAAACCATGAGAGATGTGGGAGTGGATGCTAGAGACGACTATGAGACCGCCAACGACGAGGAGGAAGAGCATGACAGCTGATCATCATCATCCTGAGATCTTTTTATGTTTCACCACTTTTATATTTTCTTTTATTTTCAAATGCCGAGGGACCCATGGTGTAGCCATCTCTATCTATCTTGCTTTTGAGCATCACTTATGTGCCTTCTATGCTTACAGGCTTGGAAATTCATGGCTTCAGAAATAGACAAAAAATGTCATACGAGCACTACTACACTACACAGTTATACTTAGTAATTCCCCTCCTGTTTGATTTTTCATGTCATATTGTTTTTCATTACATTGGGTATATTGGGGACAATGTACAATCTAAGTGTGGGGGAGGGATTAGCTATGCTTATATTGTTTATGATAAGTGCTGATTTAAGAGGATCTATGATACTTAATGATTGGGAGTCCTCTTTGAGTCTAGGTTGGCATTAGCGTTAGTTTTCAAAACTATATATATATATATATATATATATATATATATATATATATATATATATATAGTTTTTCCTTTACTTGACACCTCACAAATATTTTGAGCACAAACCCTGACTTTGTTGTTACTTACTTGCTTAGTTTTGGAGTCCTCTTTGAGTCTAGGTTGGCATTAGCGTTAGTTTTCAAAACTATATATATATATATATATATATATATATATATATATATATATATATATATATATATATATGTATAGTTTTTCCTTTACTTGACACCTCACAAATATTTTGAGCACAAACCTTGACTTTGTTGTTACTTACTTGCTTAGTTTGAGAAATGCTGATACTTTCTGATAATGTTGGAAGGAAAGAAAGAAAAAGAAAAAGGTGAAAAATGATCAAATGCTAGAATTACTGGAATAACCGGAAAGTTGAATCCGTTAGGGATGTCCTACTGAAAATAGTGAAAAGATGGTCGAAAGAGTTATCACCTTTGAAGAGTGAAAGCCGCTCTTGAATAGTCATATTTTGAGCATCACAAGTGTTCACTTGATACCTACCAGGATAAAATACCACCTTATTGGATGTATGAAGGTAGAGGGGGGCACGGGCCGGGTTTTAACCCGGCCCGGCAAAAATCGCAGGGTCAGTTGACCCGGCGGGCCTGGTCGGAAAACCATAACCGGCTCGTACGGGTTGGGTTTTTACCCAACCCGTGACCCGGCGGGTTTACCAGCCGAGCCGGGCCAGGTTGACCAGGGTCAACCCGTAAGATTGGATTTTCTTTTTTTTTTTTTCAATTTTTCCAAAATTTCTACAAGTTTTTAAACTCATGGAAATATATATTGATTATTTTTAATGTTTGAATAATTAGGAAGGAAGGATAATAAGTTTTATATATTTGAGCTTTTTTACCTTGAAGAGAGATTTTTGCATTCTCTAATTACCAATAATTAAGGTTTTTCATTTTTATTCCCTTATTTTAAATAGCTTACTATTTATATATTTTTTGACTTTATAATTTTTTTGGTTTTTATAATGTTTGAAAAATTAGTGTAGGATAATGAATTTTATATATTGAGTTTTTTTTTTCCTTTAAGAGATATTTTTGCATTCCTTGATTGTCAATAATGAAGACTTTTTATGGTTATTGAGTTATTTCCTAATTTTTAAATAGCTTGCCATTTATATACTCTTTCGTGATTTTATAATTTTTTTGGTTTTCTTAATGTTTAAATAATTAATGTAGGATAGTGAGTTTTATAGATTGATTTTTTTCTTTCATGAGAGATTTTTGCATTCTTTGATTGTCAATAATGAAGGATTTTTATTATTGTTTCCTCAATTTTAAGTAGCTTGCCATTTATATGCTTTGTGTGATTTTATGTTTTTTTTTATTTTCTTAATGTTTGAATAATTAGTGTAGGAGGATACTGAATTTTATAGATTGATTTTTTTTTCCTTCCAGAGATATTTTTGCATTCTCTAGTTGTCAATAATGAAGGTTTTTTTTATGGTTATTTCCTTTTTTTTTTTAAGTAGCTTGCCATTTATATGTTTTTTTTTTTAATTTAATAGTTTTTTTTGGTTATCTTGATATTTGAATAATGAGGGTAGGATAATGAATTTTATAGTTTTCAATTTTTAAAAATTTTTCTCATTCTATTTTTATATCAAAATATCATAGTTTTTTTTTACATTTTTTATAAAATTTTTTTTGCTATTTTTAATATACATTTATATTTAAAAAAAATAAAAAAATTTAAAAAATCGGCGTGCCGGTCGGTTAACCGGCGGGTTGGGCCCGGCCCGCCGGTTTTATAAGAGTGCCCGGGCCGGTTACGGGTCACCTTTGGGTGACCCGTGACCCGCTGGGCCCGGCGGGTCAACCTGTGACCCGGGCCGGTTCCGGTTCAGAGGTTGGCCTGCCCGAAACCGGCGGGTTGTGCCCGCTAGGCCCGATTAACCGGCCCGTACCCACCTCTATCTTGACACTTGGTTAATTCTTGGCCAAGGGTTCCTACGGTGCTTTCATTCCTTCTCTCGAGGTGAATTACTAATACTAGTTCCCTTACCGATGATGTTCTAGGGGACCTAAGTCTTAGAATGATTATGAGAATAATACATCTAAAGGACTCGCTCTCCTTAATACCCGGGTTCCCGGTGTATTCATAATCCTCTCTATTGGAGTTGGTCTACACACGGGGAGGCTTTCGCTTCTTCCCCCATATGGACAATGAAAACCCCTCCGAGCTGTCGCAACGTAGAGGGATTCACTTACATTAAAACATCCAATAGACTCATGAATTCAACCAAGCATTCAAGAATAAAGAAACAACATCAATTAAATCATGTCCAAGGGTTCATCAATCATCCAAACATCTAAAAAATTAGCCCTCCATAAAGGAAAAGCAACAATCCAATACAAAGATGAAAGCAATCAAAGAAATCATAATGGAGAAGACTTTTGCACACACCGTTGATGACTTCCTTGATTCCTCTTCAATGTCTTCCCCTCTCCTTCTTACTCCAATGGTTTTAAGATAAAAATCCCCCAACTCTACTCAAGACCCAAAACCTTTTTTTCCAAGCTGCTCTCTTCCTTCTAAACCCTCATTAGTCTGCCTTTTATACCTCTAGGGTTTTTAGGGCGAGATTTACCATTTTGCCCCTTTTTAGGGCGAGATTTACCATTATTCGGCCTTTTATACCTCAAGGCTACACATGTGTGTACCCATCCCTACACTTAAGTTTTACATTGTCCTCAATGCAAATAATAGAGCATGTAAATAATAAGGATAAAATAAAGAGATGGGCAAACTTAAACTTCCCTTATTGATTGGGATGTGTCAATATTTTCTAGTGAGATAAAAGAGGCTTTCATCCAACATTTTATAAACAATTCTGCAAGCATCAAAGAGAATCAGAAGACACAACCGCATAAAAAGAAAATATATAGCATAGAGAATGTGATACAAATCCCAAAAATTCCTTTCAAGGTGATCTAGATGGAGAGACAACAGGTGTGGCGTGTGCTGGGCTCCTGGGTGTAGCAGGCGCTGCTTGGGCGATGTGTGGCTCCCGAGTAGAGGAATAGGGGGTGAGGTGCACGTGCAGTGAAATGGATAAGGTATGTGAAGAAGCAACCGATGCTGGTGATCCTCGCTGCTCGCGTAGCGTGTATAAGATTTGACCGGCCTCCCATCGGATCGGCTCGAATTGGTCCTGCGCTCATCGATCTGACTCGGAGAGCAGCTGTAATGATGTGCGAAGGTGGCTCTACTCCTCCTCGAGTCGCCACTGGGAGTTGCTGATGCGAGTGAGCTCCTGGAGGATCATCTGCTGCCCCTTTTGAATCGACTCGAGCAGCGCAATGATCTGCAGGTGGTCCAAGCTACCAGGTCGGGGAGGTGCAGCAGAGGATGTCCCCTCTAAAGGAAATGGTGCTGGTACTGGTGGCTCCTCCTTGTCAGCTACGGGCTCCGGCCTGCGCTCGCGGCACGTGAAGATATGTCCCCGTGGTGTGTTAGTGACCAAGCCCATCAACTGGAGGGTCGAAAAACCAAGGGGCTGCATTATACAGATCTGGTGTGGTCACGGATGAGGGCTGAGTAAACTCATACGCCATATGAGATGAATGACATAAGGGTCGGCATGAATCACCTTGAGCTTCTTGAGCGACCCCTAGTGGGCGATGTAGTTTGCGAGGAAATGTCTGAGGTGGATAGGGACTCGCTCGACCATGTTGTAAATCGTTAAGAGGTCAGGAATGGTGACGTAACTGGTGATGTCTTCCTTTCCCGTAATCGATCTGCTCGTGAGAGCCTGGATGTATAGGTGGATCGGATAAGAGAGGCGGGACGCCTTCTTCGGCTCAGTGGTCGTTGTTCGGGATACCTGGCCCCAATACCCCTAGAAGGAGGAATGCACGGGGAAGTCAACAGCTAGCTCCCGGTACTCGTCCGTCTCCATGTATGCTCTATCGTAAAGGCCAAGGTAGACGGAGAAGTCGGTGATGCTCAGCTGCCTCATTGCACCGTGGACCTGGAATCTGATGGTGTTTGGGGTCCCCACAGTGAAATGGCTCCTGTCAACCTTCAAGGTGCTTAGGACCTCGAGTGCCATATCTCTGTAAACTAACTCGAAAATAGTAAATGCCCGATCCCATTCACCGAATGTGATCATGCTCCAGATCTCGTCCTCTATCTCAAGCTCACGGAGCACCGTCCAGTCAATATATCGGGTGGTGCCGAATTCCTTCAGGGACAGTATGTCGTATCGCTCCTGATAGCGCTCCTGATGGAATTGGGGGCTTGAAGAAGATGGATTCTCGCTCTGCTTTCTCTTAACACCCTTCCCAGATACTTGCTTTTTTCGGGCCATATATGCAATTGAAGGAGAATGGGATCAATTTTAAATCAATGCCCTAGTTGCAGAAATCTGGGGGCAGGACAGCATACGGGCAAGCTTACCGGCGTGTGCTTGCTTGTATGGTGCATCATACGGGTGCTTACGGCAATAAGATAGCCGGTAAGCAGCGTGCGGAGCCTAACAGTTAGGGTTACGCCCTTATTTTGCCTTTTCATGTATCATACGAGCCATCTTACGACCATAAGATCACCTATATAAGATGTTACGGAAATATTTGGCAAGACACGTGTCACTTACCCAAATGGCCACTTGTTAAGCACGGGGCCACGGGGCCACATCCCTATGGCCACGTGGCAGTACCATCTAATATCAAATCTTCTGTTACTGCTTTTCTTTTCTAACAAAATTCCGCTCGGTAATTGAGAATGAGGCATTTGCTATCTTTCAACTCTACAAACAAATCCGGTCGGAATTAAGCAAACCCAAAACCTTCTTATCCGAAACTGAAGGTGCTCATGGCTACGTAATTTCCTAAGGAAGAAAATATCTAACGCCTCTACAGTAAGTAGATATTATCCACTTGCCTCTACAGTAGGCAGATATTTTCTACTTACCTACACAGTAGGCAGATATTTCCTCACTGCCTCACAAGATATTTTCTCACCGCCTCACCAGATATTTTCCTAAACCGCCTTCAACTTTTCTATAAAAGAAGAACAACTATAGTAAGAAAAGGGGACTTGAACATTAAAACCTATGCCCAAGAAGTAAAAATGTTTACCAAACCCTCTCCTTTCTCACAGGATTTCTGACTTAATCATCGGAGTTAAATCCGGGCAAAAAGGCCCAATTCCGATCACTTCCCTCTCCTTTTTACAGATTCACCCAAGTAACCGGAAACCAAAAGCGACAATTCCGATCATCCTCATCAATCCGTAAGCGTCCACATCAATTATAAATTTCAACCGTTTGTCAAAGGCTAAGACCAGATCATGAGGCAACAGCAACCAAAGCGTGAGGTGAACCGGTTTTTGGCATCAACAGTTTGACGCCGTCTGTGGGGACCCTTAAGAAAAGCTAAATGATTACTACTAGAAAATCTAAGCGAATCCAAGAACAAGGAGCGCCTGGCAATATTGAAATACCCAGTGAAGTCCGGAGGACTGGGGGGAATTCACCGAAAAATCCAACCATCTTACCTCTATCGGAAAATCCACCCATGGTACCCCAGGGACCCATCCCAGATTTTTATCTCAATATGCAGAAACAATTAGAGCAGTTGGCTCAAGCTGTTCACACTTTGGCCCATCCACCACTCTCACCCACACAAATTTCACCAAAGATGCCGACAGCCCCATTAGCTAATTCCGAAAGCAGAGGAAGGACAAGGACCCGCACCCATGAAGAAAGAAGAGAGGAAACTGCCTTCTCCGCCAGTTCAGAACCTCGCTCCGCTCGACGTCGAGAGCAAGCTACCACAAGAACAGAACGGAATAGTCCGTCTGTTCCAACTGTCGACAGAAAAACACAGCGACGGGGCCCCTATCGGGGAAACCAAAAGTCCAAACGGCCTATTCTTACTATACACTCTCCTTTTATCAAGGAAATACTGGATGAACAAGTCCTTGACAGTTTCCAACCACTTGCTTTAACCCCATATGAAGGCAAAACCGATCCGTCCTGTCACCTGAAGTCTTTCCGATCAAAGATGCTGCTCTCTGGAATCACTGATGCCCGTATGTGCCGAGCTTTTCCCCCCACCTTAGAGGGAAAAGCGCAAGACTGGTTTGTTGATCTTCCGTCTAGCACAATTTCTTCTTTTCAAGTTTTAGTAGACCGCTTTCTAGCTTATTATTCAAAGCAAAAGAAAACCCCATCTACCCTTCTGCGCGTTAAGCAACGAGGAGGTGAAACACTCCAAGCCTACCTCAATCATTTCACAGATGAAGCGGCAAATGTTGCGGACCTTGTTCCACGAATGGTCGTAACCTTCTTGATGGAGGGTTTGCTAGACTCTCCTTTCCGTTTTTCCCTCACTTTGGATCCACCAAAAACTATCCTTGCCCTCATGATCCATGCCCAAAAGTATATCAATTCTGACGAAATTTATACGGGTTGGGATGAAGAGGCTCGCCGAATCCCTATGGAAATCCAGAAAGAAAGAAAACATCAGAGTTTCAACAGGAGGCCCACAGAAATCCGAAGGGAAGGAGGATCGCGTAGGGACAATAAAAGTGAAAATAAAGGTCTGGAATCTTCAACACGTCCTCAACGACACATGCTATAGCCCAGAGAATCCCCAAAAGAAGGGAAAATAGTTAGATATGATCACCATACCTCACTAAACCAAACCAAAAGCCATATCCTTATGCAAATCCAGGATCAAAAAATTTTGACGTGGCCAGAACCTGCAAAGAACCTGCAAAGAATCCCGAACGACAAAAGAATAGTAAGAGATATTGCAAGTTTCATCAAGCTAGAGGACATGACACAGAAAAGTGTACTCATTTGATGAACTCTATACAAGATGTCATTAGAAGAGGATAACTGGAGCAATACATTAACCTTGATATTCAAGAGGGACCGGAAACTTCACAACCTGAAGGAGAAAAAGGGGAGATGGTCGGATTTATTAGTGGTGGTTCTGGTTGTGGTGGTGAAAGTTCCACCTCTCGGAAAAGCTATGCCTGAATGGTAGGAGTTACACAAGAGACATGAGTCTCACAAAGAAAGTCTCGGCCAATGGCTCCTATCATTTTTTATGATAACGATGTCAGCAGGGTTCGTCACCCTCATGACGACGCCTTAGTCATTGCTATCATGGTCTCCAGCTTCCAAATGAAAAGAGTCCTGATAGACAGTGGAAGTTCAGTGGATATACTCTTTTGGAGTGCCTTTGAAAGAATGAGGTACGATGCAAACAACTTACTCCCCGTAAAATCATCTTTAGTGGGATTTTCTGAAGGAGTGGTACAACCAAAAGGAATGATCTCTTTACCAGTTACGGTAGGAAATTCGCCAAGATTATGAACAGTGACAACAAATTTTTTGGTCGTACACTGTGCATCAAGTTACAATGTGATTTTTGGTAGGCCAACCCTCAACTCCTTAAAAGCAGTAATTTCTACTTATCATCTTCTCCTAAAATTTCCGACCGAGAGTGGCAGTGGAGAAGTAAGAGGAGATCAACCCTTGGCACGACAATGTTACGCCTCAACTCTCAAAGAAACAACTCAAAATAAAGGCAAAACAAGAGCTTCAGAGGCTATGTTGGTTAACAGAATAGCAGAACAAGAAGATAAAGAACTCCGACCAACCCCAGTTGAGGAGTTGCTTATCATTCCTCTGGATACAACTAGATTGGAGCGTACCATGCGGATTGGTGCGGATTTGACAACAGCACAGCAAAAGAATCTCATGGCATATTAAGGATGAATTCTTATCTTTTTGCATGGTCCTCAGAGGACATGCAGAGCGTAAAACGTGATGTCATTAAATACCACCTCAGCATATATCAATCGTTCAAACCTGTTAAACAGAAAAGGAGAAATTCCACCCAAGAAAGGCAGAAAGCTGCAGAAGAAGAAGTGTCAACCTTTTTGAAGGTAGGATTTATCCGAGAGGTGAACTATCCAGACTGGTTGGCTAATGTGGTTCTGGTCAAAAAGCCGTCCGGGAAATGGAGAATGTGTGTGGATTTTACGGACCTAAATAAAGCTTGTCCGAAAGATTCGTTTCCTCTACCTTCAATTGATGACTTGGTTGACTCTACGGCAGGGCATGAAATGCTCAGTTTCTTAGATGCCTTCTCAGGCTACAATCAAATCCGAATGGCCAAAGGCGACGAAGAAAAAACGTCCTTTATTACTAGCAAGGGAACTTACTGCTATAAGGTGATGCCGTTTGGTTTAAAGAATGCCGGAGCCAATTTCCAAAGGCTCATAAGTACAGTGTTCAAGGAGCAAATTGGTAGAAATGTCGAAGCCTATGTAGATGACATCCTGGTAAAGAGTCGAAAAACCGAAGATCATCTATCGGATCTACAGGAAGCCTTTCGGTCGCTTCGAACTTATAATATGCGCCTAAATCCGAATAAGTGTGCATTTGGTGTCCGATCAGGAAAATTTCTTGGATTTATACTGACTCAAAGAGGAATAGAAGCAAATCCACAAAAGATCAAAGCCATTCTTGACATGGGATCACCCAAAAGCCTTAAAGAAGTACAACGGCTCAATGGAAGCCTAGCAGCTCTGAGAAGATTTATCTCTAAAGCCGGAGAGAAAAACCTTCCACTCTTCCAAGCCTTGCGTAAAGCGCCAACGATGGAGTGGACAGAAGAATGTGAAAAAGTCTTCCAGGGGCTTAAAAATTATCTCCGATCGCCCCAGTTGCTAGCCAAACCGCAAGTAGGAGAGGAGCTTTATATCTATTTATTTGCTCCTCGGCGGTCGGTCTGATTACTGTTAAGAGAAGATAAGGGAATTCAGAATCTTGTCTATTATACAAGTAAGATCCTTAACGACGCTGAGTCAAGGTATCTGCCACTCGAAAAGCTAGCTTTCGCCCTTATCACATCCGCACGGAGACTGAGGCCTTATTTTCAATCTTACAAAGTTATTGTGTTGACGGACCAGCCCCTAAAACAAGTTTTTCATAAACCTAAAAATTCCGGACGCTTAGCCAAGTGGGTAATAGAATTGGGTGAGTTTGATCTCACTTATAAGCCACGAACGACGATCAAGGCTCAAGTACTAGCAGATTTCATCGCGGAATTAACCATTCCCATGAATGGAGATGTAATCCCGGCACAAGATCCAGAAGAAAGCTCTATTGCCCCATGGTCTTTATATGTCGACAGATCAGCAACATAAGAAAAATCAGGGGCAGGTTTCGTCCTTTATTATCCCTCCAAGTGAAAAATTTCAACAGTTCTTAAGTTCCAATTCCGAGAGACTAACAATGAGGCCAAATATGAAGCCCTCATCGCAGGGTTACATTTGGCCCGGGGGCTCAGAATTCAGCATCTACATGTATATTCCTACTCACAACTAGTCGTTGGCCATACACTGGGCAGTTTTGAAGCAAAGGAGGAGAATATGGTCAATTATCAGGCAGTAGTGAAGAGAATAGTCCCATACTTCACTCATTTCCAGATTGAAAAAATCCGTCGGGCACAAAATGAAGAGGCAGACGCTTTATCTAAGAAAGCCACCACACTTAATGGAGATACATAACTCTCTTTCAATCTACAGTACCTTCCAGCAAAAACTATTGAAGGGCTGGAGGGAGAAGTACAAAGTTCAGAAGAAGAGTCATGTTGGATTGATCCTATCAGAAATTACCTGCAAGGTGGACTTGCACCATCCAACAAGACAAAAGCCAGACGGATTTCTTACAAAGCCGCTCAGTACAATATGATTGGCGAACATTTGTATAAACGGTCCTATACACAACCTTTTTTGCGATGCTTACGCCCCACAGAAGCCAATTATATCCTTCAAGAAATTCATGAAGGCATTGGAGGAGATCATATAGGAGGCAAGGCCTTGAGTTATAAAGTCCTTCGACAAGGCTATTATTGGCCAACCTTAACTCAAGATGCGGTGGCGTTCGCTCAAAAATGTGATGCCTGCCAGCGGCATTCCAAGATTCAAAAATGACCCCCAATACTGCTTACGCCAATTGTCAGTCCTCGACCATTTGCTATTTGGGGAGTTGATCTTCTATGACCATTTCCTACTTCCACTCGACAAATGAAATTTTTGATAGTTGCTATCGATTATTTGACTAAATGGGTAGAAGTTGAGCCCTTGGCCAAGATCACGGAGAAGGCTTGTCAAGGATTCCTATGGCGAACTGTTATCTGTCGATTCAGAATTCCGGTCACTTTCATTATTGATAATGGGCGACAATTTGACAACAAGGCTTTCAAAAGTTTTTGTTCTGAGCTCGGAATTGAATCCAAACTAACTTCTGTGATGCATCCTCAAGCCAACGGCCAAGTAGAAGTAACGAATCGCACCTTGCTCCAAGCTCTCAAAACCCGGGTGTCCAAAAATGGAACTAATTGGGTTGAGAAAATTCCGAGCGCTCTTTGGGCTTATCGAACAACTACAAGAACCCCCACAGGAGAAACTCCATTCTCTCTTACTTATAGGGCAGAAGCAGTCATCCCTGCAGAAATAGGAATGCCTACCTTAAGAACACAACAAACTTTTTCATCAGAAGAAAATGAGAAGAATCTCCGAGCGGAACTTGACCTGCTGGAAGAGCGAAGAGAAGTTGCAGAAACAAAGGCAGCAATGTATCGCCAAAGAGTAAAAAGGTTCTACGACACAAGGGTAAAAAGAGTCTTCTTCCAAATCGGCGATCTGGTCTTAAGAGAAAACGAATTCCAGGGAAACAAAAGCCGAACGGGAAAGCTAACTCCTAATTGGGAAGGCCCTTACGTTATATAGAAGATTGTCCGAGCAGGCACTTATTATCTCGTCAACATGGAAGGACAAATGCTCAAGCGCCCATTTCATGCTGAACACCTGCGACGCTACTATCAATGAATTCTGTAGCAGTCTCCTAAATATTTCATGAAATAAAACCTAAATTTCTGTTCAGAAATTCCAAATGAAGATGAGGTGAAAATCCCATCCCTAAAAGATGAGACAAAAAATCTCTCGTCCTTATAAGATGAGGCAAAAAAATTATCCTACAAGGATAAGAGACAATTCTCATCCAGAGTATGGGGCAAAAATCCCGATCGAAATATGAGGCAACAATCTCATTCACAAAGACAAGGATCTTATTCAGCGAATTAAAGTCCTACGATTGGACTAAGAAGAGAAGAACTCGCCACAAAGCTTAACTTACAAGCCAAAAGAAGAAAGACTTTGCGAAGGATTTCTTAAATGATTACAAGTAACCATGACTCGGAAATAAATCTTCACCAAAATAAAGGTTTGTATTTCATTCCCATGAATAAAAGCTACATTCAAAACACTTGAATACAAAAACATCTCATAAAAATCCCTAAGTACTAGGGCTTTCCTAGTATTCAACTGCTTCTTGGGAAGCTTGAGTCGGCATTTCAGATGAGGCTAGGGCAGGGGCCTCTGGAGCCTTTATAATTTGCTGCTCCTTTAGTTCTGTAAACTTCTTTAAGACCCCAGCAAGCCCCATCGATAAAACTTCCACAAGGGGAACATGGTGACCCACCTGTTGCACTAACGAATATATACGTGTGGCCCCCTCTTTCGCTCGCGCCCTAAGCCGAGTGACCTCATTCTCCAACTTTTCCGCTCGTTCTCTTAAATAGTTCATTTCTTGCGAGTCGGATTTAGGAGCCTTTTGTCTGGAAGTTAAATCTTCCTTTAGCACGTCACGCTCCCCTTTAACTTCCTCCAGCTCGGTCTAGACGGCAGCCAGCTCAGCAACCTTCAACTTTAGCTCCCATTGGGCTTCAGCTCGCTCAGCTTGAGCGGATTTTAGTTCCTCTTTCAAACTGCTGGATTCATCTTGTAATTTCTTAATGTTCCCTTCAGCAGTAAGAAGAGAGCCCTCGGAATTAACAAGCTTGGCTGCCAAATCATTCTTCTCTTTCTCCATGGCAGCCAACTGTTGAAGCCTCTCGGCCTTATCTTGCTCATGGGCATGAATAATGGCAAGCTGTTTCTTCTCTTTTTCCTCTAATGCCGCCACCCTAGAGCTTAGTTGCGCAATCTCCGCCCTACTCACCTCCATCTTGACAAAGATTGCTAACTCGATCCGCCCATTGAGCAGTCTACGGAAATAAAAAAATGAATTATAAGCGATAATACCGAACGAGGGGGTAAAAGAAGCACAAGAATGGTTTTTACCATCATAGCCGAACGGAAAAGCTGGCGAGTAGCCTCTTCCCTTCCAGCCTCTCGAAGTTTGATAGAGAGCTGTTCGGGTCTCATGGCCATCAAAACGTTCTTCACGGATGCGGCATCCCGAAAAGGGATATCCTCTGAAGGCAATTCCTTCTGTTGAATTGCTGGTCCTTTAAGAACTAAATCTACCTCCCTTAGCTTATCCAGGAGAACCGCTTCTCCCGCCTCCACCAAAAAAATAAACCTAAGTTAAAAATTCTTAGTGGAACAATATGTAACCTTCAGAAGTATACTCTCACCTCCCTAAGGAGGATATCCTCTGGCCGACTAGAGGAGGGACCCTCTGGAAGTGGAGCTAAAGCCGGGAGAATCTTTGGCTGGGGCGAATTCGCCCGTTCTCCCGTAATTCCGGGACCTAACGCGTCCTCGGAATTCTTTTTCTTTGTCCTCCTCCCTTGGGAGGACCCTACAACAAGGTCGCTTTTGACCCTCTCCTTCGGAGAAGTGACGTCTTTTATTTTCCTCTTCTTCTTTTCGTCCTTGGAAGTATCAGCACTTTTGCTGGGTGTCACTTCCTTCTTCTTTCGCCCACGAGACAAGGGCGGATGAACTTCACCCTCGAAAGAGGCCATGATGCCCCTAGCAAGATCCAAATCATCGTCCTCCATCGGATTTCCTACAAAGATAAATTCCGAAGCATGTTAGATATCGCGGCTCACGACTAAACTAAGTAGATGCATAAATAAGCGATATCCGCCATTGACTTAAAGAGAACTCCTTCTTCCTCTGTCATCTCCTCACAAGCGATATCCGTTCGGGGAACCTCCCACTTGGTTCGGACATCCCACTCAGATTTACTTTTGACAAAGAAGAACTTACTCTTTCATCGTTTAATGGAAGTAGGGACTTTACCTTGAAACTTCCTCCCGGAACGAGCCGAGAAGTAATACAGTCGGCATTAGACTCTAGATGTAAACTGAATAACATGCGGAACCAGCGAACAGTCGGATTTACCCCAAAATTGTTAAACACAACGACAAAGCTATTGAGCAATCTCCAAGAGTTCGAAGTTAATTGCGAAGGACACAAACAATATTCTTCTAAGATAGCTTTGGCAAAACTAGAAAAAGGAATCCTAAGACTACCCAACAACGCATCTTGGTAGATGGCTATCTCCCCCTCCCTAGGAGAACTTGCCCTCTCCCCAGAACATGGAACCCTAACCTCAAACAAAGAACGATCTATTTCGTATTTATCTACCAAACTCTCGACATCCTTCTGCTCAAGGAGGCTTATGAAGGTGTCAGACCCTCTACCCATCACTTTAGAAGCGGGATGAATCCTCAAACCCTGGACCGGAGCATCCCCAGGCCCGCCTGAAATCGCGACAGAAACTATGGGTTCAGACGGAGAAGGGATTGAAGATGGTTGGGAAATAGCAGATTCATGAGATTCATGAGATTCATGAGAAGAACTAGAGGAAGAAGATACGCTAGCCATTACCTTAGAAGAGAAAGAGGTGAAAAAACACAGAAACTTGACAAACAGAGCTCGCCGGAGAAGAAGAGAGTTCGAAGAAGAAAGTCTGAAGAAAATACTATTCCGATTTTGAAATAAACCTTCTCCGCCTTGTTATATGAAAGGGAGATGAACCCCTGGCCGTTAGATTGCAAAACTACATCCCGATCGGACCGTTGAACCAAACATCCCCAAATCCGGACCGTTCAGATGACCATCATTATTTCTCCTTAAACGGTTCAAAATTCCATCTTAAACGTCAGCATACCAAACACCGCCTGACACACATGGGTAGCCTCGCCCATCATGATGTTGACAAAACGCACACCGCGCACGTCGCGCCACCTTCTCCCTTTAATGCGAAACAGTATGAAAAACACGTGTCTCCCCAGGGAATAATGGGCGCTGTACAACATAAAAATAGAGGAAAAGACAAAACACACATCCCAACATAAGATCACCAGCGATCATTACTTGAAGAAATCAAAGAAGTTATAAACAAAACGACAAACTTTATTTATTCATGACAAAAACAGTTACATTAAACCCGAACCGTAATAACACTATTGTCCATCGGAATTTTCCTAGTTAATGGATCCAATGGATCCATCCGATGACTCGCTTGGACAAAATTCGGAAGAAATGCACGGACTTCCACAACCGTCGCTATCCTCGTTATCACTAGGAAACCCCGACAAAACGCGTGGGCGAAGATTAGGGTCCACGTCTTTACGGCAGGAGTCACTTCCGAATATTTCAAATTTGAAACGTGTGCCCCTGCATAAGTAATGACTAAAAGATCTCCTGCCTCAACATCGTGATCAACATGAAAGATCTCCCACCCATCCTCAAAACAAATCTCACCTGTGTCCTCATCAATAACCAGAAGAGACTGCCATATGCAGCCGTTCGGACTCACCAAGTGAACAACTCCAGTCCTCAATCCCTCTAGGTGTTCATAAAAGGAAACTGGAATTCGCAAATGACGAGTAGAAAGAGTAAAAGTGAAAAACTTGAAAAAAGATAAACGTTGGGGAAGAGCCATTGTACAAAGATAAGAGCAAAATGAATAAGGAACACTATCCATATAAGCTCCTTAAATAGAAAAACCTATTGACACTATAGGCGAAAATTTCGGAGAGAGATTCAGTGTATTCATACCTTGATTCAAAACAACGAAAAGACAACACAAAGAATTAGCTAAAAGAAACAAGTGTCAGTCGCCTATTAAAAGCATGTGCGCCTTACCATCCTAGACACAGATATCTACACCTATATAGACTTGCCAACTAAAGAAATACTTGTTCTCGAACCAAGCGAAAAGTGCGCCTAGCTCACTCCTCACTCAGATTTTTCGAACAAGTACACTTTGGGGGGGACTAATGTTACGGAAATATTTGGCAAGACACGTGTCACCTACCCAAATGACCACGTGTTAAGCACGGGGCCACGGGGCCACATCCCTATGGCCACGTGGCAGTACCATCTAATATCAAATCTTCTGTTACTGCTTTTCTTTTCTAGCGAAATTCCGCTCGGTAATTGAGAATGAGGCATTTGCTATCTTTCAACTCTACAAACAAATCCGGTCGGAATTAAGCAAACCCAAAACCTTCTTATCTGAAACTGGAGGTGCTTATGGCCATGTAATTTCCTAAGGAAGAAAATATCTAACGCCTCTACAGTAAGTAGATATTATCCACTTGCCTCTTACAGTAGGCAGATATTTTCTACTTACCTACACAGTAGGCAGATATTTTCTCACCGCCTCTCAAGATATTTTCTCACCGCCTCACAAGATATTTTCTCACCACCTCACCAGATATTTTCCTAAACCGCCTTCAACTTTTCTATAAAAGAAGAACAACTATAGTAAGAAAAGGGGACTTGAACATTAAAACCTATGCCCAAGAAGTAAAAAAGTTTACCAAACCCTCTCCTTTCTCACAAGATTTCTGACTTAATCATCGGAGTTAAATCCGGGCAAAAAGGCCCAATTCCGATCACTTCCCTCTCCTTTTTACAGATTCACCCAAGTAACCGGAAACCAAAAGCGACAATTTCGATCATCCTCATCAATCCGTAAGCGTCCACATCAATTATAAATTTCAACCGTTTGTCAAAGGCTGAGACCAGATCATGAGGCAACAGCAACCAAAGCGTGAGGTGAACCAGTTTTTGGCATCAACATAAGATGTTACGGGTGTATACGGCCGTATACTCGCCTGTATGCCTTCCTAGGCAGTGCATTGTAAATGATTCTTTGGTATTCCATTCTAATTCTCTTAATGTCCCTTCCCCATTCTTTTAAGCTTTGAGATGTAACCAGTTGGCTTGAGATTGAAGTTTTCTTCATGGTTCTTTGAGAGAGTAGGGAAGTTGATAACTTATTTCTGAATAACAACTAACTATTCCTAGACTATCACTATGAAAACCCTAAGAAAAGAAATTTTTAGAAACTTGTGTTGCCTACCAAGAAGCGCTTGTTTAATGCAACTAGCTTGATATTAATGTTCTTTTCTCATGGAGGATCAAATACGTGAATCCCCTCCTGAACTCTTCCCTTGAAACAATTTCCAAACAAGGTGAACCCTAAGCTAGAGTATATGGGGGATTCATTGTTTCGGGCAATCGTTGGATTTCTTGTCTTAGCGTGGAAGAGGGTTTCTTCATTACACTTCTTCTTATCCTTTTCCTTCCAAAATAATAGTTGGAGAATTAATTTCTTTGACCCCTTACCCATCTTCCTTGATCTTGGTTGCCTTCTCTTGCAAAATTAAGGTTGCCTTCCATAGATTGCTTTCTCTTACCATCCAATTATCCTAAATACTCTTTGAGTGGGTCGGCTTGCAGCACTTCTTGAATGCAACTATCGGAGATTAGCTCAGGATTATTGATGAAATAAGATGTATTATCATGATCAAGTGTATGCCACATTGCTGTAGGGAGCTTTAATTCAACTATGCTATCGCCCACTCTTAAAGATATCTTGCCTTTAGCATGCTCATGTAGGGCTTTTGCAGTAGAAAAGAATGGTTTTCCTAAAATGATGGGCTCTTCAACATCATCATCAATGTCTAGTAATACAAAGTCAGCGGGGAACACGAGCTTGTCTACACTTTCTAACAAATCTAATGCCATTCCTCGTGGTTTCTTCACGGATTGATCGGCGAGCTGAATGGTCATTTTTGTAGCTTCAGTTTCTCCTAGGCATAGCTTCATGAATATCTTGTAAAGCATGATGTTGATTCTAGTGCCTGAATATGCTAAAGCATTCTCTTCAACTCTGTCCCCAATAACATAAGGGATTACCATGCTTCCTGGGTCCTTTAACTTTCTTAGTAGGTTGGGTTGGAGTATTGCTGAGCATTGGGAGTTTAGAGTCACTGTCGTGGCTTCTTCCAACTTCCTCTTGTTGGTTAACAGCTCTTTTATATACTTGGCATATTTTGGCATTTGAGAATGTACATCAATCAGAGGTAAGCTCACATGCAGTTGCTTAATTGTCTCCAAGAATTTCTTGAAATGGGCATCATCCTTTGTTTTCTTCAATCTTTCAGGATAGGGAACTCTAGGTTGTTACTCAGGAATCGATGCGGTTTCCATTCCCTTATATTTTTCTTGGTGTTCTTCAACTCCGACCTTCTTGATTTCAGATGATTCACTAATTTCTACTTGGGTGCTTATCTTGTCAGGCTTTTTGACCAACATCTCCACTTCTTTACCATTTCTGAGCATGATGGCCTTTAAATCTTTGTGAGGATTTTCCTCAGTGTTGCTCGGTAGACTCCCTTGAGGCCTCTCCGATGAATTTCTAGCAAATTGCCCGACGTGATTTGCTAGACCTTGAATGCTTTCTTGCTTGGATGTTTCGTAATGTGGTATCTACTGACTAAAATTTTGCATTTGTGGTCACCATAAACCTAGCTAGAACCTCCTCTGTGATATTTTTTGGTTGTTGAGGTTTAGGAGGAAGAGAATTGAATCCCAAAGGAGTGGGTGACCCTTGGAGATTGCCATAGGATAACCCTGGATGCTTCCAATTAGGCATATAGGGTCAAAACTAGGTACCTTGGGGTCTTGGATTACCCATGTATTGAATTTCCTCCATAGGAGCTACTTCGACCCTTGCAATGGGGCATTGCGATGAATCGTGCCCACCTCCACAGGTACCATATGAATTACTTGGTGAGCTCAGCCACTTGTGCCGCAAGGCCGGTATCTTGGCTGATGGGGCCAACTCCAACGGGGACAGGTTGTCTCTCTCTTGCTGACCATGATGACTCTGTGTTGGCCATATCTTCAATTAACTGCTCGGCTTCCTCAGGATATTTGTTGCCTAAGGAGCCACCAGCCGCTGTATTCATTAGCTTCCTAGTGTGATTGTTCAGCCCGTTATATAGAGTATGGAGCTTAGCCCATTATTCCATACCATGGTGTGGGCAGCGTTTGAATAGATCCTTGAATCTTTCATAAGCTTCAAACAACGACTTGTTCTCACCTTGTTTGAATGTAGAAATTTCTTGTCTAATCTGTGCTACTTTACTTGGAGGGAAGTATCTACCTAGGAATTTATCCAACATATCCTTTCAGGTTCTTATACTCCTTGTAGGAAGTAAGGTGAGCCAACAGTATGCTGCTTCTCTTAACCTAAACAGGAATAACCTCAAGTCGATGGCATCATCAGAGACTTTATATTGATCTTGAACATGTTGGAAATTTGAATGAAGCGTGCTAGATGTGCATAAGGGTCCTCGTCAGGGCGTCCGTCAACTTTAGCTTGATTTTGAACCATTTAAATGGTGCCCGGCTTGATCTCAAAGTTGTTTGCAACTTGAAGGGGGTAGACACTGAATTCCTCTCCCGTGTACTCCGGTCTTTCATAATCAGATAGTGTTCTCCTCTATTCAGCCACAGTCAGAGGGTCCACCGTTTCAATATTCACGTCTTCAGGAAGGACTTTCTCAAACTCTGAAGAAGATCTTGGACTTACCTCTTGTTGCATGCCTTGTGCCTCTCTAATTCATTGGTACAGAGTGCGCTCTATTTTGCTATCTCCTTGCACCAAACCTACTAGATTTGCTCAGGTCATGCACCAATTCCTTGCAGAAACAAAAAAGAACAAGAATTAGTAGTGAGAATGTTTAGAGTAGGCAAAAATAAGATGAATGAAGAAAATAAAAAAAATTAAAAAAAAGAAATTTTAAAAACCTAAAACTATGACTAACTAACAGACTCTTAGTATTCTAAACGACCTTAAGGTCCCTAGCAACGGCACTAAAAACTTGATGGTAGCCTTATGCTTATGCTTATACCGTAAGTGCATGGGTTGTATCAAGTAATAAAGTGAACTATAAAAGTTGGATACCGAACCCATAGAGACGTAGACCACTAATCATATCTAATTATCTGCTACCCAGCCTATTCAAAGTTTGTTGGTTTTCTAATCTAATTACTAAAATGGAAATTGGCTTATGAACACTTTAAAAATAGTGATGGCAGTTAATTAAGGGAGATACTCGGGCAATGAATCCCCTCCGGATATTTATAGATTAGGGCAAGTATGGATTTCATATTGATGAATGTGAGATATGGACCAAGACTTCCTACAACGCTTTCACACCCTTTTTTGAGGCGAGTTACTAATCTACTTTCGTGAGTAGTTCTAGGAAACACATAATCTTGGAAGAGTTGTGGGAATAATTCATTTTAAAGAGTCTCCCTCCTAAACACCCGATCTCTCGGCATGTTCACAACTCCCACCTATTGAAGTGGATCTAGGGTTATATAGAGGGAGCGTTATTGTCTACACCTTCTATAGATATAAATTCACACTTAGAGCTGTCACAACGTAAAGCATCAATACTATACAATACATCCAATATGTTCTCAAACATTAAATCATTCATTCAATTGTAGAAATCCATACAAGCAAAATTAAACATAAATTTGGAGATTCATCTTGCCCAAGTATCTAACAAATTAGTTCCCCATTAAAGGGGAACACAAATCCAATGCAATATCAAGGGGAAAGATGAGAAACATAATATGAAACACTCTTCCCTCCATTGTTGGCGATGACCATTGGCGATATATATGAAGATGTCCCTTTGATGCTTGCCTTCCTCTCTTTGCTCCAAGGTCTTCAATGATGCCTTAATACCAAAGGTGGAGAGAACATTGGGAGCCTCCAAGAGGATGATAAGATTCTAGATCCCAAAAGCTCCTTCTCTAAACCCTAAATCGGCTATTTATAGGGTTCAGGTTAATACACATAATTCGTGACCCAATCTATCAAATTCGGACTCAAATTAGCAATAAGATTCGGTTAGCTGGCGTCTAAGCGCGAGGCATATGTGCGGTTTACAGGCGTAAGGTTGCTTGTATGTAATTCACCAGGTCATACGGTTGATGATACGGCTTTACGATCACCTGTGTAGCTCTCTGTATGTTTGAGAGAAATGTGCTCACAGTTTTAATACGGGCTTTGCCCTCGAAGCTCTCCTATGCCCTACAAGTAAGGATTAACACTAATTAAGTATAAATGAGCAAGAATTACTCGAAATCCCATGAATAATATATAGTCATGATAACATGCGGTCGGTCGGATGCACTGTGCATTCCTGGTCGCCTCCCATTTGGCCCCCTGGAGTATGTTTGAAGGATTTTCAACCGTACGAATGGGAAGATCATCTAAAAATAAGCTAGCATGTCCATTTTCATACAATTTGGTAACCGTTTGGTCCTCCCACTTAATGGTTGAAATTTTGGACAGTTCAGATTTCTATATATATATGGTGCAGATAGAAAAGGTTTTTTTTTTTTTGAAACGAAGGATTTGCATGTTCTCTAAATAAAAAAGGATGTTTTTTGAAAAGAAAGATTTGCACGTGGTTCTCTTAATAAAGAATGATGTTTTTTTTGAAAAGAAAGATTTGCATGTGGTTCTCTTAATAAAGAATGATGTTTTTTTTTTTTTTGAAAAGAAAGATTTGCATGTGGTTCTCTTAATAAAAAAGGATGTTTTTTGAAAAAAAATCCTAAATCCCATCATGAACAAGATCCACCAGACTAGAGGCACAGATTAGAAGATGAAAATAGCCAACAGCTCAAATATGACTCCTTGTGAGAACAACAAGATAGAACCTTTAGAGTGAAAAAGAGAGGGAGAGAGAGAGATCGTTGAAAAACTCCACCACGCCGTGAGGCTCCATTAAGCCGGCACACCTCACCTGAAACTTGTGAACCAAATGTCCCTTCCCTTCTCCAGGCTTTCAAGAGCCTCGCTAGAGTTTTGTAGGGACCTCGACCTGCGTCCCGTGAACTTTAGCAACTATCGCCAGGCCTCGGAGGACCAGGAGCCACGGAGCACCACCTATCGCTCCAGGACGAACACACTGGTGGAGGAGGCCAGCACGATCGTGGGTAGTCGTTGTTCGTCTAGGTGAGCATCCTAACTCCTTTATTGGTTAGTAAACGACCATGTATGGATGCGCGTTAGTTATAGCAAGAAGAGTTGTTTAACATGATTCTTGGCTTGAGCTAGTGAGAGTTCATTTGATTAGGGATGACTGTACACACATAGGCCTGGATGAGGGCGGTTGCACTCCACTTCAGCTTAATTAAATCTCTAACCAGGCTATGGCTTTAATAACCATTTGAGTGGTTAAGGGAAAAATGATCAGATCAGTCATGGAGAGTAAAATTATAGATTTTGCTCATTTCCTTGTTCTTGATATAAGGTAGTTCATGTGGGATATATAAGGTAGTGTATGAATAAGTCATGGACCTCATTGGAACATGACACCCTAAAGAATGAATCTATTAAGTCTTGGCTCCTAGTTTAACATGCATGGAATGATGTGGGTACAGGTTCCAACAGTTGGGTTAGGTTGACTGAGTGGTCTGGTTGATGGTTCAGTAAACCCTTAATAAGAGCCAATACATAATATGAAGTGCAATCGATAATGAGTAAGTGATATGTTGGAATGTTGTATATATATATATATATATATATATATATATATATATATATATATATAGAGAGAGAGAGAGAGAGAGAGAGAGAGAGAGGAGGAGGTAATTGGGCTAACATTCCTTGGAAAGCCATGGCCTACTCCAAGGAGTAGCTAGAATGCGGGCTTAAACTCACAGTTGGGTGAATCAACCAAGTGGTTGAGGCTCATAACTATGTTAGAAGGCTAATGGGCCCTCGGTCCAGTGAAGATTGTTAGAGCATAATAAGCCATTTAACACTTGTAAAAGTATTAAGACACAATTTTGATTATTACCAAATATTGACGTAGAGCAGAGGGCCACGTTAGGGAGAGAGACCGACTGATCGTTGGGCTTTTGTACACCGAGGTAAGTACTCTTGCCTAGTTCCCACTAATTTATTAACTGTTTCTTAGATTTGTTGTTTAGTCCTTTTGAATATTCCTTTATTGATTACATACACATATTTTCTTTCTTGACTTGTTGGATTATTTCCATGATTGTGTACGTACATTGGCTTGTTGAATGTTATAATCCAATGTTATTGATTACATACACATATTTTCTATCTGTTGACGGGCACGTAATCGTGGAGACACGTGAGATTGTGTGCTAGCTGGATAGGTATAAGTCAGCTATTCTTGTGAATTCTTCTGTCCGGTGCAATGGAGCTAGGCTCCAGTGGGGCGTCTAGAGCCTAAGACACCCTGGTGTCCTGGTAGTCCATGCTAGTGGGAGGATACTCTGGTTGTCCAGCTTGTCAGTAGGACGATTCGCTGACCGTGTCAACACGTATGAGAGATGGCGCTACCGACTTTAGGTTGAGTGTCTATTCCAGCTCAGGCTGATGATTGATAGAAGTCCCTACCATTGACAAATTCTTTGGGGTAGGTTTGAGACTCCTAGATGTTGGATGGTGTGGGGCGTGGTCCCCTCTTTGATTGATTGAGTCATATGATTTATTGACTTTCTCTGCTTGATTTATCTTGCTATCTATTGCATGATTTTATTGTACTCCTTGCGTGAGTACTTACTGAGCTTTCCATTCAAAAGCTCATCCACTTGTTGACTATTTTTTCGAGGTCCTGATGAGTAGCTGACTCGAACTCGGGAGCTGTGCGTGGGTAGGGAGACTACTTGCTGAGGCTTGCGAACCTCCTGTTTATTTGTGTGTGAGGATGAGACTTATAGGACCCTTGTATGGCTACCTATTATTGACATTATAGGGTGTATGTACCTTTTTTATTTCCTGCCGTTATGTGTACTGTAAAATCCAAGGATTTTATGGAAATAAAACGAGTTAAATGTTCTTTAATTAATTGATTTATTAAGAAAATTCCCAAAGTAATTAAATGATTCAATTAAGTGGGAGAAAATGGAAATTAAGGGTTAAAAACCCTAATTAGGGTTAGTGGTGTCAGGAGGATTATTGGTAATTTTTAAAAGTTTTGAGGGCTAAAGGACAATTTTCCCCTCTCTTAGAAGGAGGACTAAAATGTAACCTAAAAATAAGTAGGGACCTTTGGTAAATTGGTAAGAGACAAGGGTCCTATAGAAGTGAATCAACGACCGAGATTAAAAGATCTCGGATCGTTGTAGATCTCGGAGCATTATAATGGCCATGGAGGGGCCACGTGTCGACCTAGGAATAAATCTATCTCATCGTGTTTGGATCCAAGGCAAAGAGGGATGGTATGGTGGAGGTGATCCCACGGTGTTGGCGTTTGAGAACCGTTCATCTTGTGGATTGTCTCCAGCTCAAGACTTGGTAGATTGATTGGGCCGTTGGTCACGGATGGATCTGGGCCGTTCATCCAACAGAGTGTTGGATTCAAGGCTTGGTAAAGAGATTGGGACCGTAGGATGAGATCAAAGGATCACCACCGTCCATCGGCGAGACCCGATCCCAAGGCAGGCTGCGCCCCTTCTGCAACCGCCGCGCCACTGCCGGAAACGGCCGCGAGTGCCGCCGGCCGTCTTGCCGCCTTCTCAGCCCGTTACGGGCAAGGGACCTGCGCCTGTTCGCTTCGCTGGAGCCCTTTAAGAATAGCCCCCGTCTCCAAACGAGGGGGAGAAGAGCAACTGCGAGAGTAGAGGACTTCACCGGGAAAGGAGATCGGAGAAGTGGAGAAGTAGCTCCGGGCAACCACTACCGCTACTAACACCGCCAGGGAGACCGGAACCCAGGTAAGAAGGTTTTCCAGGCTTCAATTTTAGGTTTAAATCATATATAGAGAAGTTGCGAGCTCGCCGGAGTCGTTGAACTCAACCGAGAGAGGTGCGCGACGGGGAAGGGAAACCAGGAGCTGTCGGTGCGCGACGTCGACTGGTGTGGCCGAGACGGAGAGAGAGGAAGAATAGCTTTTCCGGCGGGAACCACTAGGCGGAAGGAGAGCTTTCCGGCGAGCTTCTCTGGTAGGGCTCGGCCGCGAGAGAGAGAGAGAGGAAGAAGAAAAAAATAAAATAAAATAATAATAATAATTAATTAGTTACTCACTGATTAATTAGTTAACAAAGCTTTATGTTACTTTATAAAGTGTGACAAAATAATGATTAATCTAGTTAGGTTTTTAAATTTGATTTAGATTAATCATTTGGGCTCATCTGTTAGGTTGAGCCCAAGTGTTGGGTTTAATCAAAAAAAAAAAAACCTAAGTGTTGGACCAAGGATTAAAAAATAATAATAATAAGCAATTAGTTATTTAATTAATTAATTCAGATTTAGGTTAATTAATAAATTCAGATTTAGATTAATTAATTAAACCGGATAAATGTAATTGAACTTGATTAGGGTTAATCAAGTTTGGGTTCAAGACGGACTAGGTCAACCTTGTGGGCTAAATTTAATTGGATTCATTGGTTTGGATTAGTCCAATTTAAGTGGGTTTGGGTCTAAGTCGGATTGAATCAAATTGACTAATTTGGTTAAGTTAATTGATGAAGATGATTAGATTTGTTTAACTAGCTAATCATTCTAGACCCAAAAGTAGATCATTAAATCAATGGATTTGATTAATTAAGTGGGTTAGACCTAGACCATAATGTCGGGTTAATTGACTAGTTGGTCAATTAAAGGGATTAAAGTAAACTTAGGTCTAACAATTGTTATGGGTTTAATTGGTTGATCAAATTTAGATAATCTAATGAATTAGATTGGCTAGATGGCTAAGATAGACCAAGATTAGAATCAATTTGTTAGAAAGAGATTAAGTCCATTGGTTTGGAGGCCCAATGGGCTGGGCTCAAATAGCCATGTAAATCAGGTTTTATTATTAAACTGTAATAATAAAAATAAAGTGAAGAAAAAAATAGTAGTAGGTGGAGGGAGTTGAACCCTAGACCACCTAAGTAAAATGGTTGGGCCTTAGATCTTAGGGACATGGCTAACCATGTGATAGAGATGCTCTCTCTAAAATTTAAATGGGGCAAGGTTAAGCTAAATAATTTAGTGGGCTTAGGAGATGGGTCCAATTTGGCTAAGTTAACTAGAGATGAACAATTAGGGTTCGAATTACGACAAATAAAACTAAAATTGACCAGGTTTGACCAAGTAAGGTTAAGAGACCACAAAAGGACAAGGAAATAGAAAGAGGGCCGGAAACCAGGTAGATGGTCTATAGGACCCGTTTAATGGGCCAAGGCCCATCAGAAGCGAGAGTGATGCATAAGCATCTAGAAACCTAGGGTTTTATTAGAATATTGGTTCTAATAGTAACTTTGTCATTAAATATTCTCGGGAAGTCTTAGATACACTACAAGAGAAGACTAGGAGGGTTTTCTAATTCCAGAAAGAGGTAAGTACACTTGCCTAGTACCTACTCTTTGGAGTTTCTATGGACTTGAATATGGTTTGTTGGGTTATGCTTCATTGATGTCATACATGCATCCTTATCTATTTAAGATTCCTGTTGAGCATGTATGTTGTTTTTGGGATGTTGGTATCCCTGATTTGTTGAGGTCTACTGCCCGAATTCAGTGGAGTGTGGGGGCTCCGATGGGGAAATATTCAGGGACGGGACCCCCTGGCATTTCTACTTGCCGTGCCAGAGAGGCGATTCTCTGGTGGTCTTACCCGTCAGTGGGAATGATACGCTGATCGTGTTAACACGTATGAGAGGTGGTACTACCGACTTGCGACCGGAGAGTCGTGTTTACAGCAAGTAGCTGGATATACTGACCGGGAGTGATCTTTGAGCTTCATTCTTGAAACTTAACACAGAGCCTGAAGGTTTTCTGTTAATAGGGGTCGCACCGTTGTTTTTGGTTGTGGTAGACCCCTAGAGACGCTTCCATAGGGACGTGGTCCCATTGTTGACTTATTGATATTTATTACGTCTTTATGACCCTGCAGGGGTACTTACTGGGCTTTCCATACGAAAGCTTATGCATTTGTTCTCTTTGTCTTTTACAGATCCCGAGGTTTAGGGAGCAGTTGCTGAGGAGTTCGTGTTAGGAGCCATCGAGGTCTGGGAGTCTCTATGAGTTGTCTTTTTATTTTGAGTGCAGTTATTTTATAGTACCCGTATAGGGACCTGGTTTGTATAGGGCCTATGGACCCTTATGACTCTATGTTCACTCCGACTTGAGTTATTTGGTGTGGTGATTGTTATCTGCTGATTCATATTTAGGCCTTGTATTCGAGTTGAGCTTGTCTCTTCTTGGGTATGGCTGGTCTGTGCGCGTGCCCGGGGTCCCGGGATCCGGGTCGGGGCGTGACATATACTCTGATTATTTGCTTATGTTTTATCATTATTCTGTTGCATATTTGTTGTTGCTTTATGATTACATAGGCCTTGTATTCGAGTAGGGCTCGTCTCTACTTAGGTACGTCTAGTCTATAGCGTGCTCGAGGCCCGGGATTTGGGGTTGGGGCGTGACAGATTAAAGTGGTATCAGAGCACTAAGATAAAGGATACCCTAGTTTCCCTAGTGACTTAGTCAAATAGGATGGACTAAGTATGGGGTTGGGTAGACTAGGTTCTGGAACACTTGACAAATCTAGTTATCATTTGACTGATCAACACGTCGAGGAGATGAAGACGACTTCGTAGGAGGTCCATGGTCTATCCCTAGACGCCATGGAGTGGGAGCAGGAGGCTCTTGATCAAGTTGATGGTAAGGAACCACAGGCGATGGTCCCAACGTGGAGGAATATAAGGGAGAGTTTGATCGACTGTCCCAGTACGCACCGTCTCCAATGGCTGGCAATAAGAGTCGAGTCGCAAGTTCGTGAGCGTCATGCGGTCCTATGTACGGTGAGGACTAGCGTTGTTTCTGATGTTGAGCTAGTCATAGCTAGAGACGAGTGTGTTGACACCGTCTAGCAGTAGATACAGGACCTGGGACAACAGGAGCAACAATGGGCCTGGGGTCAGAATTCGCGAGTGAGTTAAATATTTGGGAGCAGTTTCATATTGTTGAGGTCAGAGTGCTGGGCACGACTGTATGGCAGAGCTTCTCCCTCACCGACCTGATCTGGAGTTAGGGGATTGAAAGTCAGTGTCTCCCATCCGATCTGATGTGATGTCCTAGTTGTGGATTACCGCGCGGAAGAGAGTGCATGGATTACCCCTAGAGTGAGAATTGGAATTCTCTATTGAGTTAGTTCTGGGTACGGCTCTCGTGTTTAGGGCCCCATACATGATGGCGCCCGCAGAGCTAAAAGAATTTAAGATACATCTGGAGGAGCTGTTGGAGAAAGTTTTTATTCGACCGAGCATGTCGCCTTAGGGAGCTCCAGTGTTGTTTGTCAAGAAAAAGAATGGGTCGTTGAGGCGTTACATCACTTTCAGGGATTTAAATAAGGTAACAGTCAAGAATAAGTACCCGTTGTAGAGGATTGATGACCTCATGGATCAGCTGTAGGGAGCTCAGGTGTTCTCCAAGATTGACTTGAGATCCAAGTATCATCAGGTACAGATCAAAAGGGAGGACATCCCGAAGAGTACCTTTCGGACTCGTTACGGGTACTATAAGTTCTTGGTGATGCCGTTTGGGCCTACCCATGCCCTGGTATTGTTCATGGATTTAATGAACTGAGTATTCCAGCAATATCTAGACTGGTTCGTGGTGGTCTTCATTGATTTATTCTCGCAGTCACCAGGCACACATGGAGCACTTAAGGATACTATTAGAGACTTTGAGGTAGCATCAACTATATGCCAAGTTTTCCAAGTGTGAATTTTGGTTGGACTGTGTGGCCTTCTTAGGACATGTCATTCGTGGTACTGGAGTATCAGTGGACCCCAAGAAGATAGAGATAGTAGTTGATTGGAACTGACCATCATCAGGGAGATACGGAGTTTCTTGAGATTAGTCGGGTAATATCAAAGATTTTTGAGGGTTTTTCTCTTTTGTCAGCGCCTCTAACGAGACTAACCAGGAAGGGTGCTTGGTTTGTTTGGACCGAGGCATGCGAAAGGAGCTTGCTAGAGTTGAAGCACAGAATAGTATCCGCACCGGTTCTTGCCTTGCCACAGAGTGGATGCGGGTACACGATCTATAGTGATGACTGTAAAACAGGCTTGGGTTGTGTTCTGATGTAGGACGGGTGAGTCATTGCGTATGCTTCACAACAATGGGATCCATATGAGGAGAACTACCCTACACATGATCTGGAACTTACAGCGATCGTGTTTGCGTTGAATATCTGACGGTACTTTCTCTACGGTGTGCCATGCGAGATTTACACTGATCATAAGAGCCTCAAGCACATCTTCACTCATAAAAAAGCTAAACATAAGACAGTTGCAATGGTTGGAGTTGATCAAGGATTATGAGCTAAGTATCCATTACCACCCGGGCAAGTCTAACTTGGTGACAGATGCATTGAGCAGGAAGTTCACCTACGGAGTCGTCGCACTTTTAACTTCTAAGAGACCCTTGTTGGAGGATATGAGGAGGTTAGAGTTGGAGGTTATATTGCCAGATATGGAGGTCAGCTTGGCTATTTTGTGCATATGACCCATAGTATTGGGGAGGATTCGAGATACTCAGATGTAGGATCTATATTTGGAGGACATAGGGGTCAGGTCGAGCAGGGTGTACAAACACAGTTTCAGATCAACGAGGATGGTACACTCAGGTACAATGATCGAGTCTGCGTGCCTAACATCCTAGAGCTGAAGAAAGAGATACTAGAGGAGGCCCATTACTCGAGCTATGCGATTATTCCGGAGGCACCAAGATGTATAGAGGGTTGAAGGACGACTTCTGGTGCAAAAGCATGAAACAGGAGATTGAGTTCGTGGCATAGTGCTTGACCTGTCAGCTAGTAAAGGCAAAGCATTAGAGGTCAGCCGGGAAGTTGCAGCCCTTACCCATTCCAAAGTGAAAGTGGGAACATATAAGCATGGATTTTGTTACAGGGCTACGTTGTACTCAGAAGAGATATGAGTCAGTTTGGGTGATGGTAGACAGACTAACTAAGTCGATACATTTTATACCTCTAAGGACGGGTACCACATTGGAGCAGTTGGCATGGTTGTATATTGATGAGATAGTCCGACTATATAGGGTACTAGTATCAATCACCTAAGATCGCGACACTAGATTTGTTTCAAGATTCTAGGAGAGTTTGCACACAACTTTGGGCACCTGTCTGGCATCCAGTATAGCGTTTTACTCTCAGACAGATGAACAGTCAAAGAGGACCATTCATATCCTAGAGGACATGCTGAGGGCATGTGCCTTAGACTTCACGGACTCATGGGACAACTGTCCGAGCCTAGCAGAGTTCGCCTACAATAAGAGCTACCAGACAAGCATACAGATGACACCATATTAGGGACTTTATGGGATAAAGTGCCGATCACTGATATGTTGGGGAGATGTGGGCGAGTGGAAGCTCGAGAAATCGGAGTTCATCCAGCAGACTGAGGATCGGAATAGAATGATCTGAGAAAGGTTGAAGGCTGCTCAGAGTCGCCAGAAGAGTTATGTTGACCCGTGTCGTTTTGAGCTGGAGTTCCACGTTGGTGACTCAGTGTTCTTGAGAGTGTCACCATTGAAGAGAGTTGTGAGGTTTGGGAAGCGTAGAAAGCCTAGCCCACGCTACATTGGACTGTGATCAGAGAGCGAAGTCGAGCTCGTCTACGACCCCGTCTTGGTTTTAAATGGGGTCGCTCATTTCATCGACGAGGTCGTTCACGCCATTGTAAAACCCTAGACGAACTCGTCTGAGAGCACACAACCCCGTTTGTGGAGGATTTTCAAATATAGTAAGGGCTGATGTGCTAACTAAAGCGCCTCTTAAACTACACTATATTTATGATGGCGTTGGCCTATAAATACCCAAGATTAAGGTCTGTGAGGCAGCTTTCAATCCCATTGAACATCATTGGAGGCTTTCATCATCCACCATCACCACTTAGCCATCCGGACTACAACATTTGAGCAAGGAAGACGACGGAGCAGTGGGGGTGTGCACGAGAGGTCCTCACAACAGTGGAGACAACATCGTACCATTGTCCCATGTTTTGTTCAGCTTATTTATCTATATTTGCTTGTTGTTCCTCATTCATGGGGAACTAATTTTTTAGATACTTGGGCTGATGAACTCTTTGGTTCTATTTAATGCATGACTTTACCCTGTTGCTTGTTTAAATAATCATTATTGAACTGAGTTTTATTGAGAGTATTCTTTACATTGGATGCGTACATTGCGACAACCATAGTATTTAATCTGTTCATATGAGGGAAGAAGCGAACGCCTCCTTATATTAGAACCATCTCTATAAAAGGGATTATGAATGTACCGAGAGATAAGGCATTAAGGAGAGCGACTCTTTTATACCTCTTATTCCCATAATCCTTACAAGCTACAGATTCCCTGGAGCCTTACTCAATGTTAGTAAGTTGCCTCGAGAGAGGGAGTTGAAAATGATATAGGAATCCTTGGTCCAGTTCCTGTTAATCAATCAGTAGAAGGTACAATCTAAATCTTGTAAGAAGAACCCAAGAGGGATTTAAACCTCGGTATCTTGTTCACTGATTGACTGTCCTCTTGATTCATTCAACCTCCTTTCTTAATTGCGATTCTATTCCTTTCTCTCTTATTTCAGTAATTAGGTTAGCATCATCACTCTCTTGATTAGGTTGACTAGTACATGAGAAGCTAGTACTAGTATTTCTTGTAATCCCTGTGGATTCGATACCCAACTTTTTAGTATATTATATCACTTGTCCGACCCGTGCACTTGCGATAGCATTGGTGACAATCAGAGATACATCCCCGACCCATCTCACGTGATTCGACAGATTCTGGTGGAGATTCATAAGGATATGTCCTATGAGGAGAGCCATGTGGAGATCTTGGAGCATAAGGAACAACGGCTACGGAAACGAGCAATTCCTTTTGTCAAGGTGAGATGGAACAATTACTCTGATTGGGAAGCGACATAGGAACGTGAAGATGATATGACAAATCATTACTCAGAGTTGTTCAGCATTGGTTAATGTATTGGGGACCAGATGTAAATTTACGGGACGAAATTTCTTTAAGGGAGAGGATTGTAAAATTGACACAATATATATATATATATATATGATTTATTGGATGTGATGATACTAGAATTAGGTTTTTGTTCAAATACATCCCTGGTGTTGATGTTGAAGATGTTCAATTGATGAAGGGGATACTTGGGCGATTGAATCCCCTTTGGATTTCCTTAGATGTGGATGATGCTCTCTATGTTGAGTCTTGGTAAATCATTGGCCAAGGGTTCCTAATATGATTTCATCCCCTCGCTCGAGGGTGATTACTCAACCTAGTACCCTCACTAGTTAAGTTCTAGGGAACCTATCTCTTGGAAGGACTAAGGGAATAGGACATCTAAAGGAGTTGCTCGCCTTAGTACCCGGGCTCCCGGTGTACTCCTAACCCTCTCTATTGAAGTTTGTCTACACGCGGGGAGTGCGCTCGCTTCTTCCCCCACATGGACTAGAAAAACCTCTCCGGGCTCTCGCGACGTAGAAAGGTTAATACTTTCACCATACAATACATTCAATAGACTACAATGCATTCAACCAAGTAATCAACATAGAAGAAACAATATCAATTGACCATAATCCAAAGGTTCATCAACACCCAAGTACCAAGAGTTTAGCTCTCCATCAATGGAGAGTAACAACCAATGCCAAGAGAGAAATCAAACATAGAGTTCATGAGATAAAAACCCCTTGATGATGACCGTTGGTGGATCTCTTGCTTCTCTCTAGCCCCTTCTTCTTCTTCTTGAGCCCTCTTGATGGAAAAACTCCTCAAGCCCTCTCCTCCTTGGTGATGGAGAAGATGATGATAGCTTCCTCCCCCCTTGATGCTTTGGCTTCAACCTCCTCCAAGATACCCCAAAACCCTCATTAACATTTCTATTTATACATCCCTCTATGGTTTTGGGTGTATTTCCCGACTTTACCCTCGATTCGGCCGAAATCGCAGCTGCAGTTTTACGATATACGACCCAGTATGTGTTCCATACGACCAGATGGTCTGTGATACCTGACTCCCATATGGACTATCATACGGGGTCGTATACTTCTTAGGTCCTCGTGTACGGGGTTCTGTCAGTCCTTTCATGTGTCCGTATAAATCTCCAGGTCCATACGAGTCCGTATGGGACTCCGTATGGACTGTCTTTCAGCTCAGTTTTGCTTACTTTGGCCCGCATTCTCTTGAAAACGCTTCCTTTCTCTTGAGATTGCTGTTTTCTGCCCTGTTTACAAAAACAAAGCCTTTTAGAGCATCGGCGGGCCAACATTCCTCCAAAACATAAAGTAATATGCATGAATTCCATATATAAACGATGCTCATTTGAACACTTATCACACATCATCATGCCATGTCATCATTTAAAAAATTGGTTTATTCGAAATCCATTTTATCATGCTACGTTATCCTAACTTTTCCACGTAAACCGCCACGTTAGAAATACTAGCCACATGTGCTACCACATCAACACTAGGGATAAATTTGAACAAAAACCCCAAAGTAGAGGGATTGTATCGAAGATTTTTTTAAGTACATGGGTGGAAATGAACATTGGGTTAAAGTACATAGATTAAAATTGGGGTTTATCCTATTTTCAAATATATACAAAAATTATTACCATATCTTTGTCTCATTGATCATCATGCATGCTCCAGACCTATACAACCCATTTCCAAAAATTTCATTGGTGTTGCGCCTCCTTGAAGCACTCCCCCAAACTAGCTCGATGATCTAGAAAAGAGGGAATAAATCATTATTTACACAATGAAACTATGACTAAGAAAAATAAAGATAAAGTTCAGAAATCTTGGGTTTCCTCCCAAGAAGTGCAAATTTATAGTCTTTAGTTTGACTCTACTCCCATCCTCATTCATGATATGGTGGAGGATACGTTCCCTCCCTTTTCTTTTTGACATTCCTTCAGATGGGTTAACTCGTCTGATTCCTTGAAGGTTGCAAATAGCCTCCTGGATCATTTCTTGACCTGAGTACTGCCTGCCTTCTTACTGCGCGGGGCCATGCTTCGAAAATCTCAGTATTCTCTGAGTAGAAAGGTATAAGTGCAGTCTGACCATCTCTTAACAGTCAGATTTTTTTATAAGGGCCATGGATACCCAAATCAGTGTGAGTGACAAAATCAACTTCAGGGAATGGTGGTAATACTACAGCGGCTTTCAAACCTGGAACACTTTTTTTTATCTCTATGTTGCATGGTGACCTCCCTCTTTGGCATGCTAAACAGTACTCCTTTACTTAGTAACAACGGCCTTCCAAAGATAAGAGAGACATCTTTATCTTCCTCATAATCCAACACATAGAAATCTACAGGATAAATGAACTCAACAACTTTTAACAAAACATCCTCCACAATGCCGCAAGGTTTGATAATCCTTCTATCAGCCAATTGTAGATTGACTGAGGTTGATTGAATCTAGCCTAACCCGAATCTCTTGAAGACTGTGAAACGCATCAAATTAACACTTGCTCCCAAATAACACAAAGCATAGTTCAAAAATCTGTCCCTAATAGTACATGGCAAGAGATAGCTTCCGGGATAATGCAGGAGAGCTCGATTCAGAGGATGCTGACCTATCTGACTGCACCATGCATGCTTTGGCAAACCACAAACTAGCGGATTGACATAAAGGTTGGAAGTTATATAGATGGTTTTGTGATTGGGGCAATTTTTGGTGTGGTTCAGTGTTTTGGGCATAACTTTGCCTACAGATGTCGGAATTGCGCGTTCAACCCCAATTTGGAAAGCTCGTCTTCATGCACATGTTGGGTAGTTTTTATCCCCAAATTCCACTAGTTTCCCCGCTGAATCTTCATTTTCGGTGTTTTTTTTCTATTTTTTTGGTAATAATTCAAATGCCAAAAATAAGGCATGATTTTATTTTGATTTGATCTAGGATTTTGGCTGCTTGTTTAGTTTGATTTGAATTTTAAATTTGAATACTTTTAGACTTTTTTTCCATTTTTGACAAAAATTCTAAATTTGTGAAGATTCTAGGGTTTTCAACGCTATGTAGTCCTGCTTGTGAAATAAATTTTGATTCAATTTTTTATTAATGAAATTTATTTGAATTTCAGAGGTATTTATCTACTTTTCCTTGGTTCTTCATTTTTTCTTCCTTCCGATCCTTGGGTCTGGCTAGCCTGCAGGATAATCACTTACTCGCCGATGTTAGTTAGTATAGGAGATCATTCCCCTTCCTGTGGCATCGACATCAATGGCTGGTGGTCTTGGTCATTATGGTTGTTATCGTAGATAGGTTCCAGTTGAAGAAGTCCAGTTCTGTAACCAAAACACCCTGGAGGCGATGAACGAGGATCTACAGAGGCAAGTCGTAGAGTTAACCCAATGGTTGGTGACGCGAGATTTGGAGGATCGTGAGGTTTCATACCATTACTCCGTGTCCACCTTCGTTAATCCTTATCCCTGACGTTGCCAGTTCTGAAAGCACCGTGTGTGGGAAGAGGTTCACGGAGACATCGGCTTTTGGGTGAGCTGCCCGAATTTGTTGGTTTATTAAAAGTTGAAGGCTTCATCGATTAGGTGAATGAAGTGGAGCGGCTCTTCGATTACAAGGAGGTTCCGGATCATTTGAAGGTGAAGCTAGTAGCTATCAAGTTGAAGGGCTCCGGATCTGTATAGTGGGAGAAGTTGTGGCGCTCACATGATAGGCAAGGCAAGGTTGCTAAATGGGACAAGATGAAGAAGAAGAAGAAGATGAAGGGGCACTTCCTCCCCTTCGACTACACTCAGTCCTTATTCCAGTGGCTACATATATTGCGACAAGGGATGAGATCGGTGGATGACTACATGGAGGAGTTCTACCAGTTGGTCGCTCAGAACAACCTATTTGAGATGGAGGAGCAGTTGATCGCGCACTATCTGAGAGGTCTACACCAACCACTGCAGGATGTCCTCAGCCTTCACTCGCTGTGGACTGTCTTATAAGCATACAATCGGGCCCTTGCTGTTGAAAAACAACAGAACATGAGGCTGGTACTTAGAAGCGACCAGAGTAGCCAGCCAGTTTGCCCTCAGGATTCCCTTCGGCAAAACAACCACCACCCGGTAACCCTAACTCTTCTCTTTGATGTTATCGTTGTGGTGAACATGGGCATAAAGCAACCGCGTGCTGGAAGGACAAAAATCTGTTGATCGACAAAGATGTGATAGATGAGGTTGAGGTGATGGGCGAGCCCGTCTATGATGAATATGCGGATGATGAGGTACCTGTACGGAGATGGTTATGAGACTCTAGTTGTTCGCAAGAGTCTGTTGATGCCCAAAGAAGATTCAGGAGATGACTGGTTAAAAAACAACATCTTCCACACAGCCTGCACAGTTGCTAACAAAGTTTCCAAGGTGATCATTGACAGCGGCAGTTGTGAGAACTTGGTGTCCAAAGGCGTTGTCTAGAAATTTTAGTTGAAGACGAAGAATCATCCCAAAACGTACAAAATATCGTGGCTGAGCAATGGTTGCAAGGTAAATGTAGATCGGTGATGCCTCGTGTCGTTTTCTATTAGTAGGGGATATTTTGATAATGCTTGGTGTGATGGTGATGATGGATGCCTATCATGTATTGTTGGGACGACCTTAGTAGTATGATTGTAGCGTTGTTTAGGATGGAAGGAAGAATACATATCTCCTTAGCATCAAGGGGAAAAGGATTGTGTTGGCACCCGACTGGGAAGAAAACCCTCCTATCCCTGTAACCAATCCTACTAACTTACTTTGTATGTCCAAGTTTTTAAGCAAAATTGAGCATGGAGATGTAGTCTATGCGCTATTGACTTGCATGTATAGTGCCATTGACATAGATACAGATCTGTCAGCAGGTCTGTAGCAGCTGCTTATGGAGTTCTCAGAGTTGATGCCAAAGGAGCTCTATCCCGGACTTCAACCTATGAGGAACACTCAACACTCTTGTTTTGGGATTAAGCTTACCAAATTGACGGGCGTACCACCTCAGTCCCAAAGAGGCTGAAGAGTTGAAGCTACAAGTGGAGTTGTTGAGGAGCGGCTATATCCGAGAGAGCATGAGCCCTTGTGCAGTCCCAACCCTGTTGGTGCAGAAGAAAGATGGCTCGTGGCGTATGTGTGTGGACAGTTGGGCTATCAATAGGATCAAATTTAAGTACCGGTTCCCTATTCCCCTCTTGGATGACATGTTGGACCAACTATTCTGCTCAAAGGTTTCTCCAAAATTGACCTAAAAAGTGGATACCACCAGATTAGATATGACATGGGGAAGAGTGTAAGACGACGTTCAAGACATGATAAGTGTTCATTTAAGCATAATTCTATACCATTTTCTTGTATGCTTTTCATGCAATTGTAAGAAGTTTTAGCCCACTGATACTTAAAATGTGTTTATTTTGATAAACAAGGCAAGATATCGAGACCTCAAGAGAAAGGAAACTTTTCTAAGGCAATTGAGGCCTAAATGAAGCATTCCTGGAGAAAGAACCCAGGCTTTAATATGGCCAATATAGACCTGGAGAATCGAGGCCTATACAGTCAATCTCCTTTAGAGCTGTACAGTACCCTGTATGACTCATACAGGCCCCCATATGGTCTGTCATACAGCCGTATAGATGCACTTGAGAGTTATACAGGCTCATATATGGCCCGTATACAGGCCCGTATGGCGTAAGTTTCTGCAAATCTGCGAGCCTAAGCAAGAGCAAAAATGTAAATGACGCTATAAAGCCCTAAGAAGGGGTCATATAATCCGAGATTTGGGGGTTTTGGAGGGAGGCTAGCTTAGGAGAGAGCTTTGGGGAAGAAAAGAAGCTTGATTAGGGTTTGGAGATCCTCATCATCAACCCTAGGAAGAGGAGAAAAGGGGGCAAGAGCTTGAAGATGAGTCAAGGAATCCACCAATGGTGTATGTAATGTCCTTGTTTGTTATGAACTTGTTGATTTCTTCCATCTTTGTGTTGGATAGTTGCTCTCCTTTCATGGAGAGCTAATTTTATAGATACTTGGGTATTGATGACCCCTTGGATATGTTTTAATTGATGTTTACTTTCCATGTATGATTGCTTGGATGAATCTATGTTTTTATTGGATGTTTTAATGTAAGTAAATCCTTCTACGTTGCGAGAGCCCAGAGGGATTTTCGTAGTCCGTATGGATGAAGAAGCGAGCGCCTCCCCCATGTGTAGACAATTTCCAATAGAGGAGATTGTGAGTATACCGGGAGCCCGGGTACTAAGGAGAGCGAATCCTTTGGATGTATTATTCCCATCATCGGTAAGGGTACTAGGATTAATAATTCACCTCAAGATAGGGAGTGAAAGCACATTATTAACCCTTGGCGAAGAATTCACCAAGCATCATCATAGAGAGTTCTATCTATCCTTTAGAAATCCAAGGGGGAATCAATCACCCAAGTATCCCCTTTTCATGATTGTTTCATCTCAAGAGTAATTCAACCCCTTGTTGTGTTTTGCAATTTCTTAGTTTAGACTTAGGTTAATCACTCACTTTTGGATCGACTAGATAGTAGGTGAGTAGTGGGTACTAGTATTTCCATCTCCTTGAGGATGGATAACCTGACTTTTCAAGAGTCCACTCTATTACTTGATACGACTTATACACTTGCGGTTTGCATCGCATCAAGTTTCTGGCGCAGTTGCCGGGGAGATTTGGACTACTAGGAAAACTAGGAGTTTACTAATTTATTCATTTTTCTTTATTTCTTTGTTTTACCTTTTATTCACTTGAATTCTTGGATACTAATCTTCTTTCTCACTATATCTTGTTGCGAGATGTTAATAAATGACCCGCAAAAATTCTAAGGGATTGATTGAAGCGGATAGTGAGATTGAAAGAACATTACTCCGAAGGTTAAGAGAAGCGGAAGGATTGATTCCGGGGTCCTCTTCAGAATCAAAGAATTCAATACCTACTGAAGCTAATGGTGAAGTGAGAGTAGTGCCCATCATGGCTGAGAGAAGACAAATTATCCGAGTATAAAAGATCTCACTACACGGGGAGGAATTCAGTATTCATACACCCAATGTAAATATGAACAATTTTGAAATCAAGGCAGGAACAATTTACATGATTCAGAATCAGCTCAGTTCGATGGGAGGCCAGATAAAGACCCCATGCTTATTAGCAAAGTTTATTCAAATCTGTAACATGTTCGAAATCAATTGAGCTTCCGATGATGCAATTCGATTGAGACTCTTTCCATTCAGTTTTAGGGAAGGAGCTTATAGATGGCTTACCTCACTACCTTCCAGCTCTATTCGTACTTGGACCAAGATGCTTGATAAATTTCTTGGCTGTTATTTTCCACCGTGCAAGGCCGCAAAGTTAAGGTTGGGCATCTCCGCCTTCAAGCAAGGTGCTACCGAGACATTCTTTAAAGCTTATGAGAGATATAAAGATCTACTTCGGCGTTGTCCTCAACATGGTCTAGACCCTTGTGCCAAGATTCAAACATTCTACAATGGGTTGGATAACACCACGAGGCAATTAGTAGATGCCGCCCCCGGTGGATTATTTGGAAACAAACATCCGGAAAATGCCGAGCAAAATTTTGAAGATATGAGTAGTATGAACCTCATTGGTCCATGAGAGGAAAACAAGTAAAGATAGTCGGGTCATTGGATGAATCTACAATCAAAGATGTCGTTCTTGGTGAAAAGTTTGACATGTTAACGAAGAAGATTGAGCTACTTACTTCCAACAATAGTTCAAGGCCGGCTATAATCATGTTTTGTAGTACATGTAGAGGGGGACACGAAATGTCAAATTGCCCCATTGTAAGCACAGAGATGGTTCCTATGGAGCAAGTGTAATACATAAGAAATACACCTAGGCAACCGGATGGTCAGTATAGAACCTATGCAACCAAGTGGACCCATCCGACACTCTCATACGGGAACCCACAAGTGGGGCAATATCCACCCGATTTCCAACACCCTCATAAGCCACAAGAGAGAAAACCCAACATGGAGGAGCTCATACTGAAGTATAAGAAAAACAATGACACTACAATTCAGAATTTGCAAGCTACAGTTCATAATTTGGAGAATCAAGTTGGGCAAATTGCAACGACTCTATCCGAGAGACCACAAGGTAGCTTGCCGGGCAATACAGAGGAGAACCTCGGGGGTAACAATACAAGGCCATCACATTCAGAAGTGGGAAGGAGGTGGAACTTCCTGTTTTAAAGCCTCAAGGGAAAACCCCTATAGAAGTTGAAGACTCTGAGCCCATCCCCAACTTGAAAGAAAAGAAGAAGGAGAACGAAAAGGTAGTGGAGGCATCACCCATACCTCCCTATCACCCTAAAGTACTATATCCGACAAGATTGAAGAAAGATAAAGAAGATGCTAAATTCGCAAGGTTTACAAACATGTTGAAGTAATTGCACATAAATTTGCCATTAGTGGAGGTTTTGTCTCAAATGCCTAAGTATGCAGAATTCATGAAAGAACTTCTATCTAACAAAAGGAAATTGGAGGTTGCAGTTGCTATCACATTGAATGCCCAATACTCGGTCATTTTGCAACAAACTATTCCCAAGAAGTTGAAGGATCAGGGAAGTTTTGTGGTCCCCTGTGTATTTGATGAAGGGGTCACAAAGAATGCATTGGCAGATTCTGGGGCAAGCATTAATTTGATGCCTTACAAACTATACATGAAACTCGATCTTGAGGCACCAAAGCCCACGGGGATAACATTGCAACTAGCTGCTTGATCTGTGAGGCGACCCATGGGATTCACTGAAGATGTGCTTGTCCAAATCAATCAGTTTGTCTTCCCAGCCAATTTCGTACTCTTAGATGTTGATGATGATGTTGACATTCCAATTATTCTTGGGCGTCATTTTCTTGCCAATGCTCAAGCACTTGAAGATCATGCATAAGGAAGACTAGCCCTGAGAGTGGGAGATCAAGAGGTGTTGTTTAAACTACCTGATGCCATGAGCCCCACCATAGCTCAAGATGATACCTTTTATAGTGTTAACGATATCGACATTATCACTTCTGAATGCATTGAAGATCTCTTGATGGTGGACCCACTACATGATTGCTTGGAAGATAATAAGGAGGATTTGCAAGAGATTGAAAGGAGTTCTACTTCACCAAAGATCAACCCTGGAGCTAAAATAGAGAAGATGAAGAAGAAGCCGAAGCTCACCCATCCTATAAAAAGCTAGAGGAAGGTAAAGGAAAAATGGGTAAATACTATTTCTTCGGCTCACATTCTTCTTGAGAAAGGCTCAAGTATGAAGGAAAATGTGTGTTATATCTACTCTAATTTGGGCATGAAGTTATTTGGACAATGTTTAAAGGGTAGAGCCGATGAGGACTTCAAGGTATTTGAACCCCCGTGAGGTAAGTTGAAGGTACGTCAAGCTAGTAACGTTAAACAAGCGCTTCTTGGGAGGCAACCCAAGTTCTTGAAAATTTCTTTTCCTTTAGTTACAAGTTTCTTTTGTTTAGTTAGATTGTGTGTTTGGAATAAATAAATTAGATTTTTCATATCCATGTTCATGCTATCTTGTATCATCATGCTAGTTGTCATTTATTCATAGCCCTAGATTGATAGTTGTTATTAGGTAGCACGAGGAGGGTTCGAACGGTATCCTGGATTGATTGTATAAGCCAAATCCAGGCCTATACGGGGTATCATATGGGCTGTTATATGGCCGTATGACACCGTTAGAGACTTATACGGGGTATCATACAGCCCATATACGAGCTCGTATGGGGTCAGCCAACTGTCCAAGTAGGGGCTTTATAAAAGCGCCCCTTCATTTCTTTTTAAAACCCTAATCGACCCCACCCCTCTCCATGTCAATCCGAGCCTCCTCCTCACCGGCGCAACCTCTCTTCTTGATTTTGGGCTTTCTTCTTCCCTAGGTATGCTTCCTAATGCCTTGATTTGTCGATTGTATTCATCGTCTTCATGTTTAGAACCCTAGGGATTGAATGAATGGATCTTGAATGAATGGTTGATGAATGTATGCTTTTGTGTCGAATTTTTGTCGCAATACTTTGATTAAAAGGATATTTAGAGTTTAGGATGTGAAATGGGTGTGATTTGGATGTAAATGGGGCACAAAATTGCTATAGCCACCGATACCCCTGAGCTCAAGTAAATACGGGCCGTATATAAGCCCGTATGGTCCCCAGGTAGTGTCATACTGGCCGTATAACATCGCATATGAAAGCCCGTATAAGGCCAATTAAGGGCCGTAGTGCACAATTTTCATTTCTTTCCCGATATTTTTCATTGCACTAACATCCTTTTCAATTATTTTGCAGACATGCCTCTCAAGCAAGTCACATCAAAGAAGCACAAGACCGGAGAGGGCTCCTCATTCGGCACACCACACTTCGAGGAAGAGCGGTTCTTCCACCGCTATCATCGCCTGGCAGCCAAACCCTTTGGGCGTACTCATTTCATTGATTGGGGGGTCCTCACTCAACTCGAGATTGTGGACCAAGTTCAAGGGATGCTTTCAGTTGGTGGTTGGGACAAGGTGTTCTCCATCAACCATGAGGTATTTTGTGAAGCTACATTGGAGGTCCTGAGCACCTTCGAAGCCGATAGGAGCGCCGATGAGCGGTCCCTCACTGCCATATCATTTCAGTTCTTTGGTGAACGAATGACCATAAGCTACACTCAATTCTCTATGTATATGGGATTATACAATCGGGAGCACATCGACAATCACGAGTATAGAGAGCTCCTTACCGTCTTCCCCGAGCACATCATCATGACCACCAGATATTGGATTCAGCTTGGGTGGCGCCACGGGAACAACAAGGTATCCCTCATGACCGATCCGATCCACAGCTACATCCAAGCCCTGGTCAGCTGCATCATCGCAGGGAGGGATGATAGTACCTGCGTTGTTACCCTCATTGAGATGTTCCTCCTATACAACATTTTCGAGCGAGTACCTATCCATTTGGGATACGTACTCGCTGACTATTTGGTTCATCAAGGTACACACACTCGCCTCAAGACCATCAATGCGGGACCCTACATCACTCACCTTATCATCGGGATGGGCCTTGAGGAGAAGACGAAGCATATGTAGCGACTACAGCTTACGACTGCATTGGGAATGAGCATTCTATGTCAGATGGGGCTTGTCGTGCACTCCGGTAGCCGCTACACACTCATGGGCCAGGGATCAGACAATTCTGACGATCAGGAGTACGACTCTGAGGACTCGGATCCACCATCCCCTGCTAGCCAGCTCCCATCCTTAGCATACAGGAGCCATTTTGAGAGATTAGAGGCGCAAATATCTGAGGTTCGCGTAGTCTAGGACACCATCCTTACTAAATAGCGTGAGATGCGGACCCAGATCCTCGAGGAGCAGCATCAGCTACGAGACAAGTTCACTAAGCTCTCCCTTTTCATCCGAGAGCAGGCACTATTTGCACCTCCTCCATCTTAGGGACCCGCCGGTGCATCACCTAAGGCACCAACAGATGACCCAGCTTTCTGAGGATCAATACATCTCTTTTTACTTATGTTCTTGTGTTCTTTTTATTTTTTGTGTTGTTTTTACTTGCTTATCGGTGCTATGAAGATTCATGTCTTTCATTTATGCACCGTTGTGTTAGTTAGCAAGGGCACCGCCCTGTTAAACTTATCTTTATTTTTACTTTATGTGGATTCCTTTTATTTCCTATTACTTCTTTTGTGGAGTTATGATGATTCACCTCTATTGCAGATTTGGAACTTGTATCAACATCTCCCGGTAATCGGCAATGCAATCGATTCATGTAAATCAAAAGGGTACAACAAATTAACCGGGAAAGTTTTAATTCACCTTTCTCCATGCTATTTCAATTTGGTTTTATTGCGTACATTGAGGACAATGTACCTTTTTAAGTGTGGAGATTGGGGGCTACCTATTTCTTTGTGCATGTATAGTAAGTTTTAAGTGTGGAGATAGGTAGCTATTAGTGACATTCATTGCAAATCTTTATTCATGACTAGCATATGTTGATGAAGGCCATAAGGAAAAATGATAAATGTTCATTTGAGCATATTTTTATACCATATTCTTGTATGCTTTGCATGTAATTTTGAGGATTTTTGGCCCACCGATACTTAAAATGTGTTTATTTCGATAAACAGGGCAATATATCAAGAAATTAGGAGAAAGGAAGCTTTTCAATGGAAATTGAGGCCGAAACGAAGCATTCTTGGAGGAAAAACCCAGGCATATGGGCTTCCATACGGCCCGTATGGACCTGGAGAATCAAGGCACATACAATGATCTCCGTTGGACCCGCATAGCACCCCGTATGGCTTTTACGGGCATCCATACGGTCTGATATACGGCCGTATGGATTCACCAGGAAGCTATACGGGCCCGTATAAGGCCGGTTTGCTAGCCCGTACATCGTAAGTTTCCAACAATTCTGCAGACTTGAAAAGGGGCGAAATGGTAAATCTCGCCCTAAAAACCGTAGAGGTATAAAAGCCAACTAATGAGGGTTTAGAGAGGAAGAAGGCAGCTTGGGAAGAGGTTTTTGGTCTTGAGTAGAACTTGGGGATTTTCATCTTCAAGCCATTGGAGCAAGAAGAGGGGAAGACATTGAGGAGGAATCAAGGAAGCCATCAACGGTGTGAGCAAAAGTCTTCTCCATTATGATTTCTTTGATTGTTTTCATCTTTGTATTGGATTGTTGCTCTCCCTTCATGGAGGGCTAATTTTTTTAGATGCTTGGATGATTGATGAACCCTTGGATATGATTTAATTGAAGTTATTTCTCTATTCTTGAATGCTTGGTTGAATTCATGAGTCTATTGGATGTTTTAATGTAAGTGAATCCTTCTACGTTACGATAGCCCGGAGTGATTTTCATAGTTCATATGGGGGAAGAAGCGAACGCCTCCCCGTGTGTAGACCATCTCCAATAGAAAGGATTATGAATACACTGGGAACCTGGGTATTAAGGAGAGCGAGTCCTTTAGATGTATTATTCCCATAATCCTTCCAAGAATTAGGTTCCCTAGAATATCATCGGTAAGGGCACTAGGATTAGTAATTCATCTCGAGAGAGGGAGTGAAAGCACCGTAGGAACCCTTGGCCAAGAATTTACCAATTGTCAAGATAAAGAGTATCATCCATCTCTTAGAAGTCCAAGGGGGATTCAATTATCCGAGCATCCCCCTTTTATGATTGCTTGATCTCAAGAACAGTTTGATTCCCTTGTTGGTGTTTACAATTTCTTAGTTTAAGTTTGGTGTAATCACTCATATTTCGGATCGACTAAATAGTAGACAAGTAGTGGGTACTAGTACTTCCATCTCCTTGAGGATTGATCACCCGACCTTTGAGTCCACTATTATTACTTGATTATGACCCGCACACTTACAGTTGCATCGCATCAAAAAACGTTGACAAATTCTATTTCTAGGGCATCTTAGCACATAATTTTGTCAAATTTTCCTATGAAATGCCATGGGCACTTAGAAAACATCTTTGTGACACACATAATCTTTAGAGACAATAGATAACCAACTGCCATGTTCTTTTGACTTTAATAGCTAAGCATTATTTTCAATGTCTCCAAGAGATTTTGTGGCACTAGTTCAAATCTCTAACCCCTCATAACATGATCTAGTGGACAAGGGGAGAATAAAATAGTCTGTATATAGTAGTTGTAAAACAATAAAGACAATATTCCACTGCCTGTTACGATGAAGTAGTTTGGGGTTCCGGCTCTTAATAAGAGCATTCCTCAATTCGAAAAATCACCACATAGTACGAACACAACCATGTGGAGCAGTAACCACCTTAGTAGCTAAGAACTCCGATGCCTAATCAGCATGAGCACCGTGCGAAGAGGGGGAATTACACACTATATTGGTCTTTAGTATGGGAAAGTCGGATCCATTAGGGATGCCCTACCCGAATAAAAAAAAAAACCTTCTAGCTTGTCCACCACTTATCTAATCTTAGGGGGCATCTTTGATTATAAGGCCTCAAGGATTTTCTAGAGTCCATTGAGGATATGCTTGTCTTGCAAAGATTTTGGAACATGGCATGTGGAGTGAATGAGCTTTGTCTAGTATTATATTGAAAAAATGTCATGAGATTTATCTAAGCCTTGGCATGGAAATGGGAGAACAAACACTTGGATGGTGAACTTGGAAAAGAGTTGAGTCATGAGTTTTATGGCAAGAGGATGAACACATATCTTTCCTTTTGTTAATTTCTTTTCTTTGCTTGAGGGTAAGCAAACCTTTAAGTGTGGAGATATGTGATAAGTGTTCATTTAAGCATAATTATATACCATATTCTTGTATGTTTTTCATGCAATTGTGAGGAGTTTTGGCCCACCGATACTTAAAATGTGTTTATTTTGATAAACAGGGCAAGATATCGAGACCCTAGGAGAAAGTAAGCTTTTCAAGGAAAATTGAGGCCAAAATGAAGCAGTTTTGGAGAAAGATTCTAGCATACGGGCTTCCATACGGCCCGTATGGACCTGGAGAATCGAGGCCCATATAGTCAATCTCCTCTATGGCCGTACAACACCCCGTATGACTCATATGGACCCCCATATGGCGGTAATATAGCTGTATGGATACACCTGAGAGTTATACGGGCCCGTGTATGGCCAGTATACGGGCCCATATGCCGTAAGTTTTATGCGAATCTGGGGCCTAAGCAAGGGCAAAAATATAAATGATGCTCTAAAACCCTAAGATTCGGTCATATAGTCTGAGATTTGGGGGTTTTGGAGGGAGGCTAGCTTAGGAGAGAGCTTTAGGGAAGAAAAAAAGCTTGATTAGGGTTTGGAGATCTTCATCATCAACCTTAAGAAGAGGAGAAAAGGGGGCAAGAGCTGGAAGAGGAGTCAAGGAATCCACCAACGGTGTATGTAATGTCCTTGTTTGTTATGAACTTCTTTATTTCGTGCATCCTTGTGTTGGGTTGTTGCTCTCCTTTCATGGAAATCTAATTTTGTAGATACTTGGGTGTTGATGACCCCTTGGATATTTTTTAATTGATGTTTACTTTCTAGGTATGATTGCTTGGAAGAATCTGTGTCTCTTGGATGTTTTAATGTAAGTAAACCCTTCGACGTTGCGAGAGCCGGGAGGGATTTTTGTATTCCATATGGGGGAAGAAGCGAGCGCCTCCCCATGTGTAGACCATCTCCAATAGAGGGGATTGTATGTATACCAGGAGCCCGGGTACTAAGCAGAGCAAATCTTTTAGATGTATTATTCCCATAATCCCTCCAAGATTTAGGTTCCCTAGAACATCATCAGTAAGGGCACTAAGATTAGTAATTCACCTCGAGAGAAAGAGCGAAAGTACTTTAGGAACCCTTGGCCAAGAATTCACCAATCATTATCATAAAGAGTTCCATCCATCCTTTAGAAATCCAAGGCCGAATCAATCGCCCAAGTATCCCCTTTTCATGATTGTTTAATCTCAAGAGTAATTCAACCCTTGCTTGTGTTTTGCAATTTCTTAGTTTAGACTTAGGTTAATCACTCACTTTTGGATTGACTAGATAGTAGATGAGTAGTGGGTACTAGTATTTCAATTTCCCTGAGGATCGATAACCCGACTTTTCAAGAGTCCACTCTATTACTTGACACGACCCGTACACTTGCGGTTTGCATTGCCTCAAGACACAACATGGGTTACATGAGTAGATGGTTATGCCTTTTGGGCTATCCAACACGCTCAATATGTTCATGTGATTCGTGCACCAGATTTTACGACCTTTTATGGGGAAATTCATCATGGTTTACTTCGATGATATCCTCATTTATAGTCCAACTTGGTCCTCACACTTTGATCATCCTTGTGCTGTCTTTGAAATATTGAGGGTAGAGCGCCTATTCGCCAATCAAAAGGTGTTCTTTCTTCACAACTTCTATGACTTTTCTTCGCTTTCTCGTGTCTACTAATGGAGTTCATGAAGATAAATCAAAGATAGATGTGATCTTGGAGTAATCCAGGCCGAAGGCCCTATATGATGTGCTAAGCTTCCATTGGTGTCATTCTACTAATAGTTCGTCTGATATTTTAGTACTCATATTGCCCCTATTATAGAGTGTCTCAAGAGGCTTGATTTCTAGTGGATAGACGAGGTCGAGGCCAACAACTTCCATCTAGTCAAGTAAAAGATGATCGAAGTACTAGTTTTGGCAATTCCTGACATCGACGAGGTGTTTAAGGTCAACTATAATGCATCTGAAGTTAGCACTGGTGGTGTTATGAGCCATTCAGGGAGACCTGTAGCTTTCTTCAGTGAGAAACTATCATGGTTGAAGAAAAATTATTCCATATATGACCTAGAGTTCTACGCCATAGTTCAGTCCCCGAAGCATTGACGTCACTACCTTATATAGAAGAAGTTCATCTTGTTCACCAATCATAAGGCCCTGAAGTACATCAATGGCCAACACAAACTAACAGACCAAGTGGGTGGCATACTTGTAGGAGTTCACCTTCACCTTCACCATGAAGTATCAGGCTGGAAACCTTAATTACGTAACAGATACTCTGAGTCATCGCACTTCACTTCTCACCACATAAGTGCCAAAGTTGCAGGCTTTGAGGCTTTCACAGTCCTTCATTCAGGCAGATACATCAGGAGGTAACTGATGGACATCATCATAATTTTATTTTACATAATGACTACCTGCTTTGTGGATTACAGTTGTCCATCCCCGACTGTTCGTAACGACAACTGATCTTGAGCGAGCTCCATAATGAGGGACACTTTGGTTAGGATAAAACCTACGCCCTCATAGATGCAAACTTTTAATTGTCAAAGCGATCCAGTGATGTGGCTCGTTTTGTGGATCATTACATTGTGTGCCAGCAGACCAAGAGATTTCTCAACAACGCAAGCCTGTACACTCCCTTAGATATTCCTGAAACTCCTTGGCTTGATGTTAGCAAGGACTTTTGTCACGCCCCGACCCGGATCCTGGGACCTCGGGCACGCGCATAGACCGGCCGTACCCAAGCAGAGTCGAGCCCCACTCGGATACAAGGCCTATGTAAATCAAAAGCATGCAATAAACTAAATGTAATTACTTATAAATAATCAAAGTCAGAGTTTTACAGCGGAATCAAAACATAAATCGACACCCTATACTGGTAATGGCCCTACAAAATAAATTCTCACATAGGAAAACCTGAGGTCCTCGAACCTCTACTATGATATCTCGATCCCTCATACAGCTCCTGATCCCGAGTCACCTATACCCCAAGTCCTGGAACAGAAGAAGGGAAACAAGTGGAATGAGCTTTCGAATGGAAAGCTTAGTAAATACTCCCGCAAGGAATGCGAAGAGGTCATGAACACGTTCATATAATAGTGATCCACACACATGGCAACATAATAGGAAAAGACCAAGCTCAAACACACGGAGATCACTATCACAAAGCACAGACTCAAAGCATTAAGTCAAATCAAACATGAATAACAAAAACTTGTCATCTCCCCGGCAGCAATCGACCTAAGCCGATCTTAAATCTTATAATCCAAACCCTTGAGTTTGGTAGAGCTCCTACATGTACGTACAAGACCAGCGTATCGTCCCACTGATGGGTGGACATCCAGAGTTCTGACCCCCTGGTAGGACTACAGGACGCCCAGAGTTTCCTCCCCCTGGACGCCCGCACACATAATCTGCACAAAATGGGAGAATCTGCAACACGAGAAAGGCTGATACGCCAACCCGGACGGAGCACAGGCTCACGTGTTTCCACGGCCACGTGCCGATCAACAGGAAGGCATGATCAGCATACACACGCATGTACAACAAAAGCTTACACACCAATTTGCATACACTATCATGGAACTCAATAAACAAAGATCTTGAACACGTGTATGCAATCCAAAACATATCAAACACAGCAATATCAAGGTCAATAAACAATGAAGCAATAGCTCAAAGATAATCAACAATATCGAGATCAACAAACAACCAACAAAAGAAGCTGAAACAAAAGCATAAAGTCAAGAAAACCCAAAACTTGGTGTGTACTAGGCAGGTATACTTACAGAAGTCACGAAGTCTGGTGTTCCAAGGAACCAACTCCCTTCGCATCTACGTCAATCCTGATAATAAATCCTATATAACCAATTCGCAACATCGTATAATCCTACAGGTATGTGCAAGATGTTCTAATTTGGGCCCGGCTTAATGGGCCTTTTTTTTCACTCTTATGTCATCTCACTAAAATTATTTATTTCTATAAATAAAAGCATAGTAGTTGATAAGTGTTCAAATGAGCATCAATTATACATGAAATTCATGCATATTATCTTATGTTTTGGAGGAATATTGGCCCGCCGGTGCTCAAAAAGGCTTTGTTTTTGTAAACAGGGCAGAAAACAGCAATCCCAAGAGAAAGGAAGCGTTTTCGAGAAAACGCGGGCCAAAGTAAGCGAAACGGAGCTGGAAGAAAGTCCATACGGAGTCTCATACGGACCCGTATAGACCTGGAGATTCATACGGACTCATGAACGGACTGACAGGACCCCGTACACGAGGACCTGAGAGATATACGACTCCGTACAACACTCCGTATGGTGGTCCGTATAAGGGATATACGGGGTCGTATGAAATACATACTGGGTCGTATATCGTAAAATTGCAGCTGCGATTTCGGCCAAACCGAGGGCAAAGTCGGGAAATACACCCAAAACCCTAGAGGGGGGTATAAATAGATATGTAAAAGAGGGTTTTGGGGCATCTTGGAGGGAGATTAGAGCCAAAGCTCCAAGGAGGGGGAAGCCATCATCATCTTCTCCATCATCTTGGAGGAGATTGAAGAAGAGAAGAGAAGGCTCAAGAGGGCTAGAGAGAAGAAGTAAGGGCTAAAGAGAAAAGGAAATCTCCAAAGCGGTCATCATCAAGGGTTTGCTTCATGACTCTTGTGTTTGATTTCTTCTTTGACATTGATTGTAACTCTCCATTGATGGAGAGCTAAACTTTTGATACTTGGGTGTTGATGAACCTTTGGGTTATGGTTAATTGATATTGTCTCTTCTATGTTGATTGATTGGTTGAATGCATCATGGTCTATTGAATGTATTGTATAGTGAAAGCATTAACCTCTCTACGTTGCGAGAGCCCGGAGAGGTTTCTCTAGTCCATGTGGGGGAAGAAGCGAGCGCACTCCCCGCGTGTAGACAAACTTCAATAGAGAGGACTAGGAGTACACCGGGAGCCCAGGTACTAAGGCGAGCTACTCCTTTAAATGTCTTCTTCCCTTAGTCCTTCCAAGAGATAGGTTCCCTAGAACTTAACTAGTGAGGTACTAGGTTGAGTAATCACCCTCGAGCGAGGGGATGAAATCGTATTAGGAACCCTTGGCCAATGATTCACCAAGATTCAACATAGAGAGCATTATCCACATCTAAGGAAATCCAAAGGGTATTCAATCACCCAAGTATCCCCCTTCATCGATTGACATCTTCAAGATCAATTGCATTTGTTAATTTGCTTTATTAGCCTTAGAATTAGATTTAGTATCATCAACCAGAATTGATTGACTAGATAATAGACAATTAATTAGTACTAGTATTTTCTTTCTCCCTGAGGATTCGATACCCGACTTTTCAATAGTCCACTTTACTACTTGATTCGACCGTACACTTGCGGTTAGAACACATCAAGTTTTTGGCGCCGTTGCCGGGGAGATTTAGGATTACTAGGAAAACTAGGAGTTTATTAATCTAGTCTTTTACTTTCAGTTTTTACTTTGTTTTAATAATTGTTTGGTTGCACAGTGTCTCTTAGCATTTTAGTTGTAATTTCATTTTAATTCTCTCGTGATTGCTAATTTTCCTCAATTCTTCATTGTGAGGTGTTGATATATGACCCGAAAGAACCCTAAGGGTCTTGTCAAAGCCGACAGTGAAATTGATCGAACATTCCATAGAAGGTTGAGAGAAGTGGAGGAATTAAATCCCGGACCCTCTTCGGGGTCGGAGAACTTCATACCCACCGAAGGTAGTTTGGAGGTTAGAGAAATCCCGATCATGGCCGGGAGGCGGCTTACACTATCCGAATATGAGAGGTCTCACTATACGGGGGAAGAATTTAGCTTGCACCCACCTAATGTGAACATGAACAACTTCGAGATCAAGCCCAGCACCATGACTATGATCCAAAATACAGCCCAGTTTGATGGAAGGCCGGATGAAGACCCTCACGCACATATTGCCAAGTTTGTTCAGATTTGCAACATGTTCAAAATCAATGGGGCATCCGATGACGCCATTAGATTGAGATTGTTCCCCTTTAGCTTGAGAGAAGGCGCCTACAGGTGGTTAACTTCACTTCCATCAGGATCCATTCGCACATGGGCCGAAATGCTCGACAAGTTCCTTGGGCGGTACTTCCCACCTAGTAAAGCCGCAAAGCTTCGATTGGACATTTCTTCTTTCAAGCAAGGACCCAATGAATCGTTCTATGAAGCTTATGAGAGATACAAGGACTTACTCCGGCGTTGCCCTCAACATGGGATGGACGATTGTGCTAAGGTCAGGACCTTCTACCATGGGTTGGATGATGCAACCCGACATTTGGTTGATCACGGCCGCTGGGGCTCTCTTGGGAATAAATACCGGATGGCAGAAAATTTTTGAAGATATGGCTAGCAATGAAGCCCATTGGTCTACTCAGGGAAAGCAAGTCAAATTGGTAGGCTCCGTGAACGAACCCAATGCAATTGATGTGGCTCTCGCGGAAAAGTTGGAAGATTGAGGCATTGACCACCGGTAGCTCCTCAAGTTCATCTCCGGTATCATCTTGTAACACTTGTGGTGGAGGGCATAACACAACAAGTTGCCCAATTATGAGCATGGAGAACCTCACCATGGAGCAAGTGCAGTACTTGAACAACAACCAAGGGCAATCGGGGGGCCAATACAGAGCCTATGCACCCAAGTGGAACCACCCCGGGTTGGCATATGGGAATCCTAGTGGAGGGCAATATCCCCCGGGCTTCCAACATCCTCCGAAGCCACAAGAGAGAAAATTAAGCTTAGATGAGATGGTGTTGAAGATGGTGCAAGAAAATAAAACGGCTATCCGAAGTCTACAGGTTACTATGCAGAGCTTGGAGAACCAAATGGGTCAAATGGCCAAGACGCTTTCGAAGAGGCCGCAGGGAAGCTTGCCTAGCAACACGGAGACAAATCCACGTGAGCAATGTAAGGCAATTACTTTGAGGAGTGGTAAGGAGATCGAATCCCCGATTGGAGAGCAACAAAGGAAGAATTCAAGTGGAAAGGATGCACCGGTACCCGCGCCCACTTCCAAGGAAAAGGAAGGGAGCAAAGAAGAAGCCACACTCATTCCTCCATATCATCCAAAGGTCCCTTACCCAGCAAGATTGAGAAAAGATAAGGAGGATGCCCAATTTGCAAAGTTCACAAGCATGATGAAGCAACTACAAATTAATTTGCCCTTGGTGGATGTCCTAGCACAAATGCCGAAATATGCAAAATTTATGAAGGACCTCCTATCTAATAGGAAGAAGTTGGAAGAAGTGGGTGCCGTCACTCTCAATGCTCAATGCTCGGCGGTTTTGCAACATGATTTGCCCAAGAAACTCAAGGACCCCGGTAGCTTTGTTGTCCCATGTACTTTTGGAGAGGGGATTACCAAGAAAGCATTGGCGGATTCAGGAGCAAGTATTAATGTGATGCCCTATAGCTTATACATGAAACTGGGGCTTGATGATCCAAAGCCCACAGGGATGACAATTCAACTGGCAGACCGGTCTGTGAAGAGGCCCAAGGGCTTGGCCGAAGATGTGCTTATCAAGATTAATGAGTTTGTGTTCCCGGCCGACTTTGTTCTTTTTGACGTTGATGATAATGTGGATGTGCCCATCATCCTTGGGCGCCCATTCCTCTCTACCGCCCAAGCACTTGAAGATCATGCCCAAGGGAAGCTAGCATTGAGAGTGGGGGATCAAGAGGTGACCTTCCAAATGCCCGAAGCAATGAAGCATACCGTGGCCCAAGACGATACATCTTACAGTGTGGACGACATCGATCTGCTTACCTCTGCTTGTATGGAAGATCTCTTAATGATAGACCAGTTGCGCGATGAGTTGATTGAAGGGGAGGACATCACAGAAGAGGTCCAGGGGAATTCAGCTATGCCAAGTAAGGGGAACCGGGCCAAAGTAGAGAAGACCAAGAAGAGAAGGAGGCCCATTCCGACCATGAAGAAGTGCTGGAGGAAGGTGCAACAACACGGGGTAACCGCCACATCCTTCTCCTCCACTTCCCCCAATGAGCACTCAGGTATGAAAGTAAAGGATTCCTCTATTTATGCGCGTTTGGGAGAGTGTTTGTTCGGGTCATGCTTCAAGGGAAGGACTGATGGAAGCTTCAAGGTATTTGAGCCCCCATAAGGTAAATTGGAGGTACGTCAAGCTAGTGACGTTAAACAAGCGCTTCTTGGGAGGCAACCCAAGTTTTAGAACTTTCTTTCTTGGTTTTGGCAATTTTCGTTTCTTTTGATTAGCTAGTGATGCTTGAAATAAGTTGAAGTGGCGTTGTTGTCCAATTTTCTCCATTCTTATGCTGGATGTTGTCAATTAGGGGTAATATCTTGCTTATTATCAGGCCGCGCGAAGAGAACGGTGTAAATGAACCCTGGGAGGGCTGTATAAGCCTCTGCCCAGGTGTATACGGGGTCTCATACGGACTGAGATCAGTCCGTATGCCTAGACAGGGCTATATACGACCCCGTATGGACTCCGTATAGGAGTCCGTATAGGGTCGTAAAGAGGCACGAGTGGGGTGCTTTAAAAAGCCCCCTTTTCACCCCTCTCTTCCTCACCTTCCCCCTCTCGTGCCCTAGCAACCCTACACCTCCTCTTCGCGACGCGGCGTCTACCCTTCCTCAAATTGAGGGCTTGATCATCCCTAGGTATGTGCTAAACACCCATAATCTACATTATATGCTTTGGCGACATGATTTGGAAACCTAGGGTTGTTTGAAATCGACTTTTCATTTGAATGACATGAATGTGTGAGATTCTTGTGCCATTTTGTGATGAAACGTGTATTGAATGAATGTTGAATGTTTTAGAAGTGTTTGGGTGCGAAATAATGTAGAAATGGGGCCAAGATTCGTCGGCGCCCGTGAAGCTTCAGCGGCCGAGCCCATACGGACTCCCATACGGAGTCCCATACGGACTCGTATAGGGGGCTGTCCCCGTATACGGACTACGGTCAGTCCGTATGGAACCCCGTATAGGGACAATTTAGGGCCTTTATTTAAAAATCTTGGCATATCTTTTTTTGCTTAACCGGCACTGACGTTCTGTGTTTAGTTTCAGGTATGCCGAGGAAGATTACAGCATCAAAGAAGCGCCGGACGGAGGCCGGGTCGTCATCCACCTAGACACGCTTCACAGACGAGGTCCACAGACTTCGACATGTCTGCCTCTCCTCTCTCCGCTTCGGTCGGACCCGTATTATCGACTGGAACACCCTCATCCAGCTCAACATCGCCAACCGAGTCCGAGAGATGACATCATTTGGCGGCTGGGACAAGATTTTCTCTCTAAACCATGAAGTGTTCCGCCGCCCGACATTGGAGGTGCTGAGTTCTTTTGAGGCGGACAGGAGTGCGGTGGGGGAGCAGAACCGCACCGCCATTACCTTTCAGCTTTTTGGACGACGGAGGACGATGAGCTACACCCAGTTCGCACTATACATGGGGCTTTATGACCGTGACTACACCTTCACACGAGAGTACGCCGAGCTGCTCACGGCCTTCCCCGAGCGCACCATCTCCTCGCCGAAGCTTACGATTCAGCTAGGCGGCGCCCTGACAACCACAAGGCATCTTTCATGACGGACCCGGTGCACCGCTACTTACATGCCCTCATCAGCCGCACCATCGCAGCCCGTAGTGATAACTGCGGAGTCGTCATAGTCACTGATCGCCTATTTCTACAAATTTCATCGAGAGAGTTCCGATCCATTTGGGGTACGTGCTTGCAGATTATTTGGCGCATCAGGGGCAGAACACCCGACTCACCGACATCCATGCCGGGCCCTACATCACACGACTCATCATGGGCATGGGTCTCGAGGCCGAGTTGGAGGGGGAGCAGCACCTGCAGTTGGTCTCCCCACTGGACATGACCCTCCTCGCACAGATTGGACTGGTGCGGAGAGCCGGTGGACGCTACACTTTGGTTGGCCAGGCTTCAGATAGTTCGGAGGAGGAGGGATCTGACTCCGATGATGCAGATGCGGCCGACCCCTCAGCGCAGCTACCCCCAGCACCCGGTGGACCCTCGGCGCCCAGGAGCCGTTATACGAGGTTGGAGGAGCAGATGACCGAGATGAGAGCTGTCCAGGACACGATCCTAGCGGAGCAGCGACGGCTCGGGGAGCAGTTTTCTGAGCTCTCGCTCTTTATCCGTGGACACGCCGCATTTGCACCTCCTCCACCTCCAGCACCCGTGAGCGGCGAGCGAGCCACGGGACACTTGACGCATTACTTTTCTATTGCATCTATCTTCATCTGGAACTTTATTACTTTCACTTGTTATTATTTACCTTAGCGCATTATGACGAGCAAGGGCATAAGCCACCGCTACCCTATATTTTGCTTTTCGTTATGTGGATTTTCTGTTTTGCATGCTATTGGGTTTGATTCTTCTCTCTATGTTGCAGAGTCAACAAGGGATTCACGACCCTCGAAAATCAAGCAATCCTCCACTCCCACAAACAACATTGGCAGCCTATTTAGGGGAGTTTCGTTCATCTTTTTCCCACTAATTCCTTGCGCTGAATTTAATTTTCGTGCATTGAGGACAATGCAAATTTCTAGAGTGGGGGTGGGTTGCTACCTAGCTCCTCTTAGGGTTATTGCAAACTTTTAAGTGTGGAGATAGGTAGCCATCATGATTATTTATTGTAGATATTTTTGTGATAATTATGTCGGATATGCATGACAACCTGGGCGATAGATAAATTTGACATGAATTCCTTCTCTAAGCACACCATTTGTGATTTGAAATGATCCGGATTGAAACACCATGGGCATGTAGAGATATTTTTGTAACAATTATGATTGTGAAAGACAATAGATAACCCATTGCCATGTTCTTTTGACTTTAATAGCTAAGTTTTGCTTTCAATGGCTCCAAGAAATTTCGTGGCATTAGTTCAAATTTATTAGCCCCTCATAATATACATAGTGGACAAGTACAATGAAAATAAAATAGTTTTGCACAATAGTTGTCAATTAATAAAGACAGTGTTCCGATGCTTTTGGAGACAAAGTAGGTTGGGGTCCGGCTCCTAATCGAGTGTTCCTCAATTGAAAAGTCATTACTTAGCATGAACACCCATGGGTAAAGTTGTAACCACCCAAGTAGCTAAGGGTTGGTGCCTAATCAGGCATGGATTCTTTGCAAAAGGGAGGAACTACACTCTACCTTGATCTTTAGTACGGGAAAGTCAGGATCCAAGAGATGCCCTACTGAATTAAAAAAAGAGTAGCTTCTTGAGTATTTGTCCACCATTCATCTAATAGGGGGTAATTCTTTTGCTTTTAAGGCCTCAAGGACCTTCTAGAGCCCATTGAGAGCATGCTTGTCTTGTTAAGACTTTAGAACATGGCATGTGGAGTGAATAAGCTTTGTCTAGGGCTATATCGAAATGTCACGGGATCAATCTAAGTCTTGGTGTGGAAATAGGAGAACATATTGTAATGGTGAACTTGGAATAGAATTCATGTATAATTTTTATAGCCCAAGGTTGAACACTTATCTTCTTTTGTTGATTTCTTCTCTTTGCTTCGGGACAAGCAAACCTTTAAGTGTGGAGATATGTGATAAGTGTTCAAATGAGCATCAATTATACATGAAATTCATGCATATTATCTTATGTTTTGGAGGAATATTGGCCTAGGTGCTCAAAAAGGCTTTGTTTTTGGTAAACAGGGCGAAAACAAAGAATCCCAAGAGAAAGGAAGCGTTTTGAGAAACGCGGGCCAAAGTAAGCGAAATGGAGCTGGAAGAAAGTCCATAATGGAGTCTCATACGGACGTATGGACACGGAGATTCATACGGACTCATGAACGGTTTGGCGGGACCCGTACACGAGGACCTCGAGAGATATCTGACTCCGTACAACACTCCGGTATGGTGGTCCGGTATAAAGGGATATACGGGGTCGTATGAAATACATCTTGGGTCGTATATCGTAAAAGCTACTGCGATTTCGGCCGAACCGAGGGCAAAGTCGGGAAATACACCCAAAACCTTAGAGGGGGGGTATAAATAGATATGTAAAAGAGGGTTTTGGGGCATCTTGGAGGGAGATTAGAGCCAAAGCTTCAAGGAGGGAGAAGCCATCATCATCTTCTCCATCATCTTGGAGGAGATTGAAGAAGAGAAGAGAAGGCTCAAGAGGGCTAGAGAGAAGAAGTAAGGGCTAAAGAGAAAAGCGAAATGTCCAAACGGTCATCATCAAGGGTTTGCTTCATGACTCTTGTGTTTGATTTCTTCTTTGACATTGATTGTAACTCTCCATTGATGGAGAGCTAAACTTTTGATACTTGGGTGTTGATGAACCTTTGGATTATGGTTAATTGATATTGTCTCTTCTATGTTGATTGATTGGTTGAATGCATCATGGTCTATTGAATGTATTGTATAGTGAAAGCATTAACCTCTCTACGTTGCGAGAGCCCGGAGAGGTTTCTCTAGTTCATGTGGGGGAAGAAGCGAGCGCACTCCCCGCGTGTAGACAAACTTCAATAGAGAGGACTAGGAGTACACCGGGAGCCCGGGTACTAAGGCGAGCTACTCCTTTAAATGTCTTATTCCCTTAGTCCTTCCAAGAGATAGGTTCCTTAGAACTTAACTAGTGAGGGTACTAGGTTGAGTAATCACCCTCGAGCGAGGGGATGAAATCGTATTAGGAACCTTTGGCCAATGATTCACCCAGATTCAACATAGAGAGCATTATCCACATCTAAGGAAATCTAAAGGGGATTCAATCACCCAAGTATCCCCTTCATCAATTGACATCTTCAAGATCAATTGCATTTGTTAATTTGCTTTATTAGCCTTAGAATTAGATTTAGTATCATCAACCCGAATTGATTGACTAGATAATAGACAATTAATTAGTACTAGTATTTTCTTTCTCCCTGAGGATTCGATACCCGACTTTTCAATAGTCCACTTTACTACTTGATTCGACCCGTTCACTTGCGGTTAGAACGCATCAGTAGTCTAGTGGTTAATGCCTATTAAATCCATATGAGGGGTTCCTGGTTCCATTCCCCTCTCTTATTATTATTATTATTATTATTATTATTATTATTATTATTATTATTATTATTATTATTATTACTTCATTTTAGGTAGTCATGCCTTAACTAAATAATTCTGGATCATTTTATCACAAGTGCAGCCGGGCCTTTGTGGTTAAAGCCTACCTTTCCCAAGTGAGGAGTCCTTGGTTCAAACCCCCACCCTTTCCCCTTTATTTTCTTTTTGGTAGTCCATATGCCAACTCTACGACTTGGTTTGACCAACTCTGTTTGACCCAGCCCAATCTATAATTTGGTTGAACCCAATCTTGGGTAGTCTCTCTCAACCACTCTTAATTAGCTAGGTCAATTAATTAGTCAAGCTAATTGATTTAATTAACCAAACTAATTAATTAATTATCCAACTAATTAATTAATTCCCTAATTAATTAATCAACAAAATTAATTAATTACCCACCCTATCAATCAAATTAATTAATCTAGTTAATTAATCAGGTTTGTTAAACTTTCTCTCTCTCTCTCTCTCTCTCTCTCTCTCCCTTTTTTTTCTCTCTCCTTCCCTGATCAGCACGTGATTAGTCTTGGAGACCCCATTTCATTACTATATTTATGAACCTAGATATCCATAGTTCCTATTACTATGAAAGCCTCACACTCAACAAACCTGGAAAACCCTCTAATAAGCCTCCACATGAACAATACTTGAAACTATCTTCTCATCATACTGTCCATGCATGCATATGCTAACAACTATAGTTATTACCTAACTTGACTAAATATTAATCTCAACCCATAGCCTCAGCAGTTAAGAGAAGGTCTATCTAGTGATCCCTTATCCTTCTCCTTTTATCCTCTTCCAAAGTTATTGGATCAAATCCCCACTGAAAAAAAAACGACCTACCATACATACCCATCCTTGTTGATTAAAGTATCTAATAAACTCTTAAGATAGACCATTGTTCATCTAACCCCACAGAGATCACATTATCAAACTGACATCCTCTTTATTTCATGTTATTCTTCATACAAGAACTCATTAATCATGCAACTCACACCCAAATATCAAGACCCTATATGTCCATGGCTTCACACACATATAATAGGAGCTCCTCCTCATGCCACTATTCAAACAAAACAAAACCATGTTTAGAAAAGATAAATCCTAACCACTGCCATGCAACTGAAAATGGAGTCTAGTACTCTAATGCATGCATATATCAAAGCACTGACCTATTATGTTTTTTTTTTAAAGAGGTTATAGTAGCTAGAAGCTCATGCATTTCAAAAGAAAATTAGGGACCCATATACATCTATGCTTCAGTTACCAACGCGTATACAAACACTTCAAGGATCAGAAGCCTCACCTGGAGACTCGGTGGCTCACGATGTCCGCGAAGGAATTTCACATGGGCTTGAAGTCACCGGGGGCGTCCTTTGTTCCAGCGCGCAACGTCATCCAACCCCGGTAAGACTTCGCGGTGAGGTCGCGCAGTCCGCCCGCCTTCCCTTCCTCTTCCTCTCGGGCGATAGCTGCGGTGCTAGGTTTGAGAATACGCCTTGCTTTTCAAATAGAGCTCTCGGTGAGGGTTCATAATCTTGCAGGTATGGAAGTAATTCGCATGATTGCACCTTACCATGTTGGCCGGACGAGATCAGTAGAGAAGATCGTATCGCGATGAAGAGAAAGTGTGGTTGCCTCGAAATCGAGATTCTCATCTCCGATGAACGGTCAGGAGCACGAACCCGGAATTTCTCACGTGGTTTCTCTCTCTAGATATATATATATATATATATATATATATATATATATATATATATATATATATATATATATCTTTATATTTCTCTCTATCTATACTATATTTAAATATATATTCAAAATATCACTACCCTCCATTCACGTGCATGTCCCGCCCCTGCATCTTATATATATATATTTATAAATTAAGTAGTATCATTTATCATTCTTTGCCTTTTATATATAATATTATATTATATGTACTATAATACATATATTATTATTATACTCTATGTACTCTAGTCCCAGAAACTGTGTATGAAGTGTGAGAGAGTGTAATTTTTCAATCCAACCCTCAAACTTTCTGAAATTACGACAATGGTCCTTTGCTTGTGAGAGGGTCACAATTTCAGTTAGGTCCCCGGGCTTTTCTGAAATTAGCGATAAGTCCCTAGCAGTCTCTAATTTTCTAATTTAGGAATTTTATTCAATTTCTCCTCCCTTTTTCAATTAAGACCAAATAAGTCTAAATTGATGAATTCCTAAATTAATTCAATCACCAAAATAAATTATTCCACAATTAAATTCATTCCTTTTTAAATTTCCAATCAAGTCTAATTAATTTCAAATTTTGGGGACTTCCATAATTAAATCAATTATTAAATAATTGAATAAATTTTATTATTCATTATTTTCAAATTCCCCGATCACACATAATTACCAAAATGCCCTTGGTGACTCCAAATAATTCCACTTAAGGGATTAGCTAATTAAATCTCCCCTTTCATCTCCTAGCATGAGACATATTTTAATAAACTAATTAATTAAAGGAAAACTTAGACATAACTTATTAATCAACCAAATGTTTAAATAACAAATAGAAATTTCAAAGAAATCCGACATTGGGAACATTCCCTTATTAACCACACGAGTAAAACAAAAACTAGGAAAGAAAGAAAAATTTTATCCTCTAAAAATCCTCGATTCTCACAACTTTGTTTTGGGCCTTCCCCATACCCAACCGGCCTTGGATTCTATTTTGGTGGTGGTCGACAGGTTTTCCAAGATGACCCACCTTGTAGCATGTCGGAAGACTATGGATGCTGCCCGCATCACCCATCTCTACTTTCAGGAGGTTGTTTGCTTACACGGTGTTCCTCGCTCAATCACATCCGATCTTAATACCAAGTTCGTCAGCCTCTTTTGGAAAAGCTTATGGGGGAAGTTAGGGGTGTAGTTGAACTTTAGGAATGCATATAACCCCAGACAGATGGACAGATTGAAGTGGTGAATCAGAGTTTGTACACCTTCTGAGGTATTTGGCTGGAACTAAATCGAAGCAATGGGACTTGGCGTTACCTCAAGCTGAATTTACCTACAATATATCAAAGAATAGGACTACCGGGCTGACCCCATTTGAGGTTGTCTATGGTTGAAACCCATCCGGGGTGCTAGATTTAGCCCCTATTCCACAGGTTGGGGTGTACACCCCCGAGCTGACGAGATGACAAAATTTCTCCGGACTATCAATGAGTAGGTAAAGCTTGCCATTCATGAGAATAATTCCAAGTACAAGGACAGAGCTAACAACCGATGTCGTTTGGTACCATTTGATGAGGGTGATTTTGTTTGGGTTGTACTAACGCGTGATCACTTTCCTATTGGTGAGTATAACAAACTCATGGAGCAGAAGATCAAACCATGTGAGGTGCTGCAAAAGATTAATGACAATGCATACAGACTGCGTCTCCCCAGTCACTTGAAGACTTCTTACGTCTTTAATTTTGAAACATTTGAGTACTTGCTTTGTGGAGACTGCTGACCCTACTATGAATTGGAAAACGAGTTCTTTCTAACCCATGGAGACTGATACAAGAGAGTCCGATTCAGATGATGATGAGCTATCTGATTGCACCATGCAGGCTTAGGCATATCACGAACTGATGGATCAACGTAAAGGCGGGAAGTGATCAAGCCACTTTCATGATTGGGACAGTTTTGGGTGTGGTTCGGTGTTTTGGCTATAACTTTGGCTATAGGTGCCAAAATTGCGTGTTCAACCCCAATTCAGAAAAGCTCGTCTTGATGTGCATGTAAAGCTCAGTGGACCTCATTTTCATCCCCATATTCCACCATTTTTCCCGCCAAATCTTCATTTTTTTATATCTATTTTTGGTAATAAATCAAATGTTGAAATAAGGCATGATTTGATTTTGATTTGATTTAAAATTTTAGCTACCTGTTTAGTTTGATTTGAATTTTAAATTTGAATAATTTTGGATTTTTGCCATTTTTGACAAAAATTCTGAATTTGTGAAGATTCTAGAGATTTTTAGGCTATGTTGTCCGGCTTGTGGACTAACTTTGATTCAGTTTTTACTAATGAAATTTCTTTAAATTTTAGAGGTATTTCTCTGGTTTTTCTTGGTTCTTTGTTTGTTCTTCCTTGCGATCCTTGGTTCCGGCTAACCCGCGGGATAATCACTACCCCGCCCGACATCATGGGATCTTTCAACTTCGAAGGCAATGACTTTCGCAATATGGCGTTGCAGCTCTCGGTCATTGCCACTTCTTAATTTGCACCAAACTTCCACCTCTTTGATGAGAATTCTTTCTTAAATTTAGCATAGCTTGGCATATCCTCCAGTGCTTCGGCAAAAGGGATATTGATAAAGAGTTGCTTCAGGATTTCCATGAATTTGTCATATTGGGTGTCCATCTTATGCTCCTTCAACCTTTGTGGGAATGGTGGTGGTGGCAATTGGTCAACTTGTGGCTCAGCTTCACCTTTTTATCCATTACTTTATTCCCCCCACAAATCCACTGGATTCAATTTCAAGTGTTTGCAACACGGGTGTCTCTACTTGCTTTCCACTACAAAGTGCGATGGCTTTTAACAGTCCCGGCTCATCACTCCTTAGGTTCACATCCATGTCACTACGAAGGCTACCCGCCAGTCTAGCTCTCAACTCCTTCCCCATTTGGCATACTTGAATTTCAAAATTTTTGATGAGTTGCCTTGTGTTTGAAATTGTGTCCGACACTCCCCCATGAATTCTTCCATCCTCTCCTCATGAATTCTTCCATCCTCTCCTCAAAGCTTGGTTTGATCTCATAAGGTTTGTTTTGTGTGTAGTAGCCTTGCTGTCCAAATTTTGGGTCTCCTTGATAGCTTGATGACAGATTTAAGTGCCAACTTGGGTTCTAATTTGTAGAGAAATTGTTACCCGACCCCGAAAATTGTCAACTCCACTCACTTCTTCAAAAGATGCCGGAGGAGCCATTAATGATGGCTCTCATGATGTAGCCTGCAGTGTTATGGTGGTCACAACAGAGGCTATCTAATCTATCTTTGATTCCAAGCCCGTAACTTTGCTCCCAACTCAGAAAATTTGTCTTCATCTTGAATGCTAGCCACTTTTCCTTGACTCGTCCTCTTACTAGGTCACTGGTAACTATTTGAGGCTACTATATCATGCAATTCAAAGCGTTCTTCTAGTGGCTTGGTATTAAAGGCCTCCCCCAGCAGCTGCATCTAAAACTGCCCGATTATTGCGAGACAACTAATTATAGAAAGATGGAATCAGTACCCACAAATTTATACCATAATGAGGACATGTGCATTGCAGTTCCTTGAACCTTTCCCAAGCTTCGGCCAAGCTTTCTCCATCTCTTTATGAAAAATGCCATAAGCTCATTTCTAACCCAAATTGTCTTTTCCGATGGGAAAAACATGAGGAGGAACTTTTGTCTCAAATCCTCCTAAGTCGGTATGGATGCCGTCGGTTGTGAGTAAAGTCATTCTTTTGCTCTGTCCCTAATATAGAAAGGGAACAACGATAGTCAAACTTCATCCTTTGAAGCCCCACTAGGCTTAAAATTGTCACTAATTTCAAGAAAATTTCTCAGGTTAATGTTCCGGTCTTTATTGGGTAAGCCCTGAAAACCGCCCTACATTTTGTAAAATCTGAATCATGGACATCTTGATTTCAAAATTTGCTCCTTGCCAGTTTGGTCGCACAATACTTGATTGATGCCCTTGTGAGAAGGGAATGGAATACTCAAACAAGGGTGATACAAATCAAGGAGCTAGACATGCTAATCAAACATGTAGAAGTGAAGCTGATGTTGCCCAAGACCCCTTGTCATTTCCTAGTAGCCCAATTACAAGACTTAGAGCCAAACATTTCAAGGAAACACTAAATGGGCTAATCTAAGAGAATTGGACTGAATCTAAAAAGATCAAGATTGGCTCAATTAATCATCAAGACATAATCCATGTCCTTAAAGCAATTAAAGAGGCTAATCAACATGCAAAAACTTGACCAACATAGTTTGAATGGAGGAATGAATGATTTGGCTGCCTCTAGAAGTCCAAGAAGCCTAAAAATGTTGAAGTATTAAATTTAGTCATTTAGTTATTGCATGGCTTATGTTGATGTTTGTGTTTATTTTAAGATGTAGTTATTATGACTTTTCATATGCTTAGAGAGTTGTTCCAAGCATATAGCATGGGCATTATAAATTGGAGTTTTAGTTTTTGGTTTTCAGAAAATTATTGGGAGGTCGTGTGTTCCTCTTCATTATTAAAAGAACTTCCTAAACTTATCAAGTTAATTCTTGTGGCGTTCAAACAACCAAACTTATCACCTTGATCATTGAGAGATTCTTGAGTGTTCTTGGTATGGCGTTTCAAGCCTTCACAGTCTTGGTTTTTTTCTTGTTAGGTGTCATGTCAAGGCTCAACCAATCTTGTCTATGGTTTTTTTCTTGTTAGGTGTCATGTCAAGGCTCAACCAATCTTGTCTATGGTTCTTGGGGTTTCATACCATCATAGTTATCGAGTTTATCACAACTGTTGGTGGAGTTCATATCATTTGGTATCAAAGCTTTGGTTCTAAGGCAAGTTTGATTAATTTTTGCATTTTGTTTCTGTTCCCTACTGTAATGACAAAGAAAAACACAAAAAAAGAGGCAAAAAAAAGTAAAAAAAGGGCAAAAAGAAAAGGCAAAATAAATAAATAAAAGAAAATAAAAAAAACACAAAGGTGGTACATGATTTGACGCCGGGTAGGATAGCGACTATCCCGCAGGCTAGCCGGATCCAAAGGACCGCAAGGAAGAACAAATGAAGAACCAAAAGAACCATAGAAAAAACTCTGAAATTCAGGAAAATACTTTTATTCAAAACTCAATAATGAAAAATCAACCCACAAGCCGGGTTAAATAGCTTTCAAAGACTAATGTAAATTTAAAACTTATCATCTTATGTAAATTTGCTAAAATTGGTAAATTATTATTTAAAACTAAACTTATCTAAATTTAAAACTCTAAAAAAATCAGATAACTCCTAAAAATCCGAGATCAAATCGGATTCAAATCCTATCTTAATTTTGCATATGAAATATTACCAAAAATAGAAAAAGACCAAAAACCCAAATTCAACGGATAAAATATTTCTAAAAATAGAAAAAAATAACTAAAATTCTCTCAAATATGACATCTCCATGTCGTGCGTGCCGTAAAGAGCTTTCTGAATTGGGGTTGAACGCGCGATTCTGATATCGGTAGCCATAGTTATGGCCAAAATACCGAACCACACCCAAAACCAACCCAATCATGGAATTCACTTGATAAATTCCCAACTTTATGTTGACCCTCCATCCTGGCAACATTTGACTCGAGCCTCCTGCATCAGTAATCGCATCCTTGACGTCTTGATAACCGTCCTGGTCCTCATTTGGAACCCACCACGACGACCGTGACCTCGACCTCGACCTCCATTAGCCATTGATGCCAATGCGATCTCGTCCCAGGAATATGTTATTATTCAGAATTCAATAATGAAAAAGTAACCCACAAGCCAGGTTAAATAGTCTCAAAAGATTAACCTAGAAAACTTATCACCTTATCTAAATTTGATAAAATTGACAAATTATTATTTAAAACTAAACTTATGTAAATTTAAAACTCTAAACAAATTAGATAACTCCTAAAAATCCGAGATCAAATCAAATTCAAATCCTATCCTAATTTTGCATATGAAACATTATCATAAATAGAAAAAAGACAGAAAACCCTAATTCGGCGGATAAAATATTTCTAAAAATAAAAAAAATAACTAAAATTCTCTCAAATATGACATCCCCATGTCGTGTGCACCGCAAAGAGTTTTCTGAATTAGGGTCGAACGCGCGATTATGATATCAGTAGCCAAAGTTATGGCCAAAAATACCAAACCACACCCAAAACCAACCCAATCTTGGAATTAACTCAATAACTTCCCATCTTTACATTGACCCAGAATTTTGAATCAGAGCTTTCGATCTTTGTTTATCCTTCGTAGTAATAATATCTCTGGGTTCGCCAACCCAGCAACATTTGACTCGAGCCTCCTGCATCATGATTCTAGTAAGAAATATCTTCCTTTCAATCTTATTACTCACTTTATTCAAGTTATTGACCTTTTGATGAGTTTTTGTTGTTCCTCAGTTTTGAATTGCTCCTAATTCCAATCCAAAAAAAAAAAAAAAAAAAAAATTCTCCTTTCAATCTTTTGTTACTCACCTTTTCAAATTCTTGACCTTTTTGGTATGTTTTGGTTGTTCTTCATTTTTTAATTAATATTAGATTGTCTTGGAATAGTATCTTGATGTTCAATTAAGATATAAAGAGAACACAAAAGAGTTGGAAAAGGAAAGAGTGTGTGAGACCTTAGGAGGGTAAAAGCCGATTACGAGTAAAACACGTGAGGGAGTGTTTGAGAGGATTCTAACCTTGGTTTGCAGGTTATAAATATGTCCAATATTCACGAAGAAGACACAACTGAAGAATTTCATCAATCGAAAGTTCTTAACCTCCAAATGCAAGCATTGTTAGGTGAAATAAGGCGTATGTTGAAGGTTGAATTAGAACCAATACTTGAAAGGTTGGACAGGGTAGAAGAGGGAACTCCTCGGAGACCACAACAAGACATCCCCAATAGACAGCAAGATGGGCATGCTAAGGGGCGAAATGTTGAGGAAGAGGCGGAGTCGGAGGAGTTTAATGAGCCATATTTGAACCGGTGCAGGTTTGAGCATGGGTATGGCAACAAAGAAGCTAGGATGGAAAGGCCAAGGAGGGATAATTATTTAAGAAATATCAAGATTAAGATTCCATCTTTTTAAGGTAAAAGTGATCCTGAAGATTATTTGGAGTAGGAAACTAAAATGGAGATGGGGTTTGATTGTCACTACTACTCGGAGTTAAAGAAGGTTAAGTTGGCTGCAAATTAATTCACCGATTATGCCATTGTTTGGTGGGATAAGTTATTGACTAATAGGAGGAGGAATAGAGAACCACCCGTTGATACTTAGGAGGAGATGAAATCGCTTATAAGGAAGTGTTTTGTACCCAGCCACTATTATAGAGGATTGTATCAAAAGTTACAACGATTAAGTCATGGTTCCAAGAGTATGGATGAATATTACAAGGAGATGGAGGTAGCTATGATCCAGGCTAATGTAGAAGATGACCATGAAGCCACCATGGCTAGGTTTTTGTACGGTTTAAATCATGAGATTGCGGATGTAGTCGAGTTGCAACACTATGCTGAGGTGTCGGATATTGTGCATTAAGCCATAAAGGTGGAAGAACAATTCAAACGAAAGGGATTGACAAGAAGGGGGCAACCTATGACTACCACCAGTCCTTGGAAGACAGCAGCAAAAAGGGATGAGCAACTACTAAACAAACAAAAATGAATGCCAAGCTAAGGCCCTCCACTACTTCAGGTAACACTGAGGCTTTTACTTCTAAAACACGTGATATTAAGCGTTTTAAATGTCAAGGGCGGGGACACATAGCCAACCAATGTGTAAACAAAAAGGTGATGGTGATAAATACTAAGGAGAACTCGAGTTGGAGAATGAGGAAGAAGTAGATAATGATGGCTTGCCACCTTTTGAGGACGCCGATGATGAGCAAACGGTTGTGGTTGGAGATTTTTTGGTAGCAAGGCGAGTTCTCAATGTGCAAGTTAAGGAGGAAGAAATTAACCAAAGGGAGAATTTGTTTCATACTCGGTGCTTTGTAAATAACAAAGTTTGCAGTGTCATTATCGATGGTGAGAGTTGCACCAATGTAGCCAGCATTTATTTGGTGGAGAAATTGTCCTTGACAACCTTCAAACATTCTCACCATTACCGGCTTCAGTGGCTAAATGATTGTAACGAAATCAAGGTCACAAGTCAAGTGTTTGTTACATTATCTATTGGAAAATATGAGGATGCGGTGCTTTGTGATGTGGTTCCTATACATATATGCCATTTATTATTGGGAAGACCATGGCAGTATGATCAAAGTGTTACACATGATGGATTCTCAAATAGGTATTCTTTCACTCTTAAAAAGCAACCTATTACTCTTATACCATTAACTCCAAAACAGGTCATGGAGGACCAACTGAAGTTGCATAGATCAAATGAAAAAAGAAAGAAAAAGAAAAGAAGGCCAAAATTGAAAAACAAGAGTTGAAAAAAAAAAGAAAGAGAGAAACATTGATCTGACTGAAACAGAAAAGTAGAGGATTTCGGCCATAGTGAGAGCAAGTGAGGAAAAATTCACTTACATTGCAAAAAAAGTGAGATCAAGAGTGCATTATTTTCAAATGAACCCCTTATTGTACTTATGTACAAGGAGGCTCTTTTATGTACAAATATTCTCGTCGCTGCTTTACCGAGTGATATTGTTTCTCTTTTGTAGGAGTTTGAGTATGTCCTTCCCGAAGAGATATTCTTTGGCTTACCTCCAATTTGAGGGATTGAACATCAAATTGATTTCAATCCTGGTGCTTCACTTCCAAACCGACTTGCTTATAGGAGTAATCCCGAGGAGACCAAGGAACTTTAGTGGCAAGTCACTGAATTATTGGAGAAGGGGTATGTGCGTGAAAGCATGAGTCCTTGTGCGGTTCTGGTGCTACTAGTTCCTATGAAGGATGTGGGTTGACTGCCGCGCCATCAACAACATAATGGTAAAGTATCATCCTCCCATTCCTAGATTAGATGACATGCTAGATGAATTGCATGGTTCATGTGTCTTTACAATAATTGATCTTAAGAGTGGATATCATCAGATTAGGATGAAGGAAGATGATGAATGAAAAATGGCTTTTAAAACTAAATATGGTTTGCATGAGTGGTTAGTGATGCCTTTCGGTCTAACTAATGCCCGGAGCACATTTATGTGCTTGATGAACCATGTTTTTCGTGCATTTATTGGCCGATTTGTAGGTGTGTATTTTGATCATATCCTAATTTATAACACAAACTTAGAAGAACATGTAATACATTTGAAATATGTTTTGGAAATTCTAAGTAAAGAAAAGTTGTTTGCTAACCTCAAGAAGTTCACCTTTTGTACGGACAAGATTGTGTTTCTTCTTTTTGTTGTTAGTAAGCGAGGAACTGAGGTAAATGAGGAAAATGTAAAGGTAATCCGAGAGTGGCCAAGGCCTACAACAATCAGCCTGAGGAGTTTCCATGGCTTAGCTAGCTTCTATAGCCTGTTTGTGCGTGATTTTAGTAGCTTAGCAACCCTCTCATTGAAGTCATTAAGAAAAATGTACCATTTAAGTGGGGAAAGGAACAAGAAAAATCATTTAATCTATTTAAAGAAAAGTTAACTAATGTGCCTTTACTTGTTTCACCTAACTTTGCTAAAACTTTTGAAATTGAGTGTGATGCTTCAGGAATAGGCATTGCAGCTGTTTTGATGCATGAAGGCCATCCAGTTGTTTATTTTATTTAAAATTTGAGTAGGGCAACCCTCAATTACCCCACTTATGATAAGGAGATGTATGTCATGGTAAGGGCTTTGGAAAATTGGCAACACTATCTATGGCCAAAGGAATTTGTGATTCACACTGATCATGAATCTTTGAAGAATTTGGAATGACAAACGCCATGCCAAGTTGGTGGAATTCATTGAAACTTTTCCTTATGTTATCAGATATAAGCAAGGTAAGGAAAATGTGGTGGTTGATGCATTATCCCACATGTATGCTTTACTTTCCATTTTAGAAACGAAATTACTTGGTTTTGAATACATTAAGGATTTGAATGCACAAGATTCTGATTTTGGTGATGTGGTCAATGTATGTGAAAAAGTGGATTCTTTTAAGTTTTATAGGCATGATGAGTTTTTGTTTCCGGAAAATCAACGTTGTGTTCCTATGTGTTCTTTGCGAGAATTGCTTGTGAGAGAAACTCATGGTGGTGGTTTGATGGGTCATTTTGGTGTAGCTAAGTTGTTAGGGACTTTGCATGATCATTTTTATTGGTGTCATATGAAACATGATGTGGAACGAATATGTGCTAAGTGTATCATGTGTAAATAGGCTAAATCTAAGTTGGATTCCCATGGGTTGTACACCTTTTCTAATACCTCATGAACCATGGACTGATATTTCTATGGATTTTGTTTTAGGTTTACCTCGGACAATGAGCGGCATGATTATGTTTTTGTGGTGGTAGTAGATTTTAGAAGATGACACACTTCATTGCATGTCATTAAATCGATTATGCATCACATATAGCTGATTTGTTCTTTAATGAAATTTTTAGATTACATAGCATGCCTAAGAACATTATTTCTGATAGGGATGCAAAGTTTTTGAGTTACTTTTGGAAGACTTTGTGGGGCAAGCTAGGAACCAAGTTGTTGTTTTCTACTACTTGTCATCCACAAATGGATGGTCAAACTGAAGTAGTGAATATTACTTTGTCTTCTTTGTTGTGTGCCATTATTAAAAAGAACTTGAAAACATGGGAAGATTGTTTGCCACATGTTCAATTTGCTTACAATAGAAGTATACATTAAGCAAGTAAGTCTTCACAATTTGAACTTGTTTATGGCTTTAATCCTTTGTCGTCTTTGGATTTAACTCCTTTACCTTTGAGTGATCGTGTGAATATAGATGGCAAAAAGAAGGCTGACTTTGTAAAGATGATTCATGAAAGGCACGACTCAACATTGAAAGGAGGACTGAAAAATATGTCCATTAAGCCAACTATGGACTCAAAAAGGTAGTGTTTACACCAAGAGATTGGGTTTTGTTGCACTTAAGGAAGAAACGTTTTAGAGAAACAACGTTCCAAACTCCTGCCTAGGGGTGACAGACCATTTCAAGTTGTGGAACTCATCAATGATAATGCCTACAAGCTTGACTTACCAGGTGAGTATGGTGTCAGTGCAAGCTTTAATGTTGTTGATTTGTCTCCTTTTGATGTAGGTGATGATTTGAAGACAAATCTTTCTCAATATGGGGAGAATGATGCAAATCAAGGAGCTGGACATGCTGATCAAACATATAGAAGTGAAGCTGAAGTTGCCCAAGACCCCTGTCACTTCCTAGTGGCCCAATTACAAGACTTAGAGCCAAACGTTTCAAGGAAGCACTAAATGGGCTAATCCAATAGAATTGGACTGAATCTACAAAGATCAAGATGGGCTCAATTAATCAAGGCATAGTCCATGTCCTTAAAGCAATTGAAGGGGCTAATCAACATGCAAAAACACGACCTAAAAATGTGGAAGCATTAAATTTAGTCATTTAGTTATTACATGGCTTATGTTGATATTTGTGTTTCTTTTAAAGTTGTAGTTATTATGACTTTTCATATGCTTGGAGAGTTGTTCAAAGTATATAGCATGGGCATTATGAATTGGAGCTCTTAGTTTTTGGTTTTCAGAAAATTATTGTGTGATGTGTTCCTCTTCGTTCTTGAAAGAACTTCCTGAACTTATCAAGTTAATTCTTGTGGCGCTCAAACCACCAAATTTATCACCTTGATCCTTGAGAAATTCCTGAGTGTTCTTGGTGTAGCATTTCAATTCTATGTAGTCTAGGTTTTCATCTTGTTAGGTGACAGGTCAAGTCTCAACCAATCTTGTCTATGGTTCTTTGGGTTTTATACCATCATAGTTATCGAGTTTCATCACAATTATTGATGGAGTTCATATCGAAGGGCATGTTATCCTCTCTTTCCTCCATGGTGTTTGAATCGGAGGAGCTAGGCACTTCGTGTTGGTGTCTCATCTCTTTTCTTAGTCCCCGAAGTGTTCCCTTAATCTTAGGATCAAGAGGGACCAAGGGATTGTTTGTTCATACACCTACAAAACTAAGACACAAATTCAAGTTAGTGTCTAAATCAAGTGACAAAGAACAAGTATAAAATGCAAAATGATTATGTCTAAATGTAAACACTAAGATCTATCACAATTCACAAGGATGTATTATCAACACAAAAGTTATTTGCAAAAGAACAAATAAGAAACTAAGCTAATCTTGCTCCTATTACACTAGTATAAGAAAAGCCTACGTCATTTCTTGGCAATGGCGCCAAAACCTTGTTGACCATCGGCTATGAGTGCGAACACTCAAGACGCCGCATGCAAGTGTACGTGGTCAGGGGTAATACAATAACTTGTGAGTACCCGGTCGATTCCATAGAGAACGGTGTAACTAAATCTAATGATGCACTAGTGTACTAAATCGCAAGAAGACTCAATTAATCTTTGAAAAGGAAGAATTCCTAAGTCCTAAAAGTTCAAGAGATTTATAAAGGTTCCCCGAGTTGTCTCTCAATAATATGGAACCTAGTGTTGTATGACAACAATGGATTGTGAAGATTTTCTCCTATGTTATGTACTAAATAGATTGCTATGGGTAGGGCTTAGTTGGCAATAAACCTAGATACTTATGTGCACTCTTGGTTCAACTTACTTGTTCCCTATCTCGAAGGAACATACCTTACTCCCTCTCCTCCATATGTCTATGGTGAATAGGGCGATGCATTATAGGAACTAGGATTTTTTATCCTTACCGAGGGAGATCTTAAGACATTTCTATGTTATTGGGGTCACCTCCTCCCTATGACATTTCTAACTGGAGAATTTAGGGTGCTTCAACCAATCGGGGTTGAAATAGAGTGGATTCATATTCTCTTGTCCATGATTGGTGTTGGCTATAAAGTTCAAGGTCTCCTCGATAATACTAAAAGAGCACCGATAGAATATGCTGATCCTATGTCAGTAGATGAAGGTTGGGCAATGTCATGAACTTCAAAATCATTTTTCTTCCCCAAGGGCACATAAACCGTAGAGTCATGCCCAAGTTTGACTGTTTCAATGGTTGGACAAAACTTGGCAAACAAGTTTTGCATGAGGCAATCCCATGTAGTGATAGATCCTGTAGGCCATGAATATAGCCAACTCTTTGCTCTATCCCGTATGACACTGGAAACAGTCTTATCCTGATAGCATCATCTGACACACCTTCTTGTTTACATGAATCACATACCTTTAAGAAATTCAAGATGTGTGCATCGGAGGTAGCTCGAAAAATCGTACTGACTGTAATATCTTTAGGCCAATTTCGGGGTCGATAGCAAAATTGTTATCCCCGCTCTTGATCCAAATGGGAGACTGCATCACCAATACGAGAGAATCTGTGCACTTATCCATATAAACAGAGAGAGTACTTTCTAACGGTTTCACCGACCTTGATAAACTTAGTTGAATTTGTATGGATTTCCTTGCTTAAGCCCTGTAAAATTTTTGTTTGCCTTTGGGTTGGAAGGCTTTTGGTCCCTGCTGCTGATGTACTCCATAGAAAAAAATATGAAATGAACAAAACTAAGATAAATTAAAAATTCTATGTATGAACAAATGGAAAAATAAAAACAATATGTAAAAACAAGTAAAGAGATGTATTACAAGAAATCAAACAAAACATGCAACTAGCATAAATTCCTAGTGAGCTAATGTCAACTAGACCTAGCCACTCCTCGGCAACAACACCAAAAACCTTCTTGAGTGCGTACACACACTCACACAAGTGTATAATCGTTAAAGTAGTAAAATTTATAACCGGTAAGCCTGGGTTGAACACAAGGAGTGGGATGCTAGTAAACTGAAACCCTAACTAGGATTACACTACCTCACAAGATAACATCAGAGTCGGTGACACTAAATGTCTTTAGAATCAATTAAGTAACGAAGGGCTAAAGAATATAAGATGGGGAAGACACTCAATTAAGATGATTTAGGGTTGTATAGGGTTCAACAACAATTGAGATGTTCTCTAATGCTTAATGAAGTTATTGAGTTACATAGGTAAGAGTACACACAAAGTCAACCTAAGGTGCTTACGTGCGCTTTGGGCGCATCATACTAATTTCCTGTTACTAGGAATACCCTTGAACTCCTCCCTATATCTATCTCTATGGTGGTAGGGTGAAATATTGTTGGACCATGATATTAACCTGCCCATGGAAGACCATTGCATATCTCTAGGCTAGTGGGGTCTACGGGCTATCACCCCGACTTCCACCTTGTGCATTAACAATCGTCAACGCTAATCTTAACTAACACATGCCAATTTGCCGTTACCTCTGAACTAACAATTCAAGGTGATTGCCTCACAAACAGCATATGACAACTAATAAACCATTAAACATTAGATAAATGAGATATTCAAGTCTTCATCCCATACAACACTAAAAAACAACATTCTAGCCTAATAACATGGAGTTCATATAAAAATAATCAAAGCATTCAATAATTAAAACATCTATATTCAACAAATAAAGGACAAAGACAAATGATACTATGTGAGGATGCGGATCTTTGTCCTTATTGGAAGTTCCTCTTCTTTATTAATGTGCTCGGACCCTCCGGATCGGTGGTCGAATGATGGGAACAACGCCCTCCAAGTGTTGCCCATCATTCCTTGCATTTAGCCCAAGAACCAAAGATAAAAAGCCCTAGAAGGCTTGCAAACTTATTTATGTAGTGGCAACCGCGTCACTTCTTTGTGACTAACTCATCAACATTTTCTCAGCTCAAAGAAGCCTTTGGCATGATAACCGACGAGTATACTTTTAGGACCGATGCGTCGGACATTTCTTGGTCTATGTAATCTTCATCAGAGCTCGATCGGATGACCATTTCACTTCGAATTGACCTGAAATTTGAACTGAGTGTTCCTGACTTGATAATCTTCAATCTGTAAGGTGGAGATTGGGTTCAGAGTCCTAAAGCTATTGTAATAAATTTTGGATATTTGCTTCTCTTTTAGGATTTATACAACCCTTTCTCCCATCATATTCGGTTGTTTTTCATGGAACACCCTTTCCTTTAGCCCCCTGGTCATCCCCGGCTTGGTTATCAATCCCATATGTGTAGCTCATATTAAAGGCTACAAATTGGCCTTTCTTGTAATAGACATAATTCGCTCAAATTAATACTTGAGCTCATTGAAATCATGTAAAATATGACTAATTCAGGTGAGCTAGCACACATTGGCCAATTTATAAGAGGCCTAAGCATGCACAAGTCGTGAAATACATATGTTTGGTCCTAAACATTAAGCATATCATCTCTAAAAATATAGTTAGCTCAGAGCGCTACTATGCTTTGGGATTTTCAAGTCTATAAAAGGGCGCTAATTGAAATTTTGAAGAGGACTTTTGGTGGATCGGCTTTGATCGACTCTTAGGCCGAAAGCAAGTGTTTTGGTGGAGATTGAAGCTGGCAGAGACATCAACCTAGAAAGTATAATCGTATCATTAATCATGTCCTCCTCCTTAGTTCTTATGTTAGGTTTTCATCGTATGAGAGGCTAAACCTCCTGTGGTGCCTTGGTCTCTAGAAACCTAGGTATACTTGTAACTTTTTTCTGTCTTTTCATAGTATGAGAGGCTAAACCTCCTGTTAGTGCGAAAGCGTCGCTCACATATCTATAGTTGCTTGATGAATGAAGAGAAATCTCCGTCAAGCTAGATCTGGGCATAGATAATTGGGAGTGGGCGCACGTTGAGAGATCAGGTGATCGTAGTGATTAACAAAGCACACTCTCCAGATTAGGGTAAAACCTAATAGTAGGAACCACAGAACCTGTTAATGATAATAATAATGCAGTCGTATGGTGAAGTCGTTGTATGGGACTAGTGTTTTATTGTCGAGAGTTCGGGATCAAGCTAATTTAGGGTTTCTAAAGGCCCAAGAATACATCAACTAGATAGCTAGTATTAGGATTAGTCGAGCAAAGGGATTCCCAAGGGGACAGAGATCCGTTGTGGCATAATCTCTGCATTGATAAAACCCTAGAAACACCATCTATCATCATAGTTTTCTTCAGGTTCCTTAAGTTTAGATAGATCACCACATATATTTTTAGCTTATGTAATAGATTTCAAATTAATGCTAGCTCTATCGTTTTCTGTGGAATTGACTACCCTACCTTTGGGTACTTTACTACTTGAGTGACTCCATGCAGTTGCGGGTAGCAACACATCATGTGTTCTCCTATTTCAACCCCGGACTGAGATCAATCCCATGACACAATTTAGTAAGGCTCTAGATGCACAGTTTCACTCCATATGCCATGTTCTTAAGTCTTAAAATGACAAGTATACCCTCAATTGACTCTAGAGGCTCCTTGGGACTCTAAGTACCAAACAACTAACCTATAATGAAGGATGGTAGATAAACTTAATAGATCCCTATATATTTATACATTTTTTTATCATTCCGGTAGGGCATCGCTCTTGGATCCGACTTTCCGAGTAACCAAAGACTAACATAGGGTGTAGATCTTCCTTTTTGAGGGATACACACATGCTGATTAGAAACCAAAACACCCAACTACTCTTAAAATTACAACTCTGCATAAATGTGCTCATGCTCACAAGTAACTTTTTGGTTTGAGGAACAGTCTGATTAGGAGCTAGAACCCGGAGCTTACTTCGTCACCTTGAATAGATCGCACAGTATTGGTTATTATTATACTGACTTCTATGTACGCTGCTATGTCATTTCTTTCTTACTTGTCTACTAATAATTAAATTTATATGGGTCAGAAATATGACTAGCATCAAGAACCTCATGGAGCCAATGAAAGTGATACTTAGCAAATCACGTCTAAAGAACATGGTAATGAGTTGTCAAAGACTACTAGAGAGTATAATTGTCACAAGGATTTTATCTAAGTGTCCATGATTCATAGGAGAAATCAAAAAAAAAAAAAAAATGTGCTCAAATGTTGTAAAATAAGAGTAAAGCAAAACTGAAATTTTTAATAAAGGCCACCATTGGTGTATAATAAGCATGTGTTCCTCATGAAAATTTTCAATAGTTTACGAGCTACCCATCTCCACATTTAGAATCTTACATTGCCCTCATGTACACAATAAAGCATAAAAGGGATGAAAATAAACAACAAAAACATGGAGAAGTGTAAACTAGAACTTCCCCGGTTCAATGATGATGGTTCGAAATTCGATTCTAATATGTGTGTGTTGCCTATGTTAGCTCATGCGGGGTGAGTCCAATCTCTCAATTTTGCGAAACAAGAAGGGATCGTTATAGCCCAAGCATGATGAAAATAGAAGTCAAGAGAAACTACCATAATATGAGAACATGACGAGTTTAGTAGGGATAAACCCTTGATAACTGGTACAAATGACTTAAGACTAAATAAAAAATAGCTAAAGTGACAAAATGATGGGCTCTAGGCATCAAGTATCAGTGTGCTCCTCTTCGGTGGAAATGGTGGATGTTGTGGCCTGCGTAGGAAGCTGAAGTGCCGGTACGGACACGGGTGCTAGTGGTTGTGCGGAAGCTAGTAGTGATGGTACTGGTATAGCTGGCACTAGCAGTGTAAGGTCTTGGAGGAGAGAAAATATCTAACTTATATCAGATTAAATATAGCATTGCTCCTCGATGACGGCGCGCTAATCATCTCGAAGCTTGGCAATCTGCTACTCCAACCTATGGAAAGATGATGGCGGGGCTGCTGGTGTGGAGTCCTCGGATCCTTAATCAAATGCTGAGATGGACTCTCAGTCTCGTCATCTGCTTGGTACTTATGTCGGGCATTGTAGGATATTTCCAAGTGGCTCTATAGTGCTCAGGCTGGTCATACTCTTGGTCCGGATCAATCTGCCTATGCCTTGGACCAATTTGGTGATAATGGACCTGCTGAGATCATTCTAAGTCCAGTGTGTTGCCCCTGGTGTATGAGGCAATCAACAAGCATATGGCCAAGGTGGATGGGGGCATGCTCGATAATGTTCTGAGAAGATAGAGATCTTAACATGTGACCACCCTCGTGCCCCGCTACCGATCGCCTGAGCCATGTGTGTGTATTTGTGAATTGGATTGAGTAGGTAGGATGCCTTCCTCGAATCCATGCTACCTCCCTGAGTGATTGACTACCAGTTACTGCTTGTATGATGTCCTTAGGGAACTCGATCCTCAACTGATCATATTGGTGGGTCACCGTGCACTCCCAGTTGTATATCCCCATGTAAATGGAGAACTCGATGTAGCTCATCCTCTGTGTCTCATCGTAAAGCTAGAAGTGATCGTGACTGGGTGCTGAGTGGTGACTGTACTACGGTCGACCTGGATAGAACTAAGCACCTCCAAACTCAGCTCCTGATAGATCAGCTCCTCAATCACTAGATAGTGGTACCACCCTCTAAAGGACGTACCCTTTCCCCTCTAGCGCTTGCGAGGCCCAGCACCTATATTCTTTGTTTTTGGCATGGCCGAAAAACAATTCAAAATGATTTGTTAGCGCATAAAAAAAATTATAGCATTAGAATTAGCCAAACTGCGCCCCATATGGGCGTATACACCTATATGGCTCAGGAAGAGCAATCGGGGTCATTTCTGGTGGTGGTGTATACGATTTTCAAGCATAAAATCCACTAAAATTCCATCAAGAATTCAACTTTTATATGAACCCTAGGTTTTAGAAATGGGCATGAAATTTTTTTGAAGATTCGTGAAGTGAAATGCATACCAAAGGTTTTTATTGATGAAATTGACTTCTAAAAACACTTGGGGATGCACAGGAGGCTTTCGGGTTGTGCGATGAAGGAGAAAAGGGTGAGGGAGAGCAAAACAACACACAGGTTACAACTTAATGGTTACTCCCATTAGGCTACAATGTATAGAGAAATTGTGCCATACTGGCGTATGTGCCCGAATGGTCCGTCCGTTTTACTCTCAAGTGAGGCCATACGACACCATATGAAATCATATTGGTCGTATGGTTTGGGACTTTGTTAGATGAAATTCAAAGGTTGGTAACGGTACTGCGTGTGCTTACAACCGCAAGTGCACGGATCAGACAAGTAATATAATACACTAATGAAAATCGGGTATCGAATCCTCAAGGACCGCGAAGTACTAGTACTAGCTATTCGTTTATTATGTAGTCTATCCAAGAGTTGGTGAAGTCCTAATCTAATTTCTAAACTAAAGAAAACCTAAAAATTGACAAGCATGAAAACGAGGTGAAATAGTGAGGGAAATCAATCATTAAAGGGAGATACTACTCGGGCAATGAATCCCCTCCGAGTTCTTGTGAAAGGGTATGGATATGGATTATTTATATTGATGATTGCTAGGTTATAGACCAAGAGTTCCTACAATGCCTTCATCCCTCTCTCCAGGCGATTACTAACCTAATACCCTCATTGCATTAGTATTATAGGGAACCTATATCTTAGAAGAACTATGGGCATAATCAATCTAAAGGGGTCTCTCGCCTTAGTACCCGATCTCTCGGTCTACTCAGAGCTCTCTCTATTGAAGTAGATTTACATATAGGGAGGAGTTCACTTCTTCCCCTAATAAATCCTATTGGTAATTAGTGATGTCGCAATGTAGATAACATACATAACATTCATTAGAACTCAAAACATAACGCAATCATTCAAATATAGAAATCAATAACACAAATTAAGTTGTAACCCAGAGGTTCATCATGCCCAAGTATCTAACAAATTTGTTACCCATTAAAAGGGAATGAAAATCCTATACAAAATAGGAGAGAAAGGAATCCAACATAATGAGAAACACCCTTCCCTCCACCATTCCCTCCGCCGTTGGCGAGGACCGTTAGTGGAGTTCATAAATCTACAATGAGAACGTACCTTCAATGCTTGTTGTCACGACCCCGGCTCCAAGTGTGACGATCATCCCCTAAACAACCATAATCCCTTGTCCATCCCGGGACATGATCGCCACACCAGCCCAACTCCGGCTATTCTATCCTGCTAGACATGTATAATCATGACAAGAGGTATTCAACATAAAATAAGCACCTGTCATATCAGCTAGTAATGCAATACAAGTCTAACATCCTGGATATTGTACATAAAAATACAAGAAAGACCAGTTTCACAATATCCACAAAATCACATACATAGTATGTTTCACAAGTCTAGTACTCAGAGTCTACTACATATACATCCCAAAATAAAAACTAGTTGCTCGTACATCTCCCATCAACGATCTAAATCTTCCTCTAGATCCATCCCTATGGGGAAAAAGGGGAGTGGTGAGCTAACACGCTCAATGAGGGAAAACATCACTACAGGGGTTAGTATATATAAAATATACGTCATCGATAAATAATACATACGAATATGTATTGAAACATGAAAGATCCACGCATTTAATCAGTATGCATATGCTGATCATAATCAAGATAAGAATCCAGGATTATATACAAATCCACTCACTTATCTTGAATTCAGTTTACATGTCATTCATACGGAAAACCCCATATAAAACCGATAAAATAATCAACACAATGCAACTCAACATTCATCAATATCAATTATGTTAAGTGTTACACCTAATCATGTCTACGTAAGTTGAACCCTTACCATGCACGAGGCATGAAATCCCATGCCGAAGCATGAAGTAATCCCATGTCGAACCATGAAGTAATCACACGCCGAAGCATGAATTAATCTAGCTCGAAGCTAATGTCATGTACGTACAGACTCCCCCAAAGGGCGGACAGCCAGTACCATGCTCCCAAAAAGTATGGGTAGGGGTTTTTTATAAAAATCAATGTCTCCATTTAAAGTCCCCTCCCAAATAGGCACTGATTGTCGTCCCAAAGACCTAGCATGTTCATTCTCTGAACACTGAGTTAACTATGTTAATCAGACAAGGTGCGCACAAGACACATACTCCCAATTTCTTATCATTGGTTATCTCAGGTTATATTCCATGTTATAATGCAAGTGTCAACACACTAATTCTATGCTCTCAATCATTTCCCGTCAGACAACTCAGTGAATGACTAACATTACTAGCCATTCACAAATCTTATATCACAATCATGCATTCACAAGCCATTTTATTGTAAATCATGCATCACATCATATGCAAACCCTCACTAGGGGTAATCAGCTTGTAAATAAAAAATAACATTTAAAATATGAATTGAAATCATTTATAAAACATGCGTTGAAAACAAGTCCTGTAGGTCATCCACTTTCCACCTCAGTACAACTATGCACTAATTTTCCTATGATCCTCCCGCAGAGCTATCAACCCCTTTCCTGCATCCTATTCATAGTTTCATACCATTATTCATCATTTCATATCAATCAAAAAGTATTTCTAATATGAAATGATACTATTCATGTCTTATTCTAAAATGTCGGCTTTTAATCCATAACCATGAATCCGGGTCTTTAAACACCTACCCGCACCTACCCGCACTTCATCTATTAGTTTAAATGCATTCCCGAACTATCAGAACGACCAGAATCGAATTCTGAGCATTTTTATAAAAAAAATGTCAAAAATGCACTATTCATGCCTATGCAAAGACTAGGCGGGCCCGCGTAGATCTAGGTGACCTCGCGTGGCTCTTTGCAGCCCATTTCCCCTCCAAAAAAGAGGGCTAGGTGGGCCCATTTGGGATCCAGGCGGGCCCGCCTGGGCCTCTGTTTTGTGCTAGTTCGTTCCTGCAGTAATTGCTACAGTATTCCTTCAACTTGGATCTCTTACTCCAAGCTTGATTTACATCCAATTGACTCCAAATCACTTCTAACCTCTAAATACGCCTCATTAAATTCATTTCCAACTATTTATGCATCATTTCATCCATTAAAATCCCATGTATTGGTCTCATTCATCAATTCATGAACTCATGACCTAATATGCATGAATACTCAATTAAAACCATTCAAATGCTCCAAGATTGGTGTTGAGCTTACCTCTTTGAAGTCTCACGCTCTAAAATTCATATTCTCGAGCTTTTCCTTGAGTTCCTTTGATTTCCTCATCAAAAACCCTAAATCATGAACCGAAGCTCATAATCTCATAAATCAAGCTCCAAATAGAGAGAATTCAATATATACATGCTATCTAAGCGCTTCCTACCTTCAATTCTAGCTCAACGCCGAAGATTGATGAGTATCCTTCAAAATCCTCAAGGTGCTACAGTGTTTCTCTTTGGTTTGCCCGTGAGAGTGAGCAAGTGAGAGTGAGATAAAAGAATCCATTCATTCTTATCTCTTAAATTCACTAAGTGTTTACTTGAGGGGCAAAATGGTCATTTTGCCTCTCAAGCTTCATTAACTAATTTAATCCCCAAAATAACTTAATCAATGTTATTCTCACCTAAACATCTTTCTTGACCCTAATTTCTAACTTTATTGGACTATTTTACCACTCATTTGAGGTTTCACTCTAATAGTCTATTTTCTAGAAAAATTCTTGTCGTTACACCAAGATCTTCAATAAATCCTCAATCTCAAGGTGAGAATGGAATATGTGATCCAAGGATGCCTCCAAGAGCCCTAATCCTTCCTATTTATAGTCCCCTATGCGTTTAGAAAATATCTAGTGTCATCTAGTTCCACATGAGTCTGGATTTGAAGTAAAATCGGGTGAGGTTAACCCTAAATTCAATCCATGCGGGTAGTTACTCAAGCGCATGGGCGCCCGTGTTCTCCTCGGGAATGGACTGGGTAGCCCGCGTGGGTACTACGCGGGCGCTTGGTGGTTGGCCACGTGCTTCTAGAGAAGAATACAATTGGTCTATGCGGTTAACTACACAGGCATGTGGCGGCCTACGCGCTTCTCAAGAATATATGGACTCGGTCTAAGGATCATGCATGGGTGTTGCGTGACCGCGTGCTTGCCTGTGTACTTGAATTTCTGCTTCACATGGATACGTGTACCTGTGTAAACGTCCGTGTAACCTCTGTTTTATTTTAGCCTCAAATGATGCCAAATTGTTTCCTTCTCGCCCTGGAGGCTTTGCAATGCCCTATAAATGAAAATTGACACAAATTAGGTACCGATGGGCTAAAACTACCTTAAAACACATGTAACATGTACATAAAAATGGTATAAAAATATGATCATTTGAATCCTTATCGTAATATCCCAACACTTACGTATTTGCTTATCCTCAAGCAAACAGAAGCGAAAACTAAAGAATTAAGAAACGTTCAACCTCAGGCTATAAAAATACTTGCATCCTATTCTACTCAGAGTTTCACCATTGATATGTGCATTTCCCTATTTCAACTCATGGACTTAGATCAATCCCATGGCACGCGTATAGCTCTAGATGAAAGTTTCACTCCACGTACCATGTTCCTAAGTCTTAGAGTGACATGCATACCCTCAGTGGACTCTAGAGGCTCCTTGAGGCCCTAAGTACAAAACTACTAGCCCCTTAGGAAAAATAAACTTTGTTTTTGTTCTTTTCTTTTCACTTATATATTCTGGTAGGGCATCCCTAATGGGTATGACTTTTTAGGTGACTAATGATTAACATAGCGTGTAGATCTTCCTTTCTGTGGGATGCACATGCTGGCTAGGTACAGGAACATCCAACTACTCAAAAGGTTACAAGAACACCCACATTTAAGATTTGCAATGAATTAAATTGTAAAGATATGCAATGAATTTCACTACCTATGTATGCCCATCCCCACACTTAAAACTGTGAATTGTCCTCAATGCACACAATTAAGCATAGATTTAAAGAGATATGCAATGAAAAATTTGGGAGAAGGCCATTGGTTTAAAGATGATGATTTCCAATTTATTTTTGAGTCTGAGGTGAAGTTTGATGGTATCCATACAAATTCTCTCTTAATCCTACTAGCAAGAAGGGATATCAATAAAGCACAAACCGTATAATAAAAATAAGGGTAAATTTCAACAAAAAAAAACCATGTGGTTTCACAGATTTGTATGACAAGGAAAGTGGTTTTTTTTTCGAAAAAAGCCTTGTGGTATCTCAAGTTAACAAAAAAAGGAAAAACCCGTTAACTCCCACTAAAGGTGTTAAGTTGACAAGGGTATTTTCATCAAATTTTGTAAAATAGATGCCGAAAGTTATATGAAAATTGCTCTAAATTGGATTTATTTCAAATCTCCATCGGTTTGAGTGATCAAAACCAAAAAAATGGACAAAAATTCCCTTGCCAACTAAGCATGGGTTAACACCATTAATAGGAGTTAACGGTTTTTCCCTTTTTTGTTAACTGGAAAACCACAAGATTTTTTCTGAAAAAAAAAACTGCTTTCTTTATTATGCAAATCTGTGAAACAACAAGGATTTTTTTTTGAAATTTACCCTAAAAATAAAAAAAGCAAAAAGTCTCTACTAGAAATGCAAAGCAACATGACAAGAGAAGGGTAGCAGGGATACGCCCTTGCTAACTAATGAAAATGGGATGCAAATCTTGATCCATCTACTGAAAAACTACTCCTTGTTGGGTGAAGCTACAAGTGTAGCAAGCGGAGTGAGCATCGGCAAAGCTTGTTCTGCTAATGACAATGATAGTTTTGGTGCTTCTAGTGTCGTCTCGGGAGACGGTGCTTTTAATTGCATGGTTGATAGGATGGCCACAAGGTTGATGATTTCTTCCTCGTATTCATCGTCTTCTATGGGTGGACAAGGTGCTTCCATTTGAGGTGGCGTTCAGGGTGGAGTTACCCAGAAATATTGGTGAGGTTACAAGAAAGGTATCATGGCCCGAGGTTCTGCTTGATTCTGACGTTGGTCCATGTGGATGCAAAGTTTTCACTCTTTGACACTAAGATTGGAGTTTTGGATAGTGGGGGTAGAGGAGGCGGCTCGGGGTTGGTATGGTTTTTACAAGAATAAGGTTGTGAAAAAGTAAGCCAACAGTAAAAAGTGTAAAAGTAGATGAGTTGCACAGATACACATAGGCACGTGACTAGTCCGTGTGATTCGTAGTGTATGTTAGGTGGGCCATACAATTCGAAGCGCTATACCGAACATGGGGTGACGCGCCTGTGTGTCTACCCACGTAAATCACAAAATGAATAAGGCAGGTGTGGGCGTGCCCGCGTAACGCATCCGCACTTGTTCTTCCTCAATGTCCCAAGAGCCACACAGGTGCTCGCACACTCGCGTGGCTCACCCGAATGACCTATTGAAAATAAACTTTTGTTCTGCGATCGCACCCCCTTGTATTCCTATTAATCACAACTTCATCTTGGCCTCCACTTCACACCTTATCATGATGAAATTAAGGAGTTCGAAAGCAATGATAGATCAGAGTTGTCATCAATTTATTAAGAGACTAAAGCAGAATCAAATTATTTGAAAGTTGAGAGAAATTTTTGAAGTCTTGGGTTGCCTCCCAAGCAGGGCTTGTTTAACGTCACAAGCTTGACATACCTTTTTCATCCGTTGGTTCGAACACATGAATGCACTAACCGCTTTTCCCTAGAACGCCGTCTTTATAGTACAATTTTAACCGATGTCCATTCACATTGAATGATGGCTAATTTTGACTCCTCCTTGAGGGTAAACTTGTATAATAGTGAAGGGTCCTGACCATCTTGAATGCACCTTGCCTGGAAAGACTTGAGTCTAGAATAGAACAACAGTACTTGGTCTCCCTCCTTGAATTATTTTCGCTGCTTTATCAGCTGATCATAGTACTGCTTGGCCCTCTCCTTGTACAACCTTGAGTTCTCATATGTGGTATAGCCCCATTTATCCACTTCGTTCAGTTGGAGTTTCCTTTTTTCACCCACAGGAGAAGGATCGCAGTTCAAGAATTTGATAGCCCAATAAGTTTTGTGTTCCAGTTCCACCGGTAGATGACATGCTTTCCCATAAACTAGTCTATAAGGGGTGCTCGCTATGGGTGTCTTATATGCTATTCAGTACACCTATAGAGTATCATCCAATCTGTCGAACCAATCCTTGCAATGATGTGTGACTGGTTTCTCTAAAATAAGCTTCAGCTCTTGATTTGACACCTCTACTTGTCCACTCGTTTAGGGGTGATCAGGTGTTGAAGTGCGATGCACCACCCCATATCGTTTGTTGACTTTTGATATTGCAAAAGTGAGGTCCTCGATCACTGATTATAACTCTAGTGGTGCCAAACCTTGAAAATAATTTCTTGAGGAACTTAACCACACTCCTAACATCACTATTAGGTAATGCTTGTGCCTCCACCCACTTAGAAATATAATCAACCACAACAAGTATAAACTTGTTTCTATTAGAGTTTGGGAATGACTCCATGAAGTCTATACCCCGGATATCAAATACCTCACATATTTGAATTGAGCTTTGTGGCATTTCATCACAGTGTGAAACATTCCCTGAATGTTGGCACTTATCATACGATTGGATATATATTTGGGTATTTTAGAATAGGGTTAAAGCCATTTTTGGTCCCTGAAAACGGGACCAATGTTCATATCCATCCCAAAATTAAAAATTTGTTCAATATGGTCCCTATGCATTGCATATTTTGACATTTTGGGTCCCTATATATTCCGTATTTTGGCATTTTTGGTCCCTATTGCTAACGTGGCGGTCATGTAGAATACCAATGAAATGCATATAATCTTTTTATTATTATGTTTAGGTCGTTATTTTGTTGATGTGGAGTGATAAGTGGCAGTATATGCTGATGTTGACCGTAGTGAACAAATTTTAAATTTTTGGGATGGAAATGAACATTGGCCTTTTTTTCAAGGACCAAAAATGGCTTTAACGCCAGTAAAAACCTGAATCAAGAATCTTCCTTGCTATTTTGTTGACACTGAAGTACTGGTCAGTCTGTCTTGCATGGAAATGATCTAAGATCTTTCGTCCTTCCTCAGAGACACATCTCCTAACTACTTGATCCGCCCATTTGCGAAACAAATAAGGATCGTCCTAAATTTAATGCTTCAAATAAGCAAAAAAAAAAAAAAAAAAATCTTTGTTGATAGGTATAGCTCTTGTGAAGTGTCCTAGTGACCAAATAGTTGGCGTAATTTACAAACTAGGGTGGTTCATTCCCCTCAATTATCACATGAAATTGCTCATTCACCGCTTGTATACTGGATAGACGCTCCCCTGGAAAGGACTCATTGATGACTCCATCCTTGAGCACTTCTTTATGTGGGTCTTCAAATCGAGAGAGGTGATCGGAGGCTGGTTCTCCGCCCCCTCTTTTCCTTGATTTTTGGATCAAATTCCTGCAACAACAATACCCAACGAATTAGCCGCGGCTTCACATAAAAAATAGTCAAAAGATAGCGTAAAGCAAAAGGGTCAGTATAAACTACAACTTTAGACAAAACTAAATTAGAGCAAAATTTATCAAAAGCAAACACTATGGTAAGGAGCTCATTCAGTTGTTGTGTAGTTTTCCTGTGCATGAGTCAAAGTCTTGCTAGCATAGTATATGGGCTGAAAATGGTTATCCTTTCTTTGTCCCAAACATGCACCCACAGCATAATCACTAGCATCACACATAAGTTCAAATACCAGGTTCCAATCCGGTGTGATCATAATCGGGGCCCGAATAAGCTTCTCTTTCAAAGTATTGAAGGTAGCTAAGCATTCACTGTTGAAATTAAATGGCACATCTTTCTCGAGTAAATTAGTGCTTTGTGTAATGATTTTTTCGGATCCCTTTCTTTCTATCATTGCTCTTCTTTTATAACAACTTAAAGGCGGTTTAAGAAAGGCGGTGAGTAAGGCGGTAAGAAAATATCTCTTAAGGCGGTAAGAAAATATCTGCCTATTGTGTAGGCTACGTAGGTAAGTAGAAAATATCTGCCTACTGTAGAGGCAAGTGGATAGGATCTACTTACTGTAGAGGCGTTAGATACTTTCTTCCCTAGGTGGCTATAAGCACCTAATGAGACCCTCACGTCTTGTGGATAAGAAGGTTGCTATAATTCCGACGGACTTGTTTGTAGGATTGAACCCTCATTTTTATTTGCCGAACGGAATTATGCTAGGATATTTGGTGATATTGCCGCGTGGCCAAAGGGACATAGTCCTGTGTATGACAGGTGGCCATTTAGGTCGATGACACGTGTCTTACCAAATATATCCGTAACACTAGTCCCCCCGAAAGTGTACTTGTTCAAAAAATCTGAGCGAGGGGTGAGTTAACCGCACTTTTCGCTTGGTTCAAGAACAAGTATCTTTCTTAGTTGGCATGTCTATGTGGATGTAGACTTTGCCTAAGGTACATGTGCCTTTAATAGGTGACCGACATTTACTGTGTCGTTGTTTTGAATCGAGGTGGATTTTTCTCCGGAATTTTCGCCTATGGTGTGATGTGGACATCAAGGCTAAGGATCCAATTCAAGTCCCAACAGGACCGGTGACGAGGGCTCGAGCTAGAAGATTTAAAGAGGAGCTTAGCAACTTGGCATGGAGAATTCTACAACAGGAAGAGAGCGTGATCACTACTGATGGTGAACAAAAGCTGGTCCTACTCATCCAAGCCGATTCCACTTAGACGCTTGATGAAGATTTGGTTCCCATAAGATTGATGAAGATTTGGTTGTCATTTGTTTTTGAGTTTAATATTTGAACTAGAGTCTTTTGTAATTGCCTAGTCTTGCTGGGCTTTGTGGGCCTTTGGGCTGAAGTTGCTCTTTAGTTGGTTGTTTTTTTTCTTTTATCTTTAAGGGTAGTTTTGAACTTTTACTTCTTAGAAGTTCTCTAGGGTTTTGGGCCATATATATAGCCCCATGTAGCAGCCATAAAACTTCAACTTTTGATCTATGAGCATTTGTGAGGTTTTCTTCTTGATTTCTTGAAGAAACTTTTTTTTAAGAACTTATCAAGGGTTTCCTTGTGGCATTCAAACTGACTTATCAATTGGATTTCCATCTCCTTTTGTGGCGTCATCCCCTTACCAAGGTTCGTGCTTCGCTAAGCATTGGGTCGAGGTTTCCATCCGTTCTTCTTGAATCCGTGGCTTTTCTTCTTCTTGCCAAATTTGTTTTCGGGTTTCGTCACAATCGTTGGCGGGGTTCGTATCTGGTGTCACTAAGTTTGTTCTATTTAAGGAGCTTGTATGGGTAGTGCTTTATGCAAAAATGTTTGTAGCTTTGTATAATGGCTCAGCGTTTGTCTTTCTATAAATTTTTCACTTTCACTCAGTGTTCTCGTCATTTGCGAATTTCATGTTCTTTTTATGAACATCTGGCAGACTTAAGGACTGGGGTCATCCATTTGGTAAGTCCAAACGGCTGTGTATGGCCGTCCCTTCTGCTTATTGACAGGGGTTTAGATGAGATTAAGTATTGAGGAAGAGTGGGAAACCTTCCACGTTGATCATGATGTAGAGGCGGTAGATCTTTTAATTATTACTTATGCAGGGGGTGTGCGCTTCGAAGTTTAAATGCTCGGAAGCGACTCCTGCCGTAGAGAAGTGGGCCCCCATCTTCGCCCACGTGCTTTGCAGGGGTTTCCTAGCGATAACGAGGACAGCAACGGTTGTGGAAGTCCGTGCGTCTCCTCTGAATCTTATCCGAGCGAGTCCTCGGATGGATCCGTGGATTGTTAACTAGGGAATTCCGACAGACAATATGTTCACTAGGGCTTGTCATGTTGTTTTGTTGTGTATGTGTTTTTTTTTTTTTTTAAATGCCACTATCGTTGTAACATGAAATAAAGTTTATTATTTTGTTTATAAAGTCTTTGATTTCTTCAAGAAGAATGATCGCTGGTGATCCTATGTTGGGATGTGTGTATTTTGTCTTTTATGATGTTGGTTCTAGGGTATAGCACCCATTACTCCCTAGAGAGACACGTGTCTCTCGCACTGTGTCGTATTAAAGGGAGAAGATGGCGCGACGTGCGCGGCATGCACTTTGTCAACAGCATGATGGGCGCGGCTACCTATGTGTGTCCAGCGGCGTTTGGTTTGCTGATGTGGATAGCATTTTGAATGAGAAGCAATGATGGTTATCTGAACGGTCCAGATTTGGGGACCTTTGGTTTCATGGCTCGATCGGGATGCAGCTTTGGGATCTAACGGCCAGGGATCCATCTCTTTTGCATATAAACGAAATTGTACAGGTAGAAAAGGTTTTATCTCAAAAGTCGAATTGCGTCTTCTTAAAACTTCTCATTCTCCGGCGAACCCTGGTCTTAGGATTTCTGTGTTTTTTCTCATCTCTTTCTCTTCTAAGGTAATGGCTAGTGACGCTACATCTTCTTCCTCTAGTTCTGGTTCTTCTCATGAAACTCATGAAGCTGCTGTTTCCCAACCACTTTCGATCCCTTCTCCGTCCAACCCCATGGTCTCTGCCGTAATTCCCGGCGAATCTAGAGATATTCCAGTCCGGGGTTTGCGGATTCATCCCGCTTCTAGGGCTATGGGTAGGGGGTCTGGTAACTTCATAAGCGTCCTTGGGCAGAAGGATGTAGATAGCTTGGTAGAGAAATATGAGATAGATTCTTCCTTTTTTTGAGGCTAGGGTTCCCTGTTCCGGGGAAAGGGCGAGTTCTCCTAGGGAAGGGGAGATAGCCATCTATCAGGATGCGTTATTAGGCGGCCTTAGGCTTCATTTTTCTGATTTTGCTAAGGCGATTCTGGAGGAATATCACTTGTGTCCTTCACAGTTAACTCCAAACTCATGGAGGCTGCTCAACGATTTCGTTGTTGTCTTTAAGAATTACGGGGTAAATCCGACTATTCGTTGGTTTCGTATGTTGTTTAGTCTTTGTTTAGAGTCTAATGCCGACTGGTATTATTTCTCGGCTCGTTCCGGGAGAAAGTTTCTAGGGAAAGTCCCCTCTTCCATTAAGCGATGGAAGAGTAAGTTTTTCTTCGTCAAAAGTAAATCCGAGTGGGATGTCCGAACCAAGTGGGAGGTTCCCCGCACGGATATTACTTGTGAGGAGATGACGAAAGAAGAGGAGGTTATTCTTAAGTCCATGATGGGAATATCCAAAGTTTATATGGATGAGTTCTTCACCAAGGAAAACCTCCTTAAATGTCGTTTAATAGTATTTGCCGGTAGGATTTATTCGTGTATCTAACTTAGTTTAATCTTGAATCATGATATCTAACTTGCTTCGGAATTTATTTTTACAGGAAATCAGATGGAGGACGAGGATTTGAGTTACGTTAAGGGCATCTTGGCCTCTTTCAAGGGTGAAGTGCATCCGCCCTTGCCTCGTGGGCGAAAGAAGAAGGAGGTGGCGTCTAGCGCAGGCGCTGATACTTCTAAGGAGGAGAAGAAGAAAAGAAAGAGCAAAGATGTAGACTCTTCCAAAAAGGGGGTCAAAGGCGGCCCCAGTGCAGGGTCCTCGCAGGAGAGGAGGACAAAGAGAAAGAATTTCGAGGATGCATCCGGTCCCGAAATTATAAGAGAACAGGCGAAGTCGCCTCAGGAAGAAGTCCACCCGGCTTTATCACCAATTTCAGAGGGCCCTTCTTCTAGTCGGCCAGAGGATATCCTCCTTATGGAGGTGAGAATCTACTTCTTAAGGGTATCTATGGTTTTACTAAGAATTTTTAACTTTAGGCTTATTTTATAGGCGGAGGTAGGAGAAGCGGCCCTCTTGGACAAACTGAGGGTGGCGGACTTAGCCCTAAAGGGACCGACAACTCAGCGAAAGGAATTACCTTCCGAGGATATTCCTTTTCGAGATGCCGGGTCCGTAAAGAATGTTTTGATGGCCATGAGGCCCGAACAGCTCTCCACGAAACTCCGAAGGGCTGGGAGGGAAGAGGCCACTTACCAACTTCTCCGCTCGGCCATGCTGGTAAAAACTATTCTTGTATTTCTTCTACTTCTTAATTCGGCATTATCGTCTTTAACTCATTTGTTACTCTATAGACTGCTCAATGGGCGGATCGAGTTGGCAATTTTTGTCAAGAAGACTTGACAAAGATAGAAGCGGGTAGGGCAGAAATTGCCTAATTAAGTTCTAGGGTGGCGGCCTTGGAGGGAAAAGAGAAAGAACAGCTCGCGGTTTTCCGCGCCCTTGAGCAAGATAAGGCCGAGCGACTTCAACAGTTGGCCGCTATGGAAAAAGAGAAAGATGATTTAGCGGCCAAGCTGACTATTTCCGAGAGCTCTCTTCATACTGCTGAGGAGAATATCAAAAAGTTTCAGGATGACTCCAGCAGTTTGAAAGAGGAACTTAAATCCGCTCAAGAGGAGCGAGGTGAAGCCCGATGGGATCTAAAGTTAAAGGTTACTGAACTCGCCGTCATTTAGGCCAAGTTAGAGGAACTCAAAGGGGAGCGCGACACACTCAAGGAAGACTTGGCTTCCAGACAAAAGACCCCTAAATCAGACTCGCAAGAAATGAAAGACTTAATTGAACGAGCGGATAAGTTAGAGAAAGAGGTCGCTCATCTTAGGGCGAAGGCAAAAGAGGGGGCCACTCGCATAAATTCCGTACTGCAGTAGGTGGGTCATCACGTTTCTCCTGCAGAAGTGTTAACAATGGGCCTTGCTGGAGTCTTGAAGAGGTTCACAGAATTGAAGGAGCAACAAATCATAAAGATTCCAGAGGCCCCTGCCCCAACCCCTTCTGAACCTTCGACTCAGATTCCTCCAGACTGCCCGGAAGGCCCTAAATCTTAGGGTTTTTCACATTCTTGTGAAATGTTCTTGTAAATACTTAGTCATTTTGGAATGTAATTTCTATTTACATGAATGAAACACAAACCTTTACTTTGATGAAGATTTATTTCCGAGTCATGGTTATTTTTAACCATTAAGAAGTCTTTCGAGAAGTCCTTCATAAAACATGTCTTTCTCCATCCGGCTTGTAAATTAAGCTTCATAGCAGGTTCTTCTCTTCTTTAGTCCAATCATGTAACTTTGATTTGTTGAGTAAGATCCTAGCCTTTATAAATGAGATTGTTGCCTCATATTTCGATCGGGATTTTTGCCCCTTGTTTCTGGATGAGAATTATCGTTTATCCTTATAGGATTATTCCGACTCATCTTTTAGGAATGGGATTTTCATCTCATTTTTGTGGAATGGGATTTTCACCTCATTTTTGTTTGGGAAAGACTTAAGCTTTATTTCATGAAACATTTAGGAGGCGGCTACAGGATTTACTGATAGTAGCGTCGCAGGTGTTCAGCATGAAATGGACGTTTGAGCGTTTTTCCTTCCATATTCACCAGATAATAGGTGCCCGCTCGGACAATTCTCTGTATGACGTAAGGGCCTTCCCAATTAGGAGTTAGCTTCCCCGTTCAGCTTTCGTTTCCCTGGAACTCATTTTCTCTTAAGACTAAATCACCGATTTGGAAGAAGACTCTTTTTACCCTTGTGTCATAGAACCTTTTTACTCTTTGGCGATAGATGGCTGCCTTTGTTTCCGCAGCTTCTCTTCGCTCTTCAAGTAAATCGAGTTCCGCTCGGAGATTCTTCTCATTTTCTTCTGATGAGAAAGTTTGTTGTGTCCGTAAGGTAGGCATTCCTATTTCTGGAGGGATGACAGCTTTTGACCCATAAGTAAGAGAGAGCGGAGTTTCTCCTGTGGGGGTTCTTGTGGTTGTCCTATAAGCCCAAAGTGCGCTCGGAATTTCTTCAACCCAGTTAGTTCCATTTTTGGAGACCCGGGTTTTGAGAGCTTGGAACAAGGTGTGATATGTCACTTCTACTTGGCCATTGGCTTGAGGATGTGTTACGGAAGTTAACCTGGATTCAATTCCGAGCTCGGAACAAAAGCTTTTGACCGGAATTCCGAATCGACAGATAACAGTTCGCCACAAGAATCCCTGACAAGCTTTCTCTGTGATCTTGGCCAAGGGTTCAACTTCTACCCATTTGGTGAAGTAATCGATAGCCACTATCAAAAACTTCATTTGTCGAGTCGAAGTAGGAAATGGCCCTAGAAGATCAACTCCCCAGATAGCAAATGGGCGAGGGCTGATAATTGGCGTGAGCAGTGTTGGTGGTCGTCTTTGGATCTTGGAATGCCGCTATGTGCATCACATTTTCGCTAACGCCATCAGTATCTTGAGTTAATGTTGGCCAGTAATAGCCTTGTCGCAGGACTTTGTAACTCAAGGCTTTGCCTCCTATATGCCCCCCTCCAATCCCTTCATGGATTTCTTGAAGGATATAGTTGGCTTCTGTGGGACGCAAGCACCGTAAGAAAGGTTGCGTATAGGACATCTTGTATAGATTTTGGCCAATGATAGTGTACTGAGCGGATTTGTAAGAAATCCGTCTGGCTTCCGTCTTGTTGGATGGTGTAGGTCCACCTTGCAGGTAGTTTCTAATGGGATCAATCCAACTTGACTCTTCTGTTGCACTTTGTACTTCTCCTTCTAACCCTTCAATAGTTTTTGTGAGAAGATACTGTAGGTTGAAAGAGGATTCTGTATCTTCGTTGGGTGCAGTGGCTTTTTTAGATAAGGCATCAGCTTCTTCATTTTGTGCTCGACAGATTTTTTTGATCTGGAAGTGAGCGAAGCATGGAACTATTTTTTTCACCACTGCCTGGTATTTAATCATGTTCTCCTCATTCGCTTCAAAATTGCCCAATGTGTGGCTCACGACTAGTTGTGAGTCGGAATGTACATGCAGATGTTGAATTCCGAGCCCCCGGGCCAAATGCAATCCTGCTATAAGGGCTTCATATTCGGCTTCATTATTGGTCACTCGGAATTGGAACTTAAGCACTGTTGCAATTTTCCATTTAGAAGGAGAATAAAGGACGAAGCCGGCTCCTGACTTTTCTTCAGTTGCTGATCCATCAACATATAAGGACCATGGGATGCTTGGGCTTTCTTCTGGGTCCTGTGACGGGAGTTCATCCCCCTTCGTGGGAATGGTCAACTCCATGATAAAATCTGCTAGCACTTGAGCCTTGATTGCCGTTCGGGGTTTACATGTGAGATCAAACTTACCCAATTCTATCACCCACTTGGCTAGACGTCCGGAATTTTCAGGCTTATGGAGGACTTGCTTTAAGGGCTGGTCAGTCAATACCGTTACTTTGTGAGCCTGAAAATACGACCTCAATCTTCGTGCGGATGTGACAAGAGCGAAAGCCAATTTTTTCAAGTGGTAGATATCTTGACTCCGCGTCGTTAAGGATCTTACTTGTATAATAGACTGGCTTCTGAACTCCATTGTCTTCTCTTAAAAGAACTGCACTGACCGCTCGAGGAGCAGCGGCCAAGTAGATGTAGAGTTCTTCCCCCAGCGGCCAAGTAGATGTAGAGTTCTTCCCCTACTTGCGGCTTAGCTAGCAATTGAGGCAATCAGAGATAATCTTTAAGCTCCTGAAAGGCTTTCTCACATTCTTCTGTCCACTCCATTTTTGGTGCTTTTCGCAAGGCTTGGAAGAGTGGGAGGTTTTTCTCTCCGGCTTTAGAGATAAATCTCCCAAGAGCAGCTAGGTGTCCATTAAGCCTTTGTACCTCTTGAAGACTTTTAGGTGATCCCATATCAAGGATGGCTTTGACCTTTTCCGGATTTGCTTCTATTCCTCTTTGAGTCAATATAAATCCGAGAAATTTTCTGATCGGACACCAAAAGCACACTTGTTCGGATTTAGGCGCATGTTATAAGTCCGAAGCGACTGAAAGGCCTTTTATGAATCCGTCAGGTGTTCATCGGCTTTTTAGCTCTTCACCAGGATGTCATCCATCTAAGCTTCAACATTTCTGCCCATTTGCTCCTTGAAGACTGTATTTATGAGCCTCTGGAAGGTGGCTCAGGCATTCTTTAGACCGAATGGCATCACCTTATAGCAATAAGTTCCTTTGCTTGTAATGAAGGATGTTTTTTCTTCATCGTCTTTGGCCATTCGGATTTGATTGTAGCCTGAGAAGGCATCTAAGAAACTCAGCATCTCATGCCCCGCCGTAGAATCAACCAAACCATCAATTGAAGGTAGAGGGAATGAATCTTTTGGACAAGCTTTATTTAGGTCTGTGAAATCCACGCACATTCTCCATTTTCCGGACTACTTTTTTACTAGAACCACATTAGCCAACCAGTCTGGATAG